>OY821760.1:37873336-39097267 GCA_963682095.1 Potentilla sterilis | reverse complement strand
AAGAAGTCTCATGTGTTAGAGGAAGAGTTCTTCCGGTGGGATACCTCGATTTTTGGAGTATTTCAGCGTTTAGGTGGAGTAGGCTCTAGGCGGGACGGTTTGAGTATGTCCCCTGCTCTTTCCACTACCCGCCGCATGCGAGGCAAGTGGCTGACATGCATTGAAGAGGGTATTCCATCAATCTCATTAGTTATGATGGCCTGGGAAGTTACCAATATTGGGACACGTGCCGGTAGGATACGGTCAGAGATAGATGGCCCGGATCCGCGGGCGCTTTACTTGCCCTATTGAGTAGTTTGGGGGGGTGGAATTCAAGGGCATCGGGCCTGCATATAAACCCTTGCCTCTTCGTGTGTTTTTCTTTTGACTGAGAACCGATCCCTTGTTTAGCCTTGCTCAACACAATTGCTCGGTGCTTTCCAGCTGTTGCGTTTCCGTCATCGTCCATACTAATCGGTGAGTCTCAGTCCTTTGCGATTTTGAAATTGTTTCTCCTCCCCCCTTTTTTGTTCGTGGGTGGATCCGATTAGCAGTTGGTGGTATCTAGATTAGCTCCTTTGGATATGACCCTTGTAATACCGGATCTCCGTGAGAACCGGGAACTTTTGGCTGAGATACCTAACGGCCGGTGTGGGCTGTGCTGAGGCACTATATGCTTCGGATTGCCCTCCGGTGGTTGTCTTTTTAGATTGTGTTTCTGATCGGGCAAGGGGGGGTTTTTTTTTCTAGGTTACATGGATTCTGGAATCTCCTGTGAGATTTCTGGATCGGCCGCCAGGCGACCGGTGAGAGACGACTAAGAGAGGATGGAGGACTGGCTTGCCTCTTCTTCCTTGGGGCCGAATGCCGGCGCTCGCTCGACCGGCGAGGCGTCGACGTCCGGGTCTCTAGGACAGGAGGATGCTCCCTATGGAGTGTCCTTGGGCACTGCCCACCTAGGAGGGGCCTCGCGCCACATACATGTGGACGGGGATAAAACCATAAGCTGTGATGAGCCGAATGGCTCATTATCTCCCAGGGAGATTGCCGCTTTTCAGGCGAGGTGGAATATTCCCGTAGAAGTAGATCTACGGCCTCTACATGCTGGAGAGTCGGCTTGCAACCCGTAGGATGGTTGGGTTGCCATTCATGAGGACCAATTACGGCATGGGCTATCGCTCCCGCTGCCGGACTTTGTGCAGTACCTGCTGAGTGTCATCAGGATATCACCGGCACAGCTTCCCGGGAACCAGTGGAGGCAATTACTGAGCCTGGGCTGCTCTACTGGCTGAGTGATATGAGTTGCCCAACGGTGAATGAACTTCGTGCCTTGTACCGGGTAACATACTCAAAGAAGAGTAAGGCCCGGGGGTGTGTAAGCTTTTCTGCTCAGGACTTTAAGCCGGTGATAACCCGCTTGCCCTACTAGCTCAACAATAATTGGAGGAAGAAGGTGGTAATGGCAGGGGGGCTGGTAGCAGAGGAGTAGGACTTATTGGGTGCCTGGTGCCTTTCAGCCGATCGGCGATCAGTTGTATCGGTTATCTGAGATGGAGAGAGATAGGATCGCCCGGGTATTTGGGTGCTGGTCGGACCTGGAGCGGAGTTCTTACAACTTTATCCGGTGGGAGGTGCTGTAACTATGTCATCTGGGGGGAATTCTAGTGGGTGGTGGAATGTAGGATGTATCTCTGATCCCGTTGAGCGTATTGGTGTTGACTAATATATTTGCCTTGTGTTCTGCAGGTGTATCATCCTGGTCGGCAATTAAAACTCACGAGACGCTATCAATGGACAATCAAGATCTAGTCTCGAAGCTAAAGGAAAAGGGGGAAGCCGCTGCACGGTCAACGGTTGACCGAGGAACTGGGGGGTTGACCATACATGACAAACCGGTTTCGCTGGACGTTGCGGACGAGGATTACGGCTTAATGCGCGTAAAGACTCACGCTTCGGGACCCCAAGCGGCTTCTAGACCGGGGAAGACTATTGGTGGGCCGTCAAAGCCCCCGGGTGGTGCTTCAAGGATTCCAAAGCCGTTGGGTCCGGTGCCAATTGTCACTAGGTCCCCACTATTTGCCGCCCAATCTTCTCCTTTACAGGTTGACCTGGGTGACAGGAGGAAGAGGTCCCGGGAGATGCCGGCCTCCGCGGTTGTTACCTACACTGGCCGGTCGGTTGATGAGAGCTTGGGCAAGCTACTGAAGCTGACGCGTAGTGGCCCTACTACCGCCCAAGGCGATGTTCCTGCGGCCTTTAGCTCTGCTGATGCCGGCACATAAGCATCGGGGGTGGAGAAGGCTCCTGCGGCGGGGCCGGGCTCGCAGCATAGCTGCCCGGAAGACTCGTTCGCCTGGAGGTTGCTCATGGATGTGCAGGGGATAGAGCTGGAGAAGATTGTGGCTCCGGGAGGGTGACCGGAGGAGAACCGGCTGAAAACCAAGGAGGTGGCCTTCCAGGTAAGGATAGTTTGCCACTGGTATTCGTTCATTATTTCGTGCTCTGTTTCTTTCTAAACGGTGCCTGTTAAACTGTAGTTGTTGTACCACTTGTATCAGTCGGGTGCAAGTGAAGACCTCCCGGAGCGGAAGAAGTAGGTGGAGACGTTGACAAGCGCCCGGGACCTCTTGAGGTTGGAGAAATCCAAGCTCCAACGGGAGAAGGCCCGCTTGGAGGAGAGGGCCAAGAAGCAACTGGCCAAGCTGGAGGCCCAGGTCGAGGCTCTTGAAGAGGAGAAGAAGGGCCTGGAGGAGGAGAGGGCCGAGCTGGAGACCAAGGTCGTGGAGCTCCAGCGGGAGGTGGCGACGGCATCCGCATCTGCCTGCGGGGCAATCGATGAGAATGACCCGAAACTGTACCAGCGGGCAGTGAAGAAGTATCAGGAAAGCGATGAGCTTTTTTATCTGATCTAACGAGCTCGGGAGGCGGGGATAGCCGATGCTTATGACGACTGGAAGAGTAAGGGCTACCTTGACGTCTCAAAGCTGCCGCCGCCGTAGGCAGATGAGGAAGAGGTTCAGGAGGGTGACACCGAGCCAGCCGATGAAGACGCCGCTGGTGAAACCACTGCTGAAGGAGCTCCTGCTGAAGAGGGGGAGCAAGCGGAAGTGCCCTAGCAGGCTCTATACTTTGTACACTCCCGCTCTCCCTTTTTGCTTTAAGCTCCTTTTTTTTTTCTTTTTTTTTGTACACGCTGCCCTGAGTTACAATGAATGGATATTTTGCCTGCGCTTGTGTTGTGTCTTTTTCAATTTTCCTGACTTGGCTACCCATGGATTGCCCTTTGTACTTAGTTGAACACAAAGTTGGAATAGACAACTGCTGAAATTACACATGTTGAACTGGTTGGAATGCCTAGCTAGTTGTGTCTAGGAAAGAAAAAACTAGCATCTTACTCAGGTTGAAAAATTGTTAGACCGCTGAGCCTCTATACAGGTTCAAGATTTCGACCGGTCGTATAAGCATTGGTGTCGCGGGATAGACGTCCCGATTCCGCGCGGTCCCCACTGTCCAGGTTACACTTGATACCGCTGCAAGTCGCCGCGGCGGACTAGGCCCTAAATCGTTGATTTCAAGGCAAGACAATCGTTCGTGTGGTGTGTGGCTTCATCGTGGTAGGAGCAGTATTTATCGGTCTGTTCCCTGGTCAGGTTTCTCTTTGGGTGTTTTCTTTTTGGTGGAGGGGGGATGTTGTTCCCGTTCTCATACAGGATGCCCTCGTAGGAGGAGGTCAAAGTAGAGAATACCTCTTGTCGTCCTACTGGCATGATTGTGAGGGGGCGGGTTTGTTGGTAGGGCGGGGGCTTTCCACCTCGCTGGGGGGTGTCAAAGGTGTCCCTCCGGCGTTGCTGGTTCGGCCAGCTCCTTGGCTTCCTGTCGGATGCGGCTTCTCGGTCATGGCCCTGCTGCCAGTTTCTTGCCTCCTGCCAGGCGGAGTCAGGTTCCTCCTGCCTTCTCTTGTGCTGGCGAGACCCATAAGTTTCGTGGTCCGCCTGGGCGTGCCTAATGGCCATTTCCATTAGTTCATCGTAACCCTGCGGGATCTCCACCCGCACAGCGTACGAGAATTTTCTGGGCCGGAGACCTTGCTTGAAGGCGGACTCGGTAATCCCCTTGTCCAAGTCCCTGACCCCGGCCGTGGCCGTTTGCTAATGGTTAACGAAAGCTCGCAGCTCTTCGTCGTCCACCTGCTTGCAGTTGAAGAGAATCGTCGAGGTCCGGGCCCCCTCGGCCCCGTAATATGAACCGGCCCACGAACCTGTCGTCCAACTGTTCGAATGCCTCTATAGAATTCGCCGGCAATTCGTAGAACCAGCTAAGTGCCTCCCCGGACAGGGTCTCCTGGAATATATTGCAGCAAACGGCGTCGGAGTAGCCTTTAGCACACGTTTGGGACTGGAAGCTGTCCAGGTGTTGGTATTGGCAGCCGGCTCCAGAGTATGTCAGCTTTAGCAACTTTTGGGTACCCGCTCTTCTGGATTCCAGGACCCGGAGTGAGAATGGTTAGGCCCGCTCGTTGAATCGTGCGCTCTCAAGCGGTCTCGCAGCTTTTCTCTCGCTGGCCTCCATTTGGGCCTTCATCTCTGACACCAAGTCAGATAGTATCTGTAGTGCCCGTGCGGTCGAGCTGTTGGTATCTTCCTCGAACGAGCCGCTGTTCCTCCGAGGGGCTGGGACGCTCTTTGGTGGCACCGTGTCCGCCGGGAACACGTCTCCCGCCACACCGATGTCCCTCTCCCCTCCCGATGTCTGGCTCACCTCCTGGTGGGGAGGCTCTTTTGTGGGCGATGCGAATGACTTTACCAGAGCGGCATTGCGCTGCTGGTCTCTTTCCAAGGCAGCGACCAATGCGGCATTGACCGCTTCCATGTCTTGATACCTGGTGGTGGCCTCTGCCCTATCTTGATCGCTCTCTGCCCGCAAGCGGTTTACTTCCGCTCGCATCTCTTCTATTTCTCCCGCCATATCATAATGGCCTGGACTGGAGACATCGTCCGGGCTGTCGGTGCTGGGCAGCCGATCCTCCCCTCTGTTTGGGGCCTCGGGGGGCGCCGGTGCGGGTTCTAGGCTCAAGACTTGGTGGGCTTCTTCCGGGTCCTTCCCGCGTGCAGCCCTGTCCTGATCTCGGCTAGCGGCAGCGGTTTGACTGCAACCTCCAGTGGGCTGCCCCTGTCCCGCCCCCGGGATTTGGACTAGCACCGGCTCCAGAACCCACCGGTCCTCTGGATCTCCTTCCCTCTTTTCTCCTGTGCTTCCAGACATATGTTTTTTTTTTTGCGACCCGTAGACTGATCGATTATGTTCCCGCTCGTACGACAACACAAACTTTTTGTACTCTTCCCACAGACGGCGCCAATTGTTTATGTCTGAATCCGTAGACTCACAGATACTGGTGGATCTTGGTGTGATTTCTGCCTGCAAACCCTGCTAACTAAGGGAATACCGGGCGGGGCCGATTCCTAAGTCAGTATAGTTGGAATAAACTGATAACTTAAGCGGGAATGAGTAGTTGAAGTATTGATTACCTATTAATGAGGGTAGTTGGGACACATATATAAGCTGTCGGGTGTGAGGACTGGTCTCACCCTTCGATGTGGGACTGACCCCCTTTTGCACATATAACTGTACTGTTTCGGCCCCTGTTTGGGGAGTTGCCATCCCCGGTTCCCTGGACTAGATCACCGGTAAGACCTGCCCGGGCGTGGGTACAGGTGTTCATGACCCTGGGCCGGGTCCAGGAGTCCTGGCTGCGAGTCTAGGGCCCTGGGTAGGCTCTCTATGGCTACTGTCAAAAATTCTCATTAGCCTCTTTATATAGGGGTAGAGTTTACATCAAACTACATAACTAATGAGTATTTACGTGGACAGCCACATAGATTATAATATTTACAACACTCCCCTTTGGATGTCCACAAATGAATGATTGGAATTGGACACGCTTATTATTGCCTCATTAAAAACCTTGCTAGGTAACAAAAACCCAGTGGGATAAAATAACCCTGGTTGAAGGAGAAAAAGAGCACAACGCGCATATGTCCTGGTAGCATACTTCTGGATGCTCCCCCTGATGATTGCAAGTTCATGCACCATGTACAAGGGTTTGATAGGTCTTCACTGAAGTGAGAGCGTGTGCATTTTGCATGTTGGGACTCATCGTAAAATTTTGATACCTACAAAATTAAAGCAATACCAACAAAACGAGATGATTTTACATAAGTCTTACCTCATCTAATAAGGTTAGAAACAACATGCTCAATTGATACAAAGTAATAGCTAAACAACAACAAAAAATAATTGACATAGTTAACTTCGTATAGTTTAAAACATTGGAAAACCATCATGTCATATCAAGCAATACACATCAATGTTTTTTTTGCATTTATACGTCTCATACAGGCTCTTCTAGAGCCCTAAGTAATTCACAACTTTGCAAAGTTAGAATATGTTGCAACATAATAATCATAATTCGAATCCGATCTTGTAGTCTTGTCATAGTACTCATTGAGGCAATAAGGTCGCGTTAATTATAACGCAACGGGTATGTATGAACTAGCATTAGACTCTTTCATTCCATGAATTAGTTTCAAGCTCTTTTCGCTATGCATATCATGGATTTGCAATTGAATTCCTTAAGAATTTGATAAGCATTACGCTTATATTGACACTTTACTTTTGAGAATTTGCTTTTAGCAATGTGTCTTTTAAGATCCATATCATATCCGATGACAAGGTGCCATAAGTCTCTCGTCAATATATCAAGTATACACGACCCGGTACTTATAGAAAAATTGTCATTCGTATGAGGGAAGATTTTCACATTCCCATTGTGTCATAGTGATTTGTCTTCACTACTGAACATTCTTTTTGTATCATGTGGAGTTAAACGTATAATGATTTATCACAGGTCTAGGTATCTCATCACGTTTCAAGTATTCAATTTCAATGGAATTGCTTCTTTCCAATTTGGCCAATAAATATACTTTGTCAACATTCATAATGAAACATGGCATAACATCAATACAGCCCTCAATGATGTTTGGTAGCTACCATATGTAAATTATCATCGATGATCATCAATCTAGATCCCACACATTCATATATGTATGCATTAACTATAAACTTATTGATATTGGGTACCCATGCCACTTCTGGGGCAGATATTTTCACATCAAGAATAAATGTCACTCAACTATCTAGCGAATGTGAATCTTTTATTTATAATCTCATACAGAACATTACAGGGCAGTATAATCTATCTTTTTCAGGAGCTTAAAACTTTAGACCTGGTGGATACATACCACATAAGATTCACGCCGTTACTCAAATGACAGTAGTCTTTCCTCCCCCCTAACGGCGGGAAGACTGTCTTATTATGACCATGCACAATTAAATGCGTTTCAAGATCTAACACTTTCTTTTGAGTGAAGTTGCTTTTTGGCTGGTGGCGAACCAAACCAAGTTTCAGGTCAAAAACATTAAATTTATGAGTATCAACTATATTGGTTTTTTTATTATATCGCCAATATGTCATTTTGTAATGGCGTACTTACAATTTTTGTATGTGTATACATAATAGGAACTTTGATATTGTTTAATGACATTCTCTACAGGAGAACCATGCCACTTAGATACACATGCATCCCACAAAACAAGTGGGGTTAAATAAATATCACATACTAATTCATGTCGTTTTTCAGAAACATTCTCTCTCTCCCTCACGACAGGAGGAGTGTCTCATTAAATTGATGACTAGCAAATGTGTGGTAAAATAGCCAATTGCGTATGCACAATAAACTTCTGGTTCAGAACATTATATCTTAGATATATATTAGGTATAAAAAAAAAATCTTCTCCAATCATATTGAAAGCACTAGCTTGATGTAAAGAGAGAATAATATGTGCTCTTCTGGAGGCATCAGTATGTGTAGTCGAAGTTTCAGGTTCGAACTATTTATATTATCACTACAGGTTCTCAAATTTCGCATGTTGAACTTCATATTCTAATAATTTTAGTGCTCGAAACTTCAGGTTCGAGGTAACTATGTGAAACTTCAGGTTCACTATAACTAATTTATATTTTATACTCAAAACTTCGAGTTTGAGTCTTTCTTTTTCTTTTTTTCGTTAGAACTTCGAGCTCTACTACGAAATTTTGAACTTCTGGTTCAAAAATGTTATATCTGAAATTCATATATTCGAGACAAAGGGTTGCTAGCCCATAAGAATAAAATAAAAACAAAAAAAAAATAAAAGATAATATTGTAATGAAAGTACAAGATAAAATAGAAGAATTTGCAGGAAATAAATATATTATATACGAAACTTGTACAATGGAAATTTTTGGTTCCATAATGAAGAAAATACTTTTTTTTTTTTTTTTTAGCTGGGATGCTCAACCCCACACCCGGTTCCTTTTATTAAAACAGAAAAAGAAAAAGAGACATAGCAAGGGGGACTAGACCAAAACCTTGCCACAGAACATAAAAGAATACAAAAGATAACTCTCAAAAAAATTAGGATAGAAAAGAAACACATATATGTAGAGACTGTGTAGACAACTCATGCTCCAGATGAGAACCGATAGGTAGGGAGACCCAAAAAATCAGCGTGCAAGAATCTGAGTAACTCAGTAGGCGGCCTAGCATACCAAGTAAAAGAAGCACTTGAGATTCCCAAATTTGCCATTTGATCTGCTGCTGCATTTCCATAATGAAGAAAATACATAAAACTTCAGGACTGGTTACAATCTTGTTCTCTCCTCCAATTTTAGGAGAACATAATATGAAGAGACAAGGAACTTCAGAACCCTCATGTGCTTAATTAGAGATCATCACATGTAGTTCTGACCATTGTTAAGTCGGAGGAACTTCTGGTCCTCTTTAACTTTGAGAAAGCTTCATGTTGTAATTTGACTAGGTGTGGGGCCCGCGCACGGGGCGCGGGTGGCAGTGGTAAAGAGTGGGAAAGCAAGAAAAAAGAAATTGAAAATTACGATTTATGTAAGCTAATAGTGCATTTATGTGATTCTAATGAGGGCAAGGTATAGTTATAAATGTAGACTTTTTTAAGCATTCATGAGCACAGATAGTGTATATGTTTCATAGTTAGATTATACATTAGAGGTTTATGCTGTCATAGATTAGCCTCGCGTGTTGCTGCGAGCTGATATCGCCATGATTTATTTTAAGTTGATTCAAAGAACAGAAACAATTTAAATAGTTTGCTAGTCATGTTAACAGCAACATAAGTAGATAAAAAAGACAACTAAGTTTTACAGGACATTAGTCAATGTTTTAGTATTATTGAGCAAACTACCACACGCAAAAAAAGTTCATTTAAAAGTAGGGTAGTTTTTTTGCTCAAAATAATGACATGATTTGAAGTGAGGACTTGTTGATCAAACTGATTTATATTCAATAGTAAGATAACATTGATGAAGTAATAGAGTGAGCGGAAGATGCCAGCAATTAAAAGTGAAGAGATACACTCTGCCTATCTTGAACTATTTTTTGAATTTTCTCTTAATTTTTTCACATCAAAGATTAATACAGATGAGACGTATTACATTGTGAAGCTACAGTAAGCATAAGCAGAGCAACAAAGGACGACCTAACTAAATCCAATTTTGTATAGGGTGAACATGAATTCCCAAGCAACCTTTCAAACAAAGGGCGCTACTGGACATAGGTTAAAAGAAGCACGGGTTCAAAGCTGGAAATCCAAAACAAAAATAATTTTAATGAATTTCCTGAACTAAGACCAAACAAATGCGCATAGTGATCTATATTAAACAATGTCTTATTTCTGTAAATTAGAATTATAACAAAGGATGAAAAAGAGGTGGTAGAACATCACGCAAGGCCAAACAAACTCACTTCTTAGCTTGACTTTGCTTGATATAGAGTTGACCTAATTGTAATGTGTTGTGACTTGTGAGTCATATTGAAATTGGTAAAATGAAGGAAAAACTGGATCATGTTTGGAATGAGGAGAACAAATCCATGAAAAAAAATTATATATTCAAAACTTGTCACCATGAAAAGTTGTCCTGACAAAAGCTTTAGTCCAACTTAAGATCAGAATATCCTCTATTGTGTAGCGATTAATTATTGATCTTATAATCTCAGGGACACTTGCGTGATTGAATAATAAAATTTGACCTCTACATTTATATTCTATCTAACAAATCTATCAACTACTACATAGAAGACAGATGTAACCAAGAATCAATGGCTTTCAAAGAGATGTGCGAGCATCAGGCTGCACTTGATTTCGAAAATCAATCTTCTTACCGCAAAATGTATACACACACTACGAATTATTGACAGGGCAGAACTCATAAAAATAAAAACACAAACTAAAAATCCAAATAGGAAACACAATATGCAGTATGCATACGACAAACTAAGAAAGAAATTAGAAATTTCTTAGTACGGGAAACGGAATGCTACCCAGACAAAATTAAACAAAAGGTTTGATTAAGTCATGGTTTAGAGCCAGAGCCAATTAAATCACACCTAGATTGAGAGACTCTATCGACGGTTCTGTCGACATGCGGACGAACACTGGACCGATCCGGCGATCAAAGAACCTCTTATAAAACAATGAATATAGTGAGAGGCATTCAGACAGTACCATCGCCTACAACAAAGATATAGGAACCAACTCTAAACCTTCACTCAACTCGATATGCATAGAGAACCACAATTGAAGACACATCGAGTGAGCGAGGCACCAAATAGGCAAATACCAGAATACGAAACTGTACCAGCGCAACGAAACCGACCTGCGTATAGACATTAATGCAACAGAAGACATGGCATGCCTTCGTGTAGACGCGTGAAGCAACCACGCTAATCGAAACCAAATTTCTAAAAGGAGACCCAGAGGCAGCAACACACACCCAAATAAAAATTCAAAAATAAAGATTCAAAGAACAAAATCCAAAACCCAAGGAAAATCCAACAGAATGCAAACCCAAATAATCACCAAATGCACCAAATCCCTCAACCACATAATAAGCAAAAGAACCGAAAAGCACGACTACATAGTGGAGATTCATTTTGTCATAGATCACACATAATATTAGATATTATAAATTTAACATACATTGCATTATCATCTACTTAGGCATCAGAAGTTTTAAGATAGTAGTTTTTTCATACAAAACACATCTTATCTTCAGCAAAAGCCAACTTCAATCTCTCTTCAGCCTAATCTTCCTAGGATCCACCTGTGAAGATTGATTCACAAAAATGACTGAATCATTATACCTGATCAATTTGATAAACCTATATGAAATGGAACAGTTTGTGGAGCCAAAAGTATATGGTTGAAACAAAGAACTAATAACAGTGAAAAACAATTTCGTTTTAGATTCATTCAAAGAATGGAGCAACAATTTGACTCAATAAATCAGTAACTATCAACACAAACATGAGCACTTTTATTATCTAACTGTATATATATTATGACTGTGACTGTACTATGTATAGCAGGCATAACTTTGAAAATTTGACTGTGATGGCCAATATTTATGAGGTGTTCTGTAGTTCTAGCATAGGCTGCGTATTAACAAAAGTACTGGTATTAACACTATCATAAGCATTGGCAGCTCTTTTTGTAGCTCTTTGAGATTTTCCACATGATGTATTTAAGAAAAATCAAGACCAATTTGCTTTACTGGAATAGCTTGTATGTTCTGTGTTAGTTAGGCTCAGTGATTTGATAGTGCCGTGCCTAATTTCTCTCAAGGTAAAGCGGTCAATTTAACTCAACATTCTAATGATAAGAATACATGGAAAAAATTTAAGGACACAGAAAATAATAATTTCACTTGGTTATACTTCAAAGGAAAAATGTAAAGGATACATGAAGTACTAAATGGAATGTAATTGAATGTCACCAATGAAATGTCGTATTCTGTGATAAGTTAGAATCCACCATACCTGAAATCATGGCGATGAGCTTTGCAAGTTCACCACTGATCTTGGTCATGTGTAGCATAATATTGGCCAGCCCAGCACAGATAGCGCTTTTGTTGCTATTTTTTTCTCTTCTAGGTTCCTTTGGAGGTTTCATGACAGGGGGTCCTTCTTCCAGTTGCATCTCCTGCTGTGTTTCTAGTTGCTGGTCATGGATTTCAACTGCTCGCTGCACTTCTTCTTCTTGGATATCTGTTGCTATCTCCGGTCCTCGCTGTGGTGTCTCTTGGCTTTGCTGTTGCAAGTCCGGTTGTCGCTGTTCCGTTTCTGCCGAGAGTTGTTGTTGCGGTGGGTCTGTGGCTTTTTTGAGTTGCTCTTGTTCCCATATCAGCCTGCAGCAAAGTGTCATCAGTGATAGCCCAACAAATGAAAATAAAGAAGTGTTTCATGTCAGAAATAAAACCTTTTTGTAGGATTTCTGGGCTTGTTTTTAGGCCAACCAGATCTGGCTTTCTTTGTCTTTGGTTGACAGCCACCATGGTTTTCTTCTGAGTCTCTACAAATGAATAAAATACAGCAGTAATTAGGATCAGTGTTTTTGGCTTTTTGGATTATCCACAGGAAAAGTTGTGAAAAATGAGTCAAAGTTAATTAGATAATGTGTAGTGTTCACACATATGGGTAGAAGGAGAGCAAAAGTATTTAGAACACAAACATACGAATAATAATATTTTTTTTGGGATCAGATCACTATTCTGAATTTGGAAGATTGCGTAGGCCATACATTAATCCTGCATATTCTTCAATAAGTAGTAAGGTATTGAATCAGTCAGAAGAAACTCATCATACGGCACGATTTGTTATGACTTTTGTAGACCATTACATGTTGAAATGTAGATTTCCAAAGGCATAGCAGTTTAATTGATATAGGATTGTACTAATGTTGAGTGAGTTCAAAGCAATATAAATAAAAATTGAATTGAATATAGAGAACTCTGATTATGATCCTTTTCATATATGAAAGGAAAATTGGAAAATTAGTTATATATTAGGGGAAAATATTAGCCGTGCACTGTAGAAGCCTTAATTGTTGATATTCGTTTGTTAACTGGTTGGTTGGTGACGCCTTGACAACTAAGACCTAATGTATTTTCTATATGTCAAATTATATTTCCATTAGAGCTGACAATGAATGAGATGATATATTTCATGGAAAAGGGCCGTAAGATATATATGAATTACAATACGGTAACATATCAATTTGCCTTTCCATATATATATAAAAGGCTGGTTTGAAGAAACAGTTATCGACGGTCGTACCTAAGTTCAGGTTCCAAACTTTCTTGGGCCTGTTCAGCAATTTTTTTTGGCCGGCCTCTCTTCTTACTTTTCATGACTTCATTAGTAGCAGGCTGTGCTTGCAATTTGCTGTCAATGTATAACATGCAGAACGATTTAGTGAATAGTTTTGTACAGGTTTTTTTGTATACTCATATAATTTATTATATAGAAGAATATGCAGAAAAAGCGAATTTAGTTGGAACCTAAGTTCAGATTCGGAGCTTTGCTCTGGCTGTTCAGTGATCTTTTGTGAGCGGCCTCTCGTTTTATATTCTTTCTTTTGATGATCAGCAGTCTTTCCTTCTAGTGTGCTGACAAAAAAATAATCAATATGTGAATGGAAACGCAAAATATTTTATATATTATTCTGGTCTGATAAAAATGAGACCTGTTGGTTGCCTTCTCTGGTTGGACTTTTTTATGCTTCTTGTTGGCAGTTGAAACAGAAGCATCAGACGCTGTTGTAGCTGGAGCTGTCAGCATTGCTAAAGTCGTAGGTTTCTCTGTTATATACCTGAAACAGATTTAGAAATCAACATCATAATATGTTATGGAAATTTATTTAATGGTATGTAAATGGAAACCCAAAATATTTTACATAATATTATGGAATGATTAAAATGAGACCTGTTGTTTGGCTTCTCTGGTTGGACCTTTTGATTCTTCTTGTTTGCAGTCGAAACAGAAGTATCAGACGCTGTTGTAGCTGGAGCTGTCAC
This sequence comes from Potentilla sterilis, assembly GCA_963682095.1. NCBI lineage: Eukaryota > Viridiplantae > Streptophyta > Magnoliopsida > Rosales > Rosaceae > Potentilla > Potentilla sterilis. Next base: position 39,083,304 of record OY821760.1, on the reverse strand, counting down.
CATTGCTAAAGCCCTAGCTTTTTCCATTATATACCTGAAAGAGATTCACAAATTGACATCATAATATGTTCTATAAATTTATTGAATGGAAAACATCTGATTGTTGTACCTTTTAGCGTCTTCATCCTGATAAAATCCAGAGACAATCTCACCAAGTGCAATAGCAGGATGTATTTTTTCTGCCCTGACAAATTTTTTTGCCTCCTTCGGTTCATTCTCGATCATTTTGGTTTCTGGTTTCATGCGCTGACGTCTTGCGCATGCAGCAGCACCAGCATCTTCTAAGCATTCGTTGAGAAAAATAGATTGTGATTGAGATTATGATAGATTCCATTGCTTTATTTTATAATCAGCAATTCAGTTTCATACCTTGTTCTATCTTTAAGCGCGTGAATGTGGTGCATGAGGTAATCCAATTCAGCAGAACCTCTCTGTGGATCTTTGCTTGTTTTGGGTGTTGATGTTTCTGCCTCACCACTCATTTATCTGGAGTGACATATTCAGTGTGAGTAGAAGGTGGTCTAGGCAATTTAAAGGAATACATAAGGACAAATGCAGAGAGAAGAATTATAGAACATATCATTAAATAGTAGGGCATTAGTAACGATATAACAAAATGAAGGAAAGTGATAACAACCTATGTTGAGTGTTCAGAACATAGGTCCACATGATGTTATATGGAAGCAGAACTTTGCAACAAATGCAAGAAATGATTCTTATAAAAGTCCATATTACGTAATTGACATTATTGCAGCAATGCACATAAGGTTAGGCTGTGCATTGTAAAATTTAAAAAGAAAACAAATTCATATTTCAACAGTGTATTAAAGCAGCAGACTATGTAAGAACTTAATTCTCATTGATATAATGTAAAACGACTATTAGAAATCTGGGGATTTCATATTTGATTCTCATCTATGCAGTAAAAATGATAAACACAAAGATAGAATCACATTAACTAAAAAACCAGTATTAAGCTTTTGCTTAAAATAGAAATCAAATTCAATATATAAAAGCAAAATGTACATTTCAGATCTAAAGACTTCAAACACATCATGTGAAGAGTATTACTCAAACTTAACTCTCAGTGACCACATGCAAACATAAACAATAAAAGGAAACTAATTTTTTTTAACAATGAGCAGATTTTGACGAAACTAATTGATGAGATCAATAAGAACCATGGAAGCAATATATGAAATAGAAAGTTCTGAAAAACTGAAATCTGCTTACTCTGATCAATGAAAGTATGAGAGACACGAAAACCCAGTATTCAAAATTAAGGAATCAGCAAATTCAAATGGAAAAAACCCAAATTTCATCATCATGCATACATGTATTGAAAACGTAATCATCCTGTTGTTGAATCTCTTATGGACAGAGTGAGATAGATATTGAAACAACAAATTGAAAGAGATGAAGGGATTCACCTGCTTTGAGGAAGAGGTTTGAGCGTTTGATGTTGTGGTCGCACTCGGGAACTACAGTGGTCAAGTGTCAGTAGTAAAACGGAGCTAATTTGGTTGGTAAGTTGGTTTAAATGGCGATAGGTGCGTTTATTAGGCGGCAGGTGGGACTATAAACGAATTGAAAATAGTGTAAAAATCGGGCCTTTATATTTGCTATCCAATATTTAGTTTTGTAAGCCACAGCCCCAAGATGTTAAGCCCCTGTGTGGCCCAAAATGCTAAGCCTGTGTATGACCATTCACATGTTAAATGCAAATTATTTAGCCCCTATTGATTTTGTATAATGAAACCATTTTATTGTAGCTCGAAGCATTTCCAATTATTTGGGTTTCAATCCTCTTTGATTTTGTGGCTTTCAGTTTGTTTGTTCAATATGTGCTCAATTAGTAACTGAACCTGAACCTAAAAATTGAATCATTTTTCGCAATTCACAAAATGTCGTATCTAGGTCATTGCAAACGCCAGGGTTTTTGACCGCCGTTGTTGCTCTGAAAGAATTTGCATTTCTGTGTTAGATGTAATAATTGAGTCAGCTTGAGATGTCACATTCTTAGTTACAGAAAAAAATAAATACAAATGCTAGTTCTTATTTTATTCAAATGGGGCGAGATATGATGGATTTTTTTTGAAAATATTTAAACTGACATTGTCCTCATGTTGAAGACTTCGGAACTAAGCCAGATCGTAGCCCACTTAAATGACATATTGTGTAATTAGTTGTTAATTTTGGAAAATTTAAATAAAACCAATATGTTAAACTGGATGATCCAAGTATGTTACAATTATTTATTTTGGCTAAGTCGAATTACATTGAATACTTATTTATCTAACAAATGTATTCAATGAAGAACACAGTGAAGTACGAACTTTCTAGAGCTGGATTTTTATTCTACTCGATCATGAGTCAGCAATAGTCTAATTTGATCAGTTGATCTTTTGAAACTGAAAAGAAAACAAAAAAGGGAAAAAAATTTGTGTTAAATATTGATCCAAAATTTTAGGATTAATGAATTACACAGTTAACTTAAAATTCGAAAAAAGCTGAGCAAAAAGTGAAAAGAGGAAGTATTATTTTGAAACTTGATGATTGAAATATTGACTTACTTAGTCTGATATTGTTCTGTTTGTGGAATACTGGGATGTAACATGATGCAAGTATGTCTTCTACTTTGTCCCAAAAGTTCATCTACATATATTCATATTAATATTGGAAGTGAATAAAAGAAAAATAATATATTTATTAGATGTAATTATATGGAACAATAAATCATACCATTGAAAACTCAATTTGCAAAGCGGTGAGAACTGCCAAAACTAATGTTTGTAAATTCAGCATATATAGTATATCAATTCTGCCTGCAATGTCTTCCCATAATTTTATTTTCAATTCCCTCCCTCTGCGCATAAAAAATCTTGTGTTTGATTAAAATTCAGTAGGTAAACAAAGTAAAAGATATTTTCTGACAATTTTATTATCGTGTAAATTTGTAAACATATTGAAAAAAAAAAAGGCTAGAAAGGTTAATTACCGTAGATTATAGATGATCATCTCACACGTTTGATATCTATGCACAGTTTCAATGGGTTTGATAAATTTGACACAACTGTAGACAGCTTTAATTTTAATAAAGACAATGTTAGTATATTTTGTAGATCAAGCAGAGTTGTAAATATTCTTTGTAGTTACACAATATAATATGACATAAATAATAAATGGTTTATGAAATAGATAATTATATTAGTCAAGGAAGAATTACTTGCCTTTGAATGGCTGGTTTGTATTAGGTCTTTGTTGTTGTATTTGTCGGGCAAAATTAGAATATTCAAGGAGTGAAGAAGAATGGTGCGGAATCATTGGTAATTGTAGTTGAATTCGAACAAATCCACTAACAGGTTTGAAATATAGCATTGCTCGATAAGTTCCCACTGTAGCTCGCTCAGAATTTTAGGTTGAAGAAATTTCTGTAATTTGATAAACTCTGTCTTCTATCATTGGAATATGGATTTGCCGAAACGCTTCTTCATGAAGAATTGCATGGATTGGTGATCTCTATATTTTGCGAGTATAAATTCATAAATAATTAATAGAAAGTTTAGCGCAATATGTTGACTATATTAATTTTGGTATTTAAAAACTTACACTTTCAGCCTCTGGAACATAATGTAATCCATTAATTAGTAATTGAACCTGAACCTAAAAATTGAATCATTTTTCACAATTCACAAAATGTCGTATCTACCTCATTGCAAATGGCAGGCTCTTTGACCGCCGTTGTTGCTCTGAAAGAATTTGCATTTCTTGTGTTAGATGTAATAATTGAGTCAGTTTGGGATGTCACATTGTTAGTTAGACAGAAAAATAAATGCAAATGCCAGTTCTCATTTTATTCAAATGGGGCGAGGTATGATGGATTTGTTTTGAAAATATTTAAACTGACATTGTCCTTATGTTGAACAGTTCGGAACAAAGTCAGATTGGGATTTCCGAGACGAAGTGCTTAGTCATAGCCTACCTAAATGACATATTGTGTAATTAGTTGTTAATTTTGCAAAATTGAAATAAAACTAATACCTTAAACTGGATGATCCAAGTATGTTACAATTATATATTCTGGCTATGCCGAATTACATTGAATACTTATTTATCTAACAAATGTATTCAATGATGAACATAATGAAGTACGAAATTTGTAGAGCTGGATTTTTATTCTACTCATCAGTCGGCAACAGTATAATTTTATCACTTGATCTTTTGAAACTGAAAAGAAAAAAAAAAAAAAAAAAAAAGGGAAAAAAAATTGTGTTAAATGTTGATCCAAAGTTTTTGGATTAATGAATTACACAGTTAACTTAAAATTTGAAAAAAGATGCGCAAAAAGTGAAAAGAGGAAGTATTATTTTCAAACTTTAATTATGATTGAAATATTGACTTACTCAGTCTGATATTGTTCTATTTGTGGAATACTGGGATGTAACATAATGCAAGTATGTCTTGTACTTCGTCTCAAAAGTTCATCTACATATATTCATATTAATATTGGAAGTGAATAAAAGAAAATTAATATATTTATTAGATGTAATTATATGGAACAATAAATCATACCATTGAAAACTCAATCTGCAAAGTGGTAAGAACTGCCAAAAATGATGTTTGTAAATTCAGCATATCTAGTATATCAATTCTGCCTGCAATGTCTTCCCATAGTTTTATTTTCAATTCCTTCCTTTTGCGCATAAAAAATCTTCTGTTTGATTCAAGGGATTTTTACCCAAAACTACAATTTTGGGTACATAATTACCAATAACAAGGTCCTCTTTTTAAATTACTATTAGCAAGGTTCCATCCAAAACTAACAGAATCAGTTAAGTCTTAAATTACACAATTACCCTCATTAAGTCTAATGCTACTGATCCTCAGAACTCAATCTAATACTACTGACCCTCAGTGAGCCTAATGCTACTGACCCTCAGAAGTCAACCTAATATACTGACCCTCAGTAGCTCCGCCGTCTTAATACTACTGACCCTCAGTAGCTCCGCCGTCCTCCACCGCGCTTCAATACTACTGACCCTCAGTAGCTCCACCGTCCTCCGCCGCGCTCCAATACTACTGACCCTCAATATCTCCCACTCAAAACCCTAATTCTCCCAAAAAAAAATTCAGATCCCTCACTCCTCCACAAACCGGCCTCCACCGATCCAATCCCAACCACCAAATCCCACCACACCCTAACCAACACACAAGCAAAAATTCAACACACAAACAAAAATTCCAATACACAAAAATCAAACAACACGCAAGAGAGAGAGGCTTCAGATTGGCGGCGGCGGCAGAGGGAGGTCGGCGGAGGTGGGGGAGTAGGGAGCAGTGGTTGTCGTCGTCGTCATGTCGCTGCCTCGCGCCTCCACCTCGCGCCTCCAGATTCAGATCGAGAAGGAGAGGAGGAGGAGAGTGTCGGTGGCTCCAGATCGGGAAGGAGAAGAGGAGAGGTCTGCCTCGCTCGCTGCCGCCTCGCGCCTCTGCCTCGCTCGCTGGCGCCTCGCGCCTCTGCCGTCGTCGCTCCTCAGTTCCCCTCGCACCTTGCTCCGGCCTGCCTCGCCTCCCCGCGCCAGGCCTCGCCTCACCTAGCCTCCGCTGGTTCGTCCTCAAGCAAGGCAAGCTCTTCTGGTTCAAAGACTCCCACGTCACCCCCTCCACTCACCGAGCCTCGCACCTCCGCCCGCCTCGCCGCTCGCCGCCTCCCTTCGCCGCCTCCAATCTCAATCTCAGATCTACTTCATCGCCGATACTGAGAAGGAGAAGGAGGAGTGGATCAACTCCTCGCGCGCTCGCAGCCTCGTGCCTTCGCCGGCCTCGCGCCTCCGCCCGCCTCGCCGCTCGCCGCCTCCCTTCGCCGCCTCCAATCTCAATCTCAGATCTAGGGTTTGGTTTGGGTCGGGTTTTGAGGAGCAGATGAGAGATTTGTGGGTTTTTTTTTTTTTTTTTTTAATTATATATAGATGGCATATGTTGTAATTTTTAGATTTTCAGGGTTAATTATGTCATTTAACATTGGACGGATTAAAAGTCTGTTAGTGTTAAATCCTGCTAGTGGTATAAAAAAATCAGATCTTGTAATTGGTAATTATGAGTACAAAATTGTAGTTTTGGGTAATTATCTATTGATTCAAATTGAGGAGCTAAACAAAGTAAAAGATATTTTCTGACAATTTTATTATCAATATGTTGTGTAAATTTGTAAACAGATTGAAAAAAAAAGGCTACAAAGGTTAATTACCGCAGATTATAGATGATTATCTCACACATTTGATATCTATGCACAGTTTCAATGGGCTTGATAAATTTGACACAACCATAGACAGCTTTAATTCTAATAAAGACAATGTTAGTATATTTTGTAGATTAAGCAAAGTTGTAAATATTCTTTGTAGTTACACAATATAATATGACATAAATAATAAATGGTTTATGAAATAGATAATTATATTCGTCAAGGAATAATTACTTGCCTGTGAATGGCTGGTCTGTATTAGGTCTTTGTTGTTGTATTTGTCGGGCAAAATTATAATATTCAAGGAGTCAAAAAAATGGTGCGGAATCATTGTTAATTGTAGTTGAATTTGAACAAATCCACTAACAGGTTTCAAATATAGCATTGCTCGATAATTTCCCACCATAGCTCGCTTAGAATTTCATGTTGAAGAAATTTATGTAATTCAAGAAATTCTATCTTCTATCATTGGAATATGGATTTGTCGAAACTCTTCTTCATGAAGAATTGCATGGATTGGTGATCTCTATATTTTGCGAGTGTAAATTAATAAATAATTAATAAAAAGTTTAGCGCAATATGTTTACTATATTAATTTTGGTATTTAAAAACTTACATTTTCATTTTCTGGAACATAATGTAATCCATCAAACTGACGACTTTGATAAACGGGAGGTCTCCATAGTCTTGTAACGCGAGCAATCATATCAAAGTCAGATTCACCCCGTCGAATATCAGTTATCATCTTTTTATTCATGTTTGTGATGTGGAATGATATTTGAACATGAATTGAGAAATGTATAAGCGGTGAATAAAGTATGAGGAATGAAGTAGAGTATGGAGCAAACTTGGTGTGATTCTCTTGACGAAAACTTGGGAATTCAAAACACTACACTGGCTAAAGGAAGCACTGCTCTTCGCAATATTGGACTAAACTCTGTTGGTACGTTTTTGATAGAAAGTATACAGGTGTAGTTAAAGAAGAACAAACTAATGCAAACTTGTATAATGCAATATATTGTACAGATGTGATACCACAATGCGGCTTAAATATTGGCAGATAAGAATCCAAAGAGATATGAAGTATATGAGGCCAATGGAGAATGTTGTTGATAATAGATATGGTAAATCCATATCTTCCAAATCGGTGTACTTATGGATCCCATGCTGCTAAACATGAGCCAAAGTGAGATAAAGCTTGTAGAATCTTTGTATAGAATCCATCTAGTCAAACATTTGGCATATTTAAGCACACATAGTTAAAGCCATGACATAGAAATTAAACATAAGATATTTTGTACATAAGTTCAGATCACAGACAGAGCAAATTCACTGAGTTTCATTACATCACTGAATGCAGAAAAGAGCTAATTCCCAGATCAAGAGCAGATTCCTGATCACGACATTAGCTATCTTTACTTTCACTGACGACAACATAAGTGGATATAGGACCATCTACCTAACTAACTAACCTAACTTACTAAAGACCTGCCATACTCTATGTAGTCTATATGCAAAATACATTTGCTTCCAACAAAAGGCAAGTCTTCATGGTATTTACACGACTTGTTTAACTAAGCAATCTAAGTAAGCAAAGAAGCTGCCATACTTCATGTAGTTTGTAAGCAAACGACATTTGTCCCAAACAAAAGACAACTCTTCACCATACTTATAGGACTGTTGGATAGGCCAACCTGTAAGGGGGAAAAAACAACAATGTTTAACATTGTATAAACAACATATTCAATTATATGTGAAGAGAACTCAAATGCAACAAACAATTCTGAAAATTTCACACCATTGACTTTTTTTTGTGGAATTGAGTGCTAGAAAAGAAATGACTATCTTAATTGAGTTAGGGAAGACATAATTTACCTCATTTAAACTTCTTGTCCGGATCTTCTAGCTGTTCTTCTGCCATGTTTTTCGATGATGACGATCCAACACGTCGGTCACTTAATAAAAGATTAGATAAATTTAGACAAAACAAAATTACAATGACTGTAATCCACCAACAGGAAAAAAAGGAATAAAATATGATTATACCTTCTGGTTTTCTTAGCTGCAATGGACCCAAACAATTGTTTGGCAGAAGTTTGGATTTCACGTTTCTTCCCAGATGTCATTTTATCAGGAGTCTCTGTAAATGGCTCCTTTGATTTAGTTATCTTTAAAACTTTTTCTGCTCCAGTGGCATATCCTCCAGTTGTGCCAGCAGAGACTTCACTTTTGCGGCTGCTTCTCACAAAGAGCTCACCACGTTGGCTGATTCGTATCTCAAACATGAACGGTTGGCCAACTTTTGAAGTGATTTGGCTTGGGAGATTTAGTTCCGGTGGATGGGCCACCTCGTTCAAGAGTTCTCCACATGTTGCTCCAAAGAATTCATCAGCTGATTTTCCCATTAGTGTCACCCTCGCCTGATCAAAGTCATCTTGAATTACCATATACACCCTGGTGCTGCATAAAATAATGGTAAGGTATAATATTTCAGTTCAGCTAATGTTGAAATTGAGAAAAAGGTACGCACGAAAATTAGAAATAAAATAGGCTGCCTCACTTCAATTTTGGTTTCAGCTCGCCATGGGCAACACAGATGTAACAATCACCAATTTCCTCTTTCTTGAACATATGCTTATAGCATTTGTCAACAGGGCAACATCTGTAAAACCATGCTTTGTCCACAAAAAATCTCCTCACAACGGCGGTACAATAAACTGACTTGGTCTGAAACACACATTCAATTCAATTCCGCCAGAAATTAATATAGTACAGCTGGACATGTTTGTATATATTTTTAAAAAAAAATTTGTTGGCAATTGTTTGCACATTGAATAGTTTCAGCGGTCAATTTCTTTGGCAAATTTGAAATTGCACACCTTTCATATTGGATTGAAAGTGATAAAACAGGAAAAGAAAATTCTGAAGAGTTGCAGATCAAAACCTCATACATTTATATGCTTACTCCGTGAAACCAAATGTTTTTTTATTTCAAAACATGTTGAAAGGCAAAGGACAGAATGAAATACCGCATGGAGACTTGGATCAAGCACGTTCAATTCAGGCACAATCCTTTTGTCAGCATCATTAACTATTCATGTTGACATCAAACTGGAGTATGTAGTGGACACATCCAGTTTGTCCCCATTCCTTGAAAATCTGCCATAGAATTTATAAACATTAACATAAAACTGTGTCATATAAAATCCAGACAACTGATTTGATATTTAACTATTTATGATTGCAATTATTTAAGCAATTAACTTACTCAGCTTCAAATTGTTCTTTCTCCTCAATGTCAGGATTAATCACGAAGCAAGTATGAGGTGTGCTATATGCCGACACACGGCCTGCATAATTTTGAACAGAAAAGAAACTATGAAGATGGCTGAAAAGCCAATGAAAAAAAGAGAGCATACAGATTGAAACACAATACCTTCATACATAGAGATTCTCATTCCTGTGAAAACTGCAAGCACATGTGGATGCAGTTGTGTTATCTCTTGCACAGGAAATAACCTTGCAACATCAGCCCACAGAGAGATCTTCAGTTCCTCTCTCCTGTTAGTTTGATGCACGCTATGAGTAAAATTTTACCGACAAATGTAACGCATTTATTCAAACAGAAGAGAAGAAGATAGATCACGAATACCCTATGAGAGGTCAGTCCTAGTTTCCTTTTCCTTTGGATTATCAACATCAACCACCTGTGGTGCCCTCATAGATTTGATACAACCATAGAGATCTTGCAGTTCAAAAAGAATGATCAATATATTTAAATACAGAGCATAGTTTTATCAATGTAAATTTATAATATGGAAGACGAATATCGCTTCACCTGCAAGAAGAGTCTGCTGCTGCGCCTCAGCAGCCAGCTGTCCAAATTGTCGTAGTTTAAAGGAATGTTTTGGAAAGTTGGGCAATTGATCTTCAACTTCTTGAAACTAAGTAAACTCTGAGAAACACAAAATTGCATCGTGATTGGCAACTTTGTGTCTGGCAGTATCCTTCTTTGAGGTAAATTTTGATACATCATATATCTTCCCCACTTGCATCAGGTTTTGCATATGTGAGTAATAACATTCTTCGATCATTGCATGTATCGAAGAACCCTGCAACAAAGATTGGCATATGTGAAAAAGATCAAATAATTATAAATGCATTTGACAAATATATATCGAAAATAGCCAAAGCATTTAAACTAACTAAGATTACAAATTATCGATGATGAAATAATCAAACTAATAAATGTGACACCACAAATAGAACCCAATAAATGAATAATGAGGAAATTGAATATAAGTAGAACATTGACAATAGAAGTTGTTTTCGGTAAAAAAAATCACTCACTTGTTCATCCACCAAGAGATAATGGAGTCCATTGTAGTCAGTACTGTCAAACATACGGGGTCTCCATTTTAGTACAGCACGAACTGTGATAGTGATACCGATGGCAGAATACGGTTTAGTCTGACTAATTAACTTTTTCATCTTAAACTGAGCTGTCCAACAACAATAGAAATTATGAGTAACATAGAACAAAGCAAAAGACAAATATGTAAGAAAAAATTATGCCACCATACTTTTGACAACAAAAATGAGAACTTCAGAGGAATACATTTTTGAAAACAAATCAATATTGTAAAAAGTCATTAATGCCATCTAGAAGAGGAAGACATAGTGCTAATGAGGAGAGGCCTTATTCTAAGATTTGAATTTGATCAATGAAGCAAACAAAAAACATAGACATCAATCAACAACAGCAATCTGTGAATTGATTTAGTCCACAGCATTGAGTTATTTTCCTTCATATCTCAAACATGAATATAGATCATACAAACGGGAGTTTTTTTAATGCTGAACACACTATTGATGTTGTAATCCTTTGAACGACATGATCAACCAAAAACAGATTAAGAAGTAGTGCATAACAAATGGATAGTGGAGAAAAATGAACATGTTTTGAGCAATTTCGATTTAGCAGAAAGAATACACAACCTAAAAAAGGAAACCGAATAAACATAGATTCATCTAATCAGCACAATGGAGATACATCATATAAAAAAAAAATCCACGAAAGAAGAGTTGAATAAAAGACCTTGTATAAACTGGGGTGATAGTTTATCTCCTTGGCACCAAAGAAGGAAAGGGCACTCTGCCTTGAATCTTTTTATAGGCTGGTCGATGCCTTGAAGCTGCATCGACGATGACGTCATCGAGGTGATGGAGTGAATGTGACTGGCCTGAATGACCAGTGAAGAGAGGTGCCACGTCGCCATGTAAATGAACTGATGGTGTGTTCTGTATGACGATTTCAGAAACCGCACGTCGTTAGACATGACAGAAAATCGATTTGTAGCGGCTTCCAATCAGTAGGAAGAGTGTGATTGCTCCGATTAGGTGAAGAACAATATGGCTATCAGTCTAATACAGGATTGACTTAGTTACGAATAGATTTAGAAGGGAGAAAACCAGCTGAAAAAATCCAAGATTTTGGGGGTGCTGTCTCAATGAAAAGAAGGGAAAAAACTGGTTAAGAAAAGAATGGTGATGGAGAGAGATTAGATGGTGCATAGGCTGGTTAGGCTTATAGCCATAACGTTGCACGTGCTAGAAAGAAAATCTGAGATAGGATACGATGGCAAACCTAATCCATCTGACTTATCAAATTTGTTTTTGTTGTAACCTCACATGGGGTACTTAATAAAGAAATCAGGAAATTGTTATAAAAAATTTAAGAGGGAAACAAAAATCCTTTTTTACTTTATATTCTACAGACAAAAATAATTTTGTATGTGAAAAAAATAATAAATTGGCAAAAACTTTGATTGTGAAAAGTTTTATTATAAATTATTAAAAAATTGACACCAACTAATATCATTTTGGAAATCACCTATATTCACATGAATTATAAATGTATAAAAATATCGACATCATTTTCTCATTATACATTGTGTTATATACCTTGCAACACATCTTTATACACAATATTTTTGGTAAGGTTATTAGGAATATGATCACCATTATTTATAAAAATTTTGAGACTTTTTTTTGACGTAACTCTAGATAATGCAACATATAATTGTCCATGAGTAAACACAGGTTCTGACAAATATATACCTACCTGATTTAGTGATTGGCCTTGACTTTTATTTATTGTCATTGCATAAGATGGTCTAACGGGAAACTGACGTCTTTTAAATGTAAACGGCCACTTAGTTTATGTTGCATACAATGCAATTCTTGGAATATGAACTTTTTCTCCCATTTTGTTTCCTGTAAGTATTTTTGCTTCAATTAATCTATCAAACATTTTTGTGACAATCAATCTTGTACCATTGCATAAACCACGCATTTGATCTAAATTTCGTAACAACATGATAGGCATACCAATTTTCAAGTTAAGTTCATGGGTCGGTAATCCACTAAATTCAAGTTTGTTCAAAAATTCAATCGGATATAAAAGATTTATATTATCACAATTACCCGAATTATAAGAAATTGAATCAGAACTCAAATATATTTTTTCCTCACCAGGTAATAATCTATTTGCATAATTATTGATTTCATGAACAGTCCTATTTTTGGGTGTGACTATAGCGCGCTCTCTCAAATAATCGACATTATTATATTTGCTCAAAAAATCAGGATAAGTTGCTTCGAAAATTGACTCTATAGGATGAATTGTATGATTTGCAAGTAATTCAGATGGTATATCAATCCAACTAACATCTGGATCACCAGTAGGAATTTTTGATTCTATTCAACCCTCTCCTATTTTCAATATCCATTCAGCAAAATTTCTAAACTCGTCTTTTTCTATATTGCTTAAACCTTCCAGTGACAATCTCATATTTTCAGTCAGTTGAAATATTGTAATAAATGGCCATAAATATGAATTATTAAATGATGCCTGAATGATTTCTTCTTTACCACCACCTTGTATAACAGGTAATGTTTGCCTAAAATCTCCACCAAATATAATTGTTTTTCCTCCAAATGGTTGTTCTTTATTGGATAAAATATCTCGCAATGTTCTATCGACTGATTCAATACACCATTTATTACACATAGGAGCCTCATCCCAAATAATTAATTCAGCCTTTTCTATTAAATAAGAAAGATTTGTTTTTTTATTTATATTACAACTTCAATTTTGTTCTATCACTGGTTTTATTTTAAAACGCGAGTGAGTCGTTCTACCTATCGGAAGTAATAATGAAGCAATACCTGACGAAGCAACTGCTAAAACAATTTTACCTCCAGATCTTAACCTACAAATTATGGCATTCCACAAAAAAGTTTTTCCAGTGCCTCCACAACCATAAACAAAAAATGATTTTGGATTTTTTTCTTCAACAGCTTGAATGACCTGATCGTATATAATTTTTTGTTGACTATTTAATTTATCCAGCAAGTCAGAGTGTTTTTCTTTGAGCACTTCAGAATCGAAATCCAATTCTTCTCTAATAAGTCTATTTTCTAATTGATCTATGAATTGCATCTTTGGCATTGGTAATTTATGATCTTTCAAACTGGTGGACGACATATTAAACAATATTTCAAGCTCATATAAAACAACATTCTTTAATTCTTCATTAGGTATTGTGAGACACTACCAGATACGGAAGAATAGCCGACGAAAAAAATTTCGTCGGCCATTCTTTTTTTTCGTCGGCTATAACCTCTGCCGACGAAAATTTCGTCGGCCATAAGTCGTCGGTAATACGCCGTCGGTAATACCAATGGCCGACGAAAAAAAAAATTTCGTCGGCTATAGTTAAGTATGGCCGACGAGTCAAAAAATTCGTCGGGCAAAGGTGGGTGCAATAGCCGACGACTTTCGTCGGGTATTTTTGAGTATGGCCGACGAAATCCATTAAGTATGGCCGACGATTTAATAAAATTTCGTCGGCTATGGTGTTTTAACTATAGCCGACGATTTACCAAAATTTCGTCGGCTATGATGTTTTAACTATAGCCGACGATTTACTAAAATTTCGTCGGCTATGCTGTTTTAACTATAGCCGACGATTTAATAAAATTTCGTCGGCTATGGTGTTTTAACTATAGCCGACGATTTAATAAAATTTCGTCGGCTATGGTATTTTAACTATAGCCGACGATTTAATACAATTTCGTCGGCTATTTCCTCGAAATATATTACTATTTTTATAGGTATTAATTAGTTATAGCCGACGAAATAAGGCACTTTTCGTCGGCTATACAAGTTATAGCCGACGAAAATTGGTAAAATTCGTCGGCTATACTTGTTATAGCCGACGAAATAATGCAAAAATCGTCGGCTATTCTTGCATTTGGAAAAAAAAAATTAAATTATTTTCTAAATTACCATTCCAAGCAAGCTGCAAATCACAAAAACAATTCATGCATTTGTACCAACAAGAAACACGTCTAAACACCATTTTTATTAAATTCGTTCCAATATACATAAAATATAATCCTAATTATCCCCTAAACTACTAAAGTCTAGGATATCATCTACAGCATCAGGCGCATCATCCTGCTGACCGAACTCGGGAGGTTGTGGCATTGGAGGCTCCACTAACTGCTGAAACGGGAGCGGGGGTGGACGGCCTTCTTGTTGTGCCGCGAACATCTCATAAATCCACTGTTGCTGGCCGTCGTTGTTGTATTGCCGAATTCTGGCGCACTCAGCATTCCAACGGACCATATCCAACTGATACTGCTGGGACTGATATTGTCTGCGGCGCAGCTCCTCTACTGTCTGGGACGAGGTCGCCAATTCTGCGGCCAATCGCTGCACTTCCCCCCTCATATGTTGGGTCTGGCCGCCTCCCTTCTTTTGACCTCCCTTAGTGGTCTTCAGGAGCCCTTGTCCAGAACCTCCTAAACCCCGGCAGTAGTACTCGTTGGACTGGTGTGGGAAGGCTGCGTTGAACATCCTCGCCGCCGTTTGGATATTGGTGCGGTCGACCTGGCGCACGGCTTCCTCCAAATCTGCCTCTGAGATGTCCGGTTGTGTCTCCCGAACTATTTGCTGGAGCACCTCTTGTTCGGCCTGGGTCACCCGCTCCTAATTGGACGGGGAAAAAAAATTAATATTCTAACAAATGGATAGTTAAGTAAAATTAATAATTTAAATTTTAAAATCATAATGAACGACTTACGAGATCGTCTGTCGCTTGTGGATAAGCGATCTTGAACGTCTCCACGTAGGGGTTGCAATCAGGATGATCTCTTAGCGCCTCCTCCTGATATTGTGCAAACGGCCTTGAACCGCCGTGATGGAGGATTGTGTTACGGCGGCGGTTCTCCGAGTTTATCCGAGACCGTTCCTTCAAACAAATAATAAAATATTAGAAAAATGCATCAAAAAATATAACTGAAATAATTATAAAATATTTAAACTAATAATTAAAATTTTAATAAAATAAACATTTATAATGAAGTTTAATATTTACCATCATAGCCGGGTTGTCGAAGACTACGGTCCTCAACCAACGCCACTCGTACTCCCTGAACATGAACTCTCTGGGAGTACCCATACGACCACGGTTGCCGTACTCGTTATAGTGGGAACGGAGCTCGTTCTTCCACTCTTTGAACCTACGAAAAAAACAAAAGTGCATTAGAAATATGATTAATATCATAAAATATTTCTAATTATCAAATAAGACATTCCCAACGTACCTCGAGCTCTGTTGAGAGTCCGCCCAACCCCGCTTGTGTTCCGCAACCACAAAGTATGTCTGAAAGATAATATTTTATTAGTTTTATAATTATAAAAATACCGAAAATTTTTAAATATTACGATAACTAAATTAAATTTTTTTATTTACTCACCGACGCGGCGTTGTTCAACTCCATCTTGATTTCTTCGGGCACATCAGCCCACCGAGCCCACAACATAGGGACTCTGTCCCTAATGAGTGCACCCACGCAACCCGAGTAGTCGCGTTTCTTTTTCGCCCCAACCTCCTGATTAGGAGCTTCGTCAATCTGGATCCTCCCGCTCCGTTCAACCGTTCTCCTGAGCGTCTCAAAACTGATGACACCTCTGGTATTCCTCTGGGTTGAACTGCTAGCGCCTGTCCCTATCACATAAACAACGATTGGTTAATAAAATTAAATATTAGTGCGTTAATTTTAATAAAATATTTAATTAATAAAATCGAATGTTACCTGAACCCGATGATTCGGTTGCCGTCGACTTTCCTTTTCTCCTCGCCGAAATCAGGAGGTCAGGGCTCTCCCATGGCTGCTGCTGGTATGCCTCCGCAGCACTCACGAACTGAGGCATATCAGGCCACTGGGGCCGACCCTGATAGTCGACCTCGGGTATCGCAGGAATGTTGTATGGGAGGAAGAGCTGGTTTGGGAGAGTAGGCCCCTCAGTCGAGTCACCAGCAGACTGAGTCGGACTCGGCATCGGCATCGGCTCCCGATGAACCTCAGGCATACGAACCTGAGGAACGTCGGCAGCTATCTCCTCGTGAAACAGCTGCCGACTAAACCTCGGCGCCACAGAGGGACCGACATTCGGAAGTGAAGTGCTCGACGGCCGCCCCGCCTGGAGAAGGGTCTGGTGCCGAGCACTCACACTCCGCCGCGGCTGGGCTGCATCCACACTCCTCCGCGGCTGGCTGGTGGTCCTCTCAGGCTGGCTAGCCGTCCTCTCGGAGTCTGGGGAACCCGCGGCATTTCCAGAACCGGCGGCATTTCCAGAACCTCTAGATCTAGAACGACGACCTCCGAACAACTGCCTAAATGCATCGGCCATCTAAAGCCAGACGCATTAATACATTAATTAATATTAAATTATATTATATTAAATAACAAATTCTAATTAATATAATACCCAATAATACTAACATATTTTAATATTTACCGATTTATATAATAACCAATTTATACATATAAATTATACAATTACACCTAAATTATATACAATTAAAATAAATTTTACAAAAATTACCTAAATTAACATAAAAACCTAAAAATTACATACATTAATATAAAAACCTAAATTATAACTAAATTAACATAAATACATAAATTATACCTAAATTAACATAAATACATAAATTCTACCTAAATTAACATAAATACATAAATTATAACTAAATTAACATAAATACATAAATTATATCTAAATTAATATAAAAACATAAATTATACCTAAATTAACATAAATACATAAATTAACATAAATACATAAATTATACACAAATTAACATATAAATACATAAATTATACCTAAATTAACAATTATATCTAAATTAACAATTATATCTAAATTAACAATTATATATAATTTATTAACCATAATTTAATTTATTAATAATTAAATAACAAAAAAAAAAAAAGGGGGGCCGGCCGGTACCGAATCGGGGAGGAGGAGGAGGGGGAGGCGGCCGGAACAGAGAGGAGGAGGAGGAGGGTCGGCCGGGGCTGCCGGAACAGGGAGGAGGAGGAGGAGGAGGGGCGGCGGATCGAACCAAGGAGGAGGATCGGAGTCGCCGGGCTGCCGAACCAAGGAGGAGGAGGAGGAGGCGCCGGGCCGCCGGAATAGGGATGAGGATCGACGGATGAAGGAGGGCCGGATTCGAGGAGGAAGATTGTTTAGGGAAAATCGGGCAAATGGAGGCTAGGGTTCGGCTGCATTTTACTTATACCCGATAGTATAGCCGACGAAATCGCTTTATTTCGTCGGCCATGATATAGTATAGCCGACGAAATAAAGCTATTTCGTCGGCCATGATATAGTATAGCCGACGAATACAGTGATTTCGTCGGGCATACTATGTCATAGCCGACGAAATCATTTTTCGTCGGCCATGGTATGGCATAGCCGACGAAATTACATAATTCGTCGGCTATAGTCTTCGTCCCTCAGAATCCGTCCGATCTCCCCCATCCAACGGTGGATAATGGGAAGGCGCGGATCACCAGACTTTAGCCGACGAAATATAACTTCGTCGGCTATACTTTTGGTCAAACTACAAAGTCAAACCTCTAAACGCTGTAAAACGGAAATTGGGCCGTCTAAATGACGTTTTCTGATATTCATGTTTTGCATATCAGTGCGAGCCTTAGGACCGTCTTTCGTCTTCCCCTCCAAGTTCAGCGTTGTGCCCACCACACTTTCAGAAACATTTTTTTCTATGTGCATAACGTCTAGGAAGTGTCGGATCAGCAACTCACACCAGTACGGGAGTTCCCCACAATATGCTCCTATGTGTCCAGAATTTGTACTCCTCAGGCCTTTCAGGTATTTCCGCTACAATATCGGGATGATTGCTGAGGGGCCCAAAATCGTACTCATTAAGTCTTGCTAAAATTTCTCTTCCTGTCCATCTTCTGGGAGCACGGCCGTGTTCTTCGGTTCCATCAAATGCGGCAGACTCGTAACGCCAGTGGTGATCCGCCGGAAGGAACACACGATGACCCATTCGGCATATCTTGTTGCAATGAGGGGTGCTCCCATAATCGGTGAGGCACTCTGGACAAGCCTTGTATCCCCTGACAACGCTGCCCGACAACATCCCATAAGCAGGAAAATCACTGATGGTACCAATAACCATGGCATGCATCTGGAACGTCTCCTGCTTGTACTTGTCAAAAGTGGGATGACCAACGTCCCACAATACCTTAAGCTCTTCAATCAATGGTCTCATATACACATCGAGACATTTCCCTGGGTAACCAGGCCCCGGAATCAACAACGTCAACATATTATATTCCTTCTTCATGCACATCCACGGAGGAAGGTTGTAAGGTACCAAAACCACCGGCCATATACTGTATGAAAGACTCATGGTGCCGAAAGGGTTGAACCCGTCAGTTGAGAGCCCGAGCCTGACGTTTCTGACATCTGACGCAAAATAAGGAAACTCATTGTTTATATGCTTCCAAGCCGCTCCGTCAGAGATGTGTGTCATGATATCTGTGTCTCCCGCGTCCCGCTCACCGTGCCACCTCATAGCTTTTGCGGTGGTTTCTGACATGTACAACCGCTCAAGCCTATCTCTCAACGGAAAATACCGAAGCACTTTCACAGGTTTCCTATTGCCTGCTCCCGTCAACTTATATCGGTCAGACTGACATATCGGACATGCGTCAAGGCTACCAAGGTCATTCCCTTCTGCATCTTTACCCCAGAAGAGAACGCAGTCAAATGCGCATGTATGGATCTTAATGTAGGAAAGCCCTAGATCTTTGAGGATACTTCGGACCTGACGGTGATTGGTAGGATTATGATGACCCTCCTCCAACAACGAAGAAGTGTACTGTAGATATTCATCTACTTGCCTGATAGTCGATTTTGTCTCGACTTTAATCCTCATTACCTCCATCACACTTTCAAGAACTGTCTTCTCAGAACTTGAACACACAGGGGTCTGTTGCAATGCAATCAGTTTGTTGTACTTGTCAAAGGCAGCAGTGTTGACAACTTGTGGGAACCGCTGCACCGGGTCCTGCATATATTGTTCCCCATGTACACCGCTTTCAAAAGGAAACACGTCGTTGACGAATGTCATTGTTGGATCGTTGGATGTACTACTACTGCCCGCCTCAAAATACTGCCCATGATCATGCGATCCATCTAATGATGGCTCACCGTGATATATCCAACGTGTGTACTTCGGCCAAAACCCATTGCTCTTTAGGTGCTCCCATACTGTCCTAATCGGAAATCGACACATATCACTGCGACACTTACATTTCTTGCACGGGCAATAATGGTACGGTCCTTTTGCATTTTCCTCGACGAACTGCATAAAATCCACAACTCCTGTAGTGTATCGTCGGTCATGCCTTGGAAGCGAAATCCAACTCTTATCTCGATCCATATATAGCCTGATAATAATATATATGTATAACTTTAATTAATAATAAATTAATTAACACATATATATTACAATATATATTATTATCAACAGCAACTCATATATATATATACCATTAATTAACAACCATTATTTAAGTTCATTACACTATCAACAACCATTAATTAACATATTTATATATATTTTAACACTAATTAAAATAACATTATTAAATTAAAACACATAATTATACTCTAACTGAAAATCAACTCAACTACAACTCAAAATCAACATATATACATACATTCTAACACTAAAATACAACAACAAAACAAAAAATCACTTACTATATCAAAATCACTAAAACTCAAAATCAACATATATATATACATACCTATATATAGCTCCACAATGTAAGAGAGGACGGATTTCAATAATACCCACAGATTTTTCACTCTTTCTCCCGTTTTTTTTTTAAATGAGCAGCTTCTGTCCAGATCTGAAAATATAAAGACTTATAGCCGACGAAATTGCCCACTTCGTCGGCCATTCTTCCCAAAGTTATATAGCCGACGAAAACTTTAAATCGTCGGCCATTATAGAATTATAGCCGACGAATAAAGCTATGTCGTCGGCCATGATATAGTATAGCCGACGAAATAAAGCTATTTCGTCGGCCATAGGTTTATAGCCGACGAAAAACTTTAAATCGTCGGCCATTCTATGTGTATGGCCGACGAAATTTTTTCTTTGGCCGACGATTTTTAATTTTTACCGACGAACTAATTAATTTTCGTCGGCCATAAATGTAATATTTATTTTAAAAGAACTTATGGCCGACGAAATAATTAATTTTCGTCGGCCATTATTATTATAGCCGACGAAATGATGCATTGTTCGTCGGCTATTCTATGAAAAAAATAAAAAAAATAATGATGATGTTAGTGACACTTCGGGTAGCATAAGTTCTCTTTCTCGTGCTTCGATGAAAGGAAAACAGAATGCCAAGCTCTCTGGAGTTTTTATCAAAACAGAATGATGATCAGAAGGTGATCCAGGCTACTAAAATGTTCAAACCGAAAGATCCTTTTTTCGCAGTTATCTTGTAACCATTCGACTTCATTAACTACTTAATCCTCACCAGATAACAGTTAATGAAGTTGAATGGTTGCAAGATAACTGCGAAAAAAGGATCTTTCGGTATGACCAATTTAGTAGCCTGGATGACCTTCTGATCATCATTCTGTTTTGATAAAAGCTCCAGAAACCGTCAGATATTCTGTTTTCCTTTTATCGAAGCACGAGAAAGAGGACTTATGCTACCCGAACTGTCACTAACATCATCATTATTTTTTTAACACTAATTAAAATAACATCAAAACCGATTACTCTTTAGGATTAAAATAACATCAAAACATATATTAAAACTCAAAATCAACTCATGCAACTAAAACCCAAAATCAACATATATACACATGTACGTACCTATATATAGCTTCACAATGTAAGAGAGGACGGATTTCAACAATATCTACTGATTTTTCACTCTTTCTCCCGTTTTTTGCAAATGAGCAGCTGCTGGGTAGATCTGAAAATATAAAGACTTATAGCCGACGAAATTGTAAAATTCGTCGGCCATACTCCAAAAGTTTTATAGCCGACGAAAATATTAATTCGTCGGCCATTATTGGAGTATAGCCGACGAAAATAAAAATCGTCGGCCATTCTATAGGAATGGCCGACGATTTTTTTTTTTTACCGACGAAAAAAAATTTTCGTCGGCCATTCCTGGGAATAGCCGACGAAAAATCATTTCGTCGGCCGTTGTTTTTTTTTTTCGTCGGCACAACTTATTTTTCTGGTAGTGAGATCTAACATTCTAAAATCTGATCTCATTTTATTGACTATATCATCGGACATTTTTATCCAAAAAGTATCAAATAAAGTGAGGGGATCCGAGACATCACAATGAAGAATAATTGTGACAAATAAATAACGAATTTGAGAAGAGCTGGCAGTAAAAGTAGATTCCATCAATGCTTCTATCCACTCTTTATCATCACCTAACAATCCTAAAGCTCGACATGCCTCTTGGTATGTAGAATGTACTATACCATCGACTGTTTTTATTGAATTAAAACCGGCACAACCCTTTTGAACATTTAAAAGCATCCTAAGATAATACAATTCACCTGCAACTGGCGGCACATATGCTATCCTACCAAGAGTACAATATTATTTTCTTGGAGTCCATATTTTGTCACGACTGTCCCAAACAAATTTTGTTGGAAATTGAGTATATGTCAACTTTCTTGCTTTTTTGTAAGTCCTATTTGCCTGAAACCAAGCAGTCAACATAGTTATTTGAACCTGCGGTTTTTGCAACACATTTTCAAGCAAGTTATTTTCCTCAAAACAAACAGTTTGTTCTTGGGGCAAATGAATTTTTAAATACTGAACAGCCGGAAATTTGTTATGAATAGAAAATTCAAATAAACGCCACACAGACTCATGCGGAGTTAAATATCGACAATTTAAATAATTTTGAATCTCATCATTAACATTTTCACCAACTAAGACGCGAGCTCTATCAGGCCCTTTATTTATATACTTAAATAAATATTTTATAAGCATAGATTGAGAACATGATTCAACATTTATATGTGCATTATATTTTAATAACAAATTAGCATTGTAAGGGACAACATAATTGTTACCGATGTGAACTCCTTTTTTAACCACAAAACGTGACTCATCATCACAACGTCTATACTGGGGGGCCTTAATTGTATGAAAAATTGTATTAGTAATGAATGGTTTTGGAAAATGTTTTGTGCATAAGTTGTCTCGCATACACGGAGAATTTGGATTAATTTGACCGCAAGGACCATGAATCATGAATTCACTAACTAATTTAAATAATCGCGGATTCACATCTTTATGAGGTAATTCCGCCGATATTATGGAATCCACATCATCAGATGTATAACATTTGTATTTACTTTTTAGCCAAAATAATATATGAGCATGAGGCAAACCTCGTTTTTGAAATTCAATAGTACATACATGAGCACAAACTTTGCCAAAAGGTTCTCCAGATTTAATATAGCCAATCATATTATCGACTTTTATTTTAAAAATTCGACAAACAATATCAGGACGATCCTCTGGTTTTTGACCAGGTTTTTTTTCAAAATATCTATAAATTTCAGGCCATTTAACATTGCAAGTGAAAGTAATAAATAAATCAGGAGTACCATATTCTCGACAGATTGCCATCGCATCTTGGTAATTATTTATCATGTCTCTTGGACTACCTGTATAAGAAGCAGGAAGAATTATCTGTTTTCCAACATCGGAACAATCCACAATACCATCAGAAACAAATCCAGATATATTATTCCATGTTTCACATCTAAGTTCTGATTGATGATGTTTTATATATGCAAGACGATTTTCTTCAACAGTTGCATACGCATCGACTAAATATTGTTGAAATAATCTGCCACCTTTCAACAAAGTACTTGATTGATTGTTTCTATCATGAATTTGATAACATACAAATTTACTCATAGTTAACTTACCCCTTTTTCTGTCATCCTCAATTGATTTCAATTTCATATTTATTTTAAACCCATCTTCTCCATATGGAAAAATGAGTGGATATTGTAACGACATTAATTTCGGATGAATTCTAGAGATTCGTTTAAGCAAACTGTCATTAGATCGAACAACTATATCTCTATTTGAATCAAATTCACCTATATCACCCACTATTAATCCACCTATTTCAGAAGCAGAAGGCAATTCGTATTGTTTACCATGAGTTTTTTCACAATCAAGTATAGTCATATTAAAATTTGGCAATGATTGATTCTCAAAACCATCTCTAATCGATCTAAAAGTTTTGGTCAATTCATTTGAACGATCTAGCATTTCTATTAATCCTTTGACAATATCGACATCAATCTTGTTATTCACACCGCCGTCAGCAATTGCATTTATACGGTTTGCTATTTCATTCTGAGTATCATAAACATAAAACTGAGCATATTTTGGACATTGTCCCATCGGAGGCAAAATAGAACCCATCTTATGATGTACTGAACGTGAGCCGAAGCTCGCATGCAATAATAACCCTACAAAAATATCGTTAGTAGTATGAGTAAGTAGGGATCGTTCTAAGCCGGGGATTAAGGGTACCTGAAATATGTAATTGTTAGTCAAAATATTCACACATATATATACATCAAAAACGTCACTCATGGGGGAAGGATTATGATCGGCAGCAAGCTGCCCTAATGCTAAATGATACGAAATTAAATGCTGATAAATAAATCCTAAGACTACTATTTACAAGTTTGGTCGACATTCTTCCACAAAGCACTAACACAAAAGCAATCAAAACACATAACAAATAAGCAAACAAGACTCACGGCAAGATGTTAAAATGTTCTAGACTCAACTTAACTCCAACCCAATTAGCTCCTAATCGGCTACTAATTGATTAAGACTCCTCATGTATTTTAAGTGACTAATCGCCTAACCTTAAAATTGTACTAGTCATCTTTGAATATTCTAATCGACGTAAACAAACATGACAAGTAATTAAGCACAAAGTCTTTTTCTTTAGTTGGAAACAAGTTAGATAAGCAAGGTTGTCAATCATCTTATTAACAAGCATGTTCATTTAAATTACTCAAGCCCTCGTAAAAACAACACAAATTAAAATAACCCTAAAGATTACTTAACCCATATTATTTTCGGCTAATGAAGATCAATAATTCACACATAGCTCTTGCATAAAACACCAATCTTTAAGCACACGAATTTAAAGAACAAGTCAAGAAAACCCTAAAACCAAATTAACATATGTTCTTGCCGATTACCCTATTAGCTAATTCATTACATCTTTCCCTTACTTTTTTAACATGCAATCCATATTCTTACATCTAAAACCTTACTTGAAGATAAAGAAAATAAATTGACATGCAAATCATAAAACCAAATTTCAATCCAATTCATACATAGACATAAAAATTGAAACCAAGAATTCATGCTAACTTTATAGACAAAGTTTAACATAACTACACAAAAATTTACAAAGCCAAGAGTAGGGAGTGGATCACACATTAGAAACCTTGAAGACTTCGTCGTGTATGGATCCGTGGATGATGGTGTTCGGATGGCTGCTGCACGGCAGTAAAGGTTTCGGCAGCAAGAAAACAAAATTTCGGCAGGAAACTTTGGTGTGGTGGTGGTGGTTTTGGCTAGGGTTTTTGTGTAGGATTCTTGGGAAATTTAGGCATAGCTTTGGCTAGATTTTTGCTTTGGAATGTGACCCGTTTTTCTGTGTAAAAGTTGGGTATTTAAAGGGAGAATGCTAGGTGTTGCCGGCAGCCCTCTTGTACAAGGAAAAACAAAACCTAATGGGATATGGTTTGAAACCTTCCTTTTTCTACTTCAATTAGGTTTTGTTTTTCTGAATTTTTCTTCAAGGCTTGGGCTTCACATCTTCATGGACTTCTTGTATGGTCTTGGACTTCAATTGATAGGCCTTGGTCCATCGAAAATGCCCCACAATGCCGGCAGCACACATTGACACTCAATCTGCCAGAATCGGCAGCTTCTCCTAGCTTGACTAGGAGAACTTGTTTCTTCATGTTTTTCTTCAATGCTATGGCCAAGTGTCATCCTCCTTCCTTCCCTATGCTTAGAATGTCTTCACAAATGCTCTTGTACATCATTTGGTCCATCAAAAACAGAAAACACAAAAAGGGGGCAGTAGGTTCCTGGAATCGGCAGATTTGACCTTGTTGCAGTAATTCCGGCTTATCTCCCTCCGTGGAGCTCCGATTGATGCGATTCCAAGTCTCAGATAAACTAGACACATATGGCCATCTCCCCATAAAACAGTTCGACCAAATTCCTTGTGAGTCGACGGGAATGATTTTTCGAAGTTGGGACACAGTCCCAGGAAAATCCTGGAAGCCCCTGGATTGAAATGTTCGGACTGCCGTTTTGCAGCCATCTTTTGGGTGACTTCCCGAACTCCGATTGATCTGAAATTTTAACACGACATTCCTCAATATCTGAATATTAAGCACACCAAATTTCATAGAATTAGGACAAGGATAGATCATATTTGTACTCGTCACAAAATCACGAAAAAGACATATTTTGCATTATTTTCCAGATTTCTCAAACTTAGTCATTTTTCGGTTAATTAAACACATTTCACCAAAACTCTACCAAAATTGACACTAACTATATTATGACTCTATCTTAAACAAATAAGGGTTAAACAAAGCATAAACGAGGGCATAAGCATATAATATCGTCGCACATTGTGCTCCTATCATGTACCTGTCCACATATTTTGAAAACATAAGGAGCTCCTCCACTATTCAATCCATGTTCAATTTTAGCACCCATAGAAGTAAAGGCAAACATAGAATTATAAACTCTAATATTTTCTCGAAATAATACACTCCTTCGTCCATTTGTTGGATTTAACAATTCATCAAGAAAAGATGGAGTCGGACATGATAATGGAATATCTACTTTGCCTTTATCACAACAACGACTATATACTAATTCATTTTTTTTTCTTTTTTTAAGAGCTTCAGATGACCAAAACAATGCAGCACAATAACTACATATATGTGAATCATCACCACAGTCTTGATAATCGTCAACCACACCTGCAATTACAATTATCAAAAATCCAAGTCAGATTTTTGATAATAGATAATGTTGATATGATTGATTAATATTTTAATGATTAATTGATCATAGCACGACATGCACCTTCATGGCTCCTCTGATAGGATGCCTGGCCAAAAATACCATTTCCAGAATCTGCATTTCATGAACCATTCTCATCAGAATAATGAAAAGAATGGCAAAATAATAAAATCACTAAATAAATGACTATATATATGCAATACCTGGAACAGCCTGACAAACATCTTCTTCACTACCACTGTCCTCGTCCGATATTTCTTGAGATTCTGGAAAGGAAGAAAACAGACGGCGACTAAATAAGTCAAGCTTCATAGATAAAGTAAACTTTGATACCTAAAGTCAACCCTGACATCCCAAATAACAGCACTCTTATTATTTGTCTCCCACACCATATCCAAAAAACCAGTTGAAGCCTAAAAAACATATTCAAAACATTAACAGATTGCTATGAAAGAATGACAATCTCTAAATTGAGAGTAAACTTTAAAATGACACCTCCAAACCATACTTCCAACATATAGAGTTACTTGACTTAGAACCACATAGTTGCCTGAACCCACTAATCATTCGAACACAGATCAATTCGTTTCCAAAATTCAGGAAAATTTGACCTCTGTGAAGAAAAAACAATTCAACAATAGCATCAAGTTGATCAAAATTTTAGACAGCAACAAATTCAAAAAACTAATACATTGGCAGACAACAATGACAAAAGCTAGCCATCAACCATGTAGCAAAAAAATTAAATTGCCTGATCAAGAAGCAACTACTGAGCCAAACAAAATAGAAAAAATTGATCCACTCCAAATTCCAACATGCTCCAGCAGCTACCAGTTCATTGGAATTTTTGTTTTTCTTTTACAGCAGAAAATAAATTGATGTTTGCCTGCTCTCAATCATTGACAGCTCAAGAATACAATTTTCCGCAAATGACTATTAGTTTGACCCAAATGAATAACCAAGTATATATATATATATAAATATATATATATATATATATATATAATCCAAAAAACAGATAGAGACAAAGTTTCCATGTGCAAAACCACTAAATGATACCAGCAATGATGACCGTATAACCAAAACAGAAAACAACATCACAGCTGAATTATCTCACTGAATGATATGAAAGAAATTCAAAGTAATAGAAAAGTATCCACAATATATACCAGCTGAGATCAGTTGGTGCACATGTTGATCATTAGCAATATTACCAGTTGTTGTTTCAGTCTGATAGGATGATGAAGATTGTCCAACAACAGCACTCAATAAGCGTTGTTTCTTGCTTCGAGATCTCTTCTGTGAAGAGATTGCTCCAACAGGCCCACACATTGCTGCTGGCTCTTTTCTAGCAGTGCTCTGATTCTTCTCCGACATTATATCTGTAACACCAATTTCAATGTGAAATACAGATTGAAAACATTGATAGGTTGCTCTCGAACAATGACAATCTTTAAATTGAGACAAAGTTTTAAAATCAAATCTTCAAAGCACACTTCCAACATATGCAATTACTTGACTCAGGACCATATAGTTGGCTGAACCCACTGATCACTCAAGGATAGTTCAATTCGTCTAAAAATCAATACAAATCTGACCGCTATAAAAAATGAACAATTCAATAATATCATAAGGTTGATCCATATCTTGGACAACAACAAATTCATAAAAGTGATACACTGTCAGACAACAATGACAAAATGTAGCCCACAACCACATAAGCAAAAAAATATAATTGCTTCACCAAGAAGCAAAATAATCGGGCAAACAAAACAGCAACGATTAGATCCAACTCAGTGAAGACAAATCTTACAACCAAATATAACCAGTATAAATAAGCCACAAAAAAGCACATCATTTTAGACTACTTCTATGTATAAAGGAGCCAAACAATAAGTGCCGTCTCTTGCTCGGAGTTCTCTTGTGGGAAGACAATGCACTAAGAGGCTCAAAGAGTTGTGCTCTCTCTCCTCTAATATCCACATGTACACCACATAAACAAAACATGTCCATGCAATAAGTTTTCAAATATATAAATATGATTCAATCGACAACATGATTCAATCATTTGTTTTAGCAGTACAATAAAATCCAAAGAAAACAGAACACAGTGATACCAATTCGAACAATAAAAAAGATTCTCAAAAATGAACATCCAAGTGTGCAATAATAACAAAACTCAAATCTAATTACAACACTGAAAAATGCAAGTAGAAAAAAAAAAATCAGGATAATCCCACCTGAAATAAGTTCATCCACATCCACATCATTTGCGACACCCATATCAATTGGCATGCCGAGAAGCCGTTTTTTGGTCAAATTCAGATTCTCTCCTGATGTTCCTTGAGGCAGCACATGCAACTTTCTTTTTCTCCTCATACCTGACACATGAATCCAAATAGATCCATAAAAAATCCCCAACAACAGCAGATTCAAGGCACAAAACTCTCCGCATAATATGTTTATAGATCTACGGCATTAAAAAAATAAAAACCAAATGCCAGGTCATTCAAAACAGATAAAGATAATTTCACATTCTAATATCCATTTTCCAGAAATTAGGGGAAAAATAAAACCCATCAGATTACATATTGAGGAAAAATAGATAAATAAATTGCAAGAAGAATGGCAAACCACATAGGAATCCTAACAATGAAAACCATTTAATTCTGAAAATTATCGTGTAATCTAACGGCCACACCACACGCACCCACGCATAACCCTCAAATGACAACAATATTGCGTACAGGTAATTTGAAAGGCCAAAAAAATCATTCTCTGAAAACAAAAAAGGATCCAAGACCTACATTACCCAAAAAAATTACATGCTCAGGAAGTCTTGCATGCGCTGCAATTGATGGGGACAACTGATCCAACAGGTATTATGAAGACTTGCACAATGCGAATCTCAAAAGACCTGTGGGATCAACTGTCCCCACCACCTTGCACACACGTGAGCACTTCTTCATCATAGCACAATCAAACATTATACTAATAAGTATAAGAGGCAAATTTTGTTTGCCTGCCGAAAACAAAAAGAGCTCAAAAGCGGAAATAAATGGATGCCAGCGACACTCGAAATCAAAGAACGAAAGCAAAAAAAAAAACAAAAAAAACAAATCAGGACAAAATGACATTCCCATATAGAAAGCAAACATCACAACTGACATCTTTATTCACATTCTCAACCAGCGGAAAACTCTATGCAGACACCTCTATTGCTATGTTAAGGCCTAACAAACGCACCGATTCTCAAACAGTCCCATCCTAGACTCCAAAGCTATAGAAAATCCAAAAGCATAAAAGATCCATTTATGTCACTTTAATCATAAGCCTGTGCTATATTTCTGAACTGTAAAAGTAATCTCTATATTTTATTAAGTTTGGTTTAATTTGGAAAATTAGAAAATTTATTAGTGTTACATGCACAGCTGAATAATGTGACCAGCAAAAAATTATGTGACCGTAAGACAAAAACAAAAGTCCCAACATCAGGAACTCTAGCAAACATACGATTAAGATCATTAAGTAACACCACAACAGCATCATATCAGTCATTATTAATAACTCCATTGAAAATAAAAGACAATAATTCATAATATATGACACCTGAAAGAAGCTCGTCCAAATCTGCATCACATCTGCCATCCACACCATCGTAAATGTTGCCCCCTGAGATTGCCTCAGTGGACCCGACAGGCAGCACCAATTTCTTCCTCCGCCCCATAACTACAAAATATTTTCAAATATGCGCCTAAAAATCTGCCCAACAATGACAATTTCGTGCCCATAATATATTTAAACCATAATCATAATAGCAAACGCTGACACAATATTGTAGGTTTTCACGTGTCTTGCCACCATATATCTAAACTGTGCATCGCAACAGCCTCTAAAGTTCACATGCATATTGCATACCTAGACGGCCTGATTTCTAAATTTCAATATTGAATTCACATTTCTAAAATTGTTATCCATAAAGTCATAAAAATATATACACCATTGTCTCAACACACCACATCTTAAAATAAAGGGGAAAAATAAAAACCGAAAACATAATAACATTCAAAATTTACCTTTCTCTCACAGGAAGACCACAACTATAGATCTACAGCATTAAAAAAATTAAAACCAAATGCGAGGTCATTCAAAAGAGATAAAGATAACTTCATATTCTAACATCCATTTTCCACAAATTAGCGGAAAAGTAAAACCCATAAGATTACATATTGAGGAAGAATAGATAAATAAATTGCAATAAGAGCGGCAGACCACATAGGAATCCTAACAATGAAAACCATTCAATTCCGAAAATTCGCGTGTAATCTAACGCCCTCACCACACTCACCTACGCATAACCCTCAAATGACAACAATATTGCATACAGGTAACTTGAAAGGCCAAAAAAATCATTCTCTGAAAACAAAAAGCGATCCAAGACGTACATTGCCAAAAAAATTACATGCTGAAGAAGGCTTGAATGTGCTGCAATATCAAGATTTGCACCATGCAAATCTCAAAATACCCGTGCGATCAACTCTCCCCACCGCCTCGCACACATATGAGAACTCCTCTATCGTAGAACAATCAAACATTACACTAATTATTATAAGAGGCAAAAAAAATTTCGTTACCAAAACAAAAAGCGCTGAAAACCCTGACAATGAAAACCACTCAATGCTCACAAATCTCATGTAATCTAACGGCCTGACCACACTCACCCACACATCACCCTCTGAGGACAACAATACTGCACACAGGCCATTTGAAAAGGCCAAAAAACCCTTTCTTGAAAACCAAAAAGTCATGAAAACCTACAATACCCAAAATATGACATTCTCAGGAAGACTTGAATGAACTGCAATTGATGGAGACAGCTGATCCTAGAGGTATTATCAAGATTTGCACGATTCGAGTTTCAAAAGACCCGTGTGATCAACTGTCCCCACCACCTCGTACACACATGAGAACTTCTTCATCAAAGCACAATCAAACATTACACTAATAATTAAAAGAGGCAATTTTTTTTTTCCTTCCGAAAACCCAAAAAGCTCAGAACCCTGACAACGAAAACCGTGCAATTCTCTAAATTATCATGTAATCCAACGCTCTCACGACACTCACCCACACATCACCCTCTTATGACAACAATATTGCATACAGGTCATTTGTAAAGCCAATAAAAACCTTCTTTGAAAACCAAAAAGTATTGAAAACCCACATGACCCAAAAAATTACATGCTCAGGAAGGCTTGGATGCAGTACAATTGATGGGGACAGCTGATCCAACAGGTATTATGAAGACTTGCACAATACAAATCTCAAAATACCCGTGGGATCAACTGTCCCCACCACCTCGCACACACGTGAGGACTTCTTCATCATAGTACAATCAAATGTTATACTAATAATTATAAGAGGGAATTTTTGTTTGCCCGCTGAAAACAAAAAGAGGTAAAAAGCGGAAATAAAATGGATGCCAGCAACACTTGAAATCAAAGAACGAAACCAAAAAAAAAAAAACAAATCAAGGCAAAATTACATTCCCATATAGAAAGCAAACATCACAACTGATATCTTGATTCACATTCTCAACCAGTGGAAAACTCTATGCAGACACCTCTATTGCTATGTTAAGGCTTAACAAACACACCAATTCTCAAACAGTCCCATCCTAGACTCCAAAGCTATAGAAAATCCAAAAGCATAAAAGATCCAATTATGTCACTTTAATCATAAGCTTGTGCTATATTTCTGAACTGTAAAAGTAATCTCTATATTTTATTAAGTTTGGTTTAATTTGGAAAATTATAAAATTGATTAGTGTTACATGCGCAGCTGAATAATGTGACAAGAAAAAAGGCTGTGACCGTCAGACAAAAACAAAAGTCCCAACATAAGGAACTGTAGCAAACATACGATTAAGATCATCAAGTAACACCACAACAGCATCATATCAGTCATTATTAATAACTCCATCGAAAATAAAACACAATAATTCAGAATATATATCACCTGAAAGAAGCTGGTCCAAATCTGCATCACGGCTGCTATCCACACCATCATCAGTATTGCCCCCTGAGATTGCCCCAGCGGACTCGACAGGCAGCACCAATTTCTTCCTCCGCCCCATAACTACAAAATATTTTCAAATATGCGGCTCAAAATCTGCCCAATAATGAGAATTTCGTGCCCATAATATATCTAAACCATAATCATAATAGCAAACACTGACACAATAATGTAGGTTTTCACGTGTCCTAACACTATATATTTAAACTGTGCATCACAACAGCCTCTAAAGTTCACATGCATATTGCATATCTATTCATCTATGGAAAACCCAGAAAATAGAAATTCCAATTAATAAGAATGTAAAACAACCATCTAAAACATGATGAACAGAGTGAGATTAAACAAAATAGAAATAAAAAACACCATCATTACCTAGATATCATCCAACAACCTAAACCAGCAGCAACAAAACAGAGAGATGAATAAGAAAATAAAAAAATAGATGTTTCTGCCTAAACCCGGGGGTCTTGGTAGATACTTGATGAATCCGACTCGATCTCCTGCAATCCTGCTTACTAAGGGGAACACCGGGCGGGCCGGCCTTCACCTCTCCGATGCTTAAGTTAGTATAGTTGGAATATATATAACCTGGGCACGTATGTAAGCAGGGAGGGAGACAAGTTACCTATTTATGGTGGTAGTCGAGGCCCGTATATAGGTGGTTGAGGGTGAGGGCTGGCCTTGCCCTTCGATGTGGGACTGGTTCCCTTCTGTTTGGATATTCTGGTGCCCTCTTTGGCAGGCAGGCGCCCCTGGTCCCAGGACCCTTGGAGGCAGGATAGACAGCTGGGCCCCGAGGCCTGGTGCTGGTGCTCCGATCCTGAGTCCTGGGCCGGGCTCTGGTGTACTTGCCGCGGGTCTGTGGGCTTGCTGTAGCCCCTCTGCGGCTACTGTCAACAAGTCCCCCAAGTTCCCGGTCAAGTGCAATCTTGAATGGGGACTTATCTGTCTTGCTCTTGTCCTCGCAGACCCGCGGGGTTACCAACCTACCGGTGCTCAGTCCCCCAAGTCCGCGTTAAAGATTGGGCGTGACCGAGGTGAGTATCTGGATCTTTGAATGGGCGTTCCTAAAGTATCGAAACGAGTCCCGGATGAACCATATTGGTGCGGGGCGGAGTTCATGGGAGCTCGACGGGCGTCCTGCCGTATCGGAACGAGTCCCGGATGGACTTGCAGACTAGCCTTCGGGGAGGCCTGTTGGTGCGTGGAATAGGCCAACAGGTGCCCGAAGGGTGTTATGGTCGCGCTGAGGCGTTGTTTTAACACTTGCTAGCTCTTCTCTGCTTTTGTTGTTTAAGCGTTGAGGTAATGTGCAGGTTTGTTAGCCTGCGGGGAGACTTGCTCTGTGTTAGAGAGACAATCTGCCCAGTGGAGTGGCGTTGAGATAACGAGTCTCGCCATGTATCCCCAAGGGTATCACAGTTCAGTGTGATGCAGGGTTTTTATCCTGCTGGACAAGAGTACATTGGTTAGATGTAAGCTCGCCCGGGTTTATAAAGCCCATGCGTTTGGAAGCCTCGCGTTGTTGCTGGCTCGTCCCTGCCCGTAGGCGTAGGGAATGACATCCGGTAGAATATTTTGGAGCTGGTTGAATGTCACATGCCCGGTGGAATGCCATAGTGCTGGGCGGATCTCGATCGGGCGGGCTGCCATATCGGGGTAAGTCCTCCAGTGAACTGGCATTCAGCCGGTGTAAGTAACCGTGACACGTCATGGTGTCGGGTTGATTCGAATTTTGACCTTTGTGGAGCGAGGAGAGGGGACGCCTCGTTGCGTGCTCCTTGTTTACTAACTGTTGTTTGTGGGTGGGGCATGTGGCTGACATGCAATGAAGGGGGAGCCCATCAGTTCCATCAGTTTATGATGGCATGGGGTCTTTTATTGATGCCGTGGACACGTGTCGGCAGGGGGCGGACTGAGATGGAGGGGATCGACGGCTGGGGTTGCCTGACCTTTGTTGTTGCCCTATTTATCGTCTCATCTGCTTTCTTCCTGCCGCACTTTGCTTTCTGCTCTCCTCTTCCATCTTTCGGCAGAACTGAACTTTTGTTTTGAGGTTTAATGGCGTCTGGGAGGTCTGCGCATTATGGCAGTGGCGTTCGTGGGCCTAGGAGGCACGAGCTGCGGGATGGTGATGGGACGATTGTCTGCGACGAAGCAGTCAGAAGTATGGACGAGAGGGAGATTAGGGAGTTTCGGTCGAGATGGGATATCAACTCTTCCGTTAAACTTCGAGGCTTGCATCCCGGCGAGCTGGCCTGTAATCCGGAGCCGGGCTGGGTCGCCGTTTTTGATGACCAGTTCCGCAACGGTCTATCGCTGCCGTTGCCGGGATTTGTCCAGTACATGCTGAGCTCACTGAATCTTTCCCCAGCCCAGCTTCCGAGCAATCAGTGGAGGCAGTTGCTTGGGCTTGGGTGCCTGTTCTGTTTGAGTTATATGGACTGGCCCACAGTTAATGAATTTCGGGCGCTGTACCGGATTTCTTACTGCAGAAAGGGCCAGTGCCGTGGTTGCGTGAATTTTGCCACGCGGGAGCATGGTGCTGCCATTACACATCTGCCGGCGACGGTTTTGGATGGCTGGAGGAGGTCGGTGGTGCTGGCCGGTGGTAAGTGGCAGCGGACCTGGAGGGGTTATCAAGTGCCCGGGGCATATCAACCGATCGGGGACCAGACCTATGAATTGGAGAACCTGGAGAAGCAACGGTTATTCCGTTTGTTTTATGGCTGGGACCATGATAGCCGGAGCACCTATAATTTCACTCGGTGGAACGTGCTGGAGGTGCTGGGGATGGGGAGAAAACCTACTGACGGTCCTCGGCCCGCGCTTAAAGTTGAGGAGACTATCGAGCCGGATGAGGAGCTGATAGCAGCGCGGTTGATGGAGATAGGGGAGGAGGCCGCAAAAGTCGTTCTTGACGTGGCTACCCAGAAGCGTACGGAGCATGCAAGGCCGGTGCCGCTAGTGTTCTCGGACGCGCATTATGGGAGGCGGCCGGGCGGTGAGAACAATTCTCCACTCCGCATTCGGGAAGTGCGGGCGGAGGGCCTCCCGGGGCCAGACCCTGTGGCGCGGCAAATGGCAGTGCGTACCTCGCGGGAGAGGGAATCGGTGGTTTTGCCCGAGAACCGTCGAAGCAGCTACAGTGAAAGTCCGGCAAAGAGAGCGAGGGTATTTGATGCGGGGGCGTCAAGCTCAGCTGGGCCGACGGGGCGAGCCATAGTCCCGACTGTGGAGGCGGGTGGTCGTAGGACTCAGGAACCGGAATCCGTTCGTAGCTCTGGTGGTGGATTTAGCAGGCTTGTGGCTGGTATAATCGAAACCTTGGGGCTCGACCGGGAGGGGTCCTGGACTGAAAATCCGGGTGAGAGTATGGCGGAGCCCGTGGGACTGGCTCTACAGGTAAATGTGTTTCTGTGAGTCCTCTTCCGTGATGTGACATGAGCTGATGCTCCTTTTGCTTTCTTTTTGGCAGCTGGCTCAGAGGTTTTATGTCGCCGGCCCCAGAATGGAGGCTGCCGCTATCCTGGAGAAGCGGGTGGAGGAGCTGGGTGTTAAGGTGGGTGTGGCGGAAGCCGAGCTTGCGAAGGAAAGGGAGGAAGGCGGCCGGCTGAGCGCGGAACTCGTGCGGGAGAGAGAGGAAGCCAGCCGACTGCTTGCCGCCCGTGATGGGAGGATTGTTGAGTTGGAGGCAAAAGTTTTGGAGCTGCAGGCCCAAATGACGGCGGTCGTTCGGGGACGGGAGAGGCTGGTGGAATCCGAACTTGCTGAAGTGGCCGATAAGGCCGTTGACGAGTTTCGGGAGTCGTCAGATTTTGAGGAGATGCTGGAAAAGGCTCGTACGGAGGGTATAAGTGACGCCTATCTGGAGTGGCGGGAGAAAGGGTGGCTCGACGCCGAGCGGATGGAGGCTGACATAGCCCTGATCGTGATGAGGGAGCAGGAGCGGGAGCTAAAAGGTGGCGGGTCGGGGGTTGTGGGTTCCGGGAGTGCTAGCTAGGGGTGTGTTCTGTACATATATCCTGTAATTGGTGTAGTCTCTTTAATGTCATAACTGCACATTGCAATGCTTGCCAATGACACTTTCGTTCCTTTACGATTGCTACTATTTAGGGTAAAAGCGTAGGTGTTCGATATTCCACGGCCTGGTAGAATAGATGCCCGTTGCGTCTATGATGTGGAATGTTGCCGGGCCTACGGCCGCGGTGATCTGGTAGGGTCCCTCCCATGTTGGCTGCAAGGCCAATGGCTTTTTCTGGACCTTCCTCATGACCCAGTCGCCGACTTGCAGCTTTCTTTCCCGGACCCTTCTATCGTAGTACCGGGCGACCCGCTGCTTGTAGGTTTGGTTTCGCAGGTGCGCTCGGTCGCGCCGCTCCTCGATGAGGTCCAGGTTGAGTAGTAAGCCGTCGGCGTTTGTGTCGGCGTCGTAATTCTCGACCCTGCCGCTGGGTATCTCAGTCTCCACAGGGAGCACTGCTTCACTCCCGAATGCCAAGCAGAACGGGGTCTCTCCTGTTGCCTCTGCTGCTGTTGTCCGGATGGCCCATAATACCGCGGGGAGTTCCTCGGCCCAGCATCCCTTTTTGGCATCCAGCTTCTTTTTAAGAAGAGTTTTGATAATCTTATTGACCGCTTCTGCCTGGCCGTTAGTCTGCGGGTGTGCTACCGAGGCAAATAGCATCCGGGTCCCCAGGGAGGCTGTGTACTGGATGAGATCTGCGTTGTTGAATTGCGTCCCATTATCCGTGATAATAGTCTGCGGCACCCCAAACCTACAGTAGATGTTTTTCCACAGGAATTTCTTAACCCGTTCCTCAGTGATCTTTATCAACGGTTCTGCCTCGACCCATTTAGTTTGGTAATCCACTGCCACAATGGCGTACTTGTATTGTCCTACTGCCACGGGGAAAGGGCCGATGATGTCTAATCCCCATTGTGCGAAAGGCCAAGGTGCCAACAGGATTGATAATGCGACTGCCGGGGCACGAGGTACCGAGGCGTACATGTGGCATTTGTGGCAGCCGCGTGATATTTTCCTGGATGCTGCCGCCATATCGGGCCAGAAATATCCCGCTCGGAGTGATTTGTGGGATAATGACCTTGCGCCGGAGTGATTACCGCATACCCCTTCGTGGATCTCTCGCATGATTGCTTCTCCTGCCTCCTTAGTCACACACCTCAGCTGGGGGAAGCTGTGGCCCCTTCGGTATAATTGGCCGTTAATGAGGCCATACCGGGCACACCGGAGGTGCAGCCTCCTGGCTTCCACCGCATCCTGGGGGCTGGTTTTATCGGTCAGATACTTGACTATTGGGTCCATCCAGCTCGGTGGTACCTGCTCTACCGCGAATATTTCGGAGATGGTCTTGCTTATACTTGGCTTTTGGAGGGTCTCGATTTTAGCTCTCCGGTACTCTGGGGGGTAGTTTCCGGTTGCTAGCCTCGCAAGGGCGTCTGCATGCCTATTTGCATCCCGGGGAATATGTTGGATCTTGGTGCCGCGGAAGAACCCGATCAGTGTTTTGGCCAAAGCCTGGTAGGAGGATAGCTGAGGATCTTTAACCTCGAACACCCCGTTCATCTGGTTGACTACCAAGCTAGAGTCGCTGTATATGTCCATGGATGAGATTCCCAGCTCCTTGGCCAGTTGCATACCGGCTATGAGGGCCTCGTACTCGGCAGCGTTATTGGAGGTGGTAAAAAGGAACCGTAGTGCATACTCGTACGATTGGCCGTCGGGCGAGATTATCAGGACCCCGGCCCCACTCCGTTTGGCGGTTACGGAGCCATCCACGTAAAGTTTCCAGCCGGTTGGCAGGTCTGGTTCGATCTTGGCGGTTTGTTCTGCCCCTGCGTCCTCGAGCGGGGCGGGATGGTCTTCTACCGCCATTGGGGTGAGCTCACATATGAAGTCCGCAGCAGCCTGTCCCTTGATGGCTGTTCGTGGGGCATAGGTGATGTCGAATTCCCCTAATTCGACTGCCCATCGCACGAGCCTCCCGCTGGTGTCTGGCTTTTGCAGGATCTGCCGCAGGGGGTGGTTGGTATATAAGGTGATGGAATGAGCCTGGAAATAGTGCCGGAGCTTCCTGGCGCTAACAATCAAGGCTAGAGCCAATCTCTCTATATCGGGGTACCGGCCCTCGGCTCCTGTAAGTCCCTTTCCCGCGTAGTATACCGGAAGTTCGAGCGTGCCCTCCTTTCTGACGAGAGCGGCGGAGACGGCGGCTGCGGATGCGGCTATGTAAAGGTACAACATTTCTCCCGGCAGTGGTTTGGATAGGAGAGGAACTGCAGCCAGGTATGCTTTGATGGACTGGAACGCTGCCTCATGCTCCGCAGCCCAGAGTATCTTCCTGGTTTGCTGTGCCTTGAGCAGTTTAAAGAACGGGACGCACTTATCGGTTAAACGGGAGATGAATCTGGCCAGGGCGGCCAACCGGCCGGTCAAGATCTGGACCTGGTTTCTCTCTCCTGGTGTTTCCATATCAAGGATTGCCTGGACCTTCAGCGGGTTGGCTTCTATCCCTCGCTGGCTGATGATGTGCCCTAGAAAAAGACCCTCTGAAATCCCGAAAAGACACTTCTTCGGGTTCAAGCGCATTCCGAATTTGAGCATTTTACCGATGACCACGGCCAAATCCCGGACGTGGGCCCCCGCAGTTAAGCTTTTGACCAACATATCATCAACGTAAACTTCCACGGTTTTGCCCATCTCTTGTTCCAGCATTTGGTTCACCATCCGTTGGTAGGTGGCGCCGGCGTTTTTTAGACCGTACGGCATCCTCTTATAGCAGTAGGTGCCTCGGTCGGTTGTGAATGACGTGTGTTCTTCATCATCCGGGTGCATCCGTATCTGGTTGTACCCGGCGTAGGCGTCCATGAAGCTGAGCAGCTTGAAGCCGGATGTGGAGTCAATGAGCTGATCAATCCGAGGGAGCGGGAAGCTGTCCTTTGGGCATGCCCGGTTTAGATTAGTGAAGTCCACGCACATACGCCACTGACCGGCTGCCTTCTTCGGTACCATGACCACGTTGGCGAGCCAGCGCGGGTACTGGACTTCCCGGATGAAACCTATGCCCATGAGTTTCTGCACTTCTTCTCTAATCGCCTCATACTTTGCCGGGCTGAAAGACCTCCTCTTTTGCCTCGTCGGGGGGACGCTGGGTAATGAGTTTAGCCGGTGAACGGCTATCTCTGGGGATATGCCCGGCATGTCTTCGTAGGACCATGCGAAAACCGAACTGTGGGCCCGGAGAAAGGCGATGAGTTCTTCCCTGACGACCGGGTCGAGTTGTGTCCCTATCACTATGCTTCGGTCCGGGTGGTCTTTGGAAATACAGATGGCTTCGGTTTCCTCCACGGCCGAAGGTCGCTCTGGTTTCTCGGTGAACGTGAATCGCCTAACTCTACCTGGAGCGATGTCATCACGGGGGTCAAGACTCAGATCCGGCGCTGGTACTCGCTGAGCGGTTGTAAAGACCTCGGCCCGCTTCCTCCCGTGGGTCAGGGCTTCTGCGTAGTACTTACGGGCGATTCTCTGGTCCCCGCGTATAGTTATAACTCCGGCTGGTGAAGGCATTTTTAACATCAGCATGTGGCCGGCAATGAACGTTTTGAGCCTCCATAACCCTGGCCGACCGATTATACCATTGTACGACGACAGGCAGTCGACGATGATGAATTCCAAATGCTCTGTTTTCGTTCTGTCTCCCTTGCCGAAAATGATTGGTAGGTAATCGGATCCTAGAGGCTGGACTACCTCACCGGAGAAGCTTATCAGCGGCTCGTTATCCTGGGATAACTTGTTCCTCCCTCTTTGCAATCCTCGGTACGCGTCTCGGAACATTACGTTGACAGAGGCTCCGGTATCGATCAGCATACGACTGGTTATCCAGTGGTCTATTTGGACCGTGATAAGGAAGGGGTCGGTGTGCGGTTGGATCACATCCTCCGGCTCTTCATCCTCATAGAAGGTGACCGAATTCCATCCGGTTTTAGCGGCTTGGACGCTTCGTTCTCTGAAGGCGTAAATCTCCCTCCCCCGGATTGATCTTAGGCACCGCTTCTTTGAGCTCCGGGTGAGCTGACCGATATGGTCCCCACCGTGGATCATGTTAATGCTCCCGTGTACCTCGATCCACCCGGGGGTTCGCGTGCATATGGTCCCTATCGGCCGAGCTCGCGGTCGGTCCGCCCTGGGGCTGCCGGGGCGGGCTTGGTCTTGTACGACCGTCTTCCGATCTGGGATCCGAAGGTCCGGTTCATAGGGTTTTCTTGCTGGCGATGGAACCGGGGCCCGTGGTGTCCGCTCTGCTGACACAGCTACCTGGATCCGAGCTGGGTGCCCAAAAGGTGGTCCTCTTCCTGGTCGGGGATCATTGTCGCTGCTTCGCCGGGGTTGCCACTCCTTTCGCGCTTCTATCCCCCTGGCGGCTACAGGTACCCGGCTGATATGTAGCCGCCCGGCTTTGCCTCCGTGAGTGGATGGCGGTATGCCATCTGAGATCCGCTTGGGCGCCTTGTTCCCATATGTCTCTTGTTCTGCCTGAGCATGCCTAACGGCCACGGTCATCAGCTCGTCGTACGCCAGCGGCCCCTGCGCTTGTAAGTCGTATGAAAGTTCCCCAGCTCTTAATCCTTGCTTGAAGGCCATCCCCGCAATCCTCTTATCCAAGTTTCTTACCCCGGACGTGGCGACCTGCCACCGGTTAACGAAGGCGCGTAATGGTTCGTGGCTAGCCTGCATGCAATCGAAGAGGACCGTCGATGGCTGGGCTGTCGTGGCTTTAAGGACGAACCGGCCGACGAACCTATCGGCCAACTGTGCGAAAGTTTCGACCGAGTCCATCGGTAGCTCGTAGAACCAACCCAGTGCCTCCCCTACGAGCGTTTCTCGGAACATGTTGCAGCTCACGGCATCCGAATAGGCCCTAGCGCTTGTCTTCGACTTGAAGCTATCCAAGTGCCGGTACGGGCAGCTTGTTCCCGAGTATGTCAACTTCAGAGGCCTTTGGTCGCCAGATCCCCCCGTTTCCCGGATCCGGCGTGGGAAGGGTCCAGTGCGCTCGGTAAACCGCGCGCCGTCCTGCGGTCGTCCCGCCTTCCGCTCGCTGGTCTCCATGCGGCTTTTTATGTCCGATACCGAAGCGGAAAGTGCCTCGATCGTTCGCGCGGTGGAGCTATCCCGCTCATCTGAGGCCTGATCTGCGCGGTACGGGAGCTTGACTGGGCCGGAATCTTTCAGAGCCTCTGAGAAGAGGGGTACGGGCATATGGACGGTCTTCCTCCTGCCCGTAGGCAGCCCTATCTCGAGATGCGGGAATTCGCTAGCCTTGCTCGCCGTGTGCGAGGCCGCCCGAGGAGTACCCAGCTGGCCTTCTCGCTCTAGGGTCGCTAACAGGGCGGTGGTTACTGCCTTCAGTTCCCGACTTCGGGCCTCTGCTTTTAACCGATCCTGATCGCCCTCCTTTCGCAATCGCTCAATTTCTGCCTTCATCTTTCTTATTTCCCCTGCTCCCACTGGGTCGGGATTCTCTGAGACTTGACGATCGTGAGCCTTGTTCTGAATAGGAGGAAGTGCGAACCTCGCACCGACCTCGGCCTTTATGCTACGGGCCGGGCCGGGGAACTGAATTCGCGCTTCCGGACTTTCTTTGCGGTCGGGGGAAAGAACGAACCTCGCACCGATCGCGGCCCCTGCGTGTGGGGCCCGGTCGGGGAACTGAATTCGTCCTTTCGATCCTTCCGTGCTTGTCTCTATCTTTCTTCTCTCCATGGCTTCCGGACTGTGGTTTTAGCGATCTCTTTAAAGGGTCCCCAGGGCCCTGCTTTCCGGCACAGCGACACTGACTTTTTGAACGAGTTCCCACAGACGGCGCCAATTGTTTCTGCCTAAACCCGGGGGTCTTGGTAGATACTTGATGAATCCGACTCGATCTCCTGCAATCCTGCTTACTAAGGGGAACACCGGGCGGGCCGGCCTTCACCTCTCCGATGCTTAAGTTAGTATAGTTGGAATATATATAACCTGGGCACGTATGTAAGCAGGGAGGGAGACAAGTTACCTATTTATGGTGGTAGTCGAGGCCCGTATATAGGTGGTTGAGGGTGAGGGCTGGCCTTGCCCTTCGATGTGGGACTGGTTCCCTTCTGTTTGGATATTCTGGTGCCCTCTTTGGCAGGCAGGCGCCCCTGGTCCCAGGACCCTTGGAGGCAGGATAGACCGCTGGGCCCCGAGGCCTGGTGCTGGTGCTCCGATCCTGAGTCCTGGGCCGGGCTCTGGTGTACTTGCCGCGGGTCTGTGGGCTTGCTGTAGCCCCTCTGCGGCTACTGTCAACAATAGAGATCTAGAAATCCACCAGAACAAAACCGAGAACCAAAGTTCCTCTTGTAGCCCACAATCAAAAATCCCAACCCCACCTTAAAGAACATTGTCAGTCCACAAAACAGAAACACGAACCTGAAGAAAAGAACAAAACCAAATCAGAACCCAAATCCACACTCAATGAAATAGCAAAAAAAAACATCAAAGAAATAGAAATCCAATCCCCAATTCAAAGCCAAAACAATAATCGAATTGAAATAAAGAAAAAAAAAACAAACGCAAAATCAACAACACACTTTGAAAATCAGTCAGAGGAGAAACAAAGCCCAAACCAACGAAGACCATGGCCTTTTCACACAGCAGACCGAAGATAGCAACGCAAGAACCATGAAAACAAATCGGGCAAAAAAGTCAAAGCCAACAAATAAATCGAAGACAGCCACCAAACCTAAACCCACACCTGGTGCCGAGGAGAAATTCCAATTAATAAGAATGAAAAACAACCATCTAAAACATGATGAACAGAATGAAATTAAACAAAATAGAAAAAAAAACACCATCACCACCTAGATATTATCCAACAACCTAAACCAGCAGCAACAAAACACATAGATGAATAAGAAAATAAAAAGATGGAGATGTAGAAATCCACCAAAACAAAACCCAGAACCAAAGTTCCTCTTGTAGCCCAGAATCAAAAATCCCAACCCCACCTTAAAGAACCTTGTGAGTCCACAAAACAGAAACACGAACCTGAAGAAAAGAACAAAACCAAATCAGAACTCAAATCCACACTCAATGAAATAGCAAATAAAAAACAGCAAAGAAATAGAAATCCAATCCCCAATTCGAAGCCAAAACAAACAAACACTCATGGTTTAGAACAAAGAGACTTACACAATTACATGATTATAGATGGCAACAAAATCGAATTAGGGATTTTGAGTTATCAATATGTGGTAGACTTTTTGTGAACGTTACCCCTATAGACCAGATACTCTGCAACTCTCTCTCTCCCGCTCTTTCAGTCTCTACCAATCGCAAACTGAGGTCAACTAAACAATCTACATAACTGTATTTGTTTGTAAGAAGACAACTTGAGGTCAGATTGCTATCGAAGCTCCAATTAGGAAAATTTCTCTCCTTATATTTCAATCAGCAACCAATATCCCAAACTCCATAAAATCAGTAACCAATATTGGTTGCTTAGGCTTGTACATACGCACAAACTTAATTAACCAAAACCATAGAGTCGATATAAAAACACAAAGCCAATTCACATCAGAGAAGCACCAAGTCAGGCAAATCAACCAAAAAACAAACAAAAAAGCTTTAATATTAGAGCGAGCGAACTGACCCTTCCTCTTGCGAAATCGGAAAATACCTAATAGAAATCATGTTTAAATTGATCGCCGTATTAGATGGTTTTATCAATCCAAAACCAAATCACTGAAGAAAGCTATACAACCCAGCAATCTCAAATCAAAGAATTAAACAACAGTGAAAGAAAGACTTACGGATTTTGGGATCCGATTGGTTTGTGACAGCAGTATCTCTTAACGCCAAACAATCTCCTCCCTCACCTTCACAGTACTACAAAAAGAAAACCATTTGTGAGCAGCCATGTACACCATAAATCTAACAATCATGA
Organism: Potentilla sterilis; assembly: GCA_963682095.1. Taxonomy (NCBI): domain Eukaryota; kingdom Viridiplantae; phylum Streptophyta; class Magnoliopsida; order Rosales; family Rosaceae; genus Potentilla; species Potentilla sterilis. The sequence goes on along the minus strand of OY821760.1, from coordinate 39,038,443 downwards.
TAATCCACAATAAACCTAACAAAAGAAACACAATGTGCACACACATTCCACCTATCACAAACAACCAAACAAACCTAAAACACACCATCCAATCATAGCAGTGTGTAATTCACTTTATTGAATAATGACACAGTTACACAGTTGCTATCTCCAAATTACAGTACAAAATCTAGATTTCCTGGGTTGATGTGCTCATAGAACAGAATAATTCAGGTGATGTTACAATATATTGTGCATATCAGCTATCATCCTTTTTGTTCGAATACATGTCTGAAATCATATATTACATAATTCTCTCATACCAACAATCTAATTATTTTCGTAGGTGAATATTCCTAGTGTTCGCGGGAGATTTAATGATAGCATGCTTACAACGGAGATCCAAGCAACATTATGCATTATTAAAAGCATTAACATCTACCAAAGATGCATGTCAAATTCAAAACCTCAAACAGCATGAGAACAAATAAGTAGACTAAACATGAAGGAGGACCATGCTTTCAACACAATAATTCAAACCAACGACTACCATTTTTCCACTTCACTTTTCTCTGTCATTGATGACCAGAGAAAAGCTAAGTTCAATCTAATAGATGCAATATATAACATGGAATGTGTATGCTAGGCTATACTATGTTAACAGAGCATAGAGAAGCCAAACCTCAACGAATATATGCAAATTAACAGAAGATTGCAGGACAACATGAGAACAAATAAGTAGACTAAACATGAACAGAAAATCGACAACACACTTTGAAAATCAATCAGAGGAGAAACAAAGCCCAAACCAAAGAAGACCATGGCCTTTTCACACAGCAGACCGAACATAGCAACGCAAGAACCATGAAAACAAATGGGGCAAAAAAGTCAAACGCAAAAAATAAATCAAAGGCACCCACCAAACCTAACCCCACACCTGGAGCCGAGGCCAGGCCAGCGACGGCCCTCTTTCTAAAATCCTCTCGATCTCTTTCGACGATCAGACAGAGAGATCACCCTTCAACCCAAATCAGTCCTGCGTCCAACAATAACTTATTACCCAAGAGGAATTGATATGCATAAACGATTAAAAAACCACAGTGAAAAACTCAAATTGAATTAAAGAACGAAAGATCAGATAAGATATTTCCATGACCTGGCGGCGTAGAAGATGAAGGATCGAAGATGCCGGACCGGTTGCGAGATGAAAAGATTCGGAGCAAAAGATAAGATTAGGTTGATCTATGACTGAGCGCCCTAGAAGACCAACGATTGAAGACGGCGGCCTGCTTGGCAAATGGAAATACGGAGACGAAAAGTCTTGACGAAATCTGAGAGAGAATTAGATCGGATGATGGCAGCCACAAACCAAATGGGAGCAGGTAAGCAACGCACGACGCAGAAGAAAAGGCGCGAACAGTGTGCCGCACGCCTCGCACGCTTTGAACAATTTCAAACAGTAGAAGGAACAGTAGGGGGAAAACCCACAAATGTTATATAGTAAATTATATCACTCTTGAGGAAACTTCAGGCCCTCTATAATTCGATCAAGAGACTTCAGGTTTCAGGTCTCGATCTGATATTCAACAAGACTTCTCCACTTTGGAGAGTAGTACCATCAACGGCCAATAGCATGAATTAATTTGATTGACAATGCTAGGATCACTCTCGTGGGGAATAGAAATCTGCTGCAGGGGATGGAGCCATGGAGGATTCAATGGGCATTTCCCCAGAAGTGTTTCTGATGAATTTGCTTTTGCCATTTTTAATCATAAGCAATTAGATGCTACAATTTACATGTGGTAGAGCAACCACTTGCCAAGGAAAAATTAATGCCAGAGGCTTAAACAATGTCGATGGGCTCCGAGTGGTGGAATACCATAGAGGTCAAAGCATAGAGTCAGAATGATATTAAATAACCACAATCCTAATTATGATCAATAACAGTGAATAACAAAAGAGCATGTGGGTTTTCAATCCTAATTATAGCGATAAAAACCATTAACATCAATTAGCAATACTAAGCACGAAACACATAGACCATAACTCATGGTCAAAATCAACATAGCATTGCACCAAGCTGATCTTAGATCATCATCGAGTTTTCGTGAGAAAAAAAAATGAGCAAAAAGAAAAAGATGAGAGTTTGGGTTTGGTCATTATCAAATCAAGGTAGAGTCGTACTGATAACGTGCTGTAAATTAGAAAAAATTAAAGAGAGAGAAGAGTTGGGAGGAATTAGAAGTCTTCTCATTCATTCTCATTAGCCTCTTTATGTAGAGGTAGAGTTTACATCAAACTACATAACGTAATTAGTATTTACGTGGACAGCTACATACATTATAATATTTACAACACCTTGTCACTTATAAAACCAGACTCTTCCCTATTCTTTTGATTCATGCCCAATTCCATTATTATAACACAACCTTCTAATCAGATCTCCCTCTATCTTTGTCTCTTTGGAAACACACCACTTAACCCAAAATGTCTGATCATCAGAGATCCTCACTTTCCGGCAACGGCCAAATTGTAGTTGTTACTGGGGCCGGAGGCTTCATTGCTTCTTGGATTGTCAAGCTCCTTTTGGAGAGAGGCTATAATGTGAGAGGAACCGTGAGAAACCCAGGTAGATACTACCATAAAGTTATTTGGCCATTTGTAATGTTTTGCATCCATGTTATGCTCTCAGGATATGATTAAGAATGGGAATCAAATTTTTCGTTTCTGGTTCCCAACGAATAAGCAAGTATCACTTTCACATATACATATCTTACGTCGAAGTTACATTTTTGTGTCATTTTGGTTTTTGCTCACAGATGACCCTAAAAATATTCATTTGAGAGAGCTGGAAGGAGCCGGAGAGAGGTTGAGCTTGCGAAAAGCTGATCTTCTCGATTTCGAGAGCCTTAAAGATGCCATTGATGGCTGCAATGGCGTTTTCCACACAGCATGCCCTATAGCTAATGATGTCCGGCCTATGTTTCCCTTTGCTTTCTTTCTTGCATACGTACAATTGTATATGCGTTTTAGTTGGTGGGAAAATGCTAGCTAGCCATAGATCTTTTTTTTTTTTTTTTTTTTTACTTTTTATTAAATAACTCACGCACTTTTACATATGTCAATGAGATTTGAACCTATGACCTCAACGTTGTCAGTTAAGCTACTTAACCAACCAAGCCACAGCTCACTGACAAAAATTTGATAGCTAGCCATAGATCTTAAGCAAACAAAACCTTTAAAACTAAATACGTATGGTTGTAATAGTCGATCGACTCTTTATACGTACAGCATTTGCTTTTGTTGCTGGTGGTCGATATATGTGCACATTCCTTGTACAAATCGAGTACAAAAACCGTTTTAACAATGAACTCCAAATTAAAAGAAATGAATCAAATGGACTACTATAGTAATTAGCCTTTCTTCTATTTCTTGTACGTTTTGAAGAGGAAGATCGATCTGTTTCAGTTGGTGAAAATTACAACAGACTAATTACTATTATTCAAAATTATGTCAAAATTAACCAATTAATATTATTCACCATTAGTTTTTGTTGCAATTGTCACGAATATTAGCCATACTTTTTGAAAGCACACTTTATGGAAGAAAAAAAACGTGGTAAAAACATTACACATGTATATAATACCAGATTTGCTCCCATGAGAGAAAGTTTTAAGGACTGTAAAAGTCGAATGCATTTCAACCACATGTATATTGTACCTCCGGCTTCCCATTGTTAATATAATAAGACCATGAGATAATTCATCGTTGTGATTAGAAGATCTTACACTAATAATATTTGTATCATTGTATGTACAGGAACAAATGGTGGTGCCGGCGGTGAATGGAACAAAGAATGTAATCGTTGCCGCTTCTGAAGCTAAGGTTAAACGCGTTGTCTTCACATCTACAATCGGTGCCGTCCACATGAACGCCACTAGAGATGTGCTTGTCGATGAGTCCTGTTGGAGTGACCTGGAGGTTTGCAAGAACACAAAGGTAACATAACATAACTCTTGATCTTGGACGTACTTAAGAAGAATGATTTGTAAGCATTTCCACGATAGCTTACGAAATTCTACACTGTTAGAGATCTATTTTATGATTATCTTTAGTTTTTTATTTATTAGATTTAGCTGTTAAATCGTTTGACATACACTAGCTATCTGTTAGAGAATGATAGAAAGTTAGAAACTTTGCATGTATTGAACGGAAAAATTCCAAAACCCTAAACACGTTGATTTCCTATACAACTCAACTTTTCAGAACTGGTATTGCTATGGGAAAACTTTGGCGGAGCAGGCAGCATGGGATGTGGCCAAAGAGAGAGGATTGGACTTGGTTGTGGTGAACCCAGTTGTGGTGCTTGGACCACTGCTCCAACCAACCATCAACGCCAGCACTGTCCACATTCTCAAGTACTTGAATGGCTCGACCAATACTTATGTTGATTCAGCTCAGGCCTATGTGCATGTTGTGGATGTGGCATTAGCACACATATTGGTGTATGAAACTGCCTCTGCCTCTGGCCGTTATCTTTGCGGCGACAGTAACGTCCTTCACCGTGGAGATGTCGCTCGGATCCTTGCCGAGTCCTTCCCTGAGTACCCAATACCCACCAAGTAAGTAGTAGCACTTCAACATTATTATGGCACTTCTGTGTTCACCTATTCAAAACACATGCATAGCCTAATATTTTAAGGTCGAGTACTTGATGAAACGTTTTGTTCAATTGTTGTGAACATAGCCTTGAAATATATTGATAGATTTCACAAAATGTATTCAGACCACCAACGTGTACTTGCACTAACATGTACTTCCACCAACATGAATGGTCGAATCGGATTGCATCAAATATGTACATTTTTTTATATTCTGCTTTTGCAGGATAAAAGATGATGGGAAATACAGAGCAAAACCATACAAATTCTCAAACCAGAAACTACAACACTTAGGTTTGAAGTTCACCCCAGTGAAGCAGATCCTATATGACAGTGTTAAGAGCTTGCAGGACAAGGGGCACCTTAAAGTTCCTACAATCCTACAGAACAAGAATAAGACTCCAGTGATTAGATCCAATCTTTAGTTGAGCTTATTTTGCGTACGTGCTGCTATTTGAAAGTAATTGCAGGGTCTTCCCTAATTTAAGGTGGCGATCAGAATAATGTGAACTCTTATACATGCTAGTGAAAATCCAATAAAAAGATGCGAGTGTTCAAGTGTTTTGATGTCTGCGTCAAAGCCAACCTAATTGACGCCGAGTTACTGCATGCATTTATATGACTTTTTTATACAGTTCAAATGATCACTCTCATCAAATTAATTAACTGGAGCCCACTATGAATAGAAAATGTCCATTTAGTACTAATTTATCCCCACATTACCTATTTCAATGACTATCTTAGTTTCTTCCACTATTAAACATAAGGTAACAACTCATATTGCCAATTTGAACAAATCTTTTCAACCCTAGTACAGTTTTAATTTTTTTTTTTGTCCTGTCTTATTTAACAGTTTTTTGAATTATAACGTGCTGAGAAAGTGGAAGATAGAGAAACTTTACCGAAATGTCACCCTACTCAGCCGGCGTCCCATGGCCGGTCGCCGGATTCTGGTCACCAATTTTTTTTCACCGGATTTTTTTTTTCGCCGATTTTTTTTTTCAATATTAAATTATTGTGTCTGACTTTAAGCATGTTACTGACTCTCATTAATCAGGTTACTGACCCCCAATAAGCACTTACAGATTACAGTAAGCATGTTACTGATCCTCAGTAATCAGATTACTGATCTCTAGTAAGCACTTACAGATTCCAGTAAACATGTTAATAACCCTCAGTAATTAGATTATTGACCCTCAGTAATTAGATTACTGACCCCCAGTAAGCAACTTATAGATTCTAGTAAGCATATTACTGACTCTCAGTAATCAGGTTACTGACCTCCAGTAAGCAACTTACAGATTCCAGTTTGCATGTTTTTGACTCCCAGTAAGCAACTTATTGGCTCGAGACGGAGGTTGAGATCTAATTCATAAACATTCGTCTAAAAAAAGATTTACCTAAACATTAAGAGGGTAGAAAAGAACTCAAACAAAGCAAGAAACAATTTGTTAATAAACCATACAATCAAGATCACTTAGAACTACTTTTCATCTTGACTGACCCTATCGCATGGGTCGCATGGATTCTCCTTTTTCAAATCTCTCACCTACCTCCATTCTTTTTGAATGCGAAAATACTCAAAGATTCGTCGAGTGAAGGTCGATCAGGCCGTCGAGTGAGGGTCGATCAATCTGACGAAGAAGTCGGAGTCGTCGATCGATGGTTTCATTGCCTATGTGGTTTCTGATATCGATGAACCAGCATTACAATAAAATTTCAAGCCATAGACAACTGCAGGAATAAAATTCCAAGTCCAGCTCTCTTGGCCGGCAAGCCTAGGAGTAAGTACTTACTAAAAGAAACGTTTCTCTCTCCGCTCTCTCACTTCTCTCTGTTTATGACAATCAATCAGCTGATTTGGTTTCTTTTGCACCACGTTTGGGATCTGGGAATAACATGGAGAGGCGCACTGGCAGATCGAGATCGTCGCAGTTCAACAAAGCATATGGAAGAGGATTCTCATCATCATGAAGAAGTAACTAAGTAAACTGAACTGTCATGTATTGTAATTAAATAGGCTTGGTTGGTTGGTGTGAGATCGATAGTTCTAACAGGTAGGTTGAGCGCGCGTTGAGACTTTTGTTTGCTTGGTGAAGGGATATATATATCATGGGGCTCCATTAGAGATTTCGGCTCTTGCTTTGGGAACCAGACATGTTGTGTTGCTTATTTAGGATTGGTTCCGGCTTTGTTACCATCATACATGTCATGCTTTTTCCAACTTGATTAGATTAGCTTATCTCCTGTTCGTTCTGAATGGACTAACCTGCATTATATAGTAGCTCTGCATGTAACCGCAGTATGCAATTCTCAGTTTCTCATATCCAATAATGAGAAAATCTTGTGAAGCAGGCTGATCAGCCGAAGAAACAAAAACAGAACCAGTCTAAGATAGCAATTGAGTTGGGGTTTCCAGTTGGATGGGCCTCATTCGAGGCAATGGACACCATTTAGTCATATATACCTTAATGGCTTAATTCCCAATTCCTTCGTGCTAAAAATCATGGTCATGATATTCAAAATCAGGTTAATGAGTTTTGGTTAGAATAGATGTCCGCTATTATTTGGGATGTTCTCTACGAGGATTATTGTGATGTTAATAGGGGTTTTGGCATTACGTCCCCAAGAAGATGAAGCTCGAAGAAAAACGAAGAGAGTACTAGGATTGATAAAATCATAATCATACAGAAATGATTTTCGGCTTGTTATTCAAGAAAGGGATTAGGGATAGCTACTTAAGTATTATAGACCTGGCCTACATGTACTGGGTTGTGCATTCTCTTTTATTTGTCTTAACATCCCCCTCAAATGAGTGCTTTGGGAACTAAACACTAGTTTGCAGTACAGAGACAATTGTGTCAAAAACCCTCAACTTGTCTCAAGTCTCAACCCGCGGGAATGAGAAAAAGTGATCACCATAGCTTCATGGGATGAGAAGCTTGTTTATAATTCATTATATTTATGTTCATAATAAAAGTAATTAGGAATTGATAATGGATTCGCATGAAGATGAATTAGTATGGTATTTTCTGTTATCAATGGAGGTTGCAAATTAATTATAACAATAGAAGTTTAGGTAACCTCGTCAAAAACCTTGATCAAAACAACTAAAAAAAAACAGAATTGATTTTACATTTTTACATCGCGATCGGAAGCTTTCATCGGTTAATATGACGTTGCTCAACTGTCTTTCAAGACCTCGTCTCCACACCAGATAAAACCTTCCTTGCTCTTTAGCTCAGTATAAATGTTTTGACTAATGAATTCAGTAATAGGAGCTGACCATACTAAAGGTAACTATTTAAACTTTTTTACTAGACTCAACTTCCCGGTAAATGAATCTTGATTGGGTCGGAACTCCCCACGTGTGAACGTGTGACCATCTAAAATTTACTGCGAACTGTTCTCGCAGTAAAACAGTAAAAAGAACCGGGGTCACCAACTAAACCCAACGAGAAAACAAACACCGACACTCCAACTCACCCCATATATAAAAACCACGCTTCCCAATGACTCCATTAATCCTTTCCATCTTTTATTCCCTCCATTTCCCAATCCGACGGCTCCACCCCTTCCCCCTCTCCCCAAATCTGAACCTCCGCCGTCCGATCAGATCCACTTCCCCCCAACTCTTCCATTACCCTCCACACTCCTCCTCCACTTGTTCAGATCTGAGCCCCCAAGGCCTCAGCCTGAAGCTCTATTATTATCTTCTTATTCCCGTTCTGCCCCTGAAATGGTGGAAGCTCAGACATGGACGACGCGTCGTATGTCCAACCCCCGCCTCCAGGACGCCTCCTCCTCTCCGGACCTCGCCGTCGACATTCCCGCCACTCCCCCCGGCGACGTCCGCAACGGCACTAGCTATAGCACCTACGGCGGACCGCTCCTCTCGCCGGCGCTGTCCACGGCGGCGATCATCGCCGCCTGGTACCTCTCCAACATCGGCGTCCTCCTCCTCAACAAGTACCTCCTCAGCTACCACGGCTACCGCTACCCCATCTTCCTCACCATGCTCCACATGCTCTCTTGCGCTGCCTACAGCTACATCGCCATCCACTTCCTCGAGCTCGTGCCACGTCAGCACATCGTATCCCGCCGCCAGTTCCTCAAGATCCTCGCCCTCTCCGCCATCTTCTGCTTCTCCGTCGTCTGCGGCAACACCTCCCTCCGCTACCTCCCCGTCTCCTTCAACCAAGCCATCGGCGCCACCACCCCATTCTTCACCGCAATCTTCGCTTGCATCATCACCTGTAAGAAAGAAACCGCCGAAGTTTACGGCGCTCTACTCCCCGTCGTTTTCGGAATCGTCCTCGCCAGCAACAGTGAGCCTCTCTTCCACCTCTTCGGCTTTCTCGTCTGCGTGGGGTCCACCGCCGGCCGGGCCTTGAAATCCGTGGTTCAAGGGATTCTGTTATCCAACGACTCGGAGAAGCTGCATTCAATGAACTTGTTGCTATACATGGCGCCGATGGCGGCCTGCATTCTGCTGCCGTTCACTCTCTACATCGAGGGCAACGTGGCGGCTGTGACGATAGAGAAGGCCAAGTCAGACCCCTACATTGTGTTCTTATTGCTCGGAAATGCCACCGTGGCGTACTTGGTCAACTTGACGAACTTCTTGGTGACCAAGCACACTAGCGCGTTGACGCTTCAGGTGCTGGGGAATGCCAAGGCGGCTGTGGCGGCTGTTGTGTCCGTTTTGATATTTAGGAACCCGGTCACGGTGATGGGGATGACGGGGTTTGCTGTGACCATCATGGGGGTGGTGCTTTACAGTGAGGCTAAGAAGAGGTCCAAAGTTACAACTCATTGATACAGATTTCACACACATTCATTTTGACTCTACCACCAACAATTCGGGTACGAATTTGTTTTTTTTTTTTTTTAATATAATGGTTGTTCCTTCCGTTATTAATTTGTTTTGAGGGATCAAAAGTAAGAGAAATTGGATCAAAGTAAGATGGGAATGGAGTGTATAGATATGGTGGAGAAAGAGAAAGAAAAGATATGCTCTTTGTCTGCTGTTTTGTTTTTTCCTTTAATTGTTGTTGATAGAGGGTATAGCAGAGAATATGTAAGTTTTCTCTTTCACTTTACCCTGTGTGTAACTTTATGAAATGTCCCTGCAATTGAACACATACAACTTTGATATCAATTTTAGTATACTTTGTTGGGGGAGGACAAATTTCTCTTCCAATTCATTTGTTAGTATCTTCCCTGTTTTTTTTTTTTTTTTTTTCATGCTGTCTTATGAATATGCAATTCTGGTGATTCTTTTGCAGTTATGTAGGTGTGTTTGCCTTTGTCTTTTTCATTATATATATATATATATATATATATATATATATGTTCATATCATTCTTTGGATTGCTTCATGATTACGTAACTCTTCAAACTAGTTTAGAGGCACCTTCTAAAGCACTTATTTGTAGAAATGGAAAAATAAGAATAGAGGGGACTGCTATTAATGCAATTTGAGTTCTTTGTACCTGAGTGCCTGAGTGTAACTAGGGGTAAATTACTATTGTTAGATAATGACTAGACTTTTCAATAACTTAGCTGTTAATAAACAGACCAATAATGAATACCTCAGTAGTGTGCGCATATTCCTGGAGAGTATAAGATATAGAGCAGGAGAGAAACCTAAAGTTGCAACCTCACCCTCTACGTGGAGAACGATGATTCTTGATAGTCTGAGAGTATTAGATAAGGCAAGAGTATTGATGAGCACCAACAGTGTTGTATACTACATCACTGAGTAGGACTGTGATATATGTTGTACTATTACTATAGGGTAGTACCACATCCGGACTGTTTTACATATACGCAGCGTAGGCATTTCACCTTGTTCACATATTTAAAAGTACCTTCTCCCATATTTCTCATCTGATGTGACTCAATAACTAAGGTTTTGCTCAATTATTGCTATCCTATAATGCTCTGCTGATGAAATTAGTCACTGTTAACCTATAGAAAATTGTTGCTAATTTTTTTTCTCTCTCTCTCTCTCTGTTCTTCTGATTTCTTCTTTTTTTGGCTTAGGATAACAGGAGTAGAACACATAATTTAGCTGGTCTGTCTAAATTGAAATTGCTTGACTGACTTCTATCTTGTTGAAGGATATGGATATGTCTAATTAGAATCATATTTCTTCCACTAAGGTTGTGTAAAAATTGTATGAATTCAAATTCCAGTTTCTCAGCCCCTGTGAATAAAATTCAGTAAAAAAGGTTTACTTTTGGCTGGATTCGGCTGTTATATTTCTAATGGTAACTATTTGAGATCATGGATTGTCATGAAATATATTCAGATTTGGAAGATGAAGCAGTGGAGAAACACAACGCTGTCTATATCAAAATTTTATGTTTTACCACTTCTCATATGGCTTTCAACTTCATTTATGAGTTTTGTCATTTTCAAAAGAAAAAAAACAGTATTAAGTTCTTATCTAAGATGAGGATAGTGAATTGGCTGAATTCCCTGCTGTTCTTGATAGATATAGCTCTCTTGTCTGTTATATAACTAGGCCACAATTAAGCTGGCCCATCATTAACTACTTGGCGTTCACTAAATTTATATCTCACCAAGAATCCAAGACCTTCTTCCAATGAATGCCCTTGGTACTTGGCAGACTGCTCTAGTCTTATTGTCAGTCACAACAGGCATGTGGTATGTTTTATTCCTTGTCTTTGTTCTGATCATCTGGCTTTTTCTTCGGTCAGTGCCCTATCAGCATCAATCTTATTGCACTAGGTTTGGTTGGTGGTGGTTGAAGCTTCTTCCATCTACTGCTGCCATCCTTTGTGCGACTCAAAGTATGAGTTTTTGAGTCTTTGAGATTGAGCTCTAATATACTAGTACGGAATGGAAACACATGAGCCAAAATCTGGGTTTCATGTTCTATATGACTTTAGGCCTGTCATGTTTTTGGCTTGTATATGAAACTGGTAGTTGATCCCCAGATTCAGGACTCTGATTAATCAATGCAATTTCTAAAGTCAAGATAACCCTCCAATCATATGCATTCGTCGGTGCTGGGGTGAGGATGTGTATACTCTTGTATTATATTTTGATTTGGTTCCAACGTAGGATCTTCTTGTTCTTATGGCATGGGTGTGTAGACTTTGGACCTCTCCCTGCACGTGCCTATCTACATCAGAGCCCTCCGGTATAGCTTTATATAAGTTGAATTTATTTCAATTTATAAAGAATGTAGATATCAATTCCAATATAGTGTGTGCGGTATAACAAAATTGCTGATGCTTATTCTTAACTAGAAAAATAAAAATAAATACTTGAGAACAATATCTGAAAGTGATCAACAGCCGCCCTACTTTGCTGCATCAACACTTCTAGTAGCTGCATCCTGCGGAGGCGCTAGGGCTAGGAGTGTCGGATGAGGCAGAGAGGAGGGGGCTTGGGCTGGGAGCTGCGGTGGGGCTAGGGGTAGGAGCGATGGAAGAGGCAGTGAGGGGGCTGGGGCTTGGAGCTGCGGTGGGGCTAGGGGTAGGAGCGACGGAAGAGGCAGAGAGGGGGCTGGGGCTGGGGCTTGGAGCTGCGGTAGGGCTAGGGCTAGGAGCAACAGATGAGGCAGGGAGGGGGCTGGGGCTGGGAGCCATCGATGGCATAACAGTGATGACAAGCTTCTGTCCCCCAGCAGCACAATGCCTAGCAACACCACAAATGTACCATTTTCTTCCTGGGGTTGCAAGGTTGATTACATCATTTCCACTTGTTAATGGCACAGCTCCGACTGGGGCTGCACACTGTTGAAACCCGGTGCCGTTCACTTTGAGCACGTTGTGGACTCCTTTGGGGTACTTGAACACTGCACGAGAGATTAAAGAATCAGAGAACTGAAATTAGTTCCCAAAACAAAACAAAGATCAAAAGATGATGCATGGGTGGTGGGAGCAAGTCTGTGCTTGGTAATGTGCATACCAAGGTTGTCACCAACTACGAACATCTTTCCCTGTGCCCAAGCTTGGTAATCGAAGTTAATAGTCCAACCTTTATCGTCACCAACGATGAAATCTGTTGCCAGAATCGCAGGGGCGAAAATGGCTAGAACGGCAAGGACAAAGAAGAGCTGAGAAGAGGTCATTGCTAGTGTGGGATTAAGCTAGTATAGAGTTAATTCGGGTCCTGTACAAAGTCAGTTGGTTGTTTGAGATGATGAGCTTGGTCGGTTTGAATAGCAAAGTGAATCGAAATGCTTGGCCATTTATAGGGTTAGTAGTTTTGTTAAGCCAGACATAGTAATAGTTTGTGTAGCATAGGGTGTGTAAACGGACGGCATTGCCTTGCCGAATGGCATGAATGGACTGAAGAGTTAAATACAACACTATAAACAAATTAAGGCAGACCACAACAAAGTTTAGTTTTGTAGGAATGACTCACGAAATGGGATGCGCAACCAAGGTCGATGGTTAACTTTCTTTGGCCTGCCTTATGATGATTTTACTGATGGAAAAATAATCTATGTTGATATGTACATCAACACTCCGGCCATAAAAATTCACTGTTGAGTGTAGGCATGTAGCACATATGAGCCCCATTCATGCTTAAATTAGTATTGCCATCGACACTGACGGATCAAAAAGTACTAGATTGATTAGGAGTAGATGAACTCTAAGAACTTGTATAATGATCAAATAGCAACATCTATAATACGACCATGAAGTGAGTCATTTCCATGATTGTATTAAGTCGACATATTCGGGCACCCAGCTCATATAGGACTGTCAATGACATGTCACGTTGTGTTGAATTTGGATCATCACTATGTATTAAATGAATGTGATTGAAATGTGTAAGTCGGTACCTTGAAATGGAGAATCAAACGTAAAACCAACTTGTTTGTTAAACGATGTTAATATATGTTTTGAACCAGCCAGTCGGGGATCTCACTGTATTCGGTATTCTAAACCTAATTGTATTCGGTATTCTGTTTTCCTTAAGATAATAAAATTGTTCCCCTCTACCCGTGGACGTAGCTAACACATCATTAGCGAACCACGTAAATCTGTGTTCTTTCTTAGTTCGTTACAACAAACGAGTTACCCGACGTCCCGATCTAACCTACACAACCTGTTAGCTAAAATGTTGTATCATATAAATCACCAATGACCTATGACTTTAAACCAGTTTAAGTTATAAGATTGTATGATGACTTATGATGACCTGACAAGAACTATAACTACGAATTTTTGCGTAGAAGTAAAAAAGACACGGTATATAAGCATATATAGACTTTTAAATTTATTGATTTTTGATTGACGTAGCCAAAGGAAGTAAACGAGTTAAGAAGGTCACTCATAAGTTGGAGACTTAACCCTAAATCACATTATTAAGTGGGTTAGCCCGCATGCAACTGAGGTGGTGCATATTTTGAGTCATGTTATTGAATCGTGTCAAAAATGGCAATTTGCCATATATATAGTTCATGAAGTTTGTTTATTCATGTTATCATGTAAATTTTGGATACTCAAATCATTAGTAATTCAAAGGCGTAAATTCTCTCAAAGAAACCTATGCATGGTTAGAGTGATAGTTTAGAGTCGAGTCACTAGTCTAGGCCATATGTAGAGTAGAGTCACTCAGAGGTATCAGTCGTATCACTCGTATGTATGCATAAAAATCTCTTTTACTTAATTGAGACTCGCAAGTGTGCATCAATCATTTCAGAAATAAATCATCTGTAGTATCACAATTCACAAATGATTACATAACTGATTGATCGCACTTATTACTAGGGGTGGGCGTTTTGGCCCGAGGGCCCGAAAGCCCGACCCGAAAAACCCGAAAAAGCCCGAAACGGGCCGGGCTCTGATTTGCGAAGGACCGAACCCGAGAAAGCCCGACCCGAAGTGTGTAGGCCCGATCGGGCTCGGGCCCAGATTTTTGTCGGACCGAAAGCCCGAACCCGGCCCGATCCCTTAATGCTTGCCATGTGTCAGTTGTTAATTGGTCGATTATTAATTTAAAAAAAAAACCTAACCCTAGTCCACTCTCTTGACTCCTCAGCCGCTTTGTCTCTTCGTTTTCATCTCTTCATTTTCATTTTCTTCTCGTCTTCACAGTCCCACACACCTTCAACATCGAAGAAGAAGGGTTCTTCTCATCTTCACAGTCCCGCACACCTTCAACATCGAAGAAGAAGAAGAAGAAGACGAGGAAAGTCGAGCGGCAATGAAGACGAGGATGAGCTCCTCCAGATGGCTCTCTGCGATTGCTCCGTCTCGCAGACCCGTCGCCTCGTCTAGCCCAGCCTCAGCCTCGCCTCACCTCGCCTCATCTCGCCTCGCCTCGCCTTGCCTCAGCCTCAGCCTCGTGTCGCCTCTGCCTCTGCGTCGCCTCTGCCTCTGCGTCGCCTCGCCTCAGCCTCAGTCTCGCATCGCCTCAGCCCCGCCTCCGTTTTTGGGCCCGAAAAAAGCCCGAACAGGCCCGAACCGGCCCGAACGGGTTTTGGGTCGGTCCCTGAAGTTCGGAAAGCCCGAACCGGCCCGAGCCCGAAATTTCGGGCTTTGGGTCGGGTTACACAATTTTTGGGCCCGGCCCGACCCGTGCCCACCCCTACTTATTACTATTAGCTAGTAGTAACTGCAAGAAACAATCTCAAAGGACTGAAAAACAATAATCAATCCATTACTAAGCTATGACTATCCAAAGAATGAAAGAACTATAACCATCGATCATCGATTCATCCTTAAATTGCTCCATGAAGTTAACTAGCTAGTTGTAGCTAGTTTCAGCATCCGTGAGAGGTGGGGCTAGGGCTCGGAGCGACGAATTTTGCAGAGAGAGGACTCGGGCTTGGAGCAAACGACGATGGCATCACTGTGATGACAAGCTTCTGCCCCCCCACAGCACAATGGTTAGGAGCACCACAAATGTACCACTTCCTCCCTGGGGTTGCTAGATTTATCACATCATGACCACTTGTTAATGGCGCAGTGCCGGTCGGAGCTGCACATTGTTTAAACCCAGTGCCGTTTACTTTCAGCACATTGTGTACTCCTTCTTGATAGTGAAAAACTGCACAGAAAAATATTGAAAAGGTCAGTTCTTGATCGAATGAAACTAAAGATAGAAATTGAAAGTTTGGATAGAGCTTCGTGTATTACTTACCAAGGTTGTCGCCAACTACGAACATCTTTCCCCGAGCCCAAGCTTGGTAATCAAAGTTAGTAGTCCAACCTTTGTCATCACCAACAACATAATCTGTTGCCAGAACTGAAGGGGCAACGATTGCTAGAATGGCCAGGATAAGGAAAAGCTGGGAAGAGGCCATTGTAGTGATCACTAGGCAACTGGTGGAGTTGAGATGATGATGACCTAGATGAGTTTGGTTGCCAAATTGAGTTGAACTGCTGCAAATATATAGGGTGTTGTTGATGATCAACTAGCTCTAGCATGCTGCCCGTCCATGAAAGTTCGTCGCATAGGGTGTGCCTATGGACGGCACTGCATGCCGAATGCACACGAATATTTGAAAGGATCTCTGTATGTATAAACAGACTAACGTAGTCTACAATTAGGAGGTTTAGTTTGTTGGAGCCATTCCAAACATTGATTCCCTTATGGAAGTGCTAGTACGTGCATGTTATCATGTATACGATAATTAATCTAGATTTTCAATTAGGAATAAGGCCAATGTTACCAAAAAAACAAAATGAACAAGTCACATATCTAAAGATAATCTCAATAACAAATAAGACATAGTTCATCAATTTTATATGTACTTTGTTTACTATTTGTGAATTTAAGAAATTTATATTATTAGTAATTCATGGAAACAAATATAAAAAATTACCAATAGATACAATTCTCAGTCTTTAATTACCAATAGCAAGATTGCTTTTTAAGATTACTACTACCAGGTTTCCATCCATTACTAACAGAATTTGTTAATCCATAAATTATGAAATTACCATTTTTTACGACACTACTGCATGTCATTAGTATTGCGCATTTCTGATAATCAGTAGAATTACAATTTTTTAAGATTAGTAGTATTCTACCAACAATATTGAGCCTTAGTAGCTTTAAAATTACTCACATATTGGCATATAAGATATATGTAGCTCAGAAGCATTGTTTTCGCTTACAATAGTGTTTCTGTAAGACTTTATTTATTTACCTTACAACAAGCTAATTTTATACTTACATCAGCGTACTACTGAGGGTCAGTATACTACTGAGCGCCAGTATATAATATATATCTATATTCAGTGTAATGTTACTGACCATCAAAAATCACATAATGCTATTGACCCTAAAAAATCGCGTAATGGTATTGACCCTAAAAATCGCGTAATGCTACTGACCCTCAACAATGTCATAAAAAAGGTAAAAGGGCAATTTCGTAATTACCATTTAACGGATTCTGTTAGTTAAATAGATAGAAACCTGCTAGTGGTAATTTTAAAAATCAGACTTGCTATTGGTAATTATGAGCTCAAAAATGTAGTTATTGGTAAAAAAACCTAAAACTCTCTAAAATTTAGCATGGATGTGCATGAGTAGGATTACTATTTTGGTATTTAGAGACAAGTCACTGGAAATCGTAAAGATTGTAAATTGTGAAATTTTAAGGTTAGAGCAAAAGTATTGTTCATATCCTTTAGAACAATGACCCTTTTTTCATTATTTGCAAGGTGACCCCTCTATTGTCGTGTAAAATCGATGCTACCCTTGAATGCGAATTATTTACGTTGGTACACTAGTTATTCTGTGTTGATAGGACACTCCTTCAATTAAAATCTATTATAGATTGTACATCCTTTGAAGTAGTAACAACAATTATGAGGTGACTTATCAATCAAAATTTAAGACATACTATGACTAATCTTTCCTTGAACCGATGAGATTAAAATATTATAAGTACTAAAACCATGTCAAGAAGTGGTATAGTTCTGAAAATGCAAGTTAATAACTTAGATCTATAACCATATATGCCCTAATGTGCTAGGCAAACGAGGCTGGTGCTAGGCGGGTGGTAGGCAGGGTAGGCAAGAATTGTGCAGTACTAAGCGGGATCTGGTCAACGGATACTAGACTGACATTAGAAGGTGCTAGGCGGATGCTAAGCCGATATTAGAAGATACTAGGAGAGTTTAGACGGATTCTAGGCGGATTTTCTTTTTTATTGTTGCATCATTTTTTATGACATGACCACTCAGCTCTATTCTCTCTCGTATCAATTATATACAATTGATTGAAGCACCTTTTTTGTTAGTACGATCATGATAAAGAGAGAGATCCAGTGTTCGTAAACATTGTGAACGTGGGCAACCAGAAGGTTGCTATAAATGTGCTATCATCTTCATCAACCTAGGTGTTCCGATCCCAGCCCGGGTGACTCCAATTGTGAACAACTTTGTGACCGAATGCGCAGCAAAATAAGGTTTCAAAATAAAGTTTGACATGCATACAGTTACCACATACACATGCAGTTGTATGTGTAATTTGGCTAGAAGATATATACATGCTTAGTGATCAAATTTTATGAAATTTCCTCATGGCATGGTCAAGAAAGGAAAAGAAGTAAAAACTGTAGAGGCAAGGTGGATCTAAAAGTTCCCATGAGTTTTATTTGTGAGCGTTCTGAGCAATTTGATTTGAAGAGTACGTATATATAATGGACCTGACCCTGTGGATAGGGGTAAAACTTAACATATACACTTATATAGCAAATGTTGCATAATTAGTATAGATGGAGAAACTTATACATTCTGATGTCAAAGCTCACTTAATTATAATCAAAGTAATCAAAAAAGAAATTTAACCGAGTATTAAACTAGATAAGTTCGAAATCAAGTCATTAGCATCCCCATAATGGTGCCAATAGTAACGACGATCCACCCATATCTTGCTCCGGTAATACTCGTAGTTGCTGCAGATGTAGTAGGGCCTGGACTAGGAGCATAGGAAGCTGGCATAACAGTTATGAAAAGCTTCTGGGGTCCAACTTCACAGTGCTTAGCAACACCACAGATATACCATTTTCTTCCTGGTGTTGCTAGGTTTATCACATCCTGTCCACTTGTTAATGCCACAGTGCCTAAAGGAGCTGCACAGTCTTGAAACCCAGTTCCATTCACCCTAAGAACATTGTGAGCTCCTTCTGGGTAGTTAAATACTGCATGATGTAGATAATCACAAAATTAGTATTCACTATTTAGAATTTCAGATTTCAAAGAGTCTGATGTAGGAGCAGAATGGGGCAAATTTAGACAGAAAACTGTAAAGGCAAGGAAGTGGCAGATAATCAAGAAGATTGAAGTGAAGATAGATAATTCACGTATAATGAGGTTGCTAGCCGCTGGAATATTGAAGAAGATGATCTTTTGGGTTTTCCCGTTCGCCAGAGTTATCCATCCGCCAAGGATGGTTCATCCGCCAAGGGGTTCATCCGCCAAGGGGTTCATCCGCCAGACGGCGTCATCCGCCAGAAGACATCCGCCATCAGAGCCAAAACCCGGTTTACTGCAGTTTTGGCGTCCGGTGTCCGATTGACGTTCATAATACCTTTCTGGAATGGGGACGACGAGATCTACAAGACTCACTTTAGTGAGCCCTGTCCGATTTATGCCAAAAGATATCGTCTTAATGATCCGATTCGGCATTTAGTATTTTTAGGCTAGTTTTAAGTTTTCTAATTTGTTTTGGATTTGACTAGGTTTATGTTTAATTAGGTTTCCTAGTTTAGATATTCTTGTTTATGTTTTCTAGTTGTATTAGGTTTATGTTTTGTGCCCTATATATAAGGCACCTCCTACCTTGTAATAGTTAGTTAATCAAATTTATCAAAACCCTTAGAGTTTATCTCTTGTTTTCTGGTGGATTCCAGACCTATCCTATAGAGTACAACGTTGATTGTGCTCTCCATCTATTGAGGGTTCGACGTTGATCAACCCTTCCACCCTTCTACTGCGTCAGTTGGTATCAGAGCAGGCTTTCTCCTGTCTCTTTTATCTACTTGACTAACCAAAATTGAGGAGGAACAAATCAAGGGATTTCGCCCTTGGTTAACCTTATCAATTCTATCCAAAAAAAAAAAAAAAAAAAAAAGAGACAGAAGAATGGAACGTCGTTGGGTGTTCACAAGACCGGAGTGCGACGACTTTCGAACAATTTGCAGAATCAGAGAAAGAGTATGCTCGGCAATACTTGACAACAATCTACGAGAGAACTTTGTAGCAAGCAAAGTTGTGGATTATTTTCAATTGCCGACAGTGAAGCTAATTGAACCATATTGGGTTGATGGACATGTACAAGTATCAGAAGTTTGTAAGGTTCCTATTTCTATGGGAAACTTTTATGATGAGGAGATTATTTGTCATGTGATCGATATGGAGGACACTCACGTGTATTTTGGAAGGCCATGGCATGAAAGTGTCAATGGGGGCTATTGCAAAGATGGCTCATGTTTAATTAGGTGGGAGTCGCTCAAAATTAAAATCAAGCCTAAGAAGAAGAACATTAAGAATGACCATCCTGAGGTGTGTGAAGATGCTACTTTCAGAATTGAAGAGAAGCTCATTGAAGTTAAAGAAGCCGAGTCGAACACCACATCGTTACCCATGTCATGCATGCCTAGTTATGTCCGAGATCGATCTAAAAAGGAGCTTGCTAAGACTATGGACGATAAGAGTGATGACGGCTATGGATCCACAGAGAGTTTCATCGAAGAAGAAGCAGTGAACCACGGTGTAGATATTCTAGTAGATGATAGAGTCGATGGAATCGGTGAGAGGAGGTCTCCGCAGGAAAATTACATTGTTTTGAAGGAAAAAGAAATTGCAAAACCTCAGGATACTTATATCGCAGAAGTCTCTAGCGTTCTCTCCATACCCAAATCTGATGCATGCTTACTGCTCCCTCACTTTCATTGGAGGGTTGAAGAACTTAAGGATGAATGGTTTGCCGATGAAGATAAAGTCAGAGAAAAGACAGGCTTGTTGAAGAAACCAGTAGTCCAACATAGTGCCGGCCAAAATCTGAAAGTCACTTGTGGAATATGTTTTGATGAGTACAACTTCTCATCCGGGGGTACTATTAGCACTATTTTAACAGCCTCTTGTGGCCATCCTTATTGTCGAGCTTACTGGGCAGGTTATATCGGCACGACGACCAATGAGGGTGGTCCTGCCTGTTTGATTCTCAGGTGTCTTGAACCCAAGTGCAGCGCAGCAATCGGTCCGGATTTAATCCACAATGTGTTGGTGATGTCAGAGAAGAAGAAAAGGGCCTTGTATGACAAGTACAAGCGCTACCTGCTAAGATCTTATGTCGAAAACCACAAGAAGATCAAATGGTGCCCTGCTCCTAATTGCGATTACACTGTTCTGTTTGATAGTCTGGGGGTGATGGCGTCATGTGAAGTTTCTTGTGTTTGCTCTCATACTTATTGCTGGAACTGCACAGATGAGAGTCAACGTCCCGTGGACTGCAAGAATGTTAAGAACTGGCATTTGAAAAACGAGGATGATTCTCAAAATGGGAAGTGGATAACGGTCAATACAAAGCCTTGTTCCAAGTGCAAGAGATCAATTGAGCAGAACACAGGGTGTAATCACATGAGGTGCAAAGTCCCCTGTAGGCATGAGTTTTGCTGGTTATGCCTGGGGCCACATTATAATTACAAAGGCTGGTATTGTCTCGGGCCATTCAATTCAGGTTGCGGTTGCAATGGGTTTGCTAAACCTTATACTGATTGGTCAGATGAGGGGAACTGGAGTGTGGCTGAGATTGATAGAAGGAAAGCAAAGAGAGAGTTAGAGATATATATTCATTACTATGAGCGTTGGGCAAACAATGAAAGATCAAAGCGAAAAGCTCTAGAGGATTTTGATAAGGTCAAGACTGAGCACATTAAGCTACTTGGAGAGATACAGGGAAACACAAAAGCGCATGAATACGATTTTCTCATAGAGGCCTGGCAACAGATTATTGAGTGCAGGCAATTATTGCGATGGACTTATGCATATGGCTACTACATGCCTGAGGATGCTCTTTCTAAGACGCACCTATTCGAGTTCCTGCAAGGCCATGCTGAGTTCAGCCTCAAAAGGTTTCACAATTGCGCTGAGAGCGAACTGCAACAATTTCTGGTCTCTTCATCATCATCAGCTACTAACAATTTCAAAGACTTGGAACTCGTGGAACTGACAAAGGTTACCGGAACGTATTTCAAAAGGTTGATTACTGCATTAGAAGAGGGGCTGCCGGAGACGAGCCGTTATGGTGATGGAGCTGCTTATGAGGAGACGCAATTTCAAAATGATTATCCAGAACCAGTGGTCGTTCGAGAATGCAATTTGGAGAACCAAGAAGAATCTATTGAGGTTGCATTTAACAAACTCATATTTGGCGTCGGGTTCATACTTGTGCCATCAAAGTTTGCAGAAGATTATGTCAATAAGTCACAGGTTCAGTTGTCTAATTTATTATTGGGTTTATTGTCATCATCTTTTTGTTCTCTATTTAAGAGGAACTCGAGGTCGAGTTCTTTCGAAGTGGAGGAGCCTGATGTAGGAGCAGAATGGGGCAAATTTAGACAGAAAACTGTAAAGGCAAGGAAGTGGCAGATAATCAAGAAGATTGAAGTGAAGATAGATAATTCACGTATAATGAGGTTGCTAGCCGCTGGAATATTGAAGAAGATGATCTTTTGGGTTTTCCCGTTCGCCAGAGTTATCCATCCGCCAAGGATGGTTCATCCGCCAAGGGGTTCATCCGCCAAGGGGTTCATCCGCCAGACGGCGTCATCCGCCAGAAGACATCCGCCATCAGAGCCAAAACCCGGTTTACTGCAGTTTTGGCGTCCGGTGTCCGATTGACGTTCATAATACCTTTCTGGAATGGGGACGACGAGATCTACAAGACTCACTTTAGTGAGCCCTGTCCGATTTATGCCAAAAGATATCGTCTTAATGATCCGATTCGGCATTTAGTATTTTTAGGCTAGTTTTAAGTTTTCTAATTTGTTTTGGATTTGACTAGGTTTATGTTTAATTAGGTTTCCTAGTTTAGATATTCTTGTTTATGTTTTCTAGTTGTATTAGGTTTATGTTTTGTGCCCTATATATAAGGCACCTCCTACCTTGTAATAGTTAGTTAATCAAATTTATCAAAACCCTTAGAGTTTATCTCTTGTTTTCTGGTGGATTCCAGACCTATCCTATAGAGTACAACGTTGATTGTGCTCTCCATCTATTGAGGGTTCGACGTTGATCAACCCTTCCACCCTTCTACTGCGTCAGAGTCACAAAGACTAATTAATAGATTGAAGAAGCTAAATAAAAGAAAATATAGAGAGCTTGATAAAAGAGTGTAGAGAGCTTGATAATTTACGTACTGAGGTTATCATCAACATAGAAGAGCTTTCCCTGAGCCCAAGCTTGGTAGTCAACAGTATTGGTCCAACCTTTGTCATCACCAACTATAAAATCTGTAGCCAAAATTGAAGGACAAACAATTGCTAGAATGGCAAGGATTATGAAGAACTGGGAAGATGCCATTGATTGCTAATTAAGCTTCTTTCTGTATATGATGAAGAAGTAGTTTGTTCCTTTTGAGATTGATGATCGATGAGCTCAGTTGTTTTGCTTGGTGAAATGAGGTCCAGCATTCTGCCAATTTATAGGGTGCTTTGGTTATACCATAGGCCCAGGGCGGCACTACAATGCCAATGCCCAATGGCACGAAACGATTTGAAAGTTAAATCAAACAAGGTCATAATCTTAATCCTATTATAATATACACCGAGTAGTACATTAATATTCTGTCGTCGCTATTCAGAAATGGATATTCTTCATTTCTTCTAACGTAAAAAGACAATGTGTTTTTGTTTTCCTTTTTAGTTTGACCAGTTCAATAAATTCATCATGGTGGCTTCCTGCCTCTACCAATCTATTGAATTAGTCCTACATTCCTACTACTGTCCTACATTATCAAATATCTTGTTCCATACTTATAGCTTCACCATTGTTAGCGGTAGCAACAGCCAGGCTACTGGGCTCACGTACTCGTACCAAGGGTCAGGACGAAAGCCCATGTACCCTTGCCCAAGGCCCGGTCAACCGATGACCATCAGGAAGTGGGACAATCGATGGAGGAAGCCCACAAAGGGCGACCCAGAAAAGTGTTCAAATATGCAGAAGGAGTCTTGTCCCACATCGAAAGATAGGTCCAGTTCTGGGACTTGGGAGCTTATATAATAGCCCAGCCACTTTCCTTATATGGTAATCGACCAATTCCAGGCTTAAATATTTTCTATTATCAATTGTTATCATCTCTTACCGTACTGACTTAAACATCAGAGTGGAATCGTCCGGCCTCAACCGGACTTCCTTAGTAAGCAGGAATATAACAGGAGAAGGTCAGCCAAGAAGTCAATAGTATATGCGAGTCTACGGATTCAGACAGAAACAAACATCAAAGAATTTTCTTCAGTACCCTTATGTATATGATACCCTCATTTACAAATTTAACGACAAATTTTGTTATCATTGTGGTAAATAGAGTGATTGTTAGATAATTGTAATTCTGTTAGTTGTAATTACTTCACGTAAGAGATATTTACAAGTTTATGAACAAATGGTTGTCAATGTAGTAAATTGGTTTAATTATATGTAAATATATAAAACATATGTTGTAATTTTGTTGTCAATGTTGTAGATTTAGTGTAGAAAAATGGTAAATTATGTTTAATTACTTGTAAATTAAGGATATGATATACATCAAGTTACCATAGACGACTCCATCAACATCAATATTCTGAACTCCTAATGCAGAAAACTGCTGTCTCGTCGTTCATCCTCTGTTACCTAGCTAAGCCAAGCTAGTGTGCTAATGATCTACGTACATGTTATACTTTGGAGTGAATACCATTTGATCTAACAATATTGAGCAATGGTAGCTAGTAAGCCTAATTGTTTAGTTCTATCAGGATATTTGAGATCGACCTGCTTGTGCCGGCTCAAGTGTTAAGCGCAGTGGAATGTCGATTTTTGATTCAGTTTATGGTTATTAAGAAAGTCGCAAGCTAAGGCTCCTTTAGTCGTAAACGATTCAGTATATGAGACGAGCTCCAAATTCCAAAACAATGTTCTTAGCTATAGCTAGATTGAATTTAGTTCAAGAGTACTGGATAGATTATTTATGAACCTCCTATATACTGATACTCGACTTCGGTTCCCGGACATTACATGTGTTCTTAAATAGCTAACAGTGAATCAAACTTAAATACTTTGGTACATATGAATTGAAACTAGGGCAACTGAATGTTGTTTACAAAAATACGTTGAGGCATTCATCTCATGCATGTCCGCATCTCAAGCCATATGCTACTAGCTAGGGTTAGAAGATTAGACTCTTTCAACGCGTCTAGAACTTTTGTAAATACTTGTAGGATTCGTAGCTACCTCATATGGCAGGCCACCGGTAAGTGTCACTCTATGCTACCATTTCCTACCAAAAGCAATAAGATTCTCGATTTGTCTATTATGTCATATTCAACTCTGAGGTTTTTTACGTGCCATTCGGCTTACTGTGCCGTCCTCGGAATGAATGTACGTATCCCGTAGATCCTTGACTGATCCAACTCGCTCCGGAACTCTTATATAATGGGTTGCATTGAACTCAACATCTCAAAACACAACCAAATAACCAATATCAAAGAAACCGAGAAGCTTTTATTACCAAATCAAACAGTACTAATTAGTTTCAACTCCTTCGAGTTTACAATATGGCCTCTTCCCAGCTCTTCGTTATGGTTGCGATGCTAGCAGTGTTTACCCCTACTATTTTCGCAACAGATTTTATAGTCGGTGACGACAAAGGTTGGACCATTAATGTCGACTACCAAGCTTGGGCTCAGGGAAAGCAATTCTTCGTTGGCGATAACCTTGGTAATTACTTAGGCATATATGCTTTTCTCTTTCTTTATCTTAATCTTAACTTCATTTAAATCTTTGGTCTGTAAACTTATTCAAGCTTTTGTGCTTTTCTCTTTGCAGTTTTCAACTATCCAGAAGGAGTTCACAATGTGCTGAAGGTGAATGGAACTGGTTTCCAAGAATGTGCAGCTCCTGCAGGCACTGTGGCATTAACAAGTGGGAAAGACGTGATAAACCTAGCAACCCCAGGGAAAAAATGGTACATCTGCGGTGTGTCGAAGCACTGTGAAGTCGGACCCCAGAAGCTTTTCATTACTGTTATGCCAGCTTCCTATGCTCCTAGTCCAAGCCCCACTACCTCCGCAGCAACTACAGGTGCTGTACTTAATGGAGCAAGATTTGGGTGGATCACCATTGTTATTGGCATTCTTGGGATGCTCATCTAGGCTTGAATTGGAGTCATTGGACTAGTGCTTAATTTCCGAGTTCCTGTTTGATTGTTTACTATGATTTGATTGTTCTTTCATGTTAATAGTGTGTACGTACGTGTTTCGGAATGAGAGGGTTGATTTTCAAGAATTAACTGATATGAACTTGCATGCCAGTTTATTGTTAATTTGTACATTTGTTTGTTATGTTTCCAAACATCTAATAACCAGCTTAGATAGAAGAAGTGCAACGAGTATCATCTAATTAATAGAGATCAGCACAATTAGGGTTTTTTAACCACTCCGGAGGTAGAAAAGGAGAAAACAATGTGATTTTCATGATCAACCATTTGCTAACAATCCGAAAATCACAATATAGAGATGTACAAATTTGGCAACAACGCTTTTGAACAGGATGCATTTGTCAATGTTTCTAGCCAGATTACCAATATTCCAGTTATTGGGCACGAATAGTAAAAATTATCAGGAAAGTGGGAGCTAATACTAATTTAAGCCATGAGAAACCCTATAACGCCGCTCATAATCACCATCCACCCATAGATATGTCCGATAGTTGCTGCAGAGTTAATTGGGGCCGGGGCAACTGCGCTGGGTTTACTTTCGCTTGAACCATCTGAACCGGATTTACTTGCGCCTGAGTCACTTGAGCCAGATTCGGTAGGGCTTGAGGCACCTTTGCTGGATTCACTTGTGGTTGAGGCACCTGGACTTGAAGCACTTGGTCCGGAGGTAGGAGCAGAGGAAGATGATGATACCACATCTATAGCAATCTTCTGCTTCCCCAATTGACAATGTTTACCAACACCACAAATGAAATATCTCTTTCCTGGGGCATCAAGCTTCACCACTTCCTGTCCACTTGATAATGGCTTAGCGGTAGGAGAAGGTTTACATTGTGTATACTCATCCTCCTTAACTTCAATCACATTGTGGGATCCTTGTGTATATTTAAAAACTGCCCATACATGATGATATCAAGTCACAACTTAATCTTATAACATGTATAAATTTTGCAGATGAACGAACAAGTTAAAAATAAATAAATAAATAAAATTACTTACCAAGTGTGTCCCCAACAGAGAATTTTTTTCCCTTGGTCCAAGCTTCATAGTCAACTTCAACGTCCCAACCGTCTTTGTCACCAACAACATACTCTTTGGCCAGAACCAAAGGGACGAAAATTGCTAGATTTGCAAAGATAATAGAGAGCTGGGAAGAGGCCATTGCGTTCATTTGTTTGTTTTGCTGCAGAGATTGTTGTTGGTCTCTTTGATGAGAGATTGGAAGTTTAGACTCATTGATAGGGGAAGTAGAGGCCAAAGGTTCCTAACTAATTTTTGTTAATTATCTATATTTACTTAATTTTTGTTTCCACCTAAAATAGCAAGTAAGGATTGATTTCAATATGATATTCTATATGTGAGCAAATTCTTTTCTCATCATCGTTTGCTTAGCGTAATGGGCTGTACTCCTCAGATTTCCATTCAGGTATTGTTTACTTAGTTTTGTTGTTTCAATAACACTAATTTTTGGCTGTTGTCTATATCCTTTCTAATTTCATCGGCAAAAAGGACCTCGATGTATTTGATAGACTTTTTTTTTTTTAATCAATATAATTAGAAAGGTAGGCAATCAAAAATAAAATAAAATTATGTTATGACTATATTATCTTTCATATTAAAAAAAATATATCTTATAAAAAAAACTAAATAAAATGAAAAAAAAACCCTAGTTCCCACCCCCCTCCCCGCCGCCACCGCCAGCCTCACTAGCAGTCGCCCCGCAACCACTCTACCCTAGCCTCGCTAGGCCTGCACCAAAGAGTCCGACGACGCCAGCCCAGCCTCAACAGTTTTCCTGGACTAGCGCCATCGACCGTTCTCTGATCGGCGTCTGCTCCTCCGATCGCCTCGAAGAACTGAATGCTCAGAGGAATGAAATCCGCTTGGTTGACTACAAAAGGGTGTTGAGGGGGTTCTTTGAATTATGAATTGACTAGGCCGAATTCCCCTCAAAGAATGAGAGAAATTCGTGTGTGATTCAGATTGCATGAAAATCAAAAAGGACTTGACAGCATGAGTGTGGTGCGGGAGCTAAAAACGCACTGCGGTGAGAGAATTTGGGTTTTCTGGGTTTGGATTTCTGGAATAGAGTTTGAAGGTTGAAGAAGAAGCTTTTGGGGGTTTTTTGCTTGGATGGCATGAAGGCTTGAATGCTTGAAGGAGGGATTTTGTATGTTGCTGGGTAGGTGCTGGGTTGCTCTGGATAGCTACTGGATTAACTGCATGATAGTTGCAGGATGATTGCTGGGTAATGCTGGATTGATCTGGATAGCTACTGGATTAGCTGCATGATAGTTGCAGGATGATTGCTGGGTAATGCTGGATTGATCTGGATAGCTACTGGATTAGCTGCATGATGGTTGCAGGATGATTGCTGGGTAATGCTGGATTGTTGCCTTCCCCTCCCTATGATCCCAGACTCCCCCCTTTATAGGCTCAGGGTTGAGGTGCTGGGGAATGTCCAACATCCCTAATCTGTTGGACAAACCCATCCCTCTTCAATCTCACCCAAGATTTATGCCCAAAATCGGGGAAAAGAGAGTTTGGTTAAGAATTGGAGTTTTGGGAGAAAACAAAGGCTTTGCAGCAGTGAGCCAGATTTGCTGCAGATCGAGAAGGCCGCAGTGCCCTGAATTGCGGGGCAGGATAAATGTGAAATATTGAGAGTGGTGAGCCCGTCGTTTGAGAGAGAAGATGAGACCTCTTGACTGGCCTTAAGGCTTCTCCCAAAATGACAGAGCAAGGGGCTTGGCTTGGACTGTGTTTAAGCTTGCTGCGGGGAAGAAGAGGTGAGCTGCTGGGGAAGAAGAAGAGCTGCTAGGGAGGAGAGAAGGAAATTGGGCTTCCTTTTGGGCTTTGTGCTTTTGGGCCTGGGTTTTAAAGGGAAAAGAATGGCTGGCCCAATTCTCATGCATGTTCACCATTTCATTCATCGATCTAACTTGTTGGGCTTGGATTTCGGGCCCAAGACCGAAATCACCGACGATATTAAATCGACGAATGAGCATGTGCGTTTCCGTAACCTTCCACACCACACCCAAAACTGCAAGCCCCAAGTGCATGATTGTGGCTTGGGTCCACATGCGTGGCATGACCGTTCGAATATATAATATAGTTTGCATGTGTATTTTTCTTTATTTGTGCTTGGAGTATGTGTACGACATACTCGTGTTTTTTTGTGTATCAACAAAGAGTTAATGAATTCAGGAAAGGACATGTTGCGCCTTAAACATAAAAGGTGGAAAGGACCCCAAAGAAAAGAGGGTTGGACGTGTTGAGCCCTACCCACGTGGAAAGGCACCTTTGGGCCGTGGGATGGGCCGTGGAGGCCCTCCTAATGTATGGAGCAGAGAAGGTGGTGCTGGTCCTAGTGGCCATGGTGGTGCTAGGGCCAAGGTGCAAAAAACACCCAAGAACCCTCCAGTCAGAAGGGAGAGAGTTGGAAATGAACTTTGCTATAGGTGTGGAGCTACTGAGCATTAGTATAAGAACTGCTGGGCAAGCAACAAAGTAGCAGCCAATTACAAGAGGTATAGGGAGTCTAGAGAACAAGAGGCTCACTATATTGAAGACGGAGGCGATGACACTGATGTCAACCTCACAATTGCAGACTTCAATGGCAACATGAACCCTGCTCAGTCTATGGATGTTCCAGACTTTTATGAGTTATCTGTTTTATTTATTTATTAACCTTTCCAAGAACGCTATAAAGGCGGCATGCCTTATTTTAATTTGACTATTGTTTTGGTTTTAAAGTTTATTTGAATAATGGTTTGTTGAATTAGATTTTGATGTCCAAGACATTGATTTGATTATCGTTGGCTTATTAATAATTTTAAAATTTAATCTAAAGTATTGGATTTTGTCCGATCTTATACATGGTTCGAAAATAGCACTATTATGATGTAAAACAATACATCTAGCAAATAAAAGAAAAATAATATTAGAATGGCAAGCATATCAGTCTACCTCAATCGAAATACTCTAAAGAATATGAGATAAATTTTTCGACTTTATTTAATAATCTCATCCAATTTAATTTTAGGAATGTATCGAGGAGAAATAGAGTACTTAGCTGATAGTGGGACTACTCACACTATCTTAAGGAATCGATAATTATTTGTTGAATTAATTCCACTTATAACACATATGCGACTATGTTAGAGGGATCATCACAAGTAATAAAGGGGCGAGAAAATGCCTAATTTTTTATGCCTAACCGCACAATGATAAAAGTCACAAACGCTCTATATGCATCTAGAGGCAATCGAACCTTGTTAAGTTTCAAAGATATTCGTGCCAACGGTTATCATTTGTAAACTTACTGTGAAAATAGAATTGAATATTTGTATATTACTTCTTATGAATGTGGAAGGAAAGGCATTCTAGAAAAATAATGCGCCAATATAATGGATTATATCTCACTACCATCCGGATTATTGAATCATATGCTGTCACCAACAAAGAAATTTGGGATACTGACGCATACAGGCTTTGGCATGACCGACTAGGACACTGTGGTCGCGACATGATGGTTCGTGTTTTAAAGAACTCACACGGACATCCCTTCTTCCGAGGAGAAAATAAAATGGGACAAAAATCCGACACAATGCAAAGTATCGGTCGTAGTGTTGCTTCCACACAACCATTAATTACCTTCTGAAGCACCAGGTGTGTTATGTCCCTCTGCCTTATTGACTATTTCAAAGGCACATCACTCTTTTTGTAAAGCCTGCTCTTTAGCAAAAACAGGATCGAGACCTTCCTATACTAAAGATATGAAATAAAATATTTTCTTCTTACAAATGATACAAGGTGATATATATGTGGACCTATCCATCCAGAATGCGGGCCATTTAAGTACTTTATAGTTCTGATAGATATTTCGACACGCTGGTCACATGTCACATTATTGTCCACAAAAAATGCTGCATTTGCAAAACTCCTAGCACAGATTATACGTTTAAGGGCTCACCACCTGATCACCCTATCAAGTCTATAAGGCTTGACAACGCTAGAGAGTTCACATCAAAAGTATTTGATGATTATTGCATGTCAATTGGGATCGATGTAGAGCATCATGTACCCCATGTGCATACACAAAATGGTCTTGCAGAGGCCACCATCAAAAGGCTACAGATGGTGGCTAGGGCACTGGTTATGCGCACCAACATGCCTATATCTACTTGAGGTTATGCAATATTACACGCAGTTTTACTTATTCGTTTCAGACCCACTGCTGGCCAACCATTTTCTGCTTACCAGTTGGTCACTGGATATGAGCCTGATATTTCACACTTACGCATATTTGGTTGTGCAGTATATGTGCCAATTGCATCCCCACAACACACTAAAATGGGTCCTCAGAGACGATTAGGTATTTATGTTGGATACGAATCCCCAACCATTATCCGCTATTTGGAACCTTTGACAGGCGATCTTTTTACCGCTAGATTTGTGGATTGTCACTTTGATGAGACAGTCTTCCCGTCGTTAGGGGAGATAAGAAGAATGATTTTTTAAGGGAACGACAGGAATTGTCGTGGTCTGTTCCCACTCAGTCTCATTTTGATCCCCGCACTTCACAATGTGAAAGTGAAGTGAAAAGAATAATTAATCTTCAGAACGTAGCTGATTCGATGCCTGATGCGTTTTCTGATATTGCTAAAGTGACAAGATCACGTATACCAGTTGCAAATGTGTCTGCAAGATTAGAAGTCCCCAAAAAGGGGCACAACGCCACATATACAGGCATTGCTAACACTCACCCAAGAAAAAAGTGGAAGTGTGGTTGAGGCCGTAGCTCCCCAAAGGAAGAGGGGAAGGCCACATGGTTCGACTAACACTCACCCAAGAAAAAAGTGGGCGAGTAAGGCACAACCCGATCCATTAATCATCAATGTAGAGAATCCCTCCCATGAGATTGTCTCTGACTATAGTTATGTCTATGAATTAATACTGGAGGACGTTCCGATGTTTGAAATGATTCCAGAGAACAAAGAAATCTCAATGGATTATGAGGATGCATACGAGTTGATGGAAAGATCTTCTATGTACATTGATGATGTATTTGCATACACTGTTGCTCAAGAAATCATAGAGCACGATGATATTGAACCACGCTCTGATGCAGAATGTCAACAAAGAGCAGATTGTCCTCAATGGAAAGAAGCAATCCAGACAGAACTAGATTCTCTGGCAAAGAGATAGGTATTTGGTCTGGTAGTGCTAACCCCACCAAGTATAAAGCATGTAGGACATAAATAGGGTTTTGTCAGAAAGCGTAATGAGAAGAATAAAGTCCTAAGGTACAAGGCTTGCCTTGTGGTGCAAGGTTTCTCACAACACTCTGGAGTTGACTATGAGGAGACATACTCTCCCGTAATGAACGTTATAATGTTCCGCTACTTAGTTAGCTTGGTAGCTTCCGAAGGATTGGAAATGCAGCTCATAAATGTGGTTACAACATATCTCTATGGGGATCTTGATTTAGAGATATATATATATATATGAAAGTGTCTGATAGCCTTCCATTTCCCAAGTTAAGTGACTCTAAACCACGGAGTGCGTTTGCAATCAGATTGAAACGCTCACTTTACTGATTGAAACAATCCGAGCGGATGTGGTATACCCGTCTAAGTGACTACTAGATTGGGAAGGGATATAAGAATGATGAACTATGCCCCTGCGTATTCCTAAAGAAAACATGTTCCGGATTTGCAATTGTAGCCGTATATGTCGATGATATGAACATAATAGGTACTCTTGATGAAATAAGAGAAACCGTGAACTACTTGAAATCCGAGTTTGAGATGAAAGATCTTGAGAAAACTTGGTTTTGTCTAGGTCTTGAACTAGAACACCGAGCTTGTGGAATACTTATCCACCAGTCTGCGTATGTCCAAAAGATGCTAGGCGATTTAACATGGACAAAGCGCATTCTGTTAACACTCCCATGATCGGTCGAAGTTTGGATATAAAGAAAGATCCATTTCGCCCAAAGGAAGAGGACGAAGAGCTATTGGGAGCTGAAATTCCCTACTTAAGAACAATAGGCGCATTATTGTATCTAGCTCAATGTACTCGACCAGATATTGCATTCTCAGTGAACTTGTTAGCTAGATTTAGCTCAGCGCCAACGCAGCATCATTGGAATGGTATTAAGAACATATTTTGATACCAAAAAGGAATCATTAACTTGGGTCTATTGTTTTCCTACATAAAGACAAGAGGGACCACAAATGGAAATGTAACCCTTAAAGGAAATATAGATAGAGAAAGTACCACCCCCTACACTGAAACCCCAAATAATGTTTTGGTTGGGTTTGCTGATGCTGGGTACCTCTCTGACCCACATAAAGGTCGTTCTCAAACTGGTTATGTATTTACCATTGGGAACACGGCGATATCTTGGAGATCAACCAAGCAAAACCTTGTGGCTAGCTCCTCGGACCACTCTGAGATCATTGCTCTGCATGAGGCGGTTCGTGAGTGTATATGGTTAATGTCCATCATTACACATATTCGAGGGACTAGTGGTTTAAGCTCTACCACTAAAGAGCCTACTTGCATTTATGAAGATAATGCAGCTTGCATCGAACAGATGAAGCTAGGTTATATCAAGGGTGATAACACAAAACACATATCGCCAAAGTTCTTCTATAATCAGCAACAACAAGCTCTTCTCAAGATTCAAGTGAATCAAGTAAGGTCTGAGGAGAATGTGGCAGATTTGTTTACGAAATCATTACCCAAAGCAATATTTGAGGAACATGTGAAAAACTTAGGAATGCGAAAGCTTTCAAAGCTTCCTTGATTGATGTAAGGATCAGGGGGAGATGTAGACTTCAGGGGGAGTCTAATATACACATGTCATCCTTAAAGGTTAAAGGTGCGTTCTGCTCTTTATCCCTTCGACCAAGTTTTATTTTATCCCACTGAGTTTTCTTACTTGGCAAGATTTTAATGAGGCAACGATCTATGTACCGTTTCGTCTTTAACTTGGCACAAGGGGGAGTGTTAAAGGAAAATATCATTAGTGTGCCTTCGTCAAAATAATGACGATAGTGAATTAGAAAATTAGTGATCAATCAGATGTAACGTTTCAATCAGTTTTTATGATCATAATTGTAATTGTTCTTACCATTGTAATCGTCACCCTATATAAAATGATTCTCTAATGAAATGAGTAGACCGATTTCATTTTACTATTACAATTTTCACGTTTTTAATTAGGACATATTATTAAAAATGACTATTTCACTTTGAAAATGATAAAAAAAGTCCCCTTGTTTGGCACTTGATAAAAAGATACTTTATTTTAATATATACATGATAAAAAGATCTATTTATTTTTTTTAAATGATACAATGGGGCTATTTTGATTTTTTTTCCATGACTATTATACCCTTTCTCGTAAATTTGCATAACCTAACATTTAAAACACTGATTCATCTGCTTTCCATTAATCTCTCTCTCAATCAAGATCCAAAACAGACCTGAGGATTGGACATGCTCTGTAATATCCCGCACTCAAATTTAAAGCTTATTCTTGTTATTGGCCTTGAGTTGTCATATTTAATTCTTATGATTTTTCTACTGGGTGGTAATTTGTCTTTAGTTAAGTTAAATTGTTTGTTATATGTATATATTGTTACATTTACTTTTACTCTTGTTATTTTGTTAATTTTTTTTTTTTTTTTGTTACTTCTACTTTTGGGTAATATTGGTGAAGAGATAAGAATGAGTTGAATTAGTGGTGGCGGTGGGTGAAAGAAAAATAAAAAGAAAGAGAACAGAGGGAGATGAAAAGAGGAGGAGAGGGAGAGAGAAAAAAAAGGAGAGGAGGTCTGGAGATGGAGACGGGAAGAGGAGAGGAGAAGAGAAAAGAAAAGAAAAAATAGGGAGGAGAGATAGAGAGGGGGAACGGGAAAGAAGAAGGAATAATAAGGAGAAGAAGAAAAGAGAAGAAATAAGAAAGAAAGGGGAACGGAGGAGAAGGAGAAAATAAAAAAGAAAATAAGAAGGGAGAGGAAGATCAAAGAGAGAAAAGAAGAAGAAATAGGAAGAGGGAAGAGGAAAGAGGATGATTGTTCGTGGCGGATTCAGCACCCGGCGAACAGTCAGCACGTGGGGCGGAGGAGGCGTGCTCCTCGCGTGTCTTCTGTGTGCTTTAGGCGTGCCAGCACCCTTGGAGCGGTGCAACTCGATCGCGTGCGACCCCTGGCGAGTCTTCTCGTCTGCTCCCAAATGACT
The DNA here is from genome assembly GCA_963682095.1 of Potentilla sterilis. Classification (NCBI taxonomy): domain Eukaryota; kingdom Viridiplantae; phylum Streptophyta; class Magnoliopsida; order Rosales; family Rosaceae; genus Potentilla; species Potentilla sterilis. The sequence continues at coordinate 39,003,125 of OY821760.1, read as the reverse complement.
CTGACTTCCTGATCAAGCGACTGTTACGCGGGCGCTAACTAAGCCGGCGTACAGGACTCGAACAAGACCTGAATAGAACTATCTAACAGGATTTTCTTCCCAACTCCCTGAGGATTGAGGATCTTACTCTGATCCGGAGAAGCAAAGCAGAGCTTATACCAAGACTACGGGTGTGTGTGCTACCGGAGTAGCTGACTGACTCGATTGCTACCGGAGTAGCGGACAGACTCGATTGCTACCGGAGTAGCGGACTGACTCGATAGGCTCAGCAACCCCTCGGCACGAGTACGAGATAAGATCGATCGTAGGTGGAGGCGAATTGCGTGAGTTGCTCCGGAGAGGCTTTGGCAAGTTAGCGGTGCACTAGAACTTGTGGTTGTTTGTGTTTGGTTGAGAACCTTTTCCTAGTTGCTGGAAGAGTTATATTTATATTGCTCTTGAAACCCTAGGGCTGTGAAATCCAGCCTGGCGGATTCCGAGTTTCACTAGGACTGTCCTTCCTTATTCTTCTTCCAATCCAATTGATTAAGAATCAATCGAGATCAGACTTCCGCTTTGCTTAGGAAACTTCACCTCCGTCAAATACTGTCCAGATCACCACTCATTAAAGTCGATATCAGCCAAATCGAGTCCACTGCCAATCAATCACTGATTCGGCGAAGATATCCTTTTTGGATTGATTGCTACCGAAACAATCCCTAATTATCCCAATCAGCATTTACACCTTATTTTATTAACGAAATCCGTATATTGCGTAATCGGATTACCACCCAATAACCCCGATCTGATTAGGTAATTAATCAATATTCCCTCTCCAAGTAATCTTTCCTAAATGAGGCGAGAAAACATGAATATCGGGTTCGATTTAAACCTAAACCCCTCTGGGCCTCGGGATAAAAGCCCAATTGGAGTGAAATCCAATTGTGGCCCAAACATTGCCCCCCAGTCTCCGATATTGAGAAATTTGACGAAATAGAAGAGAGACTGAGCCCCAATCACCGGCCCATCCGCAGCATTTAAATATTGGATTATTACACCGTTTCCTCACCAATCACGACTTCCCAATTCGAAACGGTATCACTGTTCACCTAAACCCTTGATTGCTGCAAAACCCAGCGTTTCGCGACTCGAGAACCCCTTTCGGATTCCTATAAATCAAGTTGAGACCTTTGGTTTCTCCTTCAGACCATTTTTCTTCCTCTTCCTTAGCCCAAACTCAGAAGAAACCCAGATTCAAACCTAATGGCCCATTCAAAGAACTTTGTTATTCGCTACCCCGTGGCGGATCAAGCCAAGATTCAACTCCTCCCTCTCATCAAATGCTCCGGAGAAGATGACCGGACCAACCTTAGTCTTCCCCAGGAAAACCGTGCCATCCTAGGTCCCTACGTGGTGGACTACCATCCTGAGGATAACGATGGAGCCCATCAAATGCTCGACAGCCCGGCACGCCCGCTGCCGGCGCTCTTCCGCTCTGAAGAACCGGCGGAGTGCCCAAATTTCCAAACCACCCATCACCAAGCCGCCGTAAACCATGCCGCCTGGCCTCTGGTGAAGTCCTACATGACAGCCTGGTATGCAGAACGGCGCCCTCTTGACCTAAAGATATGGAGGAAAGCTGGGGTCGCTGACGCGATCAAACTTTGCTTCAGCCTCAGCTCAAAAGGAGCCAACCGGTGTGCCCTTGTCCCGCTGATGAGCCTCTGGAATCCCACAGTTAATGCCTTCGAGTTCAAATTCGGTCATGCCTCCGTGACCCTACTAGACCTCTATGCCGGCTTGGGTTCCCCATCGGCCCCCGAGCCTTTGAAGAGAGCTGGTACACCGAAAGGATAGCCCCCAAAACCGCTATTAACGCGGTTGAGGTCGCTGGATTCGAGAAGTGGAAGGGCGATACCTCCCAGCTGGGTGGTGCGCTCAGTGGAGTAGCCTTTCTGTCCTTCTGGCTCAACAAATTTGTGTTCTGCTCCACCACCAACAAGATGACCAAGCTCTACCACCGAATGGCGGAGGTGATCTATGCTGGCCACGAAATTGGCCTTGCCCAATGCGTTTTGGCACACCTCTACCGCTGTCTGCACCAGATATCCGCCGTGCCCATGAATTGTGCACAATCCGGTCCCCTCTGGATTCTGGATATTTGGTGCCAAATGCACTTTCCTCAACTCAGCCCAGCCATGAAGGGAGCTTCAAGGCCTGATCAAGTGGTGGGGCAAGAATATGCCGGATGCGCCGCTAGTCCTGACCTCAGCTACGCCGTCTGCCTCGACATCTTTTTCAATACATCCGCCAAGGAATTTTTTACAGAGGCACAGCGGCTGATCCATTTGACGCATCCACGCGGACTAGCCCGGGGGTTCCTTCCCTCCAACAGACAAGAGTCCAAAGGTCAATGGATTTTTGTTCAATGCGTCTCCATGGTGGACCTGCCATTCCTTCATAGTGACAAGAAATATCCAAGTCACGAGGTCTACGCGCCCCACTTCTTTGCACGGCAGTTTGGCCTTACTCAAATCCTGCCATATCCGCCGCTGAAAAGTGTGAATCTTTTTTCGGCGTGGCGGAATAGCAGAAAGTTCCCGCGGTCGTCTGCTGCTAGCGATGGATCAGGCCTGGAGCTACTCGCCCTGCGGAACCCGGACTGCTACTCAAACCTAAAGGCTTCTCTGGATGCGACTGGTTCATATCAGGTATGGTGGTCACACATGCGAGGTCCGCTCTTCAAACAACCATCCGTCCTCTATTTCCAGAGGTTCTTTCGGAATCGGGGTGGGCAACTTACCCCAGCTGACCAAGAGGTGTTAAAGGGCGGTCCGTTATATGTTGACCTGCCCCCAAGAAAGGTAATATGCCCCGCTCTCTTACTACTGTTTTGGTTTGCCCGAAAACTTTTGCGTAATCTTGATTGTTTAACGAACCAGGTATCCGGGCAAACCCCGATGGATAAAGGCAAACGAAAAGCAGAATGTAGGTCTCATCCGCCCCCCAAGAAGAGCAAAACTATCAGTGGAACGGATGAGAGAACTGATGAGGACGAGGACGCACCCGTAAGTGAACTCAAAATCTCCTTTGTTTCCTTGCGTCCTTAAAAATCAGTTCAATAAATACCTACGTAACGTAGATATCCCAACTCTATCCTTCCCTGCAGACACCTCGGAGGAGGCGCTCCTCGCCTGCTGCAGCTACCAGTCAAGGCCCCACGGCGATCGAGATCTCCTCTGGTGAGTCCTCTGACCCTTCTGAGGAAACAAATTCTTCTAGTTCCGACGAGGACTATCTGAACCTCTACCAAACTGCCCGTGAGATTTGCGGCGATAATCTTCCTCAACCTGTTCCTCTGCGCTGTCTTGATGTAGGTACTTCCTCCAGCCTAGCTCTAGCAGTTAGTCAGAGTTCCATTCAACCACTCCTGACACTTCCTGCTACAGCAGAAACTGGACCGGAGGCGGAGGAGAACCCAAAAGACACCATGGCAGAGGCCCCAGCAGACGAGCCCCTACTATTGACCACTGGTGCCCCCAGTAACTCTTCCACTCCAAATCCGCCGATCTCAAACTCAACTCATGAAGTGGAGCAAGAAGAAGGAGAAGAAGAAGAAGAAAGAGACGCCAACCACAGCGCCGAGCAGCCAGCAGCTGGTGAACCTTCCTCCTCTGCACCTGATTTCTCACTAGCAGAAGAGGAAGCTATTGCCGGTGTGGAATCCCTGGCCGATACTGCCCCCCAGGTTGAACAATCTTCAACTCCTGCGGAAGACTCAACAAACCTCGATCAGCAAGGGCAACAAGGGGTTCCCCTGGACCAGCCCGAAGCGAACCCTCACCCAGAGACTGCTGAGGTATATACTGCCTATGTTTCGAATCGTCGCCTCCCTTGGTTAGAATTGCTCACAATCCTCCTTCAATATGAGCAGGTGGAAGATGAAAGGGTGGCAACCACGAATGCCACCCCACTGGTGGCGGACCCCGGCCCCGCGGAACCAGCTATAGAACCGATCCCCCTGCCACAGAATGAAGCCGTCATGGGCCTGGTCACTACCCCCTCCGCACAGTCCTCTGCGACCCCTGGCGGATCTGACTCTGGACCTCAGGATAAACCCGCTTCCTCCTCCATTCTGGCTGAAGACCTCTTTCCCCGGCCAGACAGCCCTGAAGAGGAGCCTATAGAGGTGCAGGAAGCATGGGGATTCTTAGAGCATCTGGGAGAGAAGGATCCTGCAGACACCCAAGTGGCGGACGAGCTCATCTCCACCCTTGAGATTCTTAAAGGCCAACTCCAACAGTTGCCCCCCCGAGCTCCAGACTGAAGCCAACGCTGCCCTTCTTAGTCTTCCAGCAGAATTGAGAAGTCTGCAGGAACGTTTAGCTGCCCGATCCCCTCAGCATGCCCAGCTCCAGGAAGCTGGCGTGGCCTTTGCCAACGCCGCCCGCGCCTATCAAGATTTAGTCATTGCGGCTGGCAATGACACGGAGGCAGCTGAAATTGCCAAACTTGAGGAAATGAAGGCGACCATAGAGCAGCAAATCTCCCTCCTCTGCCAGAAGCACGCCAACCGCGCGGAGAAATTAAACCAGCAAAAGCTTTTGGCAACCAACTTTCAGGAGAGAGAGCGTCAGGCCAAGAAAGCCAACGTAGAACTGGACCGCTCGATCAGCAAGTCCAAGGCAAAAATCAAGAGATTGGGCCTGCTGCTGTATGAATTTAGGCCCAACCCATAGTGAACATTGGCTTGATAAATATATGTATTCTGTTTATATTACTGACAACCAAGCCCAATTTGGTTTGGTTCCAAAAACCAATCCCTGCGCAACTGTCTCGTCATTACTGTCGGAATTGCAGAACCGTTTCTCACAAATTTGAAATTCAAACGCCAAAGCGGTTCCAACATCCAACTGCCTAATAACTGCATAAGTTAATCTCAACCCTTGGATTTCTTTCTCATAAGACTATAAAAGCAACCCCTCAATGGCCGGAAATGAGAACCCCAAATCAACTTAGAATGTTTTTCCTTACTTCTTCTCTTAGGTTCTCCGATCAGCCGCTATGGCTTCCTCAATCCTTTCCACCAAATCTAGCTCGGATGTTCTCTTGAACATCCCGAATCATAACACCCCATGTTAAACAAACCCCGAACCATAACATCCCATGTTATGTCCCGGGCGGATGTGATTATAGATTGGTAGCTGCAGATCTAGCACCCCACTATTCGCATCGGCCAGAGGCCTAGCATGGATGCAGGTCCGGGTACCCTCCTCACGCCTCATGGGACCATTAGTCTTCGCTTGAGTCGAAACCCCGCCGGCGTGAGGATGGTCAAGCCTCAATAGACCAGTTGTCTTCTTCGATATGAAGGAAATTCTGTGTCAGCCATCCTTTTCCGGATCTGACATATGCATTTCCTCTGCGGAGATAGCCGGCGTTCGTCTATTGAGCTCCTGGAACAACGAGAGATTGTAGGCAACGGATGCCTATCTGCCACTCTGCTTCGGCGCCAAAACAGTTTCTGCCAAATAATCTTCATGCTCTATCCATCATGCTCTCGAGATCTCCGTCTTCGACCCCTGCTCGGAAAGAATCCAGATCGAAGGACCGGCGGAAATCCCCCATATACCGAGATGGTATCAGAGCTAGTTCGCGGATACCTAATTTGTTTCTTTGTATGTACTTCAGTCCCGCCTTTGTGATAGTCATGGCCGCAAAGCCCCTTTAATTTATAAAAATAAAAGTTTTGGAAACAAGCCTTGCATCGAAAACCTATTACCAAAGCCGAAAAATTTGGGCACACCCCGAGCGGATGTCCCTGAAAATTCTAATTCACAGAGCAACGAGGCCTAACCCTAAGGGGAGTTCAGAAAAATGTCAAAATTTTGAAAAATCCAAAAATTTCAAAAATCCGTCACAAAAGATGAGCGCGGATACTGCCCTTATGTTGCCCCCCTAGTTTACTGGGCTGCGCGGATATGTGAAGACAAAGCAAAGCCGAGTAAACTAGATAACAAAACAATTGGCTTCCCCTTGAATGGGCTGTAATCTGAATAAACGGGTAGAAGCCCATCCGCCATGAAGCAAATCTGGCCTCCTAGCAGTAAAGAACAGGCCCAGCTTCAGGCGGCCCCAACGGTCGCGTAGGGAAAGTAAACTGTGATTAATGCAGAATTTGACAGTCACCGAACCGTGGTGGAAGCCCGAGAAGTCGCGAGTCAAACCCCCTTTTATTACGTACCGGTTCCCAATTGAACAGGTGACCGAAACGGATGGTTTCATAAATATGGGCAAATCCCAGTATTAAAGTCCCGGTAACCCCCAAACGTTGGATTCTCTTCGAGATGTAGTATAAAAGGAACCCCTGGTTGCAACGAAAACCCTATCAGATTCGCCAACTTAGAGCACATATGGCAACCCTAGTATGGTGTGCAAATAGCACAACCCTCTGGTTGCCACAAGCCTTTCCACCAGATAAGCTGAAATTCCGGCCAAACACTCCAGTAACCTCAGTCACGCAGCGTTAAACAAACCCTAACCCCGGTTAGGGCTGGGCACGGGCCGGGCCGGGCCGAAATTTTCGTGAGCCCGACCCAAAGCCCGAAATTTCGGGCTCGGGCCGGTTCGGGCTTTCTGAGATCTGGGGACCGACCAAAACCCGTTCGGGCCGGTTCGGGCCGGGTTCGGGCTTTTTTCGGGCCCAAAAACATGTTGTCTGCAGATCGGAGGCGAGGCTGAGGCCTTAGGCTGAGAGAGAGAGGCTGAGGGCAGAGGTGAGCGAGAGGTTGAGAGAGAGATCCTGCAGATCGGAGGCGAGATTGAAGACTGAGGCCGGAGGCGACGCGAGGCCTTAGGCTGAGAGAGAGAGGTCGAGAGAGAGATCGTGCATATCAGAGGCGAGGTTGAGGGCTGAGGACGGAGGCGGGGTGAGGCTGGGCTGGACGAGGCAAGGCGGATGGGCGCGGCGAGGCTGGGCTGGGCGAGGCGACGCGAGGTGAGGCCGAGGCTAGGCGGCTGGGCGCGGCGAGGCCGGGCTGGACGAGGCGAGGCGGCTGGGCGCTGCAAGGCTAGGCAAGGCTGGGTTGGACGAGGCAAGGCAGCGAGGCAGGGCGCGGCGAGGCTGAGGCTGGACTGGACGAGGCGTGGCAAGGCTGGGCTGATGGTGATTGATGGTGATTGAGATGGTGAACAGAGGAAGAAGAGGAAGAAGAGGGATGCGGCTGAGGTGAGGTCTAGGGTTGGAAACTTGGAATATATATATATATCGGGCCGGGTCGGGCTTTCGGGCCACAGAAAAACAGGGCCCGAGCCCGTTCGGGCCTGCACACTTTCGGTTCGGGCTTTTACGGGTTCGGGCTTTCGAAAATCAAGACCCGGCCCGTTTCGGGCTTTTTCGGGTTTTTCGGGCCGGGCTTTCGGGCCCTCGGGCTAAAACGCCCACCCCTAACCCCGGTCACCTAGCGTTATACGGCCTGAACCTGTGCTTCGAGGTGTGTAGCCCATACCCGGCCAGGCATGGCTGTTCCCCAGGCTGGGTAACGCTAGTGACCCGGTCAGGTGCCATCAACCACGGAGGAAGAGTTGAAAGTGCCCGTCATCGCAGCCAACCCTACCATTCGTTCCAACAGCGGAACGTGGTGCTTTGTCTGAAGTGTTGCAGGCTCACTCTTTACCTCCTCTAGTTTTGCAAACTCCTCCCTCTGCTTTTCGTAAATCGATCCCTTCCTGGAATGAGCAGAGGTCCGTTTCGTTGGTGATGGTAAAGACACAGCCCTCGAAGTCTCCGCGAGCGGATAACGAATAAACATGAGGAATCCGCCAGGCTCAAGACTTAGAGAAAAGTAGGCATGGTTTCAGAGCTAGCTAGTAGCTCTTGTTATATTTCCTTTTCCTTGTAATGCCCTTGGCCGCAAAGCCTTTGTATTCAGAAAGCGAGCTGCAATTTCAATACTTAGGACTGATCATTCCCCAAAGATATGAACTTTATTGATAAGGAAAAGTATAAGGACATAGACACCCCAAGCGGATGTCGAAATAAAACAAGGAAAAACACAAAACCCTAACGATTTTGCAATGAAAAACTTGGAAAACTTAAAATGCGGCAGAAACACCCCTAGCGGATGTGCCGTTTCTAACTTGTTGCCCCCCGAGCGCGCTGGACTAAGAAGAGTTCTGACCAGAATCTTCACCCGCTGGAGGAACTTTGAACTCCCAAACACTTGGAAAGTACTTTTTAAGATATCTCCCATTGATGGGGTTTCTGTGTACTTCCCCGTCCAAGTCGCAGAGCTGGTAAGCTCCCTTGCCCACAATACGATCAATAACAAATGGACCCTCCCAGCGAGCACTCCATTTACCTCGACCCGGCTCGTCAAGGGGCAGAGCGACCTTCCAGACCAAGTCCCCTTCGCCATAGGACTTACCCTTGGTCCGCTTATCATATGCCTTGGCGATCCGCTGCTTCTCGAGGATAATGCTTTCCAAGGCTTCTAGCCGCTTCTCGTCAAGGTCTTCATGTTCCTGGAACATGGCCTGCACATAGTCGTCACCAAGCAGTTGGTGTTGCTCACGAACTCTCAAAGAAGCTACATTGATCTCTAATGGCAGAACAGCATCATGGCCGTACATCAACGCATAAGGAGTAGTGCCCGTAGGAGTCCTTTTGGAGGTCCTATAGGCCCAAAGTGTGTTGTCAAGTTGAGTATGCCATGATCTTGGGTTATCCGCGAGCATCTTCTTCATGATGGATATGATAACCTTGTTAGTAGCTTCTGCTTGACCATTGGATTGAGCATAATAAGGAGAGGAATGTAGGAACTGGATACCATAATCCGCTAGCCAGGCTTGGGTCTTTTCAGCCATGAAGGCTGCCCCCCTGTCCGCCACTATGCATTTTGGAATGCCATACCGGCAGATGATATTTTGAAACACAAAGCGGATGACGGTGTCTGCATCACAGTTTCTGGTTGGTATCGCCTCCACCCACTTCGTAAAGAAATCAGTGCCCAGCAGAAGAAACTTGTGCTGCGAAGATGAATGTGGGTGAATTTCTCCTACAAAATCTAATGCCCAACCCCTGGCGGGCCAAGGCTTGATGATGGGTTGTAAAGGAATGTTCGGAATCCGCTGAACTGGTCCATGCTTTTGGCAATCCTGACAACCCTGAGCAAAACTATGGCAGTCTTTCAACACAGATGGCCAATGGTATCCGTATCTTCGAATGAGCCACCTCATCTTGGGTCCGGATTGATGAGAACCACAGACCCCTAAGTGTACCTCTCTCATGATCCGCTTGGCCTCAATGCCAAAGATACACCGTAATAAGACTCCATCCTCCCCTCTCCGGAATAGGTCTTCTCCCTTGAGAAGGTAATTAGTCGCGAGGTGTCTGATTTTTCTCTCAGACGGTGCAGATGGGTCCCTTAAATATGCTATGATTGGTATCCGCCAGTCAGTATCGATGGGCTCGACTGTAGCGACCAACCACTCTCCGCGGTCCTCACGGCAGATAGCAAAAGATGGTAAAGTCCTGCGCTCTACCCGAAGGATTCTTTCCTTCACTCCTTGGGCTAAACTGATTCCTGTGGCCAACTGTGCCAACTCATTAGCTGCAGAGTTTAGTTCCCTGGGAACATAGTCCAAGGAAACGTCGATGAAACGATCCAGCAGCTCAATAGCCCGCTCGTAGTAATGCACCAAATGGAAAGATAGACACTTGTAGACCCCCAGAAGTTGATTGATAACTAGCATTGAGTCTCCAAGTACTTCGATTTCTTGTGCCCCCAGGTCGATCAATAATTCCAACCCAATGAGTAGGGCCTCATACTCTGCCTGTTTGTTGGTGCACGTCCACTCCAGCTGAAAAGAATAAAGATATTTAGTGCCTGCTGGATTCTGGATGCAAATCCCGGCGCCAGCCAACTTACTGGTACTGCTACCATCAAAGTATAAAATCCAGGGCTGGTAGCGGATCATCTTAACAAACTTTGGCGGCTCTGTGAATTCCTCCTCAATAGGATGATGTAACAGGAAATCCGCGATGGCCTGACCCGTCATAGCCTTGAGTGGCGCGTATTGTAAGGAAAACTCTGAAAGGGCCAACACCCACTTGCCAATCCTACCCCTTAGGATAGGTCTCGTTAGCATATACTTCACCAAATCCGTCTGTGCCACCACTATTGTTGTGAATGAAAGCATATAATGGCGTAGCTTAACACCAGCGAAATACAGGGCTAAACACAGCCTCTCGATTGGTGAATATCTGGTTTCTGCATCCAATAGTGTCCGGCTAATGTAGGAAACCGCATATTCAATCTTCTTTCCATCCGCCAGGGTTTCATCCTGGGCCAGCAGTCCTGTAATAGAAATATCAGATGCAGAATTATATAACTTGAGAGGAATACCGGGCGTAGGCGGCCGAAGGACGGGCGGACTAGCCAAATACTCCTTGATCCTGTCAAAAGCAGCCTGGTGCTCAGGACCCCACTTAAAGACCTCTCCTGGTTTGAGCTTGAGCTTGAGCAGAGAAGAGAAAGGCGCAACTTTGCCTGCTGAGTTGGATATGAATCGTCGGAGGAAATTAATCTTTCCCAACAAGCTCTGTAATTCCTTCTTGTTCCTTGGTGCTGGTGCGTCTAACACCGCTTGTACCTTATCGCCAGCCACCTCGATGCCTCTCTCATGCACCACAAACCCGAGAAAGTCACCAGCACAAACCCCAAAGATACACTTGGCTGGATTCATTTTAAGCTTATGTTTTCGCATGATAGTGAACACCCCTCTGAGATGATCGATGTGGTCCTCTTTTCTCTTTGATTTTACCACCACATCATCAATGTAGACCTCAAGGATGTCCCCCAATATCTTGCTGAAAATCACGTTCATCGCACGTTGGTAGGTAGCCCCTGCATTGGTTAAGCCGAACGGCATACTGAGATATTCAAACGCTCCTGTAAACCCAGGGCAGCGGAAGGCAGTTTTGGGAATGTCCGGCTCGTATATGGGAATCTGGTGATAACCTGCCGTTCCATCCATAAACGATAGTAACTCGTGCCCCGCTACTGCATCGACCAACATATCCGCTATGGGCATAGGATAGACATCCTTAGGCGATGCAGCATTCAAATCCCTGTAGTCCACACATACTCGAATCTTGTCATTCTTCTTCCTGACAGGAACAATGTTGGATAACCATTCCGGATATAGAGTCGGTCTGATTATCCCAGCCTCAACCATGCTTTGAACTTCTTGTTTGACCGCCATTGCAGTTTCCGCGTTCATCCGCCGCTGTTCTTGTTTTACTGGCCTGCATCCCTCCCTGATGGGGATGCGATGACAAGCCAACTCTTTTGACAAACCCGGCATATCTTGGTATTTCTCTGCAAAGCAGTCCTTAAACTCCTGCAGCAACCCTATCAGTTGCTGCTTCAAATCCAATTCAAGGTACTGACTAATCCCCACCTCCATGGGCTCAGCCTCTGTTCCCAGGTTGACCTTTTCTACGGGGTCACGTACCTTGGGTGGAGTATCATCCAACGCTGCGGGAGCAGGCTGAATTACTTCCACCCCTGTCAAAGCTTCAAAATCTTCTTCCTCAATGCACTCGACCAGTGCAACTTCCTCCCAAGCCATTTGCTCCAATTGATAGACAGCTAATCGTTGCATTAAAAGAGCAAAGGCCTCTGACTCCTCATGTGAGAGGGCGTCACTCATTGGAAACATTTGGAAGAAGCTCAATAGAAACTAGCCGGCTGTAATCTACCATAGCCTGGGCAATTCCCCATTGAGACAATTCATTCTGGGTCACCCCGATTGGATGCCCCTTATGATCAACCCCCTCAATTCTGAGAGGCCTCATATTCCTGTTGTAATAGCTGGCCTCCAACTGGACGGCCGCTATAGAATAAGGACGCTCATCCGCCTTGATGAGCACTGGTAGATCCGCGTCTGGATCCCACATGATCATCTCTTGATGAAGAGATGAGGGAATGGCTAATGCCTTGTGGATCCAGTCCCTCCCTAGGATCATATGATAGGGAGCGTTCGCTTCAGCAACGAAGAAAGCTTGATAGGCGTCGGATGGTCCTATCTTGACTCTGAGCATGACCACCCCAGCAGTAGGAGTAACAGTCCCCGAAAACCCTTTCACCTTGGAAACATACTGAATAAGCTTTTGCTTTGGAACCTTGAGCTGCTCCACAGTAGTGGTGGTGATGACATTCACTGCGGCCCCTGTGTCTATTAAGACCTTGCGGACCTTGATCCCCTCCACCTCGGCCGTGACATACACAGGTTTCATATGTTGGGACATGTCGAACGTGGGCTTGGCGAATATCACGCACTGCTTTAAAAGGTCCCCGGCCCCCTCAGGATATTCGTGGCTGGAACGAAAAACCCCAGGCCCGGATTCTGCCTCGCTCCCATCCTCAGGTTCCTGTACTGAATAAATAGGCTTGGGCGATTCTTCAACGTCGATGAAATGAGCAGTGGGCACAGGCTCTGGCAGAGCGTAAGCCGAAGAAAGTATGAAAACCATGTTGCAATGATGAACCATGGCTTCGTCCTCAGGCTGCTCCTCGTCCATCAGCACTTCCTCCTCATCCGCCACCTCTGGCTCTTCCTCGTAGTCGACCATTTCATCCTCCTTGTCGAGGTCCGCGTCGCCTGCTTCAGAGTCAACCTTCACGCTGGAGGTGACTGAGGATGGCCTAGTTGGCACATTCATCTGCAGCTTCTTAGCTGCGTACTCTAGAAAGTTAGTAGGCGCCTTCGGATCCTTTGGCCTGGCCGGAGATGTGGTAGTAGGTGGCCTGCTCGATTCTGCCGAAGCTATACTGGATTCCTTGGGAGCATTCTCCCTCATGGGAACCCCCACGTTACTCGTGCTGGCAGCCAGTGTTGTGCTGCTTTCCTTAGGTACCCACTTCATGACGGTGGAACCCCTGCTGGTGTCAATCACCATCATATCTTCCTGAACCTCCGATACCCCCTGCTTGCCGGAAGCTTCTGGTTGTGTCCTCTTTGGGGGCGACTGCCTGGCCTTTGAACGCTCAGGAGAGAACTCCAGCTTGCGCCTTGGTCTGGACTGAGGTGCTCCAGTGGTTCTTGGCGGATCCGCCACCCTGTCGTGCACACTCCTCCGAGGCGCCGGCGGAGCCTCTGTGGATCGCTGTCGTCTAGAGTCTACGTAAGACTTAGTTCTTACCCTGTAGCACCTATGGACCTGCTCCACCTGCTCCACAGGTACTGACAGATCGTCTTCAGTTAACCTTCCTGAAGCCAGATCCGCCAAGGTCCTCTTTGCTTTTCCGAAGCGTCTCCTTTCGTTCCGGGTGGTCACTGCAGCAAGCTCAATCGCCTTGCCGTCTCGCTGGGTATACCATCTATCCGCCTTCAGATCATTCCTAGAGGCCGGCGGAATATAGACTCCCACAGATGGCTCTGGATCCGCAGCCTTGTACGAACCCCCAGACGTAGCTGACTTCACCTCGGACGGTCCCGGATCCTGTCTAGGCCTTGTCCTGCTAGCGTAGCTGTCCTCGGACCCATGATGGTATTTCATCCGCTTGTAACTCTCCCGGCCTGACTTCTCGGGAGGAGGATGCTCTAGCATAGCCTTCTCGAGGGCTCTCTTCTCGGCCTTCTCCTCTGCCTCCTTCAAAGCCGCCTGAAACTCATCATAAGTAATTGGCTGCCCTATAGTCAATCTACAGGTGAGGCAGAGTTTAGAACGAGGGACCATCACCATATCCTCTTCTTCGATAGCCCCAACCCAAAACTCTGGGCAGGGACTAGAATTACTGTCGTCAAACTCCAGCCTGCCATCGTTCAGCCACTCCTGCAACTGATCCTTCAGACCTACACATTCAGAAGTATAATGGTCAAAAGAACGATGGAAAAAACACGTAAATCCGCCATCCCCAACGTTGGGATGGCATTGAAAAAATTCCTGAATTTCTGGTGCCTCATGGTGCACCATGACTTCCCAGATTTCCTCCGCTTTGCTTGCATCGTAAGTATACTCTTGGAACCTGGAAACCTGTTTCCCGCTCTGCTGTGTTGGACTTGGACCAACACTGATTTCGATCGCATTCACCCGTGGGCCGCCCTTAGCATTTGCCCATTGAGGCACCTTGGGATTCTCCAACTGTAGGGTCTTGTCATTGATCCATATCTACAGTTGGTCCTTCAGCTTCACACAATCTTTGGTGTTATGATTGTTCATATTGTGGAAGCTGCAGTACGTCTTTCCCGCCATGTAATCAGGCTTGGGAATGAATCCGTCATGAAGCAGACGCCCCTGGTTGAATAACTCTTGCAAAATCTCGGGAGCCTTGTGGGCGTTGTAGGTATACTCCTGGAAGGCTGACTTGGTTGGGAGCGGGGCTATTAACTTCACAGTCTCCCTGACCGGTTTCGCTATATGGGACTGCAAAGGCTTCTGATCGGTCCGCTCAATAACCGCCACCTCGTGCTCCAACTCCTCCTCATCAACCCAAGTTAGGATTGGTCTAGGCACAGCATCCGCCTGGATCGTTGCCACGGTCTTAGCCGCAGTCGGCAGTGGAGTTTTGGGCTTCAGAGTTCCCGGATAATAGGACGTAGGAGTACCCTTCCGCCTTTCGTTTCTATCCCTGGACCGATCAACATAGTGCTGCTCCTGACCCAGGCAATTAGTCAGATCCGCCATTGTGGTCACGTGCACCTGCCTGAAACCCTGGCGGATCTCATCAACCAGGCCATCAATCGCCATCCTTACTGCATGCTCCTCTGGAATTTCCATCTCGCAGTGGGTTAACTCCAGCTTGAACCTTCTTAAATAGTCAGTAGCAGATTCGTCAGGCCTTTGTTCAGTTTCCGCCAGGTCCTTGACCCCGATCTTTGGTTCCACAATACCGAACATGGTCCTGAAAAGAACCTCCATGGTCTTCCAGTCTGGAATCGACCCAGGTTTCAAACGCTTATACCAGATAGCTGCTTCCCCCGCCAGGGATGTAGGAAAGAGCTTCAACTTCATGATTGGGTCCTCAGCATACTGGCCCGATTCATTGGTGAAACGCATGATGTGCGTCTCAGCATCCTCCGACGTCTGGCCAGTGAACGGAGTAAAACGGATTGACTTAAACCCAGCAGGAAACGGGATCGCATTGACCTCTTGAGTTAATGGATTCTCGTGCGTCTTGTCGACGTTGGGCAACCCCTGCAGTTCCCTGAGCTTGTCAGCGAAAATCCTGCCAATGTCGTCTAAAGTTATCTGAGCCACAACATTTGCTGGTTGCTCCTGCGCATTATTATTAACCGGCCTCGCAGGTGGAACCTGGTCCTCTGTTTGATTGTTAATGGCCTCAGTGTTAGGTCCGCCAGTTCCGCCACGACCAGCCGTGCGTCTCCGCTGGTCCCTCGATGGATTTGGATTTGTAATTGTACGGCCGGACCCCTCAGACTGATCGACCCGATCAAATAACTGCCCCATCAAGACATTCATGTTTGCAAGCGTGGCGTTAGTAGCCGCCAACTGCTCCTGTTGCTGTCGCCAGTAGATATCAGAATTCTTGACGTGGGCAGTCAAGTCATCCCCCAGCCGGCCTTGCTGTCCGGCGAGGTACTTGAAATTAGCGGTGAACCCCCTCTGCTCAGTCTCCATTCGCCTTACGGATTCACTTAGATTAACGACCACATTATTGGCCTTCTTCAGAGTTGTATCTGTATTACAAGATTTTTCAATCAGCATTCTCAGAGTATCCGTCACCTTTGTGGGAGTTGCAGTCTCCCCAGTGAATGGTGCCATAGGTGACATCGGCGGATCTGCGGACTCATCCGCGGACCCCTCCTCCAAGAAACCAGAAGCAGCTGCCCGATTGACAAAACCCAGAGCGCTGTTGTCAACCCGAGGAGCAGCCGTCACCTCTAGTATTTCTTCCTCAATTTCCCCAACTGGTGTTGCAGAAACCGGGTTCAGATTCTTCCTGCTTCGCACGGCCTTAAGGGCTGCAACAACAGTTGCTTCATCCCCCAAGGTCCCGCCAAATACTTCGTTAGCTTCATCTTCGGTTAATCCCCTACACTCAGCTGTACCATGCTTGATCAGCTCCTTGTGGGAATTCTTCAAACAATACATGGTTACCCTTTTATAAGGATGACCCGTTGTAGATCCCGCAATCTTGACACTGGTCCCACTGGGCGTACCAAAATGTTCGTGGCGGATTCAGCACCCGGCGAACAGTCAGCACGTGGGGCGGAGGAGGCGTGCTCCTCGCGTGTCTTCTGTGTGCTTTAGGCGTGCCAGCACCCTTGGAGCGGTGCAACTCGATCGCGTGCGACCCCTGGTGAGTCTTCTCGTCTGCTCCCAAATGACTCTGACTTCCTGATCAAGCGACTGTTACGCGGGCACTGACTAAGCCGGCGTACAGGACTCGAACAAGACCTGAATATAACTATCTAACAGGATTTTCTTCCCAACCCCCTGAGGATTGAGGATCTTACTCTGATCCGGAGAAGCAAAGCAGAGCTTATACCAAGACCACGGGTGTGTGTGCTACCGGAGTAGCTGACTGACTCGATTGCTACCGGAGTAGCGGACAGACTCGATTGCTACCGGAGTAGCGGACTGACTCGATAGGCTCAGCAACCGCTCGGCACGAGTACGAGATAAGATCGATCGTAGGTGGAGGCGAATTGTGTGAGTTGCTCCGGAGAGGCTTTGGCAAGTTAGCGGTGCGCTAGAACTTGTGGTTGTTTGTGTTTGGTTGAGAACCTTTTCCTAGTTGCTGGAAGAGTTATATTTATATTGCTCTTGAAACCCTAGGGCTGTGAAATCCAGCCTGGCGGATTCCGAGTTTCACTAGGACTATCCTTCCTTATTCTTCTTCCAATCCAATTGATTAAGAATCAATCGAGATCAGACTTCCGCTTTGCTTAGGAAACTTCACCTCCGTCAAATACTGTCCAGATCACCATTCATTAAAGCCGATATCAGCCAAATCGAGTCCACTGCCAATCAATCACTGATTCGGCGAAGATATCCTTTTTGGATGGATTGCTACCGAAACAATCCCTAATTATCCCAATCAGCATTTACGCCTTATTTTATTAACGAAATCCGTATATTGCGTAATCAGATTACCACCCAATAACCCCGATCTGATTAGGTAATTAATCAATATTCCCTCTCCAAGTAATCTTTCCTAAATGAGGCGGGAAAACATGAATATCGGGTTCGATTTAAACCTAAACCCCTCTGGGCCTCGGGATAAAAGCCCAATTGGAGTGAAATCCAATTGTGGCCCAAACAAAGATGATATCTTCCACAGAGAGAACAGAAACAATAGAGGAGGAGAGAGGAAAGTGTTGATTTTAGAATCATAAACCTGGTTCTGTTTGGATTCTTTGGGTGAGTGACTTTCTGATTTCATGTTTCTCTTTTTCAATTAATGTTTCTTATAGCCTATTTTTGATTAGTAGTTTGTTGTCTGTGATGCTTCCTTTCAGTTATTTGGTGGGTCTTCTACAATATGGGATTGGGTTAGCTCAATTGTTCATGATTTAGTCTATGTTTCCCTTGCTACTATAAGTGGCTCTTTGCAATATTCTTTGTTCTTGAATTCCCTTGGTTGTTTTCTATATTGAGATTATGTTGTTCAACTGTGAGTGGCTTATATTATTTCGAATTTATATTCTTCTTGATGTTATGTTGTTGTAGATTATACCTTGATTGCATGGTTTTATGATTGCTGAGGTTACCAATAAATTGGTTAAGTTCGTTTTCTGATAACATGAATTTAGAATTGATTGGTCTTAGTTGTTTTTTTAAGGAATAAATACTTGTTACCCTCTAAACTCTTTATCTAAAAACAGTTTTATCCCTCTGCTTTCATATTAAAGTAGTAGATCTTTAATCTCCCATATTTCAACAATTTAGTCCATTCCGTTATATGACCGTCAAAATATTCCATTAAATTCTATAATGACGAAAATACCCCGGTTCAAAATCAATTTTTTTTTCTCTTTTGTTTTTGTTCATCAACTCTTTTTTTGTTTGATATTATTGTTATACTTTTAGTTTATATATATAATTATATAATTATACATATAGACACGTACTTAATTTGACCCCAAAAAAATTTAAAAGAGAATGGGAAAAATAAAAAAAAATTTCAGCAGGGGTATTTTGGTCATTTTAACACATAAAGTTTGCCAATAATGGATTTATTTGACGGAATAGACTAAATTGTTGAAATATGGGAGATTAAGGACCTACTAGTTTAATTTGAAAGCAGAGGGACAAAACTGTTTTTAGGTAAAGAGTTTAGGGGGTAACAAGTATTTTGTTCTTTTTTAAAACTGATTTGTTAGTATCTTGAACTTAATCCCAAGGCTATCCCTGAGCGCTAGTACTGAGGAGGACTCCTTGAGATTCTGTTATGTTTTGCCCGGTGGAAATTGAGTGCTATGATAGTTATGTTTTGGTGTGTTCTTGCTACTTTGACTTCATGATTTGTGAGGTGAGAGTCATACCAAGCATATGAGTTTGTGAATTACATTCCGACTTTGGTAAACTCTTTTGTTGTTCTGGAATGATTGCAAATGTTTGTGGGTATTTGATGTCCAATGAATTTTATCGTAGGAGCATCAACACCATATATATATATAGTATTGCTCTAGCCAACAAGAGCGAGCTAGGGTGTTGGCAATGTGCACATTACTTATGACGTGACCATATAAAGTGGCGCGATCATTGAGCTTAGGTAGCTTGGGCTAAATAAAGCCAAGACATAGCTAACAGGTTTGTGGTGGCATTCCTATTATTATCTTAGTGAACAGATTTGCAGAGGAATCCATATGATATATAAATTGTGGAATGCAGTGACGTCTTGAAACGACTTATGAGCTGGCAATGACAGCTTGACCTTTTCGGTGATTTCTTTGATTATTGTGTTGATCATGCTTCTTGTGGGTGATTTGGTTATTGTGTTCTTGGTACTTTGTTGTGAGATGTTTGTTGAATGGCAATGTGTACCTGTGTAGTGTCCTTTGTTGTTATGATTTATTGAATCTTGTTAGTGTGATCATGGAGTTCAGTATTGTGTATTGTCTTTGACTTTTGAGTCACTCACTGAGCCTATTTTGCTCATTCCCTATGAAGCACGGACACGATCCGGGACTGGCGTATCGCGTGTCCGACACGTATCGGACACGGACACGCCCAAATACGCACGGACACGCGTACTGCATTTCGGACACGTCTTGGACACGCGCTTGTCTAACTTGGACACGCGAGATGGGGTTGGACACGCCGGGGGTAATTCTGTCTTTTGACATTTCAGAGAGAGAGAGGAAGGAGAAGAGAGAGAGAGGGAGAGAGGAAGGAATCGGGGAGAGAGAGAAAGAGGCAGGAATCGGGGAGAGAGAGGAAGAAAGAGGAAGGAGAAGGAGTCAGGGAGAAAGAGAAATGAGAGCCCAGGAGAGAGAAAGAGAAATAAGGAGAAAGAGGGTTGGGAAAAAATATATATATATATATTAAAAATAATATTTAATTAACGTGTCCGTGTCGGTGTCCAAATCAACCTCTTCGTTCTCTCCATGTCCAAATCGTACATTGGACCTCTTCTGTTTCGGGAGTGGTGAGGTACTGAGGTTGTAGTAGTTACTAACGATCAAGGAAAGAGGGAGCAAGCGCTCAGTTGTGCCGACGAAGATGGATTGGAGGTAGACGATGGAGCCTAGTGAAGGCGCGCTCCGGTCTAATATTCGCAAGGAGCTCAGAAACCTGGACTCGACCCGGAGATCCAAAGAAGGACCTTTCTCTTTCTCCTCTGCATTCATATATAGTTTATATTGTGTGACTATGACCTCCAAGTGTTTGATTTGGTGTGCTTATGTGTTAGGAATGAATTCTTCCACTTTGATCTGATTTGGGGCTGAGTTTTGGTTTTCATTAATAGTGTAATTGAAGATATTAAGTTGTGAATTTAAATGAAGGTTAATATGGATTTGGACATTGTTTAAAGAGTTGATGATGTTAGTTAAACTAGTAGGGAAAGCAAATAGAATTGAATTGAGAATTCTGTTGAAATTTCTGTGATGGTGTAGTTGATTGTTAAATGCTTATAGTTTTCGAGTCTGATCTGCTTCTGTTTTTTTAGATATATTTTCTTTATGGAAGTTTACAATGCATAAGAGTATCGTTTCGAGCCGAGGCAAATGAAGTTCTTAACATGAAGAATGTAGGTTAGACAATTAGAAATTAGGATTAGTGTAATTTCCTTGAAAAAGAATGTTGGGGAATGCGGAAGAATAAACTGTATAATAGAATCGGAAATAAACTCACAACCACAAGCGGAAATAAAATGGGAGAGAACACCGGGAATTAACGTGGTTCGGCAAAATGCCTACGTCCACGGGGCAACAACAACAAAGAACCTCCACTATACGAATAAAGGTTACAACGAGAGAAACACTACTTCAAGACACACACTTGAAGGGATACACTCTCACACTCACTTTGTTTTGCTACACACACAAACTCTCTACTTGGAGTTTTTCTCTCTATCTCACTCTTGATAATCACACAAGTTGATAGAACTCTCTCCGGTTTGTTTCTATCTCTTTTGCTCCAAAGCAACATGCCTTTATATAGGCAAATGATCAAAGCTACGTAGTGCATGGCAAGAAGCAAAGTCATGCTTCTCCTTGATTCATGCTCAATATTTCCATGCTCTATAAATGCTTCTCCATTCATATGTCAAAGAAAATGGCTGCCACCCACAAGCCTATATGTCTAGACTTCTCTTGCATTTCAACATTTGCTGCATCAAGCTAGCTGCCTCACATTGGATTGATGGACATGAGGCAATGAATTTTTCTCCTCTAAATAAAAAGAGATGTTTTACCCCACCACAGAAGTGGCATAGGGATTAGAAACAATTGGGGTAACAACGAGTATCAAATAGCTTTATTTATATCAATAAGAGATGTGGTTTGGTAATGACTTGACATGTTGGTCTTGAATGATACTTTTGGGGGGACAGTTGTCTAGGTTTTGGTTAACTGAGTTCATATTAGTTTATCAAGTCTGATTTTGGAAACCATTGGTGCTATTATTATTGCTTTTTAACCTCTGTTTCTAAACCTGCTGTGTTTTTTTAAACTCTTAGTATGGATTGAATTGAGCACTTGGTATTTGAGACCTTCTAAGTTTAGCTATTTATGTCAATTATTTTTCTCTTAAAGACTATATAGGTGCAGCAGCGAGCTGAGAGAGATGCTGCAATCGCACGCTTGGAGCAAAGCCGCTTTGTTCTAGCACTGAGATTTTCTTAACATCATGGTAAGAAAGACAAGGTTATTGAAAAAGCTCTCGCCTTCGTCGAAGATGTTTGTGATGCAAATGGCTTTGTTTCTCCTGAAAATCTGAACACCATGCTGCAAATGTATGTGATTAGGAATTTGGTGAACAAATATAGATGCAGGTGTGAGAAATATAATGGTCACAACATAAAGGGTTGTAAAGCCCCAATATAGCTACAATGATAGTTACTTTACTCAATTTTTGTCGATTGATATTAATAACCAGTTACAATGATAGTTACACCATAGTTATCAAAGTATTTGACTTGGATTATATTTTGACTTATATTTGTTATACATTTACCGAGATAGTTACTTAAGAATACAGTTACCGAGACAGTTACTCAATACCAATAAAGTTATTCACACAGTTACCAAGATAGTTACTCAATAGAACACAGTTACCAAGATATTTACTCAATAGAATACAGTTACTAGCACAGTTACCAAGACAGTTACTCAATGTCAATACAGTTACCGAGACAGTTACATAAGTAACTATCATGTAACTGTTCAAGTAGCTAGTCATGTAACTACTCAAATTGGCTTTGTAACTATGCAAATCAATGTTCTAAAAGGCGTCACCTACCCCGCCTAGACTATAGGTGGAGCCAAGCCGCTCGGATTTCCACAGAGGTGTTTCCATTAGGCGAAGAGGCGCCCAGTGACCGACTAGGAGGCCGAGGCGGGTCGAGGCGAGTGAGGCGGGTCAAGATGAGTGAGGCAGATGAGAGTGTTGTAGAGGAAGGCGGAGCGGGAGTGAGAGACGGAGAGGGAGAAGAGGCGGCGGAAGGCGGAGGGGGAGTTGAAGGCGGCGTAGCGGAGGATGAGGGCGGCGGAAAGGGAGAGGTTGAGGGGGAGGAGGCTGGTGAGGAGAGAGAGGGCGTGGAGTTGTTTGGTTTGGTGGAGGGTTTGGGCGGCGGAGGTGAGAGTGAGGAGGTTGGAGTGGGGGGAGGAGGGGTTGGGGTCGGGGTGGTGGAAAGTGAGAGGGAGAGGGGCGGCGCGTGGAGGTGTTTGAGGGCATTGCGGTGGTGGTTTAACATAGAAGCGGAGCGACGCCGGTTGGATGGTGTTTGATTGGGGACTGGAGTCTATAGGTGAAATTGGGAAGGAAGAAGGTGTGGGTTTCAAGTTTGAACTTGCAACGAGCAAGAGTTTTGGAGGGGAATGTTTAGGTGGCTTTCACCAATGGGTCACTTCTACTAATGACCTAATGTGTTACATGGACTAGTGGACACACTCATTTTTTCTAGGTAGGGATGGCGAATCTGAAATGAAATATGGATAGTAGCTAGCGGTGAACTATGTGATGTTTCTAATGGATGGGTGTCAAGTGATGGCAATGGCCGCCGTATCGAGCTGAGTTTTCCTCCGCGATACAATACAGTAATAGCAGTATGCACTATGCAGTCTAATGGAAGTTGTAAACTTCCCGGCTTGCGACGTTTACCTGTTTACATTTGATCATTTGAATATTTTGAAGTTGTGATGTGGTGATTATAATAATCCTCCAAGAGTTAATAGTGCTTTGATTTGCAAATCATACTTGTTTATAAATTTACAAGTCGGCTTGCTCATTTTTAGAGAAAGGTCGTGCTAAAAAATTTCCAAATTACTCATATTAAACTATTTTTAAATATTATATTTATTAATTAAATGTGAAAAATGTAAATCGCCTAGTCCGTCCAAGCGCTAGGCTATGGGTCACCGTCTGCCTAGCGCTTAGCGCCTTTTAGAACATTGACCCAAATAACTAGTCATGGAACTGACCGTGAACTATTAAGTAACTATATAGTTACCGGGATAGTTACTCAATAACAATACAGTTATCGAGACAGCTACTCAATACCAACAAAGTTATTCACACAGTTACCAAGATAGTTACTCAATAGAACACAGTTACCAAGATACTTACTCAATAGAATACAGTTACTAGCACAGTTAACAGGACAATTACTCAATGCCAATACATTTACCGACACAGTTACATAAGTAACTATCATGTAACTGTTCAAAGTAGTTAGTCATGTAACTACTTAAACTGGCTTTGTAACTACGCAAATAACTAGTCATGGAACTGAGCGTGTAACTATTAAGTAACTATATAGTTACCAGAATAGTTACTTAATAACAATACATTTACCGAGATAGTTACTCAATAACAATACAGTTATCGAGATGGTTACTCAATACTAACAAAGTTATTCACACAGTTACCAAATAGTTACTCAATAGAAGACAGTTACTAGCACATTTATCAAAATAGTTACTCAATGTCAATACAATTACCAAGACAGTTACAGAAGTAACTATTATATAACTACTCAAGTAACTGGTCATGTAACTACTCAAACTAGCATTGTAACTACCCAAATAGCTAGTCCTAGAGCTGACTGTGTAACTAGTCAAGTAATTATCATATAACAGTTACATCAAATCAGTAGTTGCATCAACAGTTACATCAAATCAACAATTACATCAATAATTACATCAAATTAACAATTACATCAACAGTTACAAGGCAAATTATTAAAATAGGGCAACCACCTTATTTTTGAAGGCCAAACAAGGATCAGAGAAATATACACACCATCTACAAAGATCCCTCATATTAACAAAGATCTATATCATACCATCAACAAAAATTCTTCAGCTATAGCTACACCTCTTTGCTATCTCTCTATTAAGTTTCTCCGAAGTGGTGAAAGCTACTTTTATGGATGCCAAGTTCTTCAAACCTATGTTCCAAGTATGTCTTTGAAGCTTGTGAGCGAGACTCTATTGCAAAAAGACTGGTATTCAATGTAGTTTCCATTCGAACAGTTGTAATATAATGAGGTCCAGATCCAACAAGCTTGTATGTTGTAGTTATTCCTACTTCTCCGTCAGCCTCAATGAAACAACTAAAATCTGCATTCCAAATTATCACTTAGGATATGTTAATAATATCCAAAAAAATGTTGATGAACATGAATAATACGCAACCTTGACAACAAGCAGACAACCCAAATATTAAAAGCCAAAACATAACCAATACCAATATTGAGAACAAAGCACATGCATTACCATATAGAGAACTATTAATAATATGAAACTGTTATCTATGTTAAAGCTATATGAACTTAGCCTAATATGCTGATTCAAATCATAACTAGAGCAAACATTATTCTTTCAGATAAAAATGCAAATCAAAGCATCTAGCTAACTCTCACCGTCCCTTCAATTCAAGCAAAATCCAATCCAATATCAACAACAAAGTCAAAGAAAAAGTCTGATCTTAAACATCCAAAACTGATTAATACTGATCTTAATCACCCAAAACTGATCAATACTGATCTTAAACACCCAAAACTTGAATCTAATTAAACTAAACCAGATACTAAAACCAACAAATTAGATGAAGCAAAATATTGACAAACACCACAAGGATTAGCCCAATAATTTAGAAATTAATAATCACTTCTGTATGTATACATACGAAGGAAAATCTTAAGAATACTTAAATTGATTTTAAACCCAAGAAATTCATATTCAAACTGAAATCACCCAAAAAATAATTCAAAACGGAATGGAAAACATGTATTTGTGCATGAAGATTTTACCTATTTCTATCGTTGCTCGGGCTCATCGACTGCGGAGCCAACGAAATGGACTCTGAAGGGGACGTGATGGGTCAAGACGGCGAGGACGGGAAGTTCAGAGAGGTGAGAGAGGTCGATTGAGATATCATCAACGAGTTCGGAGTCCTTAATCGATTTGACGCCGTCTTCGGTTTGCCAAAGAAGAGAAATAGACGGACCCTTGACGACAGCTTTAACGACGACGCCGACGAGATGTGGTTGTACTTCTCCACCATGTGGGATTCTCGTCGGTGACGAAGGAGTGGTGGTGGGGTGGTTGGTTAACTGAAAATGTGTGACAGGAATAGCTATTATAGTGGCATGTTCTGTAATTCTTTTGATCTTTTGGGTCGTTAATTATCATTAGGCCACAATTAGTGCTTTTTTTTTTCTTTTTTTTTTTTTTTAAATTTTGGGTCTTCAAAATGCTTCCTTTTATCAATTGTCTTTTTAATTATTCACTAATAACACGTGGATAAAACAGGTATGAGGGTAGTATATATAAACTCAACATCGAGATCTTATGTTGAGACCAAGGGTTCAAAAGGAAAACTAAAAGGAAAGAAATGCAGAAGAATAAGAGAAATAAGTGTTTTCATTCATACCCACAAAAGAGATACAACCAGCCATATAAGAGCATCCGCACCCATGAAATGGTCTTGCTCAAGCAAATGGTGGGCCCAGAAGTAAAATTTGCTTCAAGCAAATGAAATTCAAATTTTGCTCAACCAAATCGATTTTTTCACACACCCATTAACAATTTGCTTGAGCAATTCAATTTTGTCTTGTTGTGAAATGATTAAATTTTTTTTACCGGATAGATTTACCACCAATAATAATGTGCCACGTATCATTATCGACTCGATATTATCCAAGATTTTCGATAAGATTTCTGAGTAATAGATAATTGACACGTGTCACTGCCACGTGTCACTATCGGCAAAATAATTGATTGCTGATTTTTTATAAGATTTCCGACTAATAGATAATTGACACGTGTCACTGTCACGTGTCATTGTCGGCAAAATAATTGAGGGCTGATTTTTTATAAGATTTTCGACCAATTGGCTATAAAACGTCTAATATCACTCATTCTATACTCACATCTTTTATCCATCAATCTAAACACTTACAACATTTTCTTGTTCATCCGCATCAATGAATCCTTTCAGCTTCAACAATTTTTTCAAGCGGAGACAACGTCAACAAGAAGAGGATGCCCATATGGAGCAATCATTCGTCAATCAGGTGGTCATGGCGGAAGCACAACATGACGATGAACCAACACGATCAAGCGGTTCACGTCACGGTAAAAAACCGAATAAGGAGCGTCTGAGGATATCTAGGGGCCGCAATCTCATGGAAGATTACTTCATCGATCATCCAATCTTCGACGCCCAAGACTTTCGCCGGAGGTACAGGATGAGCAGAGACCGATTCAACATTATCATGACGAACCTCTGCAACCACGACCAATCTTGGCACCAAAGAGAAGACATCACTGGTTTGCTAGGGCTACTTCCCCAACAAAAGATCACTGGGGCTCTACGAATGTTGGCGTACGGATCAACCGCGGATCAATGTACTGAAATTACAAGGATGGGGGAATCGATCACCGTCGAATGTATGAAGGAGTTTTGCAGGCAAGTGGTCGAGCTCTATAGTCCAAGATACCTCCGCAGTCCTACACCGGCAGACCTCGCACGACTACTAGCTAAAGGCGAACGCCGAGGCTTTCCAGATATGATTGGAAGCATCGACTGCATGCACTGGGAGTGGAATAACTGTCCAACCACCTATCAAGGGGCATACTCGGGTCGAAAGGGTCGCCCAACAATTATCCTAGAGGCGGTTGCCTCGTATGATACGTGGATATGGCACAGTTTCTTTGGGTGTCCTGGAGCTAAAAATGACATTAACGTGCTCTATCTATCAAACGTGTTCTCAGAGATCCTTGCCGGAAGAGGCCCAACTGCCGTTTACGAAGTCCACGGACAGAGGTACTCGACCGCTTATTATCTGGCTGAAGGAATTTATCCAAGGTACTCTACATTTGTCAAAACAATTCCCAATCCTCAGACGCCGGAAGATAAACTCTTCGCAAAGAAACAAGAGACATACCGGAAAGATGTGGAGAGGGCCTTTGGCATCTTGCAATCTCGATGGGCAATTATACGTCATAGTTGTACAATGCACCACAAATCGGTAATAACTACCATCATGTTAGCTTGCATTATATTGCATAACATGATTGTTGAGGAAGAGTGCGTGGAGGATGAGGAAGAAGAAGACTTGCAAAACCCATCGAGGGCTTTCCGGGTTTATGATGGGCCAGTGGATGTACAAGGGAATCGAATCCCTTTTGAACCAATCGGTAGACATGGAGCCAATATGCAACGGTTTCACGACCGTTTTGCCGATCTCGAATCCGTTTACATCCATAGAGAGCTCCAGAGAGATTTGGTGAAACACATTTGGAGGGTGAAAAATGGTGAAATCCTCTAAATATGTTTTATTGTGTGTTTTCGAATCCCTTTGTGTTTGATTATTAAGCTTGTGTTTAATTTAAGTATGTTTTTTAATTTTAATATGTATTTCTATTTCATCTTAATAAATAAATTACATTTTTATTTCTCAAAAATTTAAATTACATGAAATTGAAATTACATAAAATTTAAATTACATGAACTTGAAATTACATGAAATTGACATTACATAAACTTGAAATTACATGAACTTGAAATTACATTAAATTTAAATTTAAATTTAGTACAATACTATAACTATCATGGAAATAACACACGACTTAAGTGACTTGGGTGATAACAATCCGAATATGTTTCATCGGTAGGTTGATCTTGACTAGCTTCTTCTTCATTAAGGATTTCTAGTTTCCTCTTGGTAAAATACCTTTTCGAGATTGGGGTCATAGCCTCCAAATCCATTGTCATGATCCTTGTGTCATTCTCCTGTTTCTTCAATCGTAACTCTGCTTCCGCCCTTGCTTCCTTCCACTTTTGAATCTTTATGTACTCCGCGCAATAGTTCAGCTCACTTTCATTTTGCGCTAGCCTCTTGGTATGCCATGATGCTTGGTCACTTGCAATAATATGCAAAACCTCAACTCGTTGCTCAATAGGAGTCTTACCATGTTTTTTTAGACGCCTAGCTTCCTTTGCCGCCTTGGTTCCCATTGGTCTAGGCGGACTCGAGGAAGCTGCCGTGTTGCTTTGAGATGTCTCATTCACTTGATCATCATCCAAATTGATGGCTGTAGATGATTCGGTTGCGGAAGGAGTACCATCATAAGTACTTGCATATGGAGATGAAGTAGTAGGTAGTACGGGAGCGAAAGATGGATGATCATTAACCACTTCCCAACATTCAAAATGTGTAAACGTTTTCTTCTTGGCATTATAGTAACATGATTGAGCTTGTCGTACCTAATAAAAATTTATATTAGGTACATATTTAATTACATAATTTAAACAAATTAGATAAAACAAAAAAATTCACCAAATTAGATATAATAAAACAAATAATGTAAACAATGCTACCCTTTCAAAAATGTAAACAATGCTACATATTTAAACAAATTAGATATATAATTACATAATTTAATTAGATATATAATCGAATAAAAATTATAATATATGATAAAACAATGTAAACTTACTTCACCCATTAACGAAGTGCTGCTAGCTACACGTTGCTGTGCCGCCGCCAAACATTCGCCCTATTTTTGTAAGAGTAGCTTGAACTTATTGTAGTGAGAAGCGAGCACGATTCGGGACCTTGGCTCCTTCGGAGGTTTCTCACCGGGTGCTAGCTTCAAATTTTGCATATAATCGGTAAAAATTGTCTCCCACAATTTGTCCCTCTTTTGTTTGTTACCGTCGTATTCATCAACGCTATGAAGGACATAAGAGATGAACATTTGTAAATCTTCAGAAGGAAGCCAATGGGATCCCATTGTTTTGGGAAAAAAATGCTAAACGAAATGAGAGAGGAGATGGAGGAAGATGTGAAATTTGTTGTGCACAAATTGGTGTGAGTTGATTAAAAATTGAAGTAGTATTTATAAGCAAATTTTTGGGAGAGTTTTGAAATTTTTGGGATTTTTTTACTATTTTTTGGGTTTATTTCTGTTCTGAACAAATAGTAGTCGTTGCCTTTGAATTCTGACCGTTTAATCAAAATTTCTGATTCAAATGGAAGGCCCAGATCTATTCAGCCGTTGGAATTTTAATGGCCCGGTCAAACTGACACGTGGCAGCATGTCATTGGCCCAGCAGCCCTGATTACTGTTCATCGTCTTCTCTCTCGACACCGGACCTTCCCAGCTGTCGTTCTCCGCCGTCCAGCGACGCCAGCCGTCGTGCCACCCACCGAAATGACGAGCTCGACCCCCTCTTTCGTTTGAACCAAGACCCAAGCGGAGCCGCTCGATGTGGGAGGTGCAGCAAAGCTCGGGAGCGACCGCCACCTTCGAGGGCGGCGCTCGGCGTCATCTCCGGCCCTTCCTAGCTCGAGGCAGCGTCCTTCCGGTCGTCGTTGTCCCTCTTCCGGCAGCCGAAAAGAAAAAAAAAAGGCCCAGACGTCACCCACGTGTTGTGGGCTCCGCCAGGCGATCGAGCAAATGCCCGAGCAAAGTTTGCTCGAGCGAAGGGGCGAGCAAAACGACCGGATAACTGCTCGAGCACCTCTCCTCCTCTCTCGACGCCGGTGCGCGCTCCCAACTCTGTTTGCTCGAGCAAATCCACCCGGCCCCACCTCCTGCTCGAGCAACTCTCCCCCGTTTGCTCGCCGGTGCGGATGCTCTAAGGCAACAAGGAATCTACTCAATACAGCTCAACTGCACGTGCTCAACACGCGGAACTAACTGGGTTGGGTTGAAATAGAAACTAATGGGCTACTACTATTACTAGGCTGCTAAGGTAGGAGGTCTCAACATCTTATGCCATCACTTTTTTTAAAAAAAAAAAACAACATACATGCATTTTTATATTAAGTCACGCGATACTAATGATGCATGTTATATATTTGTATGTAATCTATCTCCCTAAATTTCATAATATGGTCATGATCGTAAGCCACAATTTCTTTTTTTTTTTTTTTTTTTATTGACCGACACATGCATGTTAAATTTAAGCCACGCGAAATTATTGAAACCAGTTATTTGTACGTATATCTCCCTCATTCTCATACTAGGTTATGATCTTAAGTCACAAACTCGATATTTATC
Organism: Potentilla sterilis; assembly: GCA_963682095.1. Lineage (NCBI taxonomy): Eukaryota > Viridiplantae > Streptophyta > Magnoliopsida > Rosales > Rosaceae > Potentilla > Potentilla sterilis. Next base: position 38,972,933 of record OY821760.1, on the reverse strand, counting down.
TTCTCTCACGGGATATACCTTAAGAAACCCACTTTTTCTTAAGAAAGTATTGGCTCCCATTTCATACCCCAACCACCACCATAGTACATAATACATAAAACACGGACGTACCCTTCTAGTTTTCCGACTTTCTGTGAACACACCTCAAAAAGCTAACAAGGAACAAGCATACGTACAGCGAAATATCATTACTTAAAGAACCTACGAGACTTGGAAACACTAGCCAAAGAACTCCATTGAACCAAAATGGATGAACGAGAAATTTCTCCATGTTTCGATACTCATCTTATTGATATCCATGAAGTCTTACCAGAAGAGGAAGAAGATGAAGAGAAAATTACCAAAGAGGAAAATGGGAAGGTAGAGAAGCGCTTCAACAAACCCAATGTTAGAAAGATGAATAGACAGGTTTCTCTAGAGACTGGTTTTTCAGTGCTTCGAAAAGAGTCCAAGAAGGCTAAAGATGAGAACCGTGGTGTTAACCTTCCCAGAAGTGGAAGAAGTTTTGGAGGTTTCGATTCTGTTAATAGGTTTGGCATGGAAGGAAGAAAAGCAGACTTCAGCATTTTCAAGACCAAATCATCAAACCTCAGTAAGCAAAACTCTTTGTTGCCATCAAGAAAGGAAAGATCAGAGATGGAGTCTCAGAAGACTGATGGAGCAGGACTCGATGAGTCTGTTGATACAAGTGTTCCTGCTGGCAGATACTTTGCCGCACTTAGAGGGCCTGAACTTGACCAAGTCAAGGTTAGCATCATCTTTATCTCAAATATTTCTTCTTTTATCTGACCAGTTATGGGATTTCACCTTCTGATTAGCGGTTTAGTCATCATTAGTTTGATATGCATTATTGGCCTATTGTGTGAGAACTAGGTGACTAGCTGTCTAACGTTGTCTAAGATGGTGTTTAGAGCCTTGGGATAGCAGTTTTGGAGCTCTTGATTGCTTACAGAAAAAATATATATATATATATATATATATATATGACTGTAAAAGATGTGCGTACATCAGTGAGCATCAATAACATGTGCCAAAATGAACGTAAAAGCCTAAGCAAGAATTTATAAGTACATTGACGATGAGGGTTGTGCAGGATGATGAGGATATTCTCCTCCCAAAAGATGAGCAATGGCCCTTTCTCCTCAGATTTCCAATTGGATGCTTTGGTATATGTCTTGGCCTTAGCAGCCAAGCAGTCTTATGGCGTACTCTGGCGACAAGCCCAGCTACCGAGTTTCTCCACATCCCACTCTTCATAAACCTTGCCCTCTGGCTTTTAGCAGTAGCAGTCGTATTTTGTGTCTCCTTCACCTATATTCTCAAAATCATCTTCTACTTTGAAGCAGTCAAAAGAGAGTATTTCCACCCTGTGAGAGTAAACTTCTTCTTTGCTCCCTGGGTTGTATGCATGTTCTTAGCCCTTGGTGCACCTCCAACTTTATTCCCTAATAAACTCGAACCTGCAATATGGTGCACCTTCATGCTACCCTACTTTCTTCTGGAACTCAAGATCTATGGACAGTGGCTTTCGGGTGGGAAGAGGCGTCTTTGTAAGGTGGCCAATCCATCTTCTCATCTCTCAGTGGTTGGAAACTTCGTTGGGGCAATTTTGGCTGCCAAGGTTGGGTGGAATGAGCCTGCAAAGTTCTTGTGGGCAGTAGGCTCTGCACATTACTTTGTGGTTTTTGTTACTTTGTATCAGAGATTGCCAACAAGTGAAGCATTGCCTAGGGAGCTTCATCCAGTGTACTCCATGTTCATTGCTGCCCCATCAGCCGCAAGTATCGCTTGGCAGAACATCTATGGTGACTTCGATGCAGTGTCAAGAAGTTGCTACTTCATTGCACTGTTTCTCTATGTTTCACTGGTTGTGAGGATCAAATTCTTCACAGGGTTTAGGTAAGCTAGCCACTCCTTTAGTTGAACTAAAAGATGAACTATTGTCACGAAATCTACCATGCCATGTTTACCAACTGTGAATCAATATAACACAACCAGACATGCCGCAAGATATAATACTACTTGCTAGCTACTCCTTTGGTTGTCCCGATTCGCAGTCCAGTAACATGTTGCAAGATAAAAATGACTAGCATCTCATGAACTGTTCATTTACTGAATAACAAAACCGCCCATACTGGTGCAGATTTTCGGTGGCTTGGTGGGCATACACCTTCCCAACGACAACATTCTCAGTTGCCACCATTAAGTATGCAGAAGAAGTACCGTCAGTTCTAACCAAGGGCCTTGCTGTTACTCTTTCTTTCATGTCATCAACAACAGTGTCTGTACTGCTTGTTTCCACTCTTCTTCATGCTTTTGTTTGGCGCACATTGTTTCCGAATGATCTCGCCATAGCCATAACAAAGAGAAGAATTGGCAAGGAGAAGAAACCCTTGAAAAAAGCCTATGACATAAAGCGATGGACAAAGCAGGCTCTAACCAAGAACCATTTGGCAGCAAAGGTTTCCGAAGGAGGAGGGAAAGAAGATGGCTTCAATCCATAGAAGTAGGCAAGAAAACACTCCCAAAAATGCTGCGTTCACATTAGTTGAAGACCAATAGAAATGAACCTTGTACTTGAAGTAGTAAAGATATAAGCCAGAGAGAGACTGGAGCCACAGCAACCTGGTCCTTGTCAGATTAAATTCTGCAAGGCCGTATCAGTACTTTAAAATTTAAACGGCAATTACATAAAAGAAAATGTTGTAACAGTTGTTCACAACATCACCCTATTGAGCACATAAATGCATTGTGTATATTTTTCCCCTTCTAATCACAATTACCTGTGTCGAATACTATCAAAAAGATCGGAGATGTAAGAAGTGGCCGTAGCAGCTAGCTGTACAACACTGGCCTTTAGAGATGTTTATTGGATTGCAACTAAAAATCTACAAATTTGTGAGAGGCAAAAGCTGGTTTGGCATGTCTGGAACTGTTAACATGGCTTCCATCTTCACTGATAGGGTTTCACAGTCTTTTGAAGCATTGTTCCATTTCAGCATCTATCACTTTGATAGCATATCCATTTCAAGAACTTTGTGATATTTTCACCTCTAGCGGACTCCCAAACTCGTGCAGCCATTTCAGGGGAAGACAGTTGAATCAGTAAAAATAGATAGAACTTAAATTAACTAGCAATTGTTCATGCAGCTGTCCCACCTCATCCTTGATTTGTTATTGACATCACTGATAGGCCTGGCACCCCCAATTAGAGCCTGTTTTCCACCAAACAGAGAAGGTTTCTCTTTGACCATTATCTATATCACATAGAGAGCATATGAGAGAAGAGAGGCAGTACTTGCTATATACAGTCATTATCCAGAAAAAATGTGAAACAAAAAATATATATTTTTCAAGATTGTGTCCATAATCAGTTCTGCAAGGTACCTTACCTTATTTTCTGGTTGGATATTATCTGCTCTATTTTCTTTTGAGTCCTTGTGCCAACAAAAAGGAAAACAAACTGACTCAATATCTTTGGAAAGTGAAATCTGAAAATTCAATAATGTGTATGGTGTTCATTGAATTATAAGGTATGGGGAACAAGGATAACCTTCATTGATACAGATGTTGGCTGAGGTAATTTCAACCGAGATCCATTATTCGGCTGGAGTTCAGATGTTAAAGAGAGCTAGCATTCAAAAGAAGAATAAATAAGAATGGCAGGTAAATGAATTATGCAAAATAATAATAATGGCTACAATAGAAGGTACACACAGCAGAACTCCATAAATTTGTGAATGCCTACCATACTGAAAAGATCAGTTGGCGGATTCTGCTGAGTTCTCCTAGCTGTCTGAAAATTGAATTCCTATATAGAAATCAAAGCATGCTCTTAGAATGCATTATTCTGACAACTGAAAGTATAATGATCTATATTCAATAAAATTGAGAATAATGTATATGACCTACCATTGGTACAGTGGTTTCTCTTTTTCGATTCCAGAAAACACCGATATCCCCTTTGCTAGAAAAGATCTGCAATCAAAAGGACCATATCCCTGTCAACTCCTTGCATGAATTTCAAGTAAATATCTACAGCAATTACATTACCTTTTTATTAAGAGGACGAGCTTTAAATTTTGGCATTACATCACTTCCATCCTGCTTAGTACCATCCAATTTACTTGGCCTAAAAATATTTTATGAATCGAGTAAGTACTATGTTTGAAATATAAATATTGGCAAACTGTAAAGTGAGCATTCCTTTTATTATTATGACACAAGTTCCAAAGCTCTTTCTCCTATTACCTTCTGGGTTCTTCGTTTCCATTTTTTGCAACAGTGGAAGCAGTAGGCTTGTCCAACACCTGTGGAATATACAAAACTAATCACACTCCTACTAAAAGATAGGGATAAGGATCCTCTCCTAACCTTTTCTTTCACCTTACCTTCCTTACCTTCCATCTAATGGCTCACAAGTGTAGAAGAAAAGAACAAGAGATTGTGAGCCATTAGATGGAAGGTAAGGAAGGTAAGGTGAAAGAAAAGGTTAGGAGAGGATCCGAATCCAAAAGATAGAGGGCACGAGGTTTGACACTTGACAGGAGAGACTACTTTGGAATTGATTGAGTGAAAATTACCTTCTCTTGACCATTGAAAAGATGTGAGGATGACGGAACAGAAGATGTATTTTGCATAGCTCTTTCCATTGTCTTCAAGTGAAATTCCTAAAAGGCAATGTAAGAAAGGATCTATGAGCCTAAATTATTAAAGAAACTTTGTAATAAAGACTTGTAAGTTAAGTTCATTTTGAGGATGAAGAGGTTAACATTTGGTTTATAACAAACATAATATGAAAAGCAGACTTACTTGAAATTCTGGCAACTTCGGAGTGCTCCTCTTCAAGAGTGGCAGTGAAGGAGCCTCAAAAATCTGCAGTTTAAAACACATAAGCTTGAGGGAAGCTCAAACCAATTCAAACTCATGGTTAACCAAGTTTAAGTACCAACTTTTTTGTTCAGTGGACGGGCTTTGAATTTTCGAGGAGCTGGTGGCACTTGTTCCAACACTGATCCATTCTTAGGCCTGAAATACATATTATAGCTTCCTTCAATACTGGTTAGCAAAACAATGTTGTTTCTGCGCTCATAGAAACACTCACCTTATTCTTTGTGCCCTATATGTCGTTTCAAAGTCGGGCTCTATTGGAATAGTAAGTTTCAACTTGGCATGCGTAGAGGTCCTATCAAAAGTTTCAACCTGCAGACCGCCCAGATGCATATATTTAGGAGTTGCGTAGATAGAAAACTAAAATGGAAAAATAAAACATATAGGTGTAGCAAGTTCAAGCATCATGCAGTAGGTTTAATACCTTTTTAGGCGTCTTGTGGATGAAATTAGTTTGCTGCATTGCATCAGTAGTGACCTGTCATGAAGAAAAGATTTCAGCATGATCCCCCACCTCATGACGCAAAAATCGTATAAGACCATAATAATGGTCGACTCAGGAAGCCTGCTACGATCATAGGCACCTCTAGTTCAAAAAGATATTATTGATAATATTTATTATTTAAATTTTAAATGCATAAATAAAATATTTTTTTTTTAAAAAAGACACAATTAGCATGCAGAAATTTCTGGTCCAAGACAGAATATCAGACAATATTCTACCCCAAAAACCACTTATCAAATTACGTACAATGCAGCTATATAGCTTCCGTACCTTATGCAATTGACCTCCCTCTAACTTCTGCCTTTTGGTAGCTTGAGTTTCAACTCCAGAAGAACTACAGAAGCTCTTCTCACTGTTTTGAACATGTGGTGTCTGGAATCTGAAGAAAACAGGTGTAAAAAACACCAACAGGAACGAAATGGGATCAGTGATGGATATAAAGGTAGTTGGACTTCCATGCTTAGTTACTACTCCTTTTACACTGCCCATAGATGAATGAAAAGCAGGCATGATTCATCACAATGTAGTTAAATTGGAATAAATGCTCTAATCTCTTAGCCAACCGACATATAGACAATTAAAACATGAAGAGCATGGAACAACATAGTCATGGTATGATATCCTAAGAGTGGCTCTGAGAGGACCATGAATCATTACTGACGAATACAAAATATCGAAAACCATAAACAAGCAGCAGATTCTGAGAATCACCTGGAACCACCAATCTGAGGGGGGCGATTTTGCTTGGCAAGTTGACTTGCTGTAGGTTTCATCAAAGTTGATTTCCTGGGGAATGAAGGCTTCACTGAAGAGTTATACTGACGTTTTGAATGATTGAATGTCAACACTGCAAAATGAAAGCATAAAATAAATATACTTGTACATTATGTTGAAAGAACCTGTATCAAAGTTCATTTGTAACAACTAACAAGGCATAATATACTATGCAAAACTTGAAAATTTCAGCTGAGAGCCTGAGAAATATAACTGAAGAAACAGAACATGTAGAAAGTCTTGCAATTTAGAAATGACAAGCAAAAATAACATTAGTGGCCGAAGGTATCAAACCGGTTACCTGTTCCTCCTCCATGTGGTTGATTCAGAACTCCCTGTAAATTTCCGAAGATCCCTTTATTCCTTCCTTCACAGTCTACAATACAGCAAACAGTACATTTCAATTCTCATATTCACAACCAAACAAAGATGCTCAAGAATTTAGGGGTTTCTTGCAGACAAGCTTAATCACGTTCCTACCTCTGCTATTTACATCCATTGCACACGACTCTTGTCCCGCGCCGATATTATAGCCAATGCTGTTTGTATTCTGCACATCTTTAGATTTCGGAGAGACGTTCACATTTCCCAGGGGAATGTCCCCTCCTAGCATCAACTTTGTCACAACAGCTGAAACCATTTAACAAGAGCCTTTCAGATACTTTTCTTCTATACAAAAATATATATAGCAGCTCATAAATGCCCAAAATTTCATATAAAATTAAAGATTAGTGCTTTGATTAGGAAAAGGCATCATCAAATATAATTTTCCCAATTTAAAAATAAAAATTATAGGAAATGTAACACCATAATAACATTTACAGGGATAGAAATCCAGCATTGAGCACAAAGAAACAAAAGAATTGGTATATGAACAAAGACGAACGCTAGGGTTTCAAAATGATCGGAATAAATAGAATCGAGATCACTGTAGCTCAGCTCAATCAAACTAAACCGTTGAAAATCAAATAGCTCCAAAACGACGTCGTTTCAGCTAAACAGAGAAAGAGAAGCTTACGAGACGGAGGATAGCTCTTCGCCGATTCAAACCAGAGCTCAGCTCGGCGCGCCTCCACCGGCGTCTCCTCCCGGCTGAAATTAAAGAACCTCGCCGCGTCAAACTCGTAGTCAATGTCCACTTCGTGCGCTACAAACACTTGCTCCACCTCCATATCCTCCTCCATTTCCATCCTCTCTCTCTCTCTCTCAAACTTTCTCTCTCTAGAAATCAAGCTCCTAACACCATCGGCGAAACCAAGAGAAAGCGAAACGCTCCGTTTCGACGGCCTCGGAGCTCCGAACCCGGCCCGTTTGGAATCTTGATTTCGGCGAGTAACGGAAATTGGATTTTTCAAGTAGTGCTGTAAAGATAAGCACTTTAAAGGCGGGGGGGCGAAACGCAGGAGGAGGAGCGTTGGGACTTTGGACTGGACAGGACACACGATTTTTGCCAGGTTTTCCTTTTTGGATTTTTGCGTCATGATTTTGAATTCTTATGGACCTTGGGGGGTAAAAACAGAAATAAAAACATTTTAATTGCCGAAACTGCCCCCGAAACGGTGAGGGGTTTTGAAATTCGAACGGGGTGAAGTGTCATTTCGGGGGAGGGGGTTATGGGACTGCGGGCTCTGTTTCGGGTAACGAGTATCGTGTCTGGTGTACTACGACTCTGAAATTCCGGCGCGTGAGCGGGTTTTGCCCTTGGGGTTTTCGGGAAATTACGACATTGACACTAACGGTTGGTTGGGTTATGTGGGCCCCGTTTGGGGGAGTTTGAAATATGGGGTAAGTTGACGAATGAGCGTGCGGGGGGGGGAGGGGAGGAAGACGGTGATTTTTGCATTTTTAACCCGGTAAAAAAAAAAAATTCTTTTGAATAAGGACAAGGTGAACTCGACCAAGAAGAAGAATGCTGTAAAAAGTTAAAACATTAACTTAAGATTCAAACTACCTCGATCTTTAGCCGACCGGGATTAGTTTGAGACGTTGAGTAAAGACACACTAATTGCGATCGTGGCCCAGCAGTGATAAATTCATTGTCATCGTAGGGGCAACTCCAACCATGAGTCTTATTTGGGGGTGTTATTCTCATTTTAGCAACCTCTTATTAAAGTACTGAATTCTCATCTCCAACAATGAGGTGTTATATGAGGGGTTATATTTACTATTCTAGATTAAAATATAACAAGAGTATTTGAATTATACTAATTGGACCCACTCAATTCTTACGGAGCCCACGATATTATTTGGATTTTGGTCTTGTAATTGTCTCATATATAAGACCTGAAATGAGTCTAAATTTTATAATTCTAATACAAGTCCTCTTAATATGTGTTGTTGGAGATAAAAAGTCTTATTTTGAGACTAGTTGCTTTTAGCCTTTTAAGACCATAGTTGGAGTTGCTCTAAGTGTTTTACACTATTTTGATAACGAGAATTACTCTTATTTTCAAAATGGTCACAATTTTTCATAAAAAACGGTGAGCCTTTTCTCGATGTCATTGATTCGACATATAAAGAAACCAACAATTTCAAAGACAGCATCCAGCTAGGACCAGCTAAATACACCATAGTAAACAGGATATCAAGACAAGCCATATAGACCTTTACCGGTACTTAACCAAAATAAAAGGAGCAGTCTTGCAGTATTATTGTGATGGGTTATGTTTTTGACTAGTCAGTGAATTACTAGATTAACATTATTTTGAAATTATTAGTGAGAAAGACAGGTACAATTGTACTAAATAAGTATAATTTACATTGATTATGATAGTTGCCTTTCACTAGAATAGCAATAGGTCTCATTGTCAAAAAGGACATCATAAATGTGGACTTTTTGGTGCTTCTGAAGTGTTCATGCAATCTCAGTTATCTAGTTCCCTAATCAAGAAAAGAAATCAACACAAAGTGCGGTTGGTAGGTCCAATGTCCCACTAAAAATACTGTTTACTAGTTTTGGATCTTTGAAGAAATTAAGATAATGCAAGACATTTTCCTTTTATGAAACAATTTGTCACATATAGTGTTACCTTTAGTTGGTAGAATTTGGTCAAGTAACCGGCTTTAGATCAGTGAGTTTTCAATTGTATTTTGGTTTGTACTACTCAAGACATATAGATCCTTCAAGGGAGATACTGATGTGAACTTCTCCTTGTCAATATGTTAAGGGCAATTGTGATTAAATGAGAAGAGTACTGGTAGCTTCAAATACCAGACAGAACAGAATGTATAAATGGCATATTTATTGTTACAATTATTCTAGTTCATATATTTCATTGTGGTATATGAATATGTATATGTAGTCACATTGGATACCTTCTCCTCCTGCCATCACCTACCAAACTGTACACATTCATCCTCAAGACTAACTGTTCTTTTTGGATATTTGAGGTCATCTTTCTCAACAAGTATTCAACTCACAAGCTCCTACTCAAACTTAGTTCATTATTTTGAATTTCAGCGATAGGTGTGGTAATAAAACTTCAATTATAGGACAAGTGCGATTCTTCTAGACTTGTACTCATTTGATCCAAGAAAATTAAAATCTTTTACTCACAAGGTGGAAACCTCCATACTGCAGCATTGTCAAGCTTCATAATGAAGCACACTCAAAATCATAAGGTGGAAGCCTCCATACCATACATACTGCAATATATTGTCATGCTTCATAATGATCAATCAACAAAACTTTGTGAAGTAACTCATTTGTATACTTGAAGTGTAAATCTTTTTCAATACGCATCTTACTGAATACAAACATAAGAACTCCTATAATAAACACTTTCTAACTGATCAAACCTACGGACATTTGCAGTAGACAAGATGATGACCCAAGGTTAAGAAGATGACCCCAAATCACCCGATTCTGCAGCATCATCTGCCAAGAAGTTTATTTCTCCCCAAGCGCGGGGATGACCGGATGAGCTTCCCAGCTCGGCCGGGTTCCGAACTTTTTTTCCAAAAAAAGAAAAGAAAAGAACAAAAAAATTTGTTTCTCCTCCTGGTTCTGTAGTGATATGGGCTTAAACACATACAAATCTCTACGAGCCCACGTCCACCATTTACTAAATAGAACTTTGGGGCTTTGGGCTGAGATACTTCGTATATAGATTTGGAAACCCAATTTTTCTTTCGCAACCTTGTAGTTGAAGAATGTAGTTGCGAAGCAAGAGCTAGGTTTTGATCAACTGATCATAAGCTCATTTTTACTCTCATATATAACAGGTCTTCAAATTGTTTTTGTGTTTTGTTTTTCTCTTTTTCCCTATGATTGCTGAAGCAGACTGTATAACAGGTGGATTCTTTTGTAGTTGATGTAGGGAACTCCTCTGAGGTTCTCTGTCGTTCACAAGAGTTCAATCCAGAGACTCATTTGATTGCAGAATTCTTCTGTATTGCGTGTGTGTGTGTGTGTGTGTAGTTTATAACTTATAATGGAGTTTAGGCTTTTAATCGATCTCTCCAGTAGTTTGGTTGGGTTAGTGTTTATGCAGAGGTCTCAGGCTTCAGCCATGACCAAATCCCATTTATGAAACCAGTGGTGGATCCGAAGTTGAGTACGCCAGTTTTCTGAGACAAGTTGCAATCTGATGCATATGTGCCATGTAGAGACAGTGCAAAGCCGACAGCTATGACAAGAGGCCAACCTGTGAGAATTTGAGACCCTATTTGTTTTAGCTCCAACCAGCTGACTAAACCCACAAAAACAAGGTCGCTTTGTTTTTACGTGTTACAAGATACGTGACCAGCTAGGTTTTGCACTCCAAGCCTCAAACATCAACATCGATCAACCACCAACACCTAAGCTGTATATCCATGCATGGAGCTTCCTGTCCCTTCTCTCCCTCTTCCTCTCTCCCCCTCTATGTTTTTACTTCAACATACATAATTATCTATAGAATTTACATGAAATTAAGAAAAGAAACACACTTTTAGGATCACGAGCCATCTCGAGAAGTATTAGCATCAACTCATCAATAATTTGAGTACACGCATGTGAGATTGTGTGACCTAATTGCGTGCTCCAATATATACCGCGACGTTGATGCAATCAACCTTGTGCAGATAACCATTCTTTGAAACTAGTTGGATTGGATTGCTTACACACTTCGCCTACGTTGACTAGAATTGCAAATTTTACACTCAATGCCTAATAAAATTATAAATATATAAATACAAAATTACCAAAAACTACATATTTGATCCCGTAATTACCCACAGCAGGCCGCGTCTTTTTATTTCCCTTGCGCTCTGACCCGTCAATTGCTTCCGTTAATTAATTGATTCTATTACAAACATAATTTACCCAATTGCCATTTGCAACTTAGAATTCACTACTCTCTCTCTCTCTCTCTCTCTCTCTCTCTCTCTCTCTCCACTGCCACAGCCGACTCCTTCTTCTCTCTCTCTCTCCGACAAACACCACAGCCGACGAAGACTACTACTCCAGCGTCGGCGTGAAGAACGAGGTCGATCTCATGGTGGAGGAAGAGCTCTATCATAGCGCCAAGAAGCCAGCCGACGAGCTTGCCAGGGTTTCAACTTTCGGGAGGGCGTCGGCGACGAGCGAAGAGAGAGGCGTTGGCGGCAAGCCAAGCGAGGCGCTTCGACGGCGAGCCGCTCCGATCCTCCTCGGCGACCAGATCTCCTCCTCCCCGAGCCCGACTCCGACTTCAATCTCCTCCTCCCCCGAACCCGGCCTTCACACTCTCTCTCACTCCTCACCGTCTCCACCTCTCTCTCCTCCTCCGCCGCCAATGACGACTCCCTCGCCACCTCTCTCTCCAGCCGATCATGGTCCGGCTTCTCCCTCCACCTCTCTCTCGGAGCCGCTTCGAGGTCACTGCCTCTTCTCCTCCTCCGCCGCCGCCGCCAATCTGAAGCCTCACTAGCTCCTCTCTCTCTCTCTCTCTCTCTCTCTCTCTCTCTCTCTCTCTCTCTCTCTCTCTGAGTTTGTGTGTTGGTTTGATTCTGTGTGTTGGGGTTTTTGTTTTGTGTGTTGGTTATAGTTGAGATTTGAACAGATCTGGCTCAGATCTTGATTACTGAGGCTCAGTGGTATTGGAAGCTAAGCGCGGCAGAGGTGGATTTTCTGAGGCTCAGTAGTATTAGAAGCGGGCGGAGGACGACGGAGGTGGATTTTTCTGAGCCTCAGTGGCATTAGAAGTGCGGCGGAGGGCGGCGGAGGTTGATTTTCTGAGGTTCAATTGTATTGGAAACGCGGCGGAGGACGGCGGAATTCTGAGGCTCAGTGGTATTGGAGCTCGGCGGAGGACGGCGGAGGACGGCGGAGCTTCTGAGGCTCAGTAGTATTAGGTTGAGATTTGAGTTCAGTAGCATTAGAAGTACATAGTTTGGATTTTTTTTTTTGCCTCAATGAGGGTATTTTCGTAATTTATGTCTTAACAGATTCTGTTAGTTTTAGATGGAAACTTGCTAGTGGTAAATTTAAAAAGCAATCTTACTGTTGGTAAATATTAACACAAAATTGTAGTTTTGGGTAAAAACCTCATATATAAATCGCTAATCAAATAAGGGACAATCGTGATTATATGGATCCAATAAAATAAAAATGTTAAAATTTCTCATTCTGAATGAATTCACGATCAATTAATAAAAGATAACAAATCAACGCAATTTCAACATAATCAAACTAACATCAGTTTCAAATTTCTCACTCATAGTAAAGAGAGATTATTTTTCCTCCAATGTAACATAACAACAAATTAATATATCATTGAGAAATTGAATCACAAACCGAAACAACAACTTACCGTATGATTGAGTACTTCAACCTAAAACTAACCCTAGTATTTCCTAAAAACTCAAGAATTTATTGTTTGGTAATTTAAAACAATAGCCAATTAAAAGGCTCGCTCCGGTTCTTTCGGAGTTTGAGAATTCCAAACCCTAGGGTTTTGGTGCACAACGACGGCGAATCGTCGACGCTTCCAGGGTATTTCCGACGTCTTTGAAGGCGTTGTTCTCCATATTCAGTCTGTGCAATTAGTGGTGGTGGGGGGGGGGGGGGGGGGGGGGCAGTATTGCGAGTAACCCTAGTCTGGTGCGAGCGAGTGTGATTTCCGGAATCTTTCGGTTTCTGGCCTCGGTTAGCTGCAATCGACACCATGAATGTGCTGATATGAAATTGTCAGGGGATAGTCAACAAGCGAACGAGATATGCGCTTCGTTTGCTTGTTCAGAAACATCGAGTTAACATGATCTTCCTTTCCGAAACTCATTGTAATTCGGACCAGCATAAGTCACTTCCTAGGGCGGTAGGTCTGCCGCACATAGTATCTTTCGAGAGAATAGGGCTGGCAGGGGGTGTAGCGTTGTTATGGGACGAATCAGTGTCGATCAATGTACGTGATGTCTAGTACTACTATATTGACGTCGACGTTTCCGGCCCAGAGATGGAGTTGTGAAGATTTACCAGTTTCTATGGCAATCCGGATACAGGTCAGCGTGTACTCTTGGTATTTGCTTCAGTCCCTTCGGCAGGATTCCTCCGAAAAGTGGCTGGTTACTGGCGATTTTAATGAAATCTTGGAGTTAGGAAAGAAGTTGGGAGGGCGAAATCGGTCCTTGAATCAAATGCTAGCCTTCCGGCAAGCTTTATCGGATTGCTCTCTGCAAGATATGGGAGCAGCAGGAGGGCTATTCACCTGGAGCGACTCTCATACTAAGGAAAGGCTGGACAGAGGTGTGTGCACAGAGGCTTGGCAACGCTCTTTTGGTTTTTCTCGGCTTCTCAATCTTCCTCCCAGTCGGTCGGATCACGTCCCGCTGCTGCTAGAGGTTCGTAAGGAAGTCCAGCTAGTTAATCATACCCGCAGACGGTTCCGATTTGAAGAGATGTGGTGTCAGCATGCAGGTTTGGAGGGGGTTGTGAAAAGTGCTTGGGGTTCGGGCCAGGATGGCAGCCCTATGGTTCAGCTGTGTCGGCGGATTAAAGACACTGGTGAAGCGCTATTGCACCGGGATCGTTCCACTTTTCAGAGCAGGAAGATGGAACTGGAAGGGGTGCGGTCAGCACTCAATTCTCTGCTTCAATGTCCGGCTGTTCAAACGGACTTGGAAGAGAAAGCTCGGCTATCTACACGACTGAATGAGCTACTGTCGATGGAGGAGACATATTGGAGACAACGCTCCAGAGCGATTTGGCTCAAGGATGGGGACGGTAATTCTACTTTTTTTTTTTTCATAAAAGAGCTTCTAATCATCGTCAACGGAATAAGATTAAAGGCATGTTTGATAGTCGAGGCATATGGCAGGATGACAATGCCGGTATTGAGAGAGTGGTGAATGAGTATTTTGAAGATTTGTTTTGTCAGGCCACTCCTAATCTGTCGACTCAAGCAACAGTTCTTAGGGCAATTCAGCCCCGAGTTTCTACCGAGATGAACCAGGTTTTGTTAGCGCCGTATACATCTGAAGAGGTTCGTGTGGCTTTGTTTCAAATGCACCCCTCTAAAGCTCTCGGCCCTGATGGTATGTCATCCTACTTTTATCAAAAATACTGGGATATTGTTGGAGAGGATGTGAGTAAGGCAGTTATTTCTTTTCTTATTACAAAGAAAATGCCTCATGATTTGAATTATACTCATGTTATGTTGATCCCTAAGGTGAAAGAGGTGCTGAATATGTCTCAGCTCCGACCTATAGCTTTATGTAATGTTGTTTATAAGATTGCTTCTAAGGTTCTAGCCAACCGATTAAAGATTTTTCTACCAGATATTATTTCACAGCAGCAGAGCGCGTTTGTTCTGGATAGGCTCATTTCAGATAATACCGTGGTGGCTACATAACTAGCTCACTATATGCATCAGCTTTGACGAGGCAATGAAGGGTTTATGGCTCTTAAATTGGATATTAGTAAAGCCTATGATCGTTTGGAATGAGACTTTCTGCATCAGGTAATGCTACAAATGGGTTTTGACCAGGCTTGGGTTGCGCTGATTATGTGTTGTCTATCCACAGTACGGTGCTCCTTTTTGGTGAACGGAGTTCCATGCGGCTCTATTATTCCATATCGGGGTCTCTGTCAGGGGGATCCGATATCTATTTCTCATTTGCGTTGAGGGTCTCTCAGCATTGATATCTGAATCTGTCACCAACGGACTCTGGAAGGGCTTACAGGTTTGCCAAGGGGCTTCTACTATTAGTCATCTTCTATTTGTTGATGATAGTATGTTGTATGCTAAAGCCTCGATTACGGATTTTTTGCTAGTGAAAGAAATCTTGAAAGTTTATGAACAAGCTTCTGGTCAACAGGTCAGCTTAGAAAAAAGTAATGTTGTATTCAGCAGTAATGTTCTTCCTCCTGTTATATAGTCGCTAGCTAGCTGTTTGGGGTTTCAGTTGGCAGAGAAGCATGACAAATACCTAGGCATTCCTACTCTTGTGGGGAAATCTAGGCATGACACTTTTGCTTTCATCAAGGACCGGCTAAGCAAAAAAACTTACAGGGTGGCGGGCTAAATTACTAAGTGTTGCAGGGAGAGAGATCCTCATCAAAGTGGTTGCTCAGGCTATGTCACTTTATACCATGAACAATTATCTGTTGCCCCAGAATCTTATTCAGGAACTTCATCAACTTTGTTCCCGTTTCTGATGGGGTGGACCGGATGAGAAGAGAGGCATGCATTGGAAGGCTTGGGACGATTTGTGCTGTCCCAAATCCGAAGGAAGTATGGGATTTCGTCACCTATTTGCATTTAATTTGGCTATGTTGGCTAAATAGGGTTGGAGATTAATTCAGAACCCAGATTCCTTACCGGGTAAATTGCTAAAAGTCATATATTTCCCGAATTGCAATTTTTGAGAGGCTCAGTTGGGGAAATCACCATCATATGCATGGAGGAGTATCTTAGATGGGAGGGACATCCTTCAATGTGGGGTTCGGCGTCAGATTGGAGATGGTACACGTACGTGTATTTGGGATGATCCTTGGTTGGAGGGAGCCAGTCTCAGGGATTACTACGATCCTAGGGTTCATTGGGTTTCTGATTTGTTTAACAACTCAGTTGGTTGGAATTTTGTTTTATTACAGGAACTGTTTCCGGATCACATTCTTCATCAGATATGTGCCATTTCCAAGGTATTAAATATCGACGATTACGGAAATATCGATGGTTTGAAAAAAAGAAATTTCGATGGAAATTTCGAGAAAATATCGAATATCGATGGAAATTTTACCAAAAATTTATATAAAAATTATATATTTAGATAAAAATAGACTAAAAGTAAAATATCGGAAAGATATGAGTATTAATATCGATGTTTGAAAAAAACGAAAATTTCGAGGAAATATCGAGGTTATCGAGGATATTTTAGTCCTTGGCCAATTTCTCTTAGTAGACGTAAGCCTGTTGATAGATGAAGATGGAGCGAGGATAAAAATGGAGTTTTTTCCGTTAAGATAGCTTACCACCTCGCTCGTCGTCGTGTCCTTCAAGAGGTAGGGGTATGTCCTAACACTAGCTCTCAGTTATGGTTGAAAATATGGGGTGCTTCTGTTCCGGCAAAGGTTAAGATATGTGCTTGGAAAGCGGTCTTTAATGTTCTTCCTACAAGAAGCAGACTGAGTCAACGTGGAATCGACATTGATACTTAGTGCTCTTTCTGTGAGGAAGAAGTGGAGTCCCCTCTTCATACTCTGCGTGATTGTCCCCATGCTGCCTCAATACTGCACTTATCTTGGCTCCCAAATGCCAGCTCGGCCTCGAGTGTGTTTGATTGGTTTTTTCAGTCTCATGCTCACCATCCAACTTCTTTTGAAGCTCTCCTGATGTTTGTCTGGGCAATTTGGAAAAACAGGAATGCTAAGGTATGGCGTAATGATGTTAAGTTGGCAAGTGAGATTGTACCGGTTACCCTGGGTTGGTGGGAGGAGTTTCGTTTAGCTCATCCGAAGGGGAGAGGAAGGAGGTCTAAACTTTCAGCTAGGTGGAAGAAACCCTCTCAGGGGTATATCAAGCTGAATGTGGATGCTGCCTTTAGGTCTCCTACAGGAGTCACAGGATTGGGAGGAATATTCTGAGATTCGGAAAGGGTGTGTATGGGTACTTTTCGTAGTCATGTTCCAGCCTCTAGCTCGGCTCGACATGGGGAACTCCTTGCTCTCTTGCAAGGGGTACAACTGGCTCAGCAACAACGTTTCTCGCCTCTTATCGTAGAAACGGATTGCCAGGTATTAGTGGAGGCTTTGGGGGAGTAGAGATCTGGACTGGTCAGAGTTGGGTTACCTTTTGGATGATCTTAGAGAGATGCTACAACACTTTTCATCAGTACGAGTTCAGTTTATTCGTCGGGAAACTAATAGAGTTACTCATAGTTTGGCAACTGATGCTCTGAATTCAGAACATAGTGAGTTTACTCTTACTCCCCCTCCATCTGTCATGGAGTTGATAAACGATGATTGTAATGACGTTTAGTCAATGAAGTTATTCATTCTCCTAAAAAAAAAACCCTAGTATTTCCTAAAGTAAAAAGTGTAATGGAAGTTCATAAAAGATGTTTATTTTGAAGTTCTAGGATCAAATGATGTAATTTTGTACCCTTCTTCCTTGATCAAAAATGAAATGATCCAGACTACAAGAGGCTTTTATACTTGTCAATAGAGAGAACAAAAGCTAAAAGCTTGTAAAGTGACAATTCGATCATGATTGCACAAGAGATTTTTATAGCAGCCAGGCGTAATATGAGAGGCAATTGTTCATAACTCATTGATGGATTTGGCTTTGCAGACTGTGGTGGAAATTGGACAAGGGAAGGGACAAAAAATGCAAAGCTTGTTTTCTAGTGGGTTTTCTAGTGGGAGTAAGCTGGGGAAGAAAGAAATAGAGAAAGACTAGATTATGACTTCCATTATGAGCATCCTCAATTATTGTGTCTGTAGACTCCACTAGCTTTGCTTCTGTTGGAGATTCCTAACCTCCTTGGGATTTCAAATGCAGGGAGAACCGTACAATATCGTCACATATAAACAAAGTTTTTTGTTTGCTAATATTTTATATCATACTCAATCTAATCATATATCGTGTGTATGAATTACAATACAACCCTAAACGAAAATTTGTAGATAAACTAATAAAATTAACTACCGACAATGAAGAACAAAATGTGCAGAGAGTATACCGGTTATTGTTTAGAGAAAAGGATGCTGCCCCTTTGAGGAGATAGATCGATGCCTAGCTAGATCAGCAATGAGTCTGTTGAGCACATGATGTTCAGATTCAGACTAGCCAATAGGCTTCCTCTTCAATCATGGTTTGTTGACTTAATAACTCACAATTCTTTCATTATGAACCCTTTGGATCAATTGACACAATGCCACCAAAGTTGTTGAAGATCAAGATCGACAAATACTAATTTCAAGTATTAGATTCAAATCAATTTTTCTTTTCCCGTACCTTTTCTACAAAATTTTAAAAGTTTATGATGGGTTAAACTGAATAATGAAACTACTAAATCATAGTCAGATGCGTATTTACTTACATTAGTGAGTTAAAATTAACATACATACATGATCAGCCAAACTAAACCCATATGCTCCTCAAACCTACTAGTTGAAGTTTGGACTTGAATGCTAACTATGAGAGATTCATGTTAGGTTGCTCAATCAACCTCACAACCATGCTAGGTCATTCCACTCAAATCACTCTTAACCTATGAAGCACGGACACACGCGATATTGCTCGCGTATCGCGTGTCGGACACGGACACGGACACGGACACTCCAGGATACACCTCAATACGCGTGGACACGTGAACTGGGATTTCGACACGGTTTGGACAAGCGCGTGTCCTCCATGAACACTCGAAATGGGGTTGGACACAGGCGATTGCTGCTGCTGCTACGCCACCGCCGCGAACACCAGACCCTCTGCCGCCGCTGAGCCCACTGTTGTCCTCAAAGGCCTGATCAAACCCGCCATCGTCGCCGTAAACGGAGCCAACAAGGCGAGAACTCTTTTCTTTATGAACCTTTCTTCGCCCCAGATCTACGTCTTCTCTCACGTATGTATCGATTTAAGCTCATTCTTCCCCCTTATATCGGCTGACGTGGGAGGGCAAACACTTCCTCTTCCGAGCCCTTCCGACCCATCAAACTCGTCCTCGTGGAGCGGCTCTTGGATTGAGAAATGGTTCTATCCTGAGAAATGGTACTAATTACGCCTTCAGTACTTCAAAAGCCAAAACCCTAGTGTGCCACTGCTCTCCAAGGTCTCCCATCTCCGTCGGCCCCATCTTTTGCTTTCAGTCTCAGGTAAATCAACCCCTCACGAATCAATTAGTAAGAGCTTATTCTAAGGCAACAGAGGAACAAAGTCGTGTTCCTTCCCCCATCTTTTTGACCCCTTTCTTTACCAATTCATCTATCATTCCCCTTGTTCTATGAGATGAACTTGGACTTGGGCTCGGGCTGTTTATTTTATTGTTTAATTATATATATATATATATATATATATATATAATATTAGTTAATTAACATGTCAACTGCGTGTCCGTGTCTGATTAAAATTTGATTTTGACATGTACACGTATCGTATTGTGTCTGTATTTGACACTCGTGTCCGTGTCTGTGTCCGTGTCTGTGCTTCATAGCTCTTAACTCATATAAAAATATAAAACTTTTTTTTATTTCCAATTTATACTTTACATTGAGTCAACACGAAGCACCTTTTTTTTTTAGTAAAAGAAGTCAATTTTTACTAAACAACCTCAATAAATACACACAAACGAGGTAAAATTATGCAATATCACCGTAAATTTATAATTAAAATGTCACCTCAACAAACCATAAAACACAAATAACATTTAAAGTCTAAACCATCAAACCGACCCAACAAGTAAAACCATATCTAAAAGAAACATCTCCAAAACCAAAATCTAACAAACCACATTTCCAAAAATTCATCTCAGCTAAATACATGGAAAATCCAAGCCCCATCCCCCTTCCCATTAAATTTTTGCCTCCCACAACCAACCAAAGGCAACAAATGAAAATTACAAAGAACCCATAACCCCCAAAAAAGGGCTATATCAGTAAAGTCACCCATCAATCCCACCAAAACAAAAACAAATCCAAACGACTGGATCCAAATCCTCGCCTCAATCGGCGCGCCCATATAAAAAAACTCGAAAACAAAACCTCCAAACATTTCGCTGCTCTCACACAAACACAAACACAAACAACACAAACACAAACACTCACTCTCATTCTCTCCTTCATCGTACTCTCCGACGATACCCGACCCGACCGGACCCGGATGTCTCCACCATGACCCGAACCCTTTCCCCCTACAACGACCAAAACCGGAGACTCACCGGAGGAGGCACCACCGCCATGAGAGTAATAGTCCCTCTACAAGGCGTCGTCCAAGGCAGAGGAGGACTCGTTCTCGGCTCCGTCATCCCATGCGCACTCTTCTACTTTCTTCAGCTCTATCTCAAACGACACCGTTTCAACCCCAACCCGCCGCCTTCTCCGGACTCCGACTCCGAGCCCCACGTCGAAGTTACGATTCTGCCCCGCTCGCTGTCAAGGTCGCATCTCTCGCCGAGAAACTCGGGCGGGCCGGTTTATGTGTCGGGTCGGGCCAACTCGGTGTTGAAAGGCGGCGAGCCGCCGTACTATGTTGGGTTGAGGAAGGCGGCGGAGGATCCGTATGACGAGGTGGGTAACCCGGGTGGGGTTATTCAGATGGGTTTGGATGAAAACAAGGTGGGTCGAGTTTGGTTTGCTTAAAGTCTCCACCTTTATTTGTATTTATTTATTAAAGGTTGAATTTTGATGGTGTAGTTGGCTTTGGACTTGGTTAAAGATTGGCTGATGGAGAATGCGAGGGATGCAATAGTGAGTGGTGAGGAGCTTGGTGGTATTAGTGGGATTGCTTGTTACCAGCCTTTTGATGGTTTAATGGAGCTGAAACTGGTACTTGTTTTTTTTTTATGCTCTTGAAAACATTGCTTGTGTGTTGATTTTGAATTGATGTTAGATAGTGTGTTGCTTTTTTTTTTTTGCTTCGTATGGAGATTTGAGTAGCTTTTGAAGTTTGTACTTTTGGAGCATATGTTGAGAATTTTGTCTGTGTGTTTTTGTTGAGATTTGATTTTGGTGGTTTGTTTACCTAACTTTCAGAATTAAGACCTTCTTTAGATGGAATTAACCAACTGTGGCTCTAGTGGCAAAGTGTCTTTTGAATACTGGATTTTTTATGAATGCAACCGTTGAGTTCTTGGTGCACTATGGACTAACTGTTTAAGATGTGTCAAACTTTAGATGGAATTTGTCAAATTTTGGGCTTTATTGAGAAGTTTCGGACAAGAGTGATATTAAGTGGCTGTTTGGAATTGTCTAGTGTTTCTAAGTGAATGGAATATAATTACTGATGAAGTTCATTGAGGATTATATTTGTAATTTACTAGAAATAATGGTATCGTTTTTTACCAATAGCAGTGATTGCTTGAGAGTGAGTATGTCTACTTAATAACAGTATTCGACCTCAGGAATATACTCAGCTGTGAACTTCTAGCCAATGTGCTGGTTGAGTTTTGTGTTTATATGCATTACTGTTTTACTTTTTGACACTTGACAGACACTGCAATTGGTTACAATATAGCAGAACAGAGTGTTGTTTCTTCTTTGTTAAAAATATTCTTTTTGCTGTTGGTATTTGTTCGTTCTCTAATTTTTCTAGACCTACAGGCCGTGGCAGGATTCATGTCTAAAGCCATTGGAAATTCAGTTACCTACAACCCCTCGCAAATTGTATTGACAGCTGGTGCAACCCCTGCTATTGAGATTCTAAGCTTCTGCCTAGCAGACAGTGGAAACGCATTTCTTGTTCCGGCACCATATTACCCGGGGTAATAACTGTCAACTGGTTTACATTTCTGAAGAGTTTTCTTAGGTAGCGGATCTAAAGGAAAACTGACTTTTGAAATTTATTTATGTAGTTTGGATAGAGATGTGAAGTGGCGAACTGGAGTGGAGATATTACCAGTTCCATGCCGCAGTGCTGACAAATTCAATATCAGTATATCTGCACTTGATCGAGCATTCAACCAGGCAAAGAAACGCGGTGTAAAAGTTCGTGGGATTATAATTTCAAATCCTTCAAATCCTGGTGGCAGTTTACTTACTCGGGAATCACTTTACAACCTTCTGGACTTTGCCCGAGAGAAGAACATACATATAATCTCAAATGAATTGTTTGCTGGTTCCACATATGGAAATGAAGAGTTTGTTAGCATGGCAGAAATCGTCGATTTGGAAGATCTCGACCAGAACAGAGTGCATATAGTGTATGGCCTATCTAAAGATCTTTCACTTCCAGGTTTTAGGGTGGGCGCCATCTACTCCTTTAACAAGAATGTCTTGACTGCTGCCAAAAGGTTGACAAGGTTTTCTTCTATCTCCGCCCCATCCCAACGGTTGCTTATCTCTATGCTTTCGGACACCAAATTTGTTCACAAGTTCATTGAGATTAACAGAGAAAGGCTCCGAGGAATGAACCTTAAATTTGTGGCAGGATTGAAGCAATTGGGGATTGAGTGCACCAAGAGTAATGGGGGTTTCTACTGTTGGGCTGACTTGAGTGGGTTAATCCGCTCTTACAGTGAGAAAGGGGAGCTTCAGCTCTGGGATAGGTTGTTGAATGTAGGTAAGGTCAATGTAACTCCTGGATCTTCTTGTCATTGTATTGAACCGGGATGGTTCCGGTTTTGTTTTACTATGTTGACTGAAAAAGATATCCCTGTTGTTATGGCACGAATTCGGAGTATTTCCGGAACATGTAAATCACACAGTTGAAATGTTCATTCATTCTATACAGGTTCAGGTTGCACACAAATTTTTAAAGGACCTAGATTCTGCAGCTCAAAAAACACCAGTTTTTTTGCAGCCAGGATTCACTATGACGCATTGCAAATTCTAAACGACCAGGTCCAGTCTGGGAGCTATGATATTCTAGTTCTACTTGGACATGTACCAATGGCAACATCTGTAGTTCTAGGTTATAGTGGTGTACCTATCTGATGGCAATTGGCCTTTAAATCTTGCCATAAGCATAGCTCATGGCTGCATTCAAGGATGGAATTATATATATGATATTCATTATTTCATTGAAATAAAATAAAGAGAGACAGTCTGACAGAAACAAAGATTCAGACCAAAAGAAATATGACACAGAGAAAAGATCACCTGGTTAAATGTTACCTACTATAGTCATGTTCTCATGAATAAAAAGATCCTAAAGATTTGAGTCAGTAGACTGTCATATTAAGATGGCTAAAGGATGTTTTTAATTTGCAGGACTGAGAAATATGAAAATAAATTTATTTGGGTAAATCTGAAATGATTACAAAGAATTCTATTCTTTTTCCTATATGTAAAAACCTTCTACTCCCCCAACTCCCCCAACTGATCCAAGTCCCCTTCCATCCAAACAATATATCTGTGACCTTAAAAATGAATCTTTGATCTGAGGCTGAATTAAGAGCATAGTTATGCTTATGCAGTTTCATGTTGACTACTATGATGATTCTGATCCATTTCTGATGGACTCAAGAACCTGAACAACTTCAGCCATGCTTGGTCTTCTTGAAGGGAGCTCAGATGTACAAATCAACCCCAACTTCATTACCTGAATCAGTTCATTCTCTACAAAACCCCTTAAGCTTCTGTCAAAACAATCTGAAGCAAAGCCACCCTCCAATAAACCCCTAACATATTCACACAAAACCACAACCTGATTTGCTGTTGGACTCTCTACTGGTTTTCTTCCTGTCACCAGCTCCAAAAGAATTACTCCAAAGCTATACACATCACATTTCTCACTTAGTCTTAGACTTTGAGCCAATTCTGGTGCAACATACCCTACAACATTGTGGTATTTGGTTAAACCATGATTATCCAAAATGGGAAGTAATTTTCCCAGCCCATAATCAGACAACTTGGCCTCATAGTTCTCATCTAAGAGTATGTTGGTGGATTTAATGTTGAGATGGAGAAGAGGAGGTCTACAGTCATGGTGAAGGTAGGCAAGAGCTTTTGCTGTTCCAAGAGCAATCTTAAATCTCCGAGACCAATAGAGTTCACTATTCCCACTACTAGTGCTTGTTCCGGGGTAATGAAGACCATGTAGATTGTCATACAAATTTCCATTTGGGACAAACTCTGATAGCATTAACTGCATTGTTGAAGACCAGTAGTAACCTTGAAATGCTACTAAATTGGAATGTCGAAGATTCCCCAGTCGTCCAATTTCTTGCTCAAATTCCTCTTGGCTTCTGATCCTTCCCAGAGTCTCAAGCTTCTTCACTGCAATTGAGATGCCACCTTCAAAAGTAGTTTTGTAGACAGTACCAAGGGATCCACCACCTATTATACATTCTTTGTCAAGCAAAGCTTTTGTGCCTGATTCCCAGTCTTCATACCTTGAGGGTAAACTTCTGCTGAAGAGAACCAACTTCCCAATAATGACATTTGAATCAGTTGAACCAAGTGGTGTGCTCTCAACAACCATTGTCACATCATCTAACTTCTTTCTGCGGGCTATGATGTTCATTATGAATACTAGACAAACTCCAGTAAGAATCAGTGCAGCAGCAACAATTGCAATGATGGCAGACAACCGAAGAGCCTTGGGTTTCTTCGAAGTAGAAATCCCAGTACCATTACCATTTAAGCAAGGCTGGTCCAGAGGGGCACCACACAGATATGGATTGTTAATGAAAGTGAAGGGGCTGTAACCTTGGACTTCTTTGGGGATAGGGCCTGATAGATCATTGGAGGAGAGGTTAAAATAGGTCAACTTTGAGAGATTTCCGAGAGATGAAGGAATCAAGCCAGAAAGAGAATTTTGTGACAAATCCAGATATTGCAATCTGGATAGGTTTCCGAGGTCTTGTGGGATACTTCCATTGAGCTGGTTTTTATGCAGGTCAAGGATTTCAAGGTAAGTCATGTTGTAAAGCTTCTGAGGTATCTCTCCTTGTAAAGCATTACCAGAGACATCCCTGCAGCAACAATAAAATCAAGATACATTTAGCTTAGACTCGAAGAAACCTCAATATAAATGTAAACAATCGTTATAGTATATGGACTCACAGCTCTCGAAGAAACATGCAACTGCTTATGTCATTGGGAATTTCACCAACAAGGTTGAGATTGTGCAAATCCAAAACCTGAAGCAGCTGAATGCTGGTCAATGTCTTTGGAATCATCCCACTAAGTGAATTATTGCATAACTGAATCACCAAAAGCCTATCCAGATCCCCAAGTACCTCTGGGATGCTCCCACTCAGTCTGTTAAAACCCAACTCCAAAACCTTGAGACTTCTACATTTAGCAATGCTCAAAGGAACTTCTCCATCCAAATCATTCCACGAAGCATCAAAATACTCCATTGTCTCACTACAAGTTGTAATCTCAGGAATCTTCCCGTTAAACTCATTATGAGACACATTGAAATATGAAAGATTGCTCAATCCAACAATCCCAAATGGCGCCGCACCAGTAAACAAATTGCTACCAAGATCCAGTAGTTTCAAGCTCTTACAAGCCGAAAGCTGCTGCATCACACTCCCAGATAACACATTGCTTCTCACTGACACATAATCTAACCTTGGAATATCACAAATTCCCAAAGGAATGCCACCACTGAGGTTGTTGGAAGAGAAGTCAAACCCTTCAAGATTCAAGCAATTAACCAATGATTCCGGAATTGGACCCAGAAGACTGTTATGTGACAAAGATATGAACTTTGTTTTGTTACAGTACTTAAATAAAGCTGATGGAATCTCCCCAGTAAAACCATTCCTTGACAAATCCAGAAGCCTAATGTTAGGCAAATCACCTATAAACTCAGGTATAGACCCAGATAACGCATTTGAGCTAACATTAATCTTCCACAATGTTTGAATATTAGCATACTCTTGTGGTAAATTCCCCACAAACCTGTTCCCAAACAATGTCAAAACCCTCAATGTTTTCAACCCCGCTAAAACCGGAGACAACACTCCACCTATGCTAGTGTTCCAAAGAACTATTTTATCTACAAACCCATCAGTGTTACATAACACACCACTAAAATCTTGGCAAGGATTTCCACTAACAACCCATGACCCTAAGCTATTGTAAGGATCACTAGTTACATTTCCTCTAAACTGGAGCAGAATCTCTTTCTCAGTTACTGATGAAACAGCAATGATTCCAATATAGAAACAAAGAAAGAACACAAGAGCATGAGAAAGACGAAAATTACGAAGCTTTCTCATGCTAAACAGAGTTAATGCTGGTTTAAAGGGACTACCCGTTTGGCATTATGTTAGTTGGATCCGATTGAGATAAGATCCAAGTGCTCCTGCTAGTCTGCTTCCATTGATCCCCTCATTGTACCAAGAGAAAAATCTCCATCAGGGTCATGACCAAACAGCAGCATTTTCACTTGTGGGTCTCACTGGAACTGCAGAAATCTCATAGCACCAGACCACATTTGCACAGAGATTCTGGGTTTGGCTTCTGGGTACCTCAGAAACTAATCAAAACAGTTAAAGATTCTAGCTTTATGACATTTTGTGTTCCTGGGTTGAACCCAAGTACCAGAGATTTGAGCTTTCAGATTGAAACAAAGCTAGAGAGAGAGAGAGAGAGAGAGAGAGAGAGAGTATAGTGGAAGGCAGTGAGGTATGGGCTTGTACAAAATGGTGGTCAGGAAAATAGCAACCACTCTCTCTGGCCTGGCTTGGCTGTAAAGGAGGGTGTATGAGAGAGAGAGAGAGAGAGAGAGTAACTGGTTATAATAGTACTCTGAAAACTGCTTAGTTTTGCCTCCACTAAGCTGAAATCGGATGCAAAAACCACGTGCATGCTATTTGTCTCTCTCACTCTCTCTCTAATCTCTTATGTGAAAACACAATGATACATGATAATGGTGAATTAGCAAAGGGAAGAGAGAGAGAACAGTATATGATGTTGGGTGTGTGTTCCTCTTTCACAGCAATGAGAGCATTCATTCTTCCCCACCAACCATGCTACCACTTCCCGTCAGTACCATAATTACTGGACCAAGAAAATTCAATAAAAGAGGCAAAGAAGAAGAAGAAGAAGAAGAAGAAGAAAGAAGGAGAAGCAGAGAAGATGTCTTTTCAATTTGTCTGTAATGTTTCTGATGACCACAGAACCGTCTCTTTCTGCTTTTGCATTCAACCGTTTCGATTAAAACTTTAAGTCTTTGACTCTATCATTAGTTAATCCCGGATATGTTTTCCTTATTTCTTTTTTTCAGTTTAAATAGGTCCACATTATGCATTTCCATTAGTAATTTGACATTATTTATTTATAAAAATTTAGTGTATAAGACATTAATTACGACTCAGTTTTAGCGATGAAACATTTCTTTTTCTTACTCGACGAGTTTGATTGTATTCCCTAATAATTCATGCACGAAATATGTTGTTGTAGTGTATTGTAATGTAGTTGCTTATTTACAGTTCTATAGTTGGAACTTGGAAACAGAGTGATGAGACTGGAAGTGTATTGACATGTGAAAATGATCCCAAATATCACTAATTTGCAGCATATGCTCACAGTGATATAATACAAGAAACTTAGAATTAAAGAAAGCAAAGGAGGAATAGAAAGTCGTCGTTAACGTTGCAATTGCATGACCGTTTTCCAGCTGGTAATGACGATCATCTGCATTAACTCAAGGGTCCAGTACCATCTACCCCATCTCAGATCAAACCAAGTGGACAACTTCGTCACCTTCCAATCTATTCTCTGCTTGATTGGAGTCCATTTTAGCATCCAACTTTGTCTCTTGCATTTGACTAGTAATGAGACGGGAACAATCTTCACAGCAAAACTGGGCAACTACAAGAACCCAAATTGTGCTTCAAGAAGAAAAATTAGTTCAAGAGCTTTAATTCACAGAAATACTGATTGCAACAGTTGGTAATTGAAATGGTCCCAAGTAGACATCATGATAGACTTACACTATCTTCATATTTCGTTACCCATATTACTGTATTTCTATGTTTCGCTCTCCACTTTGAAGTGTAGGGAGAATCTAACATAAAATTCATGTGTTTAGTACAACTTCACTGAAGTGAAAAAATAAAGATAATGTCAACAAACTAAGACAATCACACTTCATCGTGAAGAAATTTGCTCACCCACAAATCCCCAGCTTATTTACAAGTCTCCACGGAAAGACTCAGAGACTTATATCATTTTAATTTCAATATTGAATATTTGGTTCTCTAATTAGTTTGGTAGTTGTGAAGTGTAAAATGTGGAATTCACTCTCTACCTTCTGGCTAGGGCTGGGCATGGGCCGGGACGGGCCGGGATTCACCTGATCCCGGTCCTGTCCCGTGAGATTTTAAACGGGACGGGACGGGACGGGATTAGGCTTTTTGAAAAATGATCCCGCAAGCCCGGGATCCCGTACGGGACCGGGACGGGACCGGGACCAAAACGGGATCCCATGACCAAATTGAGCAAGAGACTAGAAGAGAAATTAAATATAGGATTGAAAACCTGAAAACCATGTGAGATTAAAGTTGAAGTGCATAACAATGATGCTGCAGAGTAACACTGTATGTCTGTTTATTGAGCATGCCTTCATGTATTGTAAGACAACATATTTGATTGTGGACATAAGATCTCACAGAGCATAACATGCAATTTGCAAACCGAAGACGATGAGTAAAGTGTCAGACTTGGAACCACTTTCCCTTTATGATTAAGGTTGACGACCAATTTTCCCTTCAGCAACATTAATATGCTTAAGAGACTAAAACTGCAGGAAGCAGGAAGCCATATCATAAAAGACTAAAATAGAAAGCTTCTCATCAAATAAAAAGAAGATTTATGCATCCATCAATACACTGATTCAATATCATACTAGCAATTTGCCTCTAATATCATACTATGCCAATGATCAAAACTACTTGATTACAAAGACCACTGATTCAAGCACTAAATCATTCACCATTCACAGAGATTCAATCTTTCACATCTTGGTCATATCAGCTTCTACACAACAGCCAATACCAAATAAAAAAAAAACAAATTTCACTACTCACAATTAACAGAGAATGTGTTCACTACTTCACTGCAACCTTAAGCCTTTCTCTACCAGATTCAAATCCTGCATCAAGTTCACACCAACACATAGCAATCAGATGAAATTAAATTGAACCCAAATGTTCATTCACTAATTTAAAGCTGAGAAATTTACAAAGTGAAACAGTGAAAAGACTGACCCTTGAATCAAATTGCCAAACGACATTGCTTACTGAGAGGAGTCTTGCACTGGATGAGATAGGGTGAGGAGATCACGCCTTGTTCGAGGAGGAGGTGGGACCAAGGGGAGGAAGCTCGGACTTGACGGGCTCCTCGTCGGATGAGCTCCAGGCAGAGTGCAGAGCCGACGAAGCCGAGGCCGCCGGTGAGCCGGGATACAGGTTCTCCTCGTCGTCGGATAGAGAATCTGTAGCAGACTTGATCTGATCGAGAATACAGGTTTGCTCTTTGAAGACTTGTTCGGATCGAGAACACAACGGTAGGCTGTTGGCGGCGGCGACTGTGAGAATGAGAGCGTCTGAGCGAGAGAGACCGAGAGGGAGAGCCGGAGAGGTGAGCTGGGACACAGGTGCTCCTCGTCAACGGTGGGCTCGGAGGTAGGGAGAGGGAGAGGATACGGGAGACCCAGGGAGTTTGAGAGGCTGAGAGAGTACCAGAGAGTGAGAGGCTGAGAGAGTACCAGAGAGTGATGATATTAAGTTTATCAACAGCTGAGATTGGCTGAATGTATATATAATAATATAATTATTTTAATTTTAATTTAAGACGGGACGGGACGGGACGGGACGGGATTTATTTAGCTAATCCCGGTCCCGTCCCGTCGTTTTAGAACGGGATCGGGACGGGACGGGATGTGCATTTTTCAAACTTCAATCCCGTCCCGTCCCGTCCCATTTAGGAACGGGATCGGGACGGGATCGGGATTACGGGACCAAATGCCCAGCCCTACTTCTGGCTATCTGTTTTCAGTTTTTCACTATGCCCAAAAAAATTTCACACGTTCACTTGTTGTGGCATTGAATAAGAATCTTTCTTCTCTCTGGGGTATTTGGTTTCTTCTGGTTTTGTTTTGGTAGGATAATAACGAGACAATAGCTCGGACAAGGTGTACGATCTAAACAAAGCTTGCTTCTAATCAAGGTACTTAGATTTTGACAAAGTCTCTACCTACTAGCAAATAATTTAAGTTCTGATTACAATGTTTCTGTCCATGGAAGAAACAAAAAAGAAGTTTCAGTTACCACCCAAGCAAAGTTTTCAGTAATTTATAAATCAATTAACAAGTTTGCTGATGATCTTATACTCTTCAATTTGTTTCCGTCACAGGTAAGAAAATGAGACGTATACACATCATTTTTGTAGTTATTATCAACTCTCTGAAGTTTGAATTAGTCATTTATATGATTCAGATATATTTGTAGAATGACATGACATGATAATGTAGTTTGCAAGCATGAAATGGAAGTGCTGAAATCATAAACAACTGAAATCAAGATGAGAAGCCTGTACTCATTGTCAAAAAGAAAAGAAAGAAAAAAGAAAGAAAGATGAGAAGCCTGCACTAGACATTATGTTTGTTTTATGGTCTGTACACCTTTGTGTTTATTAGATGTTTTTCTTTACATAATTAATGTTAATGCATTATTATTATCAGACAACTCACACACTTAAAGAATCTCATACCTTTTTATTAAATATGGTTTTAGACTGTAATGCCATACATATGCTCCTATAGTCTTGTTTAGTTCATCAATCTGTAAAGGTTCGAATTCATTGTTTGTTAAAAGATTTATAAACAACAAACCACGAATATCTTTTTAGGACCAAGAATCGGAATCTGTAACCAATCTAGTTGTCAGAATATGTTCAGATTTATTTTAATGATAAATCAAGGTTGATTAATCGATTCCTGGTCAACAAAACATGATTTTCCAGAAAAGATAACAAAAAGAAAACATCTGCAGAAGTTTAGTTTTCAGTAACATCTGTCAAAAAAAAACATGTATTTGTTTTCTTTCTTAACAAAAATTCCGATAATGAGAGGACCTCACCACATGAGAGGAAACAGAAGATACAGCAAAAATGTAGAAATGTACAAGAAAAAATTGTTAGCATTACTCGGGTGTTCAACTGTTCCTATCATGAATGGATTACTGGAGTACAGAAGCTCATCTTTGAGTGGAAGCTTAAACCTTGTCGACTGCACAACCATAGAGAACCAAAGATGACAACATTAGAGATTCAGAGCATCAATTACTGAAAGGCTCTAACCATCAGCCACCTGCATTGTAATCTCTTAGTTGGAATTCCGAGACCGAGACACCACTTTGGGTTTTGTTCTTGACACTCTGACCTAAAACAGGAAAAGAAAAGAGAAAAGAGAGAAATAAAAACCTCACAGAATACATTAGGACCACAAGGGACCCTCTTTAATTAACCCGAAAAGAAAAAGAGGGGAGAACAGAGGGCAGGTGAAGATATGCATGCATCATGCAGACAGATCACAGCTTACAAGAATCTGCACTTCGAAAACCATCTACAATTGATATATTAAAGTTATTTGTATATACAATCAAGAATTTTGCCAGAATCCAATTCAATGAGTCACTTCAATCATATACAATAGATAATTAAGAGGGAGGGCTACAGAGAACAAAAGCGAATCAACACTTGTTTTTTCCGGGGGAAAATGCTAGTGGTAATCATGTTGAATGGATGTCAGGGCTGCTTCTCCGTCGTCCGCACTGTTTATGCAACATCAATCTTTACACTACATTGACAACATCAACATATGAAGTCGTTTAATAAAAGAAACTTCATCTAGAGGGCACGATATCGCTTGTGCGGCAGAGAGTATGTCTGCAAACAAAACTAGAACCAGAAACTTATTGCAACAGTGGTTCGTCTTCCTTATGCAATTCCTTGAGCTGCTTTTTTGCATACACTGTGAAGAAAATTGTGGTAGACACAGCCAATGCGAAGCCAGCAACAGTGAAGATTATCTGTGGGGCAGAAAGGCCATGGTGCTCATGTGAAGCATCTGCCAATGTCCGTATCAAGATCCCGCTGCAAAATCGACAGGATAGGATTTTCTAAGTGAAGATCATGCAGAGTAATGAATAAGACCTTAAAACATTAAAACTTGGTATATGATTAGACATTTTCTCAGGCTACTTCAAATCCAGTCCCACCGCAATTCCCTTAGCTATCATTACCAATAACCAAAAGCTAATGACCTTGTAGCCAACTGACAAACAATGCAAGGAACTTCTATAGAAAGGACAGGCCAGCAACTGCAATTTCCAACCATCCAAGCCAAGTAACAGCATATTGCTTAGTTTCTTAAGAATCCCACTTATATAAAATCCAATGCAGCCTATTTGTTATCTTGCTTAAAAGAAACAAATTTGACACTTCCAGAACAACTTTGACAGCGATGCAAATGTGAGAAAATCTCTTTCCAGACACTACTACAGTGCACGAGTAGTACTCCAGTTAAGGAAACTCCTAGTTCCTCACATCTTTCAAAGGCAAAACTACGTGGATAAACATAAGCCAATTTCCAATTTACAAATAAATATATCCACATATACACTTGTTCACAATATATGAAATAAGGCATTTATGTGATCACCATGCAGTGAAATACATTTTAATCTGAGTGAGATTATACGTACGTGTAGATGGCAACAAAAGTTTCTGGAACCATTCCTGCCAATGACCCAAAGAGGTATGGACCATACTTGACATTGGTTGCCACAGCACAGTAGTTATATATAATATATGGGAATGGAGAAATCCTGATTAATGTTACAGCTCGAAACTGATGGAACCAGTTTCCTTCGCCAGCTGATCTTAGGATGGAAGCTCTCTTTGGATATTTTTCTAACCATCCCTGCGTAAGAGTCAAAAAAAAATGTTAAATTAAAGGAAGCACACAGAGAGCTAAGGCACAGATAAGTATGTTTGACAAACTTAGGCACCTGAATTTTATGGTAGAAGAGAAAGCTTATGAAATATGGTAGTGATATTCCAATAGCTGCTGCTGATATAATGAGAAGAAATCCATAGCCATAACCAAATGTCATTCCAGCCACCCACATAGAAGGTGAAGATGGTAGGAGGATTGTGGGAAACAATGCTACAGAAGCAAACACTAGAACAGCAAGCACTGGAGGACTGAACGTTTTTGTTTCCCAGTTTATCATTGGAATAACCTCCTGCAAATAATTTCATCATAAGTTAGACAAAAGACTTTATATGTATGTCTGTCTCCCTGTATATGGGAGCATATTGCAGCCTATCCTAGGGTGCTAACAAAGCTAGTCAGGATCAGAATAAGACACAGCTGTTAGTCTATCCCATATTTTTCAATTAATTCAAGACTTGTTTCGAGGGACAACATTCCATAATCATATGACGGATATTAGAACTACCCAAATACTACGATAATACAACTGACACTGAGCTGAGATTACTAGAATAAAAATACATTCAAGGTAAAACTCGAAAGGGGAAGCAGAATTGTTTCATTAAGTCGGCTTCAAAACCTTTCCAAGTATCACATAACCACTGAAGCCTCAACATTTCACGTTTTTATAAAACACATGCTCCAAATTATAATCTAAAAAAAAAAACAAACAAATTAAATCTCAAAACAAGTTAATCACCAATGACACTCATATTAACAATGCCTAAACCACAAGAAAATCAATTAAAGCCATTCTTACTGTACAAACAAATACGCAAACAAACTCCACACTAGTCATACAATCAACACAGTCCTCACACAAAACCACAATTTCTATACAAATCAAGACAAAACCTTTCATCCAAACCCAAATCAAAGATTCAACAAAGCTCACAACTTTATACCTTATCCATCAGAAAAGGCCCAACCCACTTGATAAAAACCCCAGCCAACAACCCCAAGCACATGAACAGCAACACCAACCTCACCCAATACCAGAAACACCCAATCCCAATTCCCTTCATCTTCTCCTCCTCCTCCTCCTCCTCCTCAGGGCAGTGACTCAGCTTCACATAGTCCCCCCTCGCCTTCTGATCATCCTCACCGCCCCCAATTCCGACGATCATCTCCGCCACCACCTCTCCCCGATCAACATTCTCCTCATAGGTCATCGAAACCCCCCAAATCCTTCCAATCAGAGCCCCAATTGGTCCGCTAACGCAACAATTGCGGTGGATTTGGGCGCGAAATTGGAAGCCCTAGGAGAGAGAAAATGTGCGTTTTCCCCCAAATGTTAGGGTTTGGTGGAGAGTGTAATCAGAGAGTTTGACAGGTAGATATGCAGAAGAGAGAGATGAGCAGAGCTCTATAATAACAGGGACTGAGACATTCGGAGGTTTCGTCGACATCAAAACGGCAGCGTTTTGGGAGTGTGGGGACACGTGGCGTGAGGTGATGGTAGGTAGTTAAGGAGTAACGGTAAGATTATGCTAGGGGGCGTTGTCGTTACTTCGCCGTCACGGCGTGTATGTGGGGAATCAGAGATGTGAATAGATGGGCCGACTCAGATGGGTCCGATTGGGTTTTACTGGACTTTTTTTGAGAACGTATGATATGCGACTTTACTATAGTGCTAATCTCATGCAAGCTATGCCATTATTTGATAGAAAGCACGGTTTTTCGTTTGCAATAAATCAAAACAAATAAAAAAAAACCTTAATAAGATTCAAATATATTTTTAGTTTTTAATACAGTTTACATCCTTATGAAAAACAAAGGCCGGTAAGTAGCAAACTAGCAACTGAGTGCCTTTAGTAGTACTAGTCTATCATTTACTCATGTCAGACAATGTAGATTTTATGCCTACTTTAGGCTAAAATGAGTTTGGCATTGCACTATAATCAGTCATATTGTGATCATCATGTAAATTAAGCAGAGAATCATATCGAATCAGTAGTAGAAAGAGAACATTACTAAATCGACTTACAATTTTCATAGATTGATGAAGGTGTATACTTAGCTGAGGCCTAAATCATATTAGGGACGTTTACTCGCTAGAATTAATTAAGTTCATATTTGTCTATTTTTATATTTTCATCAAGCATAAATGTTAATGTATATTGGGCTAACATCTGTTTAGTCCTTATAGTATGCACTGGTCATCATTTTAGTCCTTGTCTTTTTAGTTTAATTATATTAGTCCTTGAACTCACATATTTCAATTCATTTGGTACATTTCGTTTATCTTCTCTATTAAGCGATGACGTGTCAGTTATGTATTTGTGGACCGACGAAAATGCCCTTTTTTCTGAATCATTTTTATGCTCTATCTTTATTTCTGGTTTTTTCTCTCTCTCTCTCTTTATTCACACCCTAAATCCATTGCAGTCGCTGCTTTCATTCTTCTTCTTCTTCTTCTTCTTCTTCTTCTTTATTAGAACACATTCTTCTTCTAATCGCACTCCCTCTCCTCTCTACACCCCTCCAATTATGAGGGGCACCCAATGCAGAGCACCACGACCACCGGTCCACTCCAAGCTCTCCTCAACCTCAATAACTTCTAACAAAATCTCATACCCATGAATCCATGATATTTTTATCTCTTCGAAACCTTACCACGGGTCTCTGGAGAATCCTACTCATATTGCTTGTAATTCATTTCATTCTGATCTCGCAACACTTGAGAGAAGATAGCTCACTTGAATTGTTTTTAATTGACTGCAACCACTGCAAGCTGTTTGAAATTTGTGATTTCTTTCTTCGTCTGTTTCTTAATTTATTTGTGATTTTGAGCAGAAACTAATATTGGCCGGGTTTTAGTTAGGTGTCTTTGCTTTTGGAAAAATGGATGCCACCATGCCCATTTGCATATATATTGTGACGGGATTTTAGTTAGCTCAACCTTTTGATTTGGGTCTAGGTGTACAAATTAGTTTGAATTTGATGCAGATATATAGTGGAATGAACCCTCTTTGTGATGCAATGTTAGTTAGTTAGTGAATCATGATTCTGTTCAAATTTTTAAGCTCTTGATTGGATTGCTATTTGATTTTCTTCATGAATTTAAGACCGGGAGTTGTTAAAGAATTAGGCTTATTTGATCGATATAGCAAACTTTTACCTCTATGCTTCATATAGATGATAATTGAATTATAATGAGGGAAAATTATAAGAATAGTACACGAAGTTTACTCCACTGAGAATTTTGGTGTTTCAACTTTGTGAAATAACATATTAGTACATCAAGTATCAATCTTGACAACATTTTCATACATGGCGCTTACGACTCTGTTACAATGTTAAAAAAAGACTACTTTAAGACCAATATACCCTTTTCTAAATTTATTTATTTATTTATTTATTTTCCTTCTATTTGCTTATTAAAACTTAATTATTTACCAACTCTAAGAACTAGCCTACAACATGCCAATTTTTTCACCTAACGACCTCCTGTCTAAACAGTTTCTAGTATCAGACTCCAACGCAGTGGGGATGCCATATCCACACTGCATAAATAATTTTGGAATTCATTGGTATACTCCTCTGATCACATGATATATTACAAGTTAATGAGTTTCAACGAAACACCAAACACCAGATTTTTTAATAACCCTGGCATCACATATCCAACCAGGGCGGATCTAACCTCTGCTCAAAATTTCAAGCTGTTCTTGTTCCAAAAGATGTAATTCTTTAAGATCTGCAATCTGTTTTTCTATAATATAGATACCTTGTGTAAATCTAAATATTATATCTCCCAATAACCTAGCCTAAAGATTTTTAATATTCTTAACTTTTTTTTTTAATTCTTTTTCAGTTATTCTAATATTTTCTAAATAGATTAAACGTTGAGAGGAAATAACTAATGATTAAATTAACTGTTTACCTTCGAGTATAGAGGATGAATTATATATATGTAGTATGCTAAATAAACAAATTCATAGGCCCACCACGCTCCATCGAAATGTAAAAAGAAGGAACAAATTGAAAGAAATTTTAGAAAAATAGAAAAATAAGGGCATTTTTTGTCTTTTTAACCGTATTAACAGAATATTTTAACGGAATATTTCGTCAGACACCAATCTTATATCTAAAAGAAAACTTGATACACTGATTTGATATTTTACAAAGTTGAGCAACTAAAACTATCAGTGGCTGATAGTTGATGTACCATTCTTATAATTAACACTTATAATGAGGAAGAAGTCAAATATGATTGCGGGAATTGGTTTTGGTTATTGTATATATATTTTTAATTTGTAATCTATTGTTTTTGGTTTTGTTAGAATTTGATGAAGTCGAGCAGAGTTTGGGGTCCAGTAAAAAAAAAATTGGGGGCATTCTTGTTAGTCTACAAATACTTAACAGACACGTCATTACTTAACAGTGAAAATAGACGGAATAGACCAAATGAATTGAAATATGTGAGTTCAAGGACTAATAAGATTAACCTAAAAGGACAAGGACTAAAACGATGATCAAGACATACTACAAGGACTAAATAGATGTTTGCCCATGTATATTTGTAAAGCTTGTTTTAGCCGGTCAGCTGTGTGTACTGTATATTTGTAATTAGTAATGAATTTCACATAAATTAAAAAAAAAAAAATTTAAAAATATTTGTTGAAGAAAAAACGCATTTAATGTGCATTCGTTAAAGTAACTGACGATAGGAAATTAAGATAGGAAACTTAAATCCCCACCCCCAAAATCCGAAATTCCCGCCCCTCTAATTTTTTTATTAATATTTTTCCCACTAATTTTTATTTTCCGAAATTACCCTTGACTATCAACACCACAGTCCCCAAACTCTCCTTCACTCCTGCTTCCTTCAATGCCAATCCCCTCTCAACCTTAAACCCCAAACCCTTGCTCCTATCCTCCACCACCAATATCGGCTCCTCCTTATACCACCTATTCACCTTCCACCGCAACACCCTCGCATCGCTAAACGACACCACCACTCCTCCCTTTGCTAACCGCACAACCGGCTCCCACCCCGGCAGCACCACCCACCTCTTCCATCCCTTCTCCGCCACCACCACCCCCAACTCCCCCTCACTCGCACACTCCCACGGCGCCTCCATTACCTCCTTATCCTTCTCCTCCACCTTACAAACCGGCAATATCACCACCGTATTCGACGCTGCCACCTCACCACCGGAACCTTCACCCCCGCCACAACACCCTCTTCCTCCTCCCCACTCCCTCCACTCTCCCCCTCCATCTCCCTAACAATCACATTCCTCGCAACCTCAGTCCCCACATTCCTATACTCCCTAGCTTGCCTATAGTACATAAATCCCAAACAATCTCCCGGGTCATTATAATCAAAGCTCTCCCAACCCTGGAAAGTCCTTAGTCGCACGTGCCAAGTCCCCCAACTCCTCTAGCATCAACCTTCTTCTCCACAATGAACCTCACGCTGCTGCACACTTAAAAGCCTTATCTCGTACAGCAACTCCAAACCACAAGTGTCGAACTCCGCCATGATTTCCGGGTCGGTGTTGGCTTGGATTAGAGAGTCCCTCACTTGCGCCACCACGACAAGGCAGTTCTGCTCGGTGCCGTTGATTCCGGTGATTTCTTCGATGTTGGGAGGTGTAAAGCCTTATTGGAGAAGCGAGGGGATTAAGGGGGCGTACTCGTACCAGAGGCCGAGACGGTTGGCGAGAATCTTGAGGCGGCCATTGGCGTCTAAGGAGCGGTACTGCTCTGGGATAGGAGAAGGGGGAGGGCGGAAAGGTTGGTAGACTTGTTGGTTTTGTGAGGGTGGTTTTGATTTTGGGGAGGCAGAGGGGAGGTTTTGGATGGAGGCTGAGATGGGTTTAAGGGAAGGTTTGGGGTGGAGGAGGGAAGGTGGGGGTGAGGGTTTAGGAAGGTGGTGGAGGTGGTGGAGGTGAAGAGAGAGAAAGTTTGGGGACTGTGGTGTTGATAGTCGAGGGTAATTTTGGAAAATAAAAATTAGTGGGGAAAAATATTAATAAAAAAATTAGAGGGGGTTGGGATTTCAGTTTTTAAGGGTGAGAATTTCAGTTCCCTTAAAATATTATCAATTGAAGGATGTAACGATTCAATCAGTCATTATTGTCATTATGTACGTTGTAATTACTATTGTAATATTCACCCTATATAAATGAGTTTATCAATGAAATGAGTAGACCAATTCTCATTTTGTTTTTGACATCCATAGTGATTTTATGAATAAAATCACATCATTCAAAACATACTCGTAAAATTATGATTGACACCATCATATGCAAAGGAAACATATGTTCTCATTATGTTCTTATATTGAATCCAAAAAGGATTCAGTGGACTGATTCAACCAACTTGCGAACACCTTAGATATTTTATGGTGTTGGTTGTTGTGTTGACACGCTGGTCACATGTCATGATACCATCCACTATTAATACTTATGCTACTTATGCTAGAAAGTCAAAGCATCTAGGCCAGGTTAATTTCCGTAGGTGCGGTGATTTTACAGCTTATTAGAGCATCTTTAGCAGACTCTCTATTTTGACTATTTAGCTATTTTAGAGAGTCTGTGTTTTTTTATCAAAATTAGGAGCTCCACCAGACTCCTAAGTGGCTAGCCATTTTAACTCTTAGCTATCTCGCTCCTAAATATAGAGAGCGAGATGAGCCTCTCTATAATTTAATACATTCATTTTAGATGATTTTATATAATATATAACTGCATTTAAGGTAATTTTTTTAAAATTTAATTAGTGATATAAATTTAAAATAGTTAAAATAGAAAAAACTGATACAGACATATTTCTAAACTAGCTAGCTAAAATGACATTTTAGCTATTTTGGTTGAAATTTGACAAAAAAATGGCTAGCATTGCTAAAGCTCTTATATTGGAGTTTATCAATGAAATGAGTAGACCAATTCTCATTTTGCTTCTGACATCCATAGTGATTTTATGAATAAAAACACATCATTCAAAGCCTAGTCGTAAAATTATGATTGACACCATCATATGCAAAGGAAACATGTGTTCTCATTATATTCTTATATTGAATCCAAAGAGGATTCAGTGGACTAATTCAACCAACTTGCGAACACCTTAGATATTTTATGGTGTTGGTTGTTGTGTCGACACGCTTGTCACGTGTCATGACACCATCCACTATTAATACTTATGCTGCTTATGTTAGAAAGTCAAAATATTTAGGCCGGGTTAATTTACGTAGGTGCGATAATTTTATAGCTTATTATATGAGATCTGTAATGGGCATCATATTCCTATATAAAAACTCAATTTGTCTCACGGAAAACGACTACAGTAATGGTCTTGATATTGGTAAAGCACACCAATACTTCCGTTTTGGGTTATGTAATTTTTACATACAGCGTTACTTATTCACATATGTCCACCATCATTGAACTAATTTACACCACAGCTAGTGACTGTGTGTGAGGATTTTAAAGGATTTCAAAAAAACTTGAAATCCTTGAACTCTTTTGGATTGACATGGATCTACAATCTTTGAGCTCGGTTAAATGTTTTTATTGCCAAAAATTACGCCGCCACAGTGCACAATGATGGATCACTTGAGTTGAATAAATATTTATGATAAATATGAACTTTCAGCTAGTCTGCTATGTCAAAACCTTAACATGCGATCTCCTCACCGCTAGATTTACGGTGTGTCACTTTGATGAGATAGTTTTCCCGTCATTAGGGGGAGATAAGAACAAACATGTTCAAGTGGAACGACATGAATTGTCGTGATTTGTCCCCACTGTGTCTCATCTTGATCCTCAAAATCGCACAAACTAAAGTGCGTAGATGTATGATACATTCAAGTGACGAGATCACATAACCCTGCTGTAAATATACCTGCAAGAATTGTGTTTTATCAAAAGGACATGGTGCAACCCAAGAGGAATTAGGTATTGCACTACCATCATCCATGGTGGCATGGTGATGCCATAAGTGGCATAAATGGTGTCACAGGCCTTAGCTCTCCAAGGAAGAGGGGAATACCACCTTAGGTTCGATAAATACTCACTCAAAGGAAGAAAGTGAGTTTTGTCACAGGCCGTAGCTCTCTAAGGAAGAGGGGAATACCACCTTATGAGAAAGAGTATGTAGACTTACCTTATGGCACAATGTCTCTCAAAAACGTACTGGAATCGCCTAAGAGGAGATATTCTCTCATAATGGACTACGAGGAGAGAATCTCTCGTAATGGATGTCATTGCACTCCACTACCTTATCAGTTTGGTAGTTTTCGAAAAACTGAACATGCAGCTTATGAAAGTGGTCACAACATATCTCTATGGGGATCTAAATTAAGAGATATACATGAGGATCCTAAACGGATTTCATTCACCCAAATCAAGTGGATGTAGATCACATAAGTGCGTTTGCAAAAGAAATTGAAACGTTCACTAAAGTGACTACTTGATTGGGAAGGGATTGGTGAATTATGTCATTGCGTGTTCATTATGGATATACATAGACTCTCAATGAACTAAGAGATACTCTATGCATGTATTGTAAATCCAAAGTTAAGAGTGAAAAAGATCTTGGGAATACATAGCCTTGAAATGGAACTCAAGGACTGTAATGATGGTGACCATCCATCAATCGGCTTAGGCACTCTAAAAAATAAAATGAGGCCTACTTATACTCCCATGATCATTCGAAATCTTTACTCTAACGATAGATTCATTTTTCATCTAAAGAAAGATGACGAAGCAATGTTGGGAAATGAAATTTCCTATACAAGTGCAATGACACATGATTGTACTTAAACACAATATGTAAGACTCGACCTCTCATTCAATGAAAATCTGTAAAGCTATGTGTAGCTCTGCCCCCACGCAACACCAATGGTTCTTTCAAATACTCAAAAATATGAAAGATTTGAGCTTAGTCAATCCCTATATAGAAGACGACGTGATGGAAAGAAAACTATCCACGTCATAGCTAACTATGCGTAAAGAAAAACACATTAAAGGTGAAAATCTGTTATTGCAGATCAATTTCAAATCTCTTAACGGTTCGTCCATATCTATACTATTGATAGAGTTTTTATATGTTTTACTACGAGAAGATCATGCTTAGCATAAACATGATGTTCATTATGAACTTATGTGTTCAGTTAATGGACAACCTTATCCAAGAGATCAAAGTAAATAAAGTTGGATCTGAGGACGATGTGGCAAGATTTAGTTACTAAAAGTTATATTTGAAAAACATGTGAAAATGCATAACTATGCTAATGTTATTGAAACTCCCTTGATCAAATGAAAGAATCGGAGAGAATCCCATGATTAATGTAAAAATCAGGGGGAGGTGCAGTGTGTTATGCTATTTTTCTCTTTCGACCAAAGTTTTATTTTCTCACATTGGGTTTTTGTTAATTGACAAGACTTTTAATGAGACAACACCCTATGCACCATTTTGTCTTTGACTTGGCACAAATGGGAGTGTTGAAGAAAAAACGTCTTTAATGTGTCTTCGTTAAAGTAACTGACGATAGGAAATTAAGATATTATCAATCAAAGGATGTAACGACTCAATCAGTCATTATTGTCAGTATGTACGTTGT
Organism: Potentilla sterilis; assembly: GCA_963682095.1. NCBI lineage: Eukaryota > Viridiplantae > Streptophyta > Magnoliopsida > Rosales > Rosaceae > Potentilla > Potentilla sterilis. The sequence continues at coordinate 38,930,116 of OY821760.1, read as the reverse complement.
AATTACCATTGTAATATTCACCCTATATAAAAGAGTTTATCAATGAAATGAGTAGACCAATTCCTATTTTACTTTTACAAGATTCAAGTTTTCAATACATGCTTACAGAATAATTAATCAAGCTTAATGAAATAATATATGATGGCTAAAAAAACAAAGTGAATTGAGTTGTCCATAAAATGCATATAGCACAAGCTAGCTATTCTCCAATGCCTCCACCAACGTACTTTGATCAAATGAATCCCTAATATCCTGCAATTCCAATGCCTCCATCATATTGCATCCTCCTTTATTTCTTGTGAACAAAAGCATTGCGTCTTCCATATCTATATAAGCCCTTTCACAAGCCTCATGTTGATGTGGCAAAGAAACTAGCCCCGTTCGCAACGTAGCAACGACATTGTACAAACATTTGTATATCAATACAAATAGAAGTGTTTCTTTAGTACAAGAATTTGAATACAACTTCGACTTAACAAAAACTTTTTTGAAAACTAAAGACAAGAATGTTATTTAGGGTTCAAACTTCGTTTAATTCTTCATTAAGAAGCTCTCGGGCATATTGAAGTTGCAGAGAGGACACGTATGATTCCAATGGCTTAACCATTTTACAATGCAGTTTTCATGCAACATATGAGAGCACGGCATGCGAATGACTTTACAAGCAGTCATTTCCTCCCAGCAAATCACACACATATCTCCATCCTCCAACAGAAACTTCTCCAATGCCTCTATTGAGGCCTTGCTTGCCGGCCTGGGTTTGATCACTGCTTGATTTAACGACTCCCTCATAGCCTCTGACTCCAGCTTTCTTACAATATGCATGACCCTTTCCTCAGAAATATTATTGGCTCGCATTTCTTCTGCAATTCTTATATACTTTTCAGCACAAATTCTACCTACCATGTCAGGCATCCGTCGATTTTGTACGCGAGCCATCTCTGTTCGTCGCGTAGTATCGACATCAAATATACATCTTGCTAATTCTCTCTCTTTCTCGGCCTTAACCTTTGCTTCATATTTTTCATGTGGTACTGTATATTGCTTATCGACTTCGACAATTAAGTCCACCTTGCGTCCTTTAACAACCATGTCGTGAACTAATTCAAGTATTTGGCTTACCATATCATCTACGTTGTTCAATTGCAATGTGCTATTGGGATAGCCAAGAGGTTTCCATATAAGCCTATCTAATTCGAAGGCAAAGTTTATGTCAGACAGCATCCCAGAGATTATATCCCGCGATTCCGGTGACTTGTAATTATCATCGGTGAACGAGATTGCCGCAAATACATCATCATACTGGTGGCTTGAACTGGGGCGTTTGATCAGCCTCTTGAAGCTGGGCTTCTCTGACTTGTAGCTTTCAGTCACTCTCCAAATAATCGAGACACGAGAACTTGGCGCTGGGTTCTTGTCGGGAAAGCCTCTGTTACAGGCCATCACATATATGCTGTAGTTACCATCGTTGTTGAAGGAGGTCGACATTTTCAAATGTAGTCAATTGTTGTATTTGATCAAGCTTGATATAGGTGTTGGTGCTTTGCTGTGGTTTTATAGTAGTGCATGTCTCCATGACCTAACGGGAAGAGGATTAGTTAGTTTCCTTTTTGCTTATGGAATGGAGAGTGATTTTGTCCTTACAAACCTACGTTGAAAGAAACTAAGGGGCAACATTCCTAAACCGGGTAGGATTAGGCCTTAGATCATCGATATAAAGTTTCCAAAACATCTCATTTGCAGATCGATCGATTACCTCTATTTGAGCACTGAGAACATGAAAACTTACATGAGTTTCATGAAGCTCGGTTGTACATACTTTCATGCCTTGATCCGGACCCTATATACATATGTTTTGTGTTGTTTTTCTTTTTCTTTGTTTGATAGTCATAGACTACAATAACTGATCAGATGTAAAATACTCTAAATTAAAGTTGTCTGACATTTTGGTTACTGCAAAAATAATGTTGACTACAAATATCACTTACAAGCTCAAACATTGGGAATTTATACTTTCACATGCTCAAACGTTGTAACAAAATCTAATAACAAATTGAGCATTCTTTGTACCCTCAAATGTCCTATTTCACATGCTCAAACGTTTCCTATCATACTGTTTCTGCACAAACCCGTAGGCCTGGTAGAGACAGATGAATCCAAGCGTGATCTCCCGTAAACCTGCTTACTAAGGAGAATACCGGGCGGGCCGGTCTTCTCCTCTCCGATGCCTTAGTTAGTATAGTTGGAATAGATATAACTTAAGCACGTATATAAGCGGTAGGAAGGATCAGTTACCTATTAATGAGGGTAGTTGAGGCCCTTATATAGGTGGCCAGGAGTGAGGTCTGACCTTACTCTTCGATGTGGGACTGGTTTCCTTCTGTTTGCATACCAAAGGGCAGCTTTGGTGACCTCTTTGGCAGGCAGGCCCCCCGGTCCCCGGGCCCCTGGTAGTAGGATAGACTGCTGGACCGCGAGGCCGGGTGCTGGTGATCCGGTCCCGGGCTTCGGGCCGGCCCCTGGTACACTAGCTGCGGGTCTGTGGGCCTGCTGTTGCCCCTCTGTGGCTACTGTCAACAAGTCCCCCAAGTTCCCGGTCAAGTGCAATCTTGAATGGGGACTTAAAATGTCTTGCCCTTGTCCCGCAGACTCGCAGGGTTACCAACCCAAAGGTGTCCAGTCCCCCAAGTCCGCGTTGAAGATTGGGTGTGACCGGGGTGAGTACCTGTTACCGATGATGTGCAACAGTTTATGAGTATGTTTGCAATATAAGTAGTACTGTGCTCAAGTGTTGTAGTGTCATGAGCATGGAGCGGGGTGAAACCCGGAGAGTGCATGAGATGATAGTGGGGCGTTGAAATCCGCCATGCAATAGTTATGTGCATGGAATGATTATGGGGCGTTGAAATCCGCCATGCAATAGATTTGTGCATGGAATGATAATGGGGCGTTGAAATCCGCCATGCAATAGACGTGTGCATGGAACCTGGACTCCGCGTTCTGCCATATCGGAGCGAGCCGGAGAGCATGGGATCTCGACCGGGCGTTCTGCCATATCGGAACGAGTCCCCGGATGAACTTGTGTACTTAGACCTCGACCGGGAGTTCTGCCAAATCGGTACGAGTCGGTGAGTGTGGGACCTCGACCGGACGTTCTGCCATATCGGAACAAGTCCATATTGCTAGACTGCGACCTCGACCGGGCGTTCTGCCAAATCGGTACGAGTCGGAGAGTATGGGACCTCGACCGGGCGTTCTGCCTTATCGGAACGAGTCCATATTGCTAGACTGCGACCTCGATCGGGCGTTCTGCCAAATCGGTACGAGTCGGAGAGTATGGGACCTCGACCGGGCGTTCTGCCATATCAGAGCGAGTCCATATTGCTAAACTGCGGGGAGGTGGCCCCGGTGTTGCGGTCTGTTGAAGCACCGGTCAACACTTGCTAGTTCTTCTCAGCTTGTGTTGGAATAAGCGTTGAGGTAATGGGGTGGCGTTGAGGTGACAAGTCTCGCCGTGGAGCCCCACATTGATCGCAGTTCAGTGCGACGCAGGGTTTTTATCCTGCTGGACAAGAGTACATGTGTTAGATGTAAACTCACCCGGGTGTATAAAGCCCATGCCGGTCGAATGTTCTCATAACCGGGGTCATGCCATGGAGCCGGTTGTCTGATACCTAACCGGTGAGATGCCATGGGGCCGGGTGGATCTCGTACCCGGAAATATTCTCTCGAGCCGGTTGAATGGTCATAACCGGTGAGATGGTCTCGAGCCGGTTGAATGTTACCTAACCGGTGAGATGCCATGCAGCCTGTTGAATGATACCTAACCGGTGAACTGTCATGGTGCCGGATGGATGGCTCATACCCGGAACAATGCTCTCGAGCCGGTTGAAAGATCATAACCAGTGAGAGGTCTTCGAGCCGGTTGAAAAGATCATAACCGGTGACTTGTAGTGAAGATGCCATGCAGCCGGTTGAATGATACCTAACCGGTGAACTGCCATGGTGCCGGATGGATGGCTCATACCCGGAACAATGCTCTCGAGCCGGTTGAAAGATCATAACCGGTGAGAGGTCTTCGAGTCGGTTGAAAAGATCATAACCGGTGACTTGTTGAAGCCTCGGTTCCCGCTCCTAACACCCTTACCTGTCGCCAGCAGGCGGGACAAGTGGCCGACATGCATTTAAGGAGGAAGTCCATCAGTCCCATCAGTTATGATGGCGTGGGAAGTTTACTAATGCTGGGACACGTGCTGGTAGGGAGCGGTCTGAGATGGAGGGTCTGGATTCGCGGGCGTTTGAGTTGCTCTGATTGCGTGTTTTGGGGGGATTACAAGCGCCTAGGGCACCGGACCTCTCTATAAAAAGGCCTCCTCTGCCTTCTTAAGTTCTATTTTGTTTCTTGCTCAGAGAGAATAAGAGAAAGAGAGAAATCCGGCGAAAGCTCTGTGGAGGTGCCCCGCGACATCCGTTGCCTCAAGTGCTCTTTTACTCTTTTCCTACCATTGCTCGCTGCTTTCGCAGGGCGGACTTTCCTCGGTTGAGCATACTAATCGGTAATTTCTTGCTTTCTTTGCCTGGTGTTGTTCTTGTTTTTCTTTTCGGTGTTTTTGCGGCGGGGGGAGGGGATCTCTGTCGCCGACTGAGTTGTTTTAAGCGGAGCGTCTGCGGTAAACTTGGGGAGGGGCCGCAGAGGGCGCTGTTCTAGCCTGTTGCTGACCAGCGCTAGGGTTTTGTTTTTCTTCCCCTTAGGTTAAAAATATCTTCTGTAAGTTCTGATGGGGCTTCCGAATCGTCCGTCAGGCGTCCCGTCGTGGACGATGAGGAGAGACTGGAGGACTGGCTCGGTTTGGAATCCCCAGAGTCTGAAGCCGCTGACTACTCCCGGAACGGGGCTTCGTCTTCCGGGTCCTCAGGATCTGAGGAAATACCACACGGGGTGCGCCTTGCTGGTGCTCCGCCCGTGAGCTACACCATCGGGAGAGGGAAAGGTGCCGTGGTGTGCGATGAGCCGGAGGGTAGCATGAACCCCGGAGAGATTGCTGCGTTCCGGGAGACGTGGAGTATCCCGGATGAGGTGGCGCTACGGCCACTGAATCCCGGAGAGTCAGCCTGAATCCCGGAGAGTCAGGTTGGGTTGCCGTGCATCTAGACCAGTTTCGCCACGGGTTTTCGCTCCCACTGCCAGACTTCGTGCAGTACATGCTTAGTGCACTGCAAGTGTCTCCCGCGCAGCTTCCGGGGCTCCAGTGGAGGCGACTGCTGAGCCTCGGCTGCCTGTACGAGTTGTCCGGGATGAGTATGCCAACGGTAAACGAATTCCGGGCACTGTACAGGTTATCATACTCGAAGAAGCGAGGGTCCCGGGGTTGTCTGTCCTTCAGCGTCCGGTGCTTTCAACCTATCATCACCAATGTGCCTTCTTGGGTGGATAACAGCTGGAGGAAGAAGGTGGTGATGACGGGCGAGAAGTGGCAGAAGAGGAGGAAGATGTATCGGGTTCCTGGTGCCTTCCAGCCCCTTGGGGATCAATCGTTCGAGCTATCCGAGTTGGAGCAGGAGAGGATCACGACCATACTCGGATGTTGGGACGATCTCAAACGGAGCTCTTACAACTTCATCCGGCGGGAAGTGTTGGAGTATTGCTGTCTCGGGCGAGATCCCGGTGCGTAGCAAGTCCTAGCGGTGACACTTTTGCTAACTGTTTTAAATACTAACCTTTGCTCGTCCTGCAGGTGCATCTTCCCGGGCGGTCATCAAACCCGACACCACCCTATCCATGGACGGTGAAGACCTTCTCGCGAGGCTGAAGGAGAAAGGCGAGGCCGTTTCGCGGACCTCGGTGGACGAGGAGTCCGGTCGGCTTACGGTTCATCCCGAACCGAGGGCCATGGATGTTGAGGACGACGTCTATGTCCTGAGGCATGTGAAGAGCCACCCTGCTGCGCCCAAGGCGGGACCCGGCAAGGGCAAGACTACCGGGGGGCCACTAAAGATTCCCGGTGGAGTGAGCCGGATCCCGTACCAGCTGGGGTCAGTCCCGCTCGTCACCAGGATCACCCGATCAGGCGCACAATCTTCTTCGCCGGACGGCCAGGGTGAGAAGAGGCGGAGGGTCATGGACGTTCCTCCCTCCACGCTGGTGACGCTGACCGACGGGTCGTCCGGTGAGAATCTGGCCAAAAGGCTCAAGGTAACCAGCGGTGCACCGAGTTTCGCTGGGGAAAAGGCTGCCGCTGCCCGGCAGAGTAGCCCCGTGCCTGCGGAGGCACATAGGGGAAGCCCGGAGAGTGCACTCGCCCGGCTGCTGGCGGCAGATTTGGCCGGCCTTGGTCTGGACAGACCTGGGGTCACCGGAGCCTTGGCGGGCGGGAAGCGCCAAAAGTTCAAGGAGTCGGTCCTGCAGGTAAGAATTGCCTGGTGCCATTGCACCGCTCGTAACTCATTTCCTTTGTTGCTTGCTTAATTGGCTCTCTGTTGTTATGCAGTTGTTGTACAATCTGTACCAGCCGGATCCGAGCGAGGGGCTGAAGAGGCAGGTGGCCGAGCTGACAGAAGCCCGAGAGTGGTTGGAAGCAGAGAAGTCCCGGCTGGAGCGAGAGAAGGCCAGATTGGAGGAGAGGGCCAAGAAGCAGGTGGCCAAGCTGGAGGAGCAGGTCCGGAGCCTGGAGAAGGAGAAGGAGCTGGCTGAGGAGGAGAGGGCCGAACTGGAGGCCAAGGTGGACGAGCTCCAGGTGGGAGATGCCGCTGCAGCCGGGGAAGAGGACCCGGAACTCTACGAGCGGGTTGTTCTCAAATACCATGAGAGCGATCAATTCCTTAGGTTCCTGGAGAAGGCCAGGGAATCGGGCATCGCGGACGCGTACACGGAATGGGAGCAGAAGGGGTACCTGGATACTTCCCGGATGCCGAAGGCCGCTGATGAGGATATCCATGAGCAGTCGGAGGAGGACCAACCGGAAGGGGAGGGTGGACCTCAGATTGCTGAAGGCGCGGCTGCTTCATCTGGAGAAGCTGGTTGATTGCCCGGTGAGGGGAGAGGCGTGGCTCCTTAGGATTTTGCCCTTGCTCTTTTTTGTAAACTTGCCGGAACGGTTTCTGCTTGTATTATCCCTCGACTATGAATATACATGAATTGGTGGGACCGGTGGAATTTTTCTCGAAAGTAGTTTGCATATATATCTTGTGATGTTACAACGGTTGAACCGGTGGTATGCCAAACTAACCGCTTGGAGATTTGACGAGTCTACCAGCCCTGGCCTTGCTCCCGGTCGGGATCTGCTCTCATTTCCCCTATATACCGTTGGAGCTGGCCGTTATTAATCAGACCCTCCACCGCTGTCTTGAGAGCAAAGCACTTGCTCGTTCGATGAGTAGCTTCATCATGATAGGAGCAGTACTTGCCCGTTTGCGCCGTGGTAAGTTTCCCCTTCGGGTACTTTCTCCTGGGCGGTGGTGGAATGATGCTCCCGTTCTCGTGCAAAATGTCCTCGTATGAAGAGGTGAGAGTGGTGAAGACCTCTTGACCGGCCGGTTCTGCTGGCATGATTGCCAGGGGGCGTTCTTGCCTGTATTGCGCCGGCTTGTGCTCGTTCTGGGGTCTATCATGATAGGGCCTCTGCTGCCGTTGCCCCCAATTTCTGTTGGGCCAGCTCGGTAGGGCGGCTCGGTTCTCGGTCCGCTGGCTGGTCTTGTCTTCTTGGCGGGGTGGGGGGTGCTCCTCCCGGGGGTGGTCTTCCTGCTGCTCTTCCCGCTTCCTCTTCAGCAGGTGCTGCCCGTACGTCTCGTGATCGGCCTGAGCATGCCGGATGGCCATTGCCATTAACTCATCATACCCCTGCGGGAGTTCCACCCGCACGGCATAGGAAAATTTTCCTGGCCGGAGCCCTTGTTTAAATGCCATCTCGGCGATACCCTTGTCAAGGTTACGAACCCCGGCCGTCGCCGTCTGCCAACGGTTGACGAACGTCCTCAGCTCCTCTCCGGGCGCTTGCATGCAGTTGAAGAGGATGGTCGATGTGCGGGCTCCCTCGACCCGGAGGATGAAGCGGCCTACAAACCGATCGGCCAGCTGTTCGAAGGCCTCGATTGAATTCGCCGGAAGCTCATAGAACCAGCTTAGCGCCTCTTCAGACAGAGTTTCCTGGAAAATATTGTAGCACACTGCATCGGAGTAGCCCTTGGCGCACGTCTGGGATCGGAAACTGTCCAGGTGCTGGTACGGGCAGCCGGACCCTGAATAGGTGAGTTTGAGGGATTTCTGGTTACCAGATCTCCCCGATTCCATAACCCGGTGCGAGAAAGGGCCCATGCGCTCATTGAATCGCGCGCCTTCCATCTGCCGCGCCGCTCTTCTCTCGTTGGCTTCCACTTGGGCCTTTAGATCCGATACAGTGTCGGCGAGTATCTGCAATGACTGTGCATTCGGGGTCACGGCTTCATCCTCGAACGAAGTGTGTGGCTGAAGGGGCGTCGGCGAGCTCTTGGGCGGTGCCGTGCCGGCCGGTGACTCCGCTCGCTCGGGATCACTGAGCCTCCTGCCTGATGACTGCCCCGCCTCAAACCGTCGAGACTGGCTTGGCGGGGGTGCTTGTGCCCTGGTCATAGCTTCGTTGCGCTGCTGTCCTCTCTCCAGGGCGGCTACCAGGGCAGCGTTCACCGCCTCCATTTCTTCATACCGGGCATTGGACTTGGCTCTATCCCGGTCGCCTTCCTCGCAGGCGACCAACTTCTGCTGCCATCGCCCGTATCTCCCCCGCCATATCGCTCTGCTCGGGGCTGTACGTGGCGTCCTGGTCACTGTTACAGTGCGGGCTCTCCTCTCGGTCGCTCGGATCATCCGAGAACGTCAGAGAAAAGCTCCGGTGTGCTGGCTGGTCGTCCTTCGCCGGGCTTTTCCCGCGCGAGTTATCGTGGTATGGCCCCAGCGTGCCGGTCGGCCTCCGACAGCTCCCGCCTTCTTGATCGCCCTGGTCGCCGTGCTGCTCCCGCACAACGACCGGGGTGGAGATAAGCGTTTGCCCTGGTGCAACACGCTGCTCCTCGGTGGCATTTCTTTCCTGGCCTACTTCCGAATTCTCTGCCATCGATAATGCTTACGTGGTTTCTTGTCCAAAGGTTCCCACAGACGGCGCCAATTGTTTCTGCACAAACCCGTAGGCCTGGTAGAGACAGATGAATCCAAGCGTGATCTCCCGTAAACCTGCTTACTAAGGGGAATACCGGACGGGCCGGTCTTCTCCTCTCCGATGCCTAAGTTAGTATAGTTGGAATAGATATAACTTAAGCACGTATATAAGCGGTAGGAATGATCAGTTACCTATTAATGAGGGTAGTTGAGGCCCTTATATAGGTGGCCAGGAGTGAGGTCTGGCCTTACTCTTCGATGTGGGACTGGTTTCCTTCTGTTTGCATACCAAAGGGCAGCTTTGGTGACATCTTTGGCAGGCAGGCGCCTCCGGTCCCCGGGCCCCTGGTAGCAGGATAGACTGATGGACTCCGAGGCCGGGTGCTGGTGATCCGGTTCCGGGCTTCGGGCCGGCTTCTGGTATACTAGCTGCGGATTTGTGGGCCTGCTGTAGCCCCTCTGTGGCTACTGTCAACACATACCATGTCATTTTAGAAATCGGGGATGGTGGGTGGGTGTGTGGTAATACACTCTTTTGTACCTTCCTACTCTCTTAAGCTATGGTTTCACTATCTTCCCCTAATGGATCATAAAAAAATTATCGTTAAAAAATCCATGTCAAACCAAAGTGACACGCGGACACCCCAACCCGTTAGAACTTAGAAGTCCCTTTCTGAACTCACAGCAATGTCACCACCAAGTACCTTGGACTCTGTCCATTCTTTCCCAACACAATACGATACAAAAAATTCAATCTCAATTCACTTTGCCCTCTCTCTCTGACTTCCTCTACCTTCTTCATCTCTCTCTCTCTCTCTCTCTCTCTCTCTCAGAATGGCTCTGCATGCTCCTCTTAATACTCGCCACCTCTTCCAGATTCGCCGACCAAACCTCTCCCGCTTCCGTGATCGACTCCCCAATCCGCCGCCGCCAAATCTCACCTTCAACTTCCCTCACTCGTGCTCTCCCCGCTCCTTTCTTCATTATTCTCACTCCGTCTCTCCCAGTTAGTTTCTACCATTCCTCTATGCAAATGCGCTGCTTCCACCTTTATTATATAGAATTTATTTTCGCCTTTATTTTTTCTTAATGTGAAATTGTGTTCATCTGGATTGACCATGTTTGTTGTGTTCAGTATGCAGATGCGCATCAGTTACGTCTTCGGATTCTTTTGATTCGGATTCGGATCAAAACTATGCTTCTCAACCACCTCAGGTGTTCATTTTCTTTATGTAATCTGTTCCTCATTTGTTATTTTAGATGCATTACACAGCTATCCAATAATAATAATATATATGAATAGGGTTTATATACAGAAACAATCTTCTGTAAGAGAAGTAGATTAGTTGGAATTCAGCTAGAGCTACTAAGATTTCCTGGATGAAGAAAAATGGGGTATATTAAATTAAGCAATTTTAACTTATATTCAGTACATTGGTTTAAAGCATTGTAGATAAGATTTGGGCTTTTGGCTTTTTTTTGTTTGACTTCTGTCCAAAAAAAAAGAAGATTTCTTATTTGTCTGTTCTTTTGTATTTGAAATTTGACTGTTCTTTTGTAATTACTCTTATTTAATTGCTAACAGAGATACTCCTCACATGCTTAAGTGAAAATTGTTTTTAGCGTTGTATGAACATGTATCCCTGAATACTTGGTTTCTTCTTTACAATCACACCGTTTGTATCCTTTTTTTTAGACACACACATATAGATATATATTAAATCTTAGTTAAACACCTGGTTATTAGCGTGTACTTCGACAAAGCATTTGCAAAATGATGTTGGCCCATATTGATTGTAGTTATCGTATTTGCAGATTCCTCAACAAAATAAGGTTGCTTTTTTGGAGGTCCTGAAGAAATCAAGTTCGTTTTTGCCTCATGTAACCATTGCCAGTACGCTGTTGGCTCTTGTCTTTCCACCTTCTTTCACATGGTTTACAAACAGGTTCTTGAGCCTTGTTTAGCTGATTTGGTTGATCAACACTTAAAAGCATTTCCTTGCAGTGTCCTAAGTGAGCAACTTCCATGGCATAATCATTATTAACACCACTGTGGTTACAATAATGTGATTGATTTGCACGTAAAGAAGTTTAGTCCACTTGCTTAGAGCGCTTTCTTGTAGTTAGTGCAATTGGAGTAAGCAATTGCATTATCTTTGCCAGTTCTTAATTGGGCTGTTGATTTTTACTCTTTATACTGTCTTAACACATGGATGAAGCTTTACTTGTTTCTGTATCACGCACAGTTCATTGGATAATACATGTGTACTTGTAATATTTTGTATTTGAAAGCTTAAAAACTAGATCACAGGATAACCACAGTTCATCCGATAAATGTTTCAATCTGATCTCTTCAACCTTTTAGTGTCAAAATTTTGCAATAGTCCCTCTGTCAGTCAGTTCTCATTAACTCACCAAGTGGTCAATTCATCTCTCCATTGTTCTCAGACCATGTTGATTGGTTTCACATTTCAGTTTACTGGTGGGCATTTATGCATTCATTTAATTAAAAAGAAGTGGAAGAAGGGCTCAACTTGACATAATTCTGATTTACTGGGTTGGGAATATTCAAATTAGAAACACAAAAACCAAATGAAAAAATCTAGGGTGAAGAGCTTAGTTTGTTCTAGATTTCATTTCCATATGTATGAAGTATCCCGGTTCAGCTATTGTAGGATCGATGTTTGTATTGTGAATTTTCTTAATATATGTTCATGATTATGCTCTTGTATTGTGCTTTTAGGTACTATGCACCTGCATTGGGTTTCTTGATGTTCGCAGTTGGGGTTAATTCCAGTGAGAAGGATTTCCTTGAAGCTTTCAAGAGACCAGCAGCTATTTTTGCTGGTTATATTGGTCAATTTGTTGTCAAGCCTCTTCTTGGATATATTTTCGGCATTATCTCAGTAGCATTATTTGGCCTTCCAACTCCAGTAGGTGAGATTCAGCCTGCCTAGCTGTCAAAAGTATGGTGTGGGCACACTAATCGTTCGTGAATATGTTGAATCAGGTGCGGGGATTATGTTGGTATCTTGTGTTAGTGGCGCCCAGCTCTCAAACTATGCTACTTTTCTGACCGACCCACCAATGGCTCCTTTAAGCATTGTCATGACATCGTTGTCTACTGCTACTGCTGTATTTGTTACACCATTCTTATCGCTTTTGCTCATTGGAAAGAGATTGCCTGTTGATGTAAAGGGAATGATATCCAGCATTCTGCAGATTGTAGTTACACCAATTGTTGCAGGCTTGCTTTTGAATAGGTGATACGCCAACTCATAAAAGTAACTTCTTTTTATATTGATACATCAAGAGTTTCTGATATGTCATGCATAATTTTGCCTTCAGGTTTCTTCCCCAAATATGTAATGCTATTCGCCCATTTTTGCCTCCACTATCAGTATTAGTAACAGCATGCTGTGTTGGAGCACCACTTGCCATTAACATCGAGTCCGTTCTGTCTCCTTTTGGATTAACCATTTTGTTGATCATCATCACATTTCATTTGACGGCGTTTATCGCTGGGTATTATCTTACTGGCATAGCCTTTCATGGGGCACCTGATGTTAAACCATTACAAAGAACACTATCATATGAGACAGGTTATAACTTCTTCTCTTATACGAAATTTCTGGTCAGCAAGTTTAGGATTGTGACATTAATTAATCATTCACCTATTTATTCTTATTTTTCTGAATATAAATTCACTCTTGCAGGAATGCAAAGCAGTCTTCTGGCCCTTGCACTTGCTAATAGATTTTTCCAAGATCCACTTGTGGGAGTTCCTCCTGCAATTTCTGTGAGTCAATGTTTAGCATATTCACCAATTTTATTCTCATTCTTCACCAATTCCATCCCGTCACCTACAGAAGGGATTCTTCTGCAAGCACAACCTTGGCTTCAGCACTAATTTTCTAACCGCCACTTTTGGATCCATCTTATTTCTTTTCCCACAGAATTACCATAATTATTATTAATTATTTTTTTTTGTTTTGTTTCGGCTTAATCCTCCATGATACTCAAATATGAGTATTGTCACTTGTAGTCTTCTAGAGCTGTCCAGGAGTCAACACATTACTCCAAAAGGAGTACTGTAATTTCCAAAGCAGTGGAAGAGTGACTACAAAGAACTTCAAATACACAACCTAATGTGGTAGATTGACAACATAAAATAGAACTTAAGCATTTTCAGCTCTTAGAATTAGAACTCTATTTCTTCAGCAATTTCTTTACTAATTTTTAACATGTTTCAGATTGTGGCTCATATAGTAGTTCTACCTTACAGCCCTACAAATTGCAACTTTTTTCTGTTGGAAATATAATGCATTTGTCACTTACAATCTTTGCTGTTTTCTCTGTGATCTACAGACTGTGATGATGTCTTTGATGGGTTTCTCCCTTGTCATGGTTTGGACCAAAACGAAAGAATAAATCAAGACAGATAGATCTCAAACTGGATGTCTTGCATATGAACTTGGAGTATAAATTGATAAAAGATTGGAGTACAATTAAAGCCATACTTCAAATTCTTTCTTCTCCTTTAGGCCTCATTCTTACTGAGAGATTTCTTTTAATTGATTGTACTCTGTAACCCATTTTGTACACCTTATAGTGTTAAGTTGGATTGAACATAGTCGTTAATGTGTATTGCACGAGGAGAGTTTTTACGGTTTTCCTAGAGCCCATCTCTATCTCTACTAGCCAAGTCAAAAAAGTGCCATAAAAATTTGTGGATTCCTATAGTACTCTTCGTGTTAAAGAATTACTTAAAAGAATAATTTATATATAAAAAATATTAAACAAAATGAAAAAATGTTGTCGAGATAAAAACTTTCACCTGTTATATATTCCATAGAGTAAAGTAAAGTATGTGTGACCCATTAGCCCATAAGTAAGTATTGTGGACCGAACTTTTGTATATATATATATATATATATATATATGAGTCTGGATCAAGGGACATTAAATTTTACACAATTTTTTACACTCCTTATTAGCTATCAGATTTTATGATACTCAATGGTTTTATTCACACATTCTTAAATAATTATTTTTTATTTTTTTACACGCCTTCATCATTATTTAAACGTGTATAAGGGGCTAATGTATGTAATGTGGTGACTTATATGAACCATAGTTGATATACAAACATAGATAAAAACCTGAGTTGATATAAAGTTATAGTATGTACCAGTACCCATCTTTCTTAATCAAAAGCAATGAAGCATTTTGATTTACAAAAAAAAAAAAAAAATTCAAATAAAACAGAATGGAGCAAAACCAACTGAAATTATATTCAAAGTCACCCTTTAGCATAACACACTATCAATGCGGTCAAAAACCACAACCCAAAAGTACAATTGTTTGGAATTTGTAAGATTATCTACACAAAAATTACCCAAAGTACAATTCATTGTGGGGTAATAACAAAATTAATCAAGGCCCTTAATCAATTGTCTCTTCCACAGTAGCGGCAAACTCCTATATCAAAGTAGAGCATATTCTGACCAGTTGGTGCCTACAACTGCAGTAATCAAAGTGCAGATTCATTAATAAATACAATAGAGAATAACCATGATAATGAAAATAAAATGAACTCTGAACCTACTTAGATACTGTATTGTTCCGAAAAGAATAGGAACTTTGAACCTATTGGCTAGAACAGCCCCAATATATATAGGATATACTTTGTTTAGGTTAGCTAAATGCTCAATGAATAAACCAATTTTTATTATGGGAGCTAAAAGTGGCTAATAATCAGTTAAGGCATTCAACTACAAAAATTTGATATAAAAAATAAACTACGCAGGAGATAGGGAACTTACATTAGTAACTAAGCAATGGTTGAAGATCTTAATGAAGTCGCATTAGCTTTGTCTTTAAGTGGACAATTTCAGATATCATGACCGCCACCATGACAATGACTACATTTTCAAATCTTTTTCTCCATCATCTCAAAGGCAGAAGGGTCACGCTTTGTAGAGCTAGATTCTTTTTTGTTTTTTAATCCTAATGGACGACCTTTATGAGGTTGAACATTAAGCTCTAACAATAATGGAAGAGAAGCACCAAGAAACTGAGTTAACTTCCTCTTGGTATTGTCTTTCTCGGTAAGAGGCATTCTTTCATACTTGCTCTTGAGTTCAGATAAGATAACATCTATATCATCACCTTCATCCAAGCTTACTTCAAATAATCTTGTATCAATTCTCCACTGTTCATGAATGTTGTTTAATGACAATGGTGCAAAATTCATCTCTCTAATCATATGTGCACAAGGAAGGCCCATAGTTCTTCGAAAATGACCCTTGCATTGAGATGAAAGGCTGCTGGACTTTGCTAATTCATATTGCTTATGTAGCTGCTCAAGTGCAAATCTAGATATATGAGTTATGAGCTCTTTGAACAGTGGAATACCAACTTTATGTGGATGATGAATCTTTTCGCTAGAGAGTAGAGCTTTGATTTCATGATACTGATTCTCAATAGCAAGACAAACTCTGTCCTTCACCTCACCAAGACCTCCACTTGAAACTTGAAGATACTTCTTTATAGTTGAATGAGCACCTTCACCCCTTGAAGTAGCACGATTACCAAAGTGCATCACCTGACCAGTCCATGCAGTTACAAATTAATCTTTTAATGACAGCCAATTACCTCTGATGTAATTAAGAATTGCTAGTTTATGCTTGTACTCAGCTTCAAAATTAGTCCAGGCTTCATTGAAAGATGCTTCATCATGAGAATTGATCAAAGTAGTCCACGTAGACATGAAAGCAACCCAATCAGCTTCTTCAGTAAAATGAGGCTTACAATTTGTAGCAATATTTTTCTCAATATGCCACACACATAAGATATTAGCAGTTCCTGGAAAGACAACTTTTGCAACATTCATCAATGCTAGTTCTCTATCAGTTATAATCACCAGAGGAGAAACCTCAACTCCCAGTATTCTGCTAAACACTTTCAAAGCCCATACGTAGTCCTATTCTTCCTCTTTTTGCATGAAGACAAAACAAGAATAGAATGATGTATTAAAACTGGTGACTCCAACAATGTCCAGTAGTGGCATCTTGTACTTGTTAGTCTTGTATGTACAATCCATCACAAAAACATTTGTATAGCTCTTAGTCAAAGCAATTGAAAGTGGATGAGCGAACATCAAATGAGTCAACCAACCATTTTGATCATACTCAACGTTATATCTGAAACCAGCTTGACCAAGTTCATCAAGTAAGGCTTGAATAATTGTACGACCTGCTAAATTCTCCTTCAACATTCTGTGCTTCTCATTATAGATACTTCTGAAAACAGCTTGCAAATAAGGATTGCTTTGTCGAAGTGAAGACATTATCTGGCGTGGTGATACGCCAGCTTTACTCATCTCTCTAATCTTCATGATCTCCTCTTTTGATAACCGGCGACAGTAAGGATGCCCAGACATATCTCTGGAAGGTTCATGGTTATGCGCCAAATTCTTTATATCCACCTTCCAGATACCTTCAGGTTTTTTTCTCCCCACAATTTCAAAAAGGCAGTCTATTAGACGAGACACAGTCTTTCTTTTCCTGTTCTCTAGTGGAACCATCCTAGTGTCTCGATACTTGCCACCTCTATCACAACCAATGTACACACACCTATCAGGTTTTGATCTCCTTATAACAGTCACATACCCTTCCATGAGTGCAGTTTTATGAACAGAAGCAAGCAGCTCTTCCCGACTATTGAAATTTACTTTCAGCAAAGAAAGCATTTTGTCTACTTCAGTAAGCTCTACTGTACTTCATAGATAACCAATATAATAAATCATTCAAGTTTAATGTCAATTCATAATACACTAGTTTCTAGAAAACAGAAAACTGCTGCATCTAGCTATTATTTTGTATACATCCAAACTTAAGAGTTTTTACCATTAACAATGCAATCTAAAAGATGAACAGAGCAATTGTTATTAATAATGACTTTAAAGATTAAAATGTTTAAAAAAAAAGTAGCTAGAGGCAATGCAATCATGATGATTATGCTAGAAACGTTGGTCTTCAATCTACAAAGCAATCATGATGATTTTGCTAAAGTATTTGATCTATTTTGTGGAGCAGACCACTCTCTTTTTATAATGTTTTTAATTATTTTGGTCTAAACTCTTATAATGTGGTGTTGTTTGGGTACTTAATGTGAATATATAATAAAAGTACATTTACATGATAGTAGATTGAAGACCAACGTTGAAGATGATTCTTCTTTTAACTCTGTAAGAGCATAAAGGACACTGAGATTAAGTGAAGTAGCTAAACTCACCTAATCATCTTTTTCAATGTCCTAAATTCTTCATTCATTTTACAAGTACCAATGAAGAATCCAATATATTTCAGGGGCCTATCAGCCTATGTCTTCTCTTGGTTATCTAGCTCAAACTAGAAAAAAGTATAAATAATCATTCAGTATTTCAGGGTCCTATGAAACCAACAAGATTGGGAAAGCTAGCCTAAATAGTCATTCAGTATTGCTGTACCGCCTTACATATATTTTACAGGTCAATTTTGTTTAAGTTTTCAAGCAGACTATAGGTACCTCTGGAGACCATATCGATCAGCAAACATATATAGATTTCTAGCTTTACTTTCTACTATTATCATAAACTTGAGGCTCTTAAGGTAACATATTCACTCAAGAGGAAGAACCCTATACTATCGTAGCAGCTCATGATTATTACTTATTACAGTCCCTCATGCCTTTTTTCGCTCATGGTTTAGCAAGCACCCAATTATCAATCAATTTAACCATTGCAACAAAACAATGAAAGTAAAGCTAGCTTCAATAATATTAGAATCAATCAATTCAAGCGAGACCCATGATTATGAAGCAACCCATGCAAGAATTAAACCAAGACAAGCTTCTAAATTCAGTAATTGGCTGAAAAACATCGATATACTATCAAAGAGCAGGGGATTCGCATACACTTGAGGGTTAGAAATTTACCAGAAGGCTTGATGTATTCCAAGGGGGTTGAATGATTATTAGACTCATCCGTTTCTTTCAAGTCTCCATTGCAAATTAGGTGTATAATTTTCTCCAATGCTGGCTCTAAATTTTCTTCCTCTACCATGACTGAACTTGAGAGGGAAGGACTCGCGCGAAACCCAAGTCTGCAAGAAATATGAGGGTTATGAATTTAGGGATAATGGAAAAAAGAAAAGAAAACAAATAAAGGGGTAGTTTGAGTAGTTCATTGAAGAAAAGTGGATGGGGGTGTGTTAATAGAGTTTGAGGGTGTGTGAATATCAGCGGCCTATATATATATATATATGGCTCTTCCGATGAGAGATCTCTTATTCTGTTCCATGAGTTCTATCCAAACCAAAACCATTGCATCACTTGCAGGTTTCAGCCATGAAACCCATCATCACAGAACCAATTCAAGCTCGTCAAATTCTCACCAGAACCAACCCAAACTATCTCTCCTCTTTTCTCCAACCTCAGAGAACACACCCAAAATTTGGTTTTGATTCAGACATCAATTTTGTATCCTTCTCATGTTCGTGAACCCGATTTACTGTTCCATCAATGGAGTCAAAAGCCAGAATTCTCCACCTTTTCATGATCTTTCCCAAATTGAAGAAGTAGATTACGAAAAAGAAACCAAAGCAACCTCCAAGAATTCTCAACCCTCCTTCTGTTATCATATCCCAGAACCCAGATTCCCAATCTCCCCATTTGTGACTAATTAACAATTATCCCAATCACAACCTTAATAAACACTTTCATAGGAATTCTTATATTGAATTGAGGTTTGTATTTTGATTCTTTTCTCATATGGGTTACCCTTGGTTTGGCTAGTATTGTTGGGTTATGAGGAAGAAGGGATGGAGAGGGTGAAGTAGAGAAGGGTAGTGAGGAGGAAGAAGAAGATCCGTACGCGTTTGCAGCCAAGACTTTTTTTTTTTTTTGGCTTAAGACCCTTGACTGAATCTCCACCCTCGAAAATCATTAAAACAAAACAGATCCAGCTGCTCCAGAGGTATCCCTCAAAATGCACAAAATGAGGGATATATATATATATATATATATATATATATATATATATATATATATATGTGGCAAAATTACTGTTTTGGTCACTGATCTTTGTCAAGAACGACAGTTTGGTCACTATCGAATGTCAAATATCAAAATGGTCACTCAAGTTATGCAAAAGTATATCAAAATGGTCACTCCGTGAACTGAGACGTTAAAATATGTCACGTGCCGTCGATGTTCACTACATGTGTCAAAGTGTTGAGGGTATATATGTCATTTTAAGGGTTATAAATCTGCTGTCATCCGGGACGTACCAATCTCATCACCTTTGTCTAGGAGTCAGGTTTTTGAACTTCAGACTGCTCTTGATATGGCACAAGATTTGCCCCAGACTCTGGTTCAGGTTCCAGACTTGAATCAATTGCAAAACTTTGTTGATCGGATGAGGCATGTTGGTGATTTGCTTAATATTTCCATAAGCAAGTACGGGGATTTACACATTCAGATTTCAACTACACTGATCACTCTTGGTGCTGAGTTTCAGAAGCTTTTGGTCATAGGTGAGCAAGCCGATGCCCCAATTGAAGACCGAAACCTGAGTGCTCAGACTCGTGCAGCAAGGGCAGTTCTAAGGGGAGATGCTCAATCAGTGCAAGTGAGTGTCAAGCACTTTGGTAAGAGCCTTCAATGCAATTTGGCTAAGCCAGACTGCGCTTTCTATGGGATTGCTCCAGAAGGTGCTTGCTTGACACTGGTTTTTCAGTTTTTCATTCCTGGTACCCATCGACTTGATAAGTCAATCAGTATGCATTGCAGACTTCCTGTACTTGACCAAGGGTCCAACTAAAGGATTTTGGTTGGTTTACCCATATCTGCTCAAATTTTGGAATTTTGGAAGTAGTCAGTATGATGTCTAGAGAAATTAGTTATGATTTTGGCAGAGTTGTATTTTACCAAACATGTTGTAGACCTTGCTCTCTTAAGACGGTACCCTGTGATTCACAAAAGTGGAGTTATCTCCTTTTGTCGTTGTTCGCTTCTTTCTTCTTACTACAAGTTGCCTACCAGGTACCCACTAGCAAGAACAAAGTGACTAGTTTTTATCATGAATATATGAGTGGATGTATGTTTTCTTAACCATCTGCAAACTTCAAACTGAATCTCCTACCTGAGTTGAATCACTTGTATGCAATACCATTTTGATTATAATATGTTGTTACTGTACAGCCGCTAGAAGTTTCTAACAATCTGGATCCATTAATTGCACGCGGGAAAATAAATTCTGAACAGCTTGTGCATCCCCTTCTTTAAGCTTTAGTTGATTTGAGTAGTCAATCTTATTATCGGATTTTCCTTCAACAACATCTATGCTTCTGTTACCCTCAGAATCAATAATCACTGTTCGAAATAGCCTTATCTTTTGTACTTCTTCAGCACTATCCAACTGCAATGACCTTTTGGTTCCACCGCCTATGCTCTTGTGGGATTTATAAAATTTACCACTTACTGGGCTGATCAAATGGTTGTGCTCTAGCTCAACTTCAATAATTCTCCACCTGTTGGATTCCATTAACCTGAACTTCACCATTGCCAGACAACCAGTTCTAGTCTCCGGCCTAGGGCGATTAGCTTCACTCTTCTTTTTGAAACCTGCACTGCTGCAGCTAAGTTTTGCTCTATATCTCTCTTTGGTCTTTCTATACCATGTATTGCTTACTCTAACTCCAAACCCCTGTTGCTTAGCATAGCAATTGTAGAAATAATACACATCCTCATAAGAATCGAACTCCATTCCAGCCGACGGAGGGAGAGGATTCTCTCCTTGCATAATGCCAGTTTGAGTTACAAACTCTGTCATTGCACAGTCTCCTTCAATCTCATAACCATCAGCATCATCATCGCCTGCTGGCTCCGTGTTGAGAGAAACTTCATCCATCTAAATACAGATTCAAAACCCAAGACACAGTCAAATCCAGATAAATTCAAGTACAAGAGCATAAACATATTCCTATTAACCAGTCCACAAAATTTAAACTAAAGACTTTCAAATGTCCTAATAGAATCAGCTACCTCGATTAACACACTAATCTAGTGAGTCTTTGCTCATTACTCAATCATCTAGAAGTGTAAAAAGATAGAGCAACTATAGGGTTATTTCCTGCAACTGGAGACACCCAATCACTAGTTTTGGATTCTGAAACTCTTGCCTATCATAAAACAAACAAAAAATCACTATCTAACTTGTGCATCATATTCTCATCAACCAACTGGAGACACCCAATCACTAGTTTTGGATTCCAGTTTATGATATTGATCTTATCTGGCATACTCACCATTTGCATCCTGTATCGTATTGTAAAGATCTGCATAAACTACTTGGAAAGGTATTGGAGCATGACGATATGGACTCAGACAGAACTAAAGGGAAGAAGCTGGATACTGGGTTCTCTGAAATCAGCAAGCAATGGGAAGAGGCATTTGGTACCAGGGAAAGTTACTGTATACTTGTGAAATGGCGGGTAATTTGTGAAATGGCGCCAATATACCTCAGTGACCATAATACCCCTGGCAAGAAACGGAATATTCGAAGAATATCCTATAATTAACAGTCGTTTGACCTCTAATGACCAAATTGATGATGAAACATTAACTTGAGTGACCATTTTGATATTTGACATTCGATAGTGACCAAACTGTCGTTCTTTGACAAAAATCAGTGACCAAAACAGTAATTTTGCATATATATATATATATATATACTATTATTAAAAAAACAAACTTTGTTAGCTAAAAGACTAGTAAAATACAACAACACCCTGAAATCTTATATTAATTTTAAATAGATTTTAATAATTGAAAGGTAATCTAGTAAATGTGAAAATAAAAAAAATAATAAAAAAGAAAAGTAAATAAAATTTCAAACTGTAACTACCTTATTTGCAGTATCCTCCCACTTTCAGATAATCTCTCACTTTCTTTTAAAAAATATAAAATAGTAAATACTGTTGTAGGAAGGTTATTTCCGTAATTTCCTGGATGTGTCTTGACCTAATTAGACTAGTATAGTTGATTCTGTATTAGATAGGGAATCCATAATGTATCGGGATATTTGTTGTAATGCCTATATAAAGGTCTCTCTATCAATCAATAAGATACAGTTATCCCTATTATCTTTTCTCTTTGAACACGTTATCAGCACGTGACCTCCCTGAGCCCTAGAAAAACCCTAATAATTTTTTTTTTCCTCCTCCTCGATCCCTTCCGTCGGCCGCACCTCCTTCCTCGGGACCCGTCCCCCCCCTCCCCCTTCTCGGTCTCTCCTAGGCCGCAGCCCCCGCCAGGCCGGCTGCCTATTCGCCCGCTCGCCAATTTGCTCGCTCACCAACCCGCGCGCTCGCCAGCCTATTTGCTCGCCGGCCTGTTCACTCGCCATCAACTTTTCAAGATAGCTCCGCCAGATTACTCTCGTAGGAAGAGGCTCGATAGGGCTGGGCATAAAAAACACTAATCCCGAACCCGTCCCGATCCCGTCCTGAAATTTACCGGGATGTGACGGGACTTAAATCTCAAAACAGCAGGCCCGTCCCATCCCATCCCGTCTCAATAACATGGGACGGGACGTGGGACGAAGAGTGTAAGTCTCGTTTAGGCCCGTCCCGTCCCGCAATAATAAGGCACATAATCTCAACCGTCTATTTCATCATCACCGTTCATTTTCTATTCTGACTTTCTGAGACTCCAAGAGACCAAGACTACTGACTACGAAGCCACAAACCTAAATCAGTAAATCAGTAAATCCCCTAAATCCCATACCTAGTTCCTGAGTTCCTCTTCCTCCCTTCATCGAAAGCTCACCCTCAGGTTCCTCTTCCTCCCTTCACCGTCGTCAGCTTCCCACACCGTCATCTTCCCCTTCTGTTCTCTACTAATTATCGGCGAACGGCTACCCACTTCGCTGATGTCGTAGGTCTTCGCCATATTTAGCTCTGTGTGTAAGTTTTAATTGTTCATATTTTGCAGTAATTCAGTTTTTGGTTTCATGGGTGATGAGTCCAAAGTTCATATCACCAGTCCATCTTATGATTCTTTTCAATTTTGACAGATTTTACCAACCTCTACCGAAGCTGATGGCTAGAGGAAAGAAGATAGCAGCTCGACCGAACCCTTCTGCTTCTGGTCTTCAGATGTCATCAACAGGGGCATCAGTTGTATCACCATCACTTCCCGCCACATTGACTCAATTTCTCGAAGATGCAAATCCAGGTTCAAGTCATCCTCCTTCAAATCAACCTGCTACAAGTGAACCCGCAGATGAACCTGTTGCATCTGTAGGTGAGGGTGGTGAGACTCCTGCTTCATCAGGTATAAAACGTACTAGTCGTGTTTGGGAGCATTTCAAAGAGTATGAGAAAATTGAAAGAGTAAAAGATGCAGAGGGTAAAGTAATTGAGATAGTTACTAAAAGGACTTATTGCATCCACTGTCCTAGGGGAAAGATTGGGGACTTTAATGTTGAGGGTAAGAGTGGCACTTCTGGTTTGATTAGGCACATGAATCAGACTTGTAGGTATTTTCCATGTGAGGTTGATAAGTCACAGAAAAATCTTGTTGGGGATAAGTCTAAGTCAAATAAGCTAAGCATGACAGCTTATAGTCAGGATGATTATTTGGAAGCTTGTGTAGAGATGATTGTCATTGATGAGCTGTCTTTCATCTTTGTGGAAAAGAAAGGGTTTAGGAGATTTTGTAAGACAGTGTGTCCTCTTTTCGAAGCAGTATCAAGAAGAACATTGTGTAGAAAGTTTCTAGGTATGTATGACATCTTAAAGAAAGATTTGAAGAAGCTTATGAAGATGTATAGGTTGAGTTTGACCACCGACACTTGGACGAGTGTTCAAAATGTCGATTACATGGTGCTTACGGCCCATTTCATTGACATAGATTGGAAAATGCACAAGAGGGTCATTAATTTTTGTGTGATTCAAAATCATCAAGGGCCAACTATAGGGAAGCTTATTGAATCATGCTTAGTGCAATGGGGAATTGATAAAGTGATGTGCATTACAGTTGATAACATTGTTGCAAACAAGTGTGCTTTAGAGTGGCTTGTTGCTAAGATGAACAAGTCATCATTTTACCAGCAGATTTTACATGGAAGATACACGCATGTGAGATGCACTGCTCACATCACTAACTTAATAGTGGGGCATGGCATGAAGAGGTTGCAGAAGTCTGTTTTGGCAATTAGGAATGCAGTGAAGTTTGTGAGATCTTCTGCAAACAGATTAGAGATTTTTAAGAAGGTTGTAGAGAGAGAACATCTTGGATGTAAGGGAATTGTGTGTATGGATGTCCCAACAAGGTGGCACAGCACCTATTTGATGTTGGAGGCAGCTTTGAGATTCAAGAGAGCTTTTATAGTAATGACTGAAGATGATGAATCAACCTTTGGGAGTTACTTTAAGGAACCAGAAGAGGAATATGATGAAGATGGAGTTCTTGTACCTAGCAGGCGATAAGAGAAAAAGGGTGGGACCTCCGGAAGAAGCTGATTGGGAGAAGGCTAGTGTGTTTGTCAAATTTTTAAGAGTTTTCTATGAGGTGACTCTGAGGGTTAGTGCATCATTGCACCCTACTGTGCACACTGCTTTACATGATGTTATTGATATGGAGAACAACATAAATAGCTTGTTTGTGGGGCGGGAGTTGGTGAGCGAACCAGAAACTGAAAAGACATTGCGAGACATGGCATGCAATATGAGAAGCCGATGGTTGAAGTACTTTGGGAGTTTTGGTGACCTTAACAACATGTTAGTCATTGGCCTGGTTTTGGATGCCAGATTTAAGTTAAAGAATGTGACTCACATGTATACGGAAGAGAATCTGCTTGATACTGAGGTGCAAATGAGAACAAATGAGATAAAAAAAGCTGCTTATGGCTCTTTATGACTAGGTATTACACATACCATTGTCTTTAATTTCCAGTTTTTCTTTTACTTTGTATAGCTATCGTTTTCAAAATTATAGCTATTGAGATCAACATTATAGCTACTGTGTTCAACATTATAGTTTACTAACATTACATCACTTGAGTGTTTATAGCTACTGTGTTCAACATTA
Organism: Potentilla sterilis; assembly: GCA_963682095.1. Classification (NCBI taxonomy): domain Eukaryota; kingdom Viridiplantae; phylum Streptophyta; class Magnoliopsida; order Rosales; family Rosaceae; genus Potentilla; species Potentilla sterilis. The sequence goes on along the minus strand of OY821760.1, from coordinate 38,904,852 downwards.
TAGTTTACTAACATTATATCACTTGAGTGTTTTGGTGACTTTGCTGTTATATCAAGCTTTGGTGACAGGTTTTTAACATTATAACTATTATTATCAAACAAATGTTTCATCGCAATATATTGTTGTTATAGTTGCAGTTTACTAACAGTGCTATATGCTACTATTTATTAATTTCTACCTTTCTTTCCTAGTATGTGGTTCATGTAGATGGAGGTATACATATGCGTCCGCAATCTCCAAACTCTTCAATTAGCACAATTACAAGTAAAAGCAGCAGTGCTAGCAGAGGCCATCGAGGTCAGCGACTCAGTAATTGGAAAAAGATTGTTCAAGAAAATGAAGAGGCAGTCGCAGCTCATGAAGTTGATCAATACTTGGGCGCTGCATTGGATCCAACTGATGAGGAAGATCACTTTGACATCCTGTGTTGGTGGAAGGTTAATGGCTGCAGATTTCCAGTCTTGGCAGCAATAACAAGGGATGTTCTTGCCATTCAGACCTCAACAGTGGCCTCAAAGTCGTGTTTCTCAACAGGAGGCAGAGTTATCGATTGTTTTAGGAGCTCATTAACTCCTAAAACAGTAAAGGGACTCATATGCATGCAAAATTGGATGTTAGGTGATGAAATTGCAGAGGTTAAAGATGATCTTGATGAACCATCAATTGAAAACACTGTGTTTTATGAAGGTGTTGAGCTAGGTATACATTTTGACAAAATGACAAGTGTTTATACTTATACTTCATTGCATTTTGGCATCATACTAAGTTGCTAAATCTTTTTCATTTTTTCAGATTATGACAGCACTGCTTCAAGTAAGAACAATTGTCCACCTCCATTTCCAAAAGCAAAAGGAAAGGGGAAGTTAGTTGCAGCCGCTACTGTTATCGATGTTTAAGGTTGAAATTGTTATATTTTTGTGTCTGTGACTGTGTAATGATGATGAAACTATGGAACAAATGCATTCCTTTTGTTAGAAGTTGATTGTTAACTATTGGTGTGTGCTTATTTATTTAATGTTGAATGTTTGTACAGTTTGTTCTAGTGTTTATGACAGAGATAGAAATCATAGAATAATACTGAATTAGTGTATTACAGGTTTTTGAATTCATGCATGGGACGACGGGATTGGTCCTGTCCCGTCCCGATCCCGAGTGGGATTAATCCCGGTGGGATGAATTGAAAAAAACACAAGGCCCGTCCCGTCCCGTCCCGAGTTTAAAACGTGGGACGGGACGTGGGATTAGTCTAATCCCGTCCCGTCCCGTCCCGTGCCCAGTCCTAAGGCTCGAGAACCAAGTAAGAATCAAAGAACAAGCTTTACGCTCTCGATCCTTTGATCAAAAGGTAAAAAATTTATAAAAGTTTCTGCTTTTGAACTATAGATATATTATATCGCCGATGAGACCTAGAATGGGGATTTCATCACCCTTTCGGTCGCAGTTTTAAGTGATCGTCCTGGGGGAATCACGTTGAAAGGGAATTAAAAGAAAAAGTGATGTTTATGTGGATGTCTGAGTACGCCACTGTTTGAAAGTGCGATATGATGTCGCCGGTTTATGCATCAAAAGAAAAAAAAAATAATGCTTTTGCATAAAAAAAAAAAAAATCACTTATGTGACCGAATATATCCCTTCTAATTCCAATTTATACTTGATAGTATCTGCTTAAAGCGATACTAATCCGACATATTATTCTCTTGTAGATGTCGTCGTCATCACCGTCACGTCCTGATTTTGAGATCTTGGATCTTCAAGGCAAAGACTATCATCGATGAGTTTCCGACGTTGAAATTGCTTTCCAAAGTAAAGGTTTTCCAGCCCTTCTGACTGATGCAGCCGCCACCACCCCTTTTGGGGACCATGTCAAGGCTCATGCCCTCATGTATTTGAGGCGCCATATCCACCCGACTCTGAAGCAACGATATTTGTCGGTAAAAGATCTCAAAATTTTATGGGACACGCTCCAGCAGCGATTTAATAATGTCCATGACATGCTTCTTCCAGAGCTCACCCTTAACTGGGAACAAATCCGTTTCTCGGATTATGACAAAGTAGACAAATACAATCAGGATGTGATTAATCTACAGGTAGATCTTGGCACGGTTGGCGTCATCAAAACCGATAAAGATCTTCTGGAGAAGACATTTAACACATTCCCCATGGCCTACGATATCCTCGGACATCAGTATAAGATCTCAGTTGATGAAGGCAGAATCAGGTCATTCGCTGACCTTATGGCAATATTGGCTAAAAAAGAACGTCATTCTGAGATTAGGCTCAATAGTAGCCAGAGACCTGTTGGTACAAAACCAATTCCAACACCACAGCCTCATTATGGGAAGGTTTCAAAGCAGAAAAATAAAAGCCGCAATGCCTCGTACAATTCGATACGTGGAAGACATCAGAATGCTGGAAACAAAGTGACACGACGCTCCAACACTTGGAGGCGCGAAGGTGGCGAATACGCACCACCTTCAGGGGAAGGCCGGACTAGCCACGAACCCCGTCTAGGTCCAATACCAAACCCTCCTCGACCTCATAGCAATAACCGGAATGCTCAATTTACTCAGTGCTACAAGTGTGGTTCCTCCAAACACTACCATCGCGATTGTCGAGCTAGTAAGGAGATGTTAAATACCTACAAGAAATACAAGAAGTTTATGTCCGAAGAAAGCAATTATGCTGAGGACGAGATGATTGATGCAAATTATTCTCATCATGTGGATTCTCCAAAGGCGCAACCACAAACTCTTGATGTCCCGTATTTTGACTAGCCTATGGCTTTTCTAGTTTTTCAAGTATTGTAATGACATTCGCCATTGTAATGGCACTCGCCATGTTTTTATGACTCTTGTTGGTCTGTTTATTTTGGAATTAGAAGTTGATGTATTCAAGTTGGCACTTAATAAAATTTCTCTGTTTTCCCATAATTGTGAGAAATTTTATGTTTTTATGCAATCAGATTCGTGTATTAACAACTCACGTGGTTCTTGTGACGCCACCTTTGGGTCACATAGGCTCTATATTTTAGACTTATAATCCCACCTACGCTCAATTCCTAAATAAATAAATAAATAAAAAATAAAAAAAAAGAGGGTGGCGAACGGGCCGCCATCGGCTCACTAAGGTGAAGTAGGCTCGGCATCCGCCACACTCTGGTGCCACGACACCATGTGTCTTTGACATCCACAGCTTCGGCTGGTGTGCAGCCCGAGAGGTGTTTTAACACCGATCCTAGGAGGCAAGACCTCATTTTATTCCAGTCACCAAAGGTGTTCTACACCACAATGTGCGAAGCCCCGGTTTCGTTTTGGTTTCTGATGATGATTGCTTGGTTATGTAACATTCAACCTTGCACTTTCTGACTTTAGTCGACGTTATAATGTCCAAATGCCATGTGATACACTCAATGGGATTTCCATCCCCTTTCTTTCTCTATCCTACGGCGTAGTGATTAGACTGTGCCCAGCGAGAAACTAACCCAAGTTTTCGTCTCTTTGTAGATGTCTCGCGGTAAAGTTGAGTGTCTAGCTGATAGTGGAACTACCCACACTATTCTAAGGAATAGGCAGTTGTTTACGGATTTAATGCCGTATCGTTCATCAATGACAACATTGATAGGTACCTCGCCGGTTGTCAAAGGGCGAGGAACCTCTGAATTTATGTTACCAAATGGTACCGTCATCAATGTCATTGATGTTCTCTATGCGCCGAGAACAAATCGAACCCTGCTAAGTTTTAAGGATATCCGTGCCAACGGTTATCACTTGGATGGATACCTATGCTGAGAATGGTGAAGAATACTTATGCATTACTTCTCAAGAAGGCGGCCGCTGCCGTATCTTATAGAAGATGCCGTGCATTGAAGACAATGGTTTATATCTTACTACAGCCCGTGTCTTTGAATCATATGATGTCACTGATAATTTTTGTGACACTAATGATTATAAGCTTTGGCATGCTCGACTAGGCCACCCTGACCGTGATATGATGATCCGGATTCTAAAGAACTCCCATGGACATCCATTTTTCAAGTCGAAAAAGCGATTGGAAGAACCTCTTACCGCGACTCAACATCGTGATGTACGCAGGAGCCAAGCTCCTCGCCAGACTGTGGCCTTAAAGCCACACTCGCCAACCCCCCCCCCCCCCCCCCCCCCCCCTTCACAGGGTTTCGGGGCTGCGCACCTGGCGGATAAGGAAGCGGCCTTTACGCCGCACGTCGTGCCGTCCCACCCTTCACAGGGACATGGGGCATCACCACCTGTATCCTCTTATGCCACAACGGAAATTTTCAATGCACATCGCTCATTCTGTAAGGCTTGCTCGCTTGCTAAATTGCATGCTCGTCCTTCATTCGCCTGAGCTACAACTGATAATATACCATTCTTACATCGAATCCAAGGTGATATTTGTGGACCAATCAAACCAGAATACGGCCCATTTAAATATTTTATGGTGCTGGTTGATGCGTCGACGCGTTGGTCACACGTCGCGTTGTTGTCCACAAGAAATGCTGCATTCGCCAAGCTTTTAGCTCAAATCATTAAGTTAAGGGCTAACCACCCTGACCATCCTATCAAATCTATTAGGATGGATAATGCTGGCGAGTTTACCTCCAAAGCATTCGATGATTATTGTATGTCCATTGGGATTGAAGTAGAACACCCTGTTCCTCATGTTCATTCTCAAAACGGCCTTGCAGAGGCCACCATTCAGCGACTCCAGCTAGTGGCTAGGGCATTGGTTATGGGAACCAATTTGCCAGTTTCTGCTTGGGGATATGCAATACTGCATGCAGCGATGCTTATTCGTTTTCGACCCATTGCCAACAATGCGTTTAGTGCCTACCAGATGGTAACTGGTTTTGAACCCAATCTATCGCACTTACGTACTTTCGGTTGTGCAGTTTATGTGCCAATTAAGCCTCCTTTGCGTATCAAAATGGGTCCACAACGACGGTTAGGCATCTATATTGGCTATGACTCGCCAACGATAATCCGCTACTTAGAACCAACCACCGGTGATCTATTTACTGCGCGATTCGCAAACTGTCACTTTGAAGAGACACACTTCCCGCCGTTAGGGGGAGATAGGAATGCACTCATTCCGAATGAACGTCAGGAATTAACATGGTGTGCCCCCAACGATTTGTCTCTTCATGATCCTCGCACTGCTCAAAGTGAGCTCGAAGTGCAACACATTATCGATCTTCAGAAAGTCGCGGAATCGATGCCCGACGCTTTCACCGATATTGCGAAAGTGACAAAATCACATGTACCTGTTGCAAACGTACCGGCAAGGTTGGAGGTCCCAAATTACGGGACCGGTTCGGCTGCCCTAAGACCTAGTGCCGTCGGCATACCTTCAGGAGAAGGTGACGCCGGCGACGGCGCCATCGTACGCCGTGGCGTCGCTGTTGTTGAATCGGATCGCAACGGTGCCCTAATGGACTTTGAAGGGGCAGCAGCTTCGGCCTCGGCTCCCACCAGGAAGAGTGGGAGACCAAAGAATTCTCGAGATAAAAACCCTCGAAAGAAGTGAGCGAAGGCACAAAATCCGCTCATCATCGACGATGCGAATCCAACGCATGAGATTGTCTCTGACTATAGTTATGTCCATGAGTCAACTGAATCTTTTTTGTGGGATGACATAGATCCAATGTTGACTCCAGAGAACAAAGAAATCTCGCTCAGTTTGAATAACGCGTGTGTCTTAGTGGATAGAGCCTCCACACACGTCGATGATATATATGCTTATTCCGTCGCACAAGAGATCATCCATAACGACGAAATTGAACCACGCTCAGTGACTGAATGTCAACAAAGAGCAGATTGGCCAAAGTGGAAAGAAGCAATACATGCAGAACTTGACTCATTAGACAAAAGGCAAGTCTTTGGATCTGTTGAATTGATCCCTAAAGGCGTTAAACCTGTCGGACATAAATGGATCTTTGTTCGTAAGCGCAATGAGAAACATGAGATCTTGCAATATAAGGCAAGACTTGTGGCGCAAGGCTTCTCGCAGCGTCCTGGTATTGACTACGAGGAGACGTATTCTCCCGTACTGGACATCATTACTTTCCGCTACTTAATCAGTTTAGTAGTGTCCGAAAAACTGAGTATGCAACTGATGGATGTAGTTACAGCGTATCTATATGGGGATCTAGATACCGATATCTACATGAGAGTTCCTGAAGGAATTCATGTGCCTGAATCAAAAGACTCTAAACCACGGAGTGCTTATGCAGTTAAGCTGCAACGTTCACTGTATGGACTTAAACAATCCAGAAGGATGTGGTACAATCGCCTACGTGAATACTTGATTCGGAGGGGTTACAAGAACGATGAGTTATGCCCATGCGTGTTCATTAGAAAGACCGACTCTGGATTTTCTATTGTAGTTGTCTATGTTGTTGACATGAATGTCATCGGTACTTCAAGTGAGATTGAAGAGACAGTTTCATTCTTGAAATCTGAGTTCGAAATGAAGGATCTTGGGAAGACTAAGTTCTGTTTAGGACTTGAGTTAGAGCATAGAACCAAAGGTATTCTGGTTCACCAGTCTGCTTATACGCAGAAGATGCTCAGGCGTTTCAACATGAATACATGTACGCCGTTGTCTACTCCCATGGTTGTTCGTAGTCTGGACATAAACAAGGATCCATTACGTCCCAAAGAGGATGAAGAAGAGATTGTTGGTGCTGAGTACCCATACTTAAGTGTGATTGGGGCACTTTTGTATTTGGCACAGTGCACTAGACCAGACATTGCTTTCGCTGTGAACTTACTAGCTAGATTTAGCTCAGCGCCTACGCATCGTCATTGGAACGGTATCAAACATTTGTTTCGTTACTTGAAAGGTTCCATTGACTTGGGACTGTTCTATCCCTTCAGCACAAAGAGAGAAGATTCCGCCATTCACCCTCCTCACACCAACGTTTCCGGCTGCCACGACAGTACCATCGTACGTTGTGGTACTGCCACTGGCGCTAGTAACGTGGCGGATGATGATGGCGACGCGTCCGGCCATCCAAATGTGCCATTCTCTGGATGTTTCCCTTACTCAAAGACTCCCAACAACGTGTTAGTTGGTTTCGCGGATGCTGGGTATCTGTCTGACCCACATCGTGCTCGTTCCCAAACTGGTTATGTTTTTACAATGGGAAATACAGCGATACCCTGGAGATCAACCAAGCAAACTTTGGTTGCTACTTCATCGAATCACGCAGAGATCATTGCCCTCCATGAGGCTGTTAGAGAATGTGTCTGGCTAAAGTCAGTTATTCGCCACATTCGTGATTCGTGTGGACTAGTGTCTACCACCGATAAACCTACGTGTATCTATGAAGATAATGCTGCCTGCATTGAGCAGATGAAATTGAGTTTTATCAAAGGTGATAACACTAAGCATATATCGCCCAAGTTCTTTTACAATGTGCAACAACAGGAATTCCTGAACATCCGAGTTAATCAAGTGAGTTCAGATGCGAAATGTTGCAGATTTGTTTACCAAGTCTTTGGGAAAATCTATGCATGTGAAACATGTGAAGAGCCTAGGTATGCGCCATATATCAGAGCTCTAAGTTTGTTAGACATCAGGGGGAGTCTACATCACATGTTATTCACAAGTGTAGTGTTGGTGTGTTGTGCTCTTTTCCCTTCGTCCATGCATTTTATTTTTACCCAAGAGGTTTTTGTTTTGCTGGCAAAGTTTTAGTGAGGCAACATGGTAAGCACCATGAAGACATTAGGCGCTCAACACAAGGGGGAGTGTTGTAGGAAGGTTATTTCCGTAACTTTCTGGATGTGTCTTGACCTAATTAGACTAGTATAGTTGATTCTGTATTAGATAGGGAATCCCTAATGTATCGGGATACTTGTTGTAATGCCTATATAAAGGTCTCTCTATCAATCAATAAGATACAATTCTCCCTATTATCTTTTCTCCTTGAACAAATATATAGTAGTTATCTAAAAATTCTTCTCAACACTCCTAATTTCTCTCTACACATCTTCCACACACGTAGGGTGTGTTTGTAGCTAGTATATATATAGGCTTTCTATATATATATATATATATATATATATAGGCTTTCTTGGCTAAGGACCTTCGCACCAATCCTTATGGTGAGGATTTTATATTTTGACTAATTTTTCGATTGAATTTTTACATCTCTACCGTCTAGTCTTTAGGTATTCATATATAGATCATGTCTGCAAAATTTCAGCCAACTTGATAATCGTTGAGGCATTCAAAAGTGCGATATCCTATCATAAACATGAACGATTCAGTTTTGACAAAATGCAGTCTGTCCATTTGTTTTAATCTAGTTTGATATGCTAATGGTTATCAAATTGGCTGAAAATTTGCAGAGATGATATATACATGAGTACCTAAAGACTAGACGGTGGAGATATAAAAATTCAATCGAAAAGTTAGTCAAAATATAAAATCCGCACCATAAAGATTGGTGAGGTCCTTAACCAAGAATGCCTATATATATATATATATATATATATATATATATATATATATATATAGGGCCATTCCACTAAGGGATCCCTCATTTTGTTCATTTTAAGAGATTGATTATTAGACTAACTTTTTGATTAAATTTTTACATCTCTACCGTTCAATTACTAGGTTTATATGTGTAGATCATTCATGTAAATTTTTTAGCCAAAATGGTGATCGTTAAGACATCTAACTAGATGAAATCAATGGACGTATGAAATCTATCAAACTTAAACCGTTCATGTTTTTATTTGTAAATTACAATTTTTAATGCTCTAACGATTATAAAATGGAATGAAAATTTTCAGATATGATCTACTCATATAAACGTGAAAGTTGAACAGTGGAGATGTTAATATATGATTAAAAAGTAGATTAAATGATCGATCCTTCAAAATGATCTCAAAAAGTAAGTTAATTTTATATATATATATATATATATATATATATTATTTTTTATTTTAAAAAAAAAAAGAAATTTCATTCAACCACACAAGTGTCTAGGGGTGGGATTAAAAACCGAAAAACCGAACCGTTTGAGCCGAAATCCGAACCGAAATCCGAATTGGGCCGAACTGAACGGTTTGGGCTTGCTAGCAAACCGAAACCGAAAAGAAACCGAACCGATTACTATTTTCAGTACGGGTTCGGTTCCAGGTCCGATCCGAACCGAAATGGTACCGAATACCGAAGTGGGTACAGCTTTACTATCATGTGCATGCACCCACTGTATTACTCTCTATCATATATAACCTAAAATCCCTAATTTTTCAGACAGCTCTGCTGCCTCTTCTTCGTTCTGCTGCCTCTCTCTTTGAACCCTAAAATCCCTAATCGATTAGAAACCTCTTGCCCAGCTTGAAGCCTCGATCAATCATCAATCACTCTACCTCCCTCTCGCCTACTCTTGAAGCTTCGAAGTTCGACGGACATCAATTACTCTTCAACCGACGGACATCACCGCTCAACCAACCCATCGTCGATTCCCTTGAACACAGACTTGAGGTACTCTCTCTCTCTCTCTCTCTCTCTCTCTCTCTCTCAGTTAGGTACTAATTCGAGCTACGCTTTGTATCTAGTATTGTTGGCTTGTTGGTTTTGGTTAGAGATCGGAAGATGTAGCTGGGTTTTGTTTTGAACCATGGTGAAAATTAATGGGGTAAGTATCTAGATTTCATATGAGTGTGTACTATAACATGAAGTATAGTTGCTGACTTTCATATGAGTATACTTTCAGTGTGTACTAAAATTATTGATTAGCATCTTATGTTTTCCTCAGCTTAAGAAGTCCAAAAAGAAGAAGAACAAGGTAGTTCCATCTATTGCTACGTCATCCATTGAGACTAATCAACTTCAGCCATCTGTTGCTGCGTCATCTATTGGGACTACTCCAGTTCAGCTAGTTGAAGTTGAGGTTGTTAATTCTACTGTGAGTACAGATATTATCTCTGCTATTTCTTCTAGAAAGCGTAGTTGGGTTTGGGAGCATTTTACTGAGTATGTGTCTGAAAAGATAATAAAATGCAAAGGGAAACCAGATCAAATTGTGACTCAAAGGAGGGCTAAATGCAAAAATTGTATGTGGGTGTGATTCTTGATCCAAGGTACAAGCTTGTGCACTTGACACATTTGTTCACCTTAGACGGTTATGGGGAGGAGGATGTGGTCAGTAGAACAAACCTATTGAAGGAGTTCATGATGAGCTTGTACGGGGAGTATGTGCTGCCGGAAGATGTGGCTGCTGTAAATCAGCAACTACGTCAATCTCAGAGCACAACTAGCAGTGGTACAGCCAGTAGTGGCAGTAGGGCTGAAATCATAAGTCGCTGGAATCAGTTTGTCTCCTCCACCAATGTGGCAGTCCCTACTCATGAAGTTGATAAGTACCTTCAAGATTCAGTGGAGATAAGCACTGATGACAATTATCCAATTCTGGATTGGTGGAAGCTGAATGCAGTAAAGTACCCGGTGTTGGCAAGAATTGCCAAGGATGTGATGGCTATACAAGTGAGCTCAGTAGCCTCAGAGAGTGCTTTTAGCACTGGTGGGAGGGTAGTAAACAACTTTCGTAGTTCTTTGACTCCAAAATCAGTGGAAGCTTTGGTTTGTCTTCAAAGTTGGCTACGGGGCAATGATGTTTCCTCAATCGAGGATATTCCTAACATCAAAGATACTGAGCTTTACGAGCAAGTTGAAAGAGGTATGACTTCTATAATTTCTGGATTTTTGCTGCTGTTTAATTTGTTTCTTGACTCTTGCTGCTGCTGCTGTTTAATTTGTGCTGCTGAGCCATCTGTTTTGGTTCAAGTACCTTGTTTTGACTCTTGTTGTTAGTTGTTGTAGTATTGTGTAACTTGGTTCATTTTTGTCAATTCGTAGAGCATGCAAGTTCATTGGAGAGTACTACACGGACCGTGGAATTGAGTGGAGATGAATCAGTTGATGGCGATGATTTTGAAGAAGAAGAGAGTGATGATGAAGATGGAGGCAGTGCTGATGGTTCCGATTCAGACTAGCTAATTGCTATTTCAGTTTGTTTGTTATTTTTTTTCACTACTCTGGAATATTTGGGACTGTAATAGTGTAATAGACTAATGATTTCAGCTTTGTTTGTTATGTTGAACACTTAAAAACTGTTTGGGACTTGGTCACATTAGGACTTTTGATCAACTGAAGTCTGGAACAGTGGAAAATCAGATTTTCGAAAAAGTACCGTTTGGTACCGAAATGGGCCGAACCGATCCGAACCCATTCGGATCGGGTCAATTCGGGTTAGCTAGCCAAAAAACGAAGTTCCGTACCGAACTCGTACCGAATATTATTTCGGATTCGGATTCGGATTCGGCCCAAAACCGAACCGATCCGAACCGATCCCACCCCTACAAGTGTCTGATTCTGAAGCCAAATCAGATTAGCGATGAGATCCTTGCGCTGGAAAACACTCAGCATCTTCTTGGAAGCCTTGTCCTAATTGGGCTTCGGGGGTGGCACACGGATGACAGGCTGACCCATCCTGGAACTTGATGAAATGTGCTTGCTGGTTTCCTTTTTTCGATCAACATTTGGGTCCGTCTCCACATCGATCGCAACCACAAGGTAAAAACTTCATTTCATTGTTCCTATGATTCATAACGACAATAAGGAATCTGAAAATGTAAGCTGCTTTGGTAGTGACCAATTTCTATTTTTTATCCAGCCCAATTTGTAGGTTTACCATATTACGATTCTTTATTTCTATTATTTCATTCATGTCATTTTGTTTCTCCTTAAAAGCCACCAGCACTTTCACCAAAAGATCACACATTGGAATTGTTCATGAAGAAGTTTCTGTCATAAATCAATTTTCATTTTCATGGCAACACAACGTTTTGTGCGTAACTCATGCGGTGATAATCCACCGTTCATTGTCAACCCAAATTATAGTTTTTTCGAAAATGAACCCTCCCATGTCATAAATCCAAATGTACATGGCACAAGTGGACTTATATGAAAAGAGCTAATTAATAATCCACCTTCACTGGCAAAGAGAATGAGCTAATGAAAGGTGACAAGTCTAGTTCTAAAACACCAAATCACCATTCTTTTATGATCGATGTCATCTTATTTCTCTTTAAAAGTTATCCGTTATTTCACTTTACATTTGTTTGTTATTCCAATATTTATGGAGAAGTTTCTACATTAGTAGGTACTAGTCGTACTACTACTTGCAAAAGCAGTTTAGTCTCGTGTTATTCTCAAAAGCATGTACACAGTACAAGTATTGAGGTCACTACATTTTCCGAACAAAAGAAGGAAAAACCATCAAGGTATCTGAAGCACGAAGAAGAAGCTACGTTATCCAAAACATATTTACAAAGCAGTCCTCCAATCTCTGATCAAAGTTCTATTGTTACCCTCACTCTCCAGCTTCCCAAGCTTACACCGAAAATCTTTGAAACAAAACCCTGAACCCACCAATGGCAATGAACTCCTTACTTCACCTCCCTAAACCCCATTTCCCTCCAACCTTCCCTACACCCCCAAAGCCCCAAACCCAACTCTCAAAGTCCCTTGGTCATTATGGTACCCTCCATGACCCGAAAACCATGGCGGGTCTACTCGGGGCGGGTCTGACCCTGACCCTGACCGTTATGGCACCCGCCTCAGCTGCTGAGTTACCGTTACTGGATTCTCTGCAGCTCAGTGAACCTGCCAATGCCCTCTCCCTGCCCACCTGGGCCATACACGTGTCCAGTGTCGTTGAATGGTGAGCATTTCTCTCATCCTATTGGGCATTACATTTTGACAATTTTGATTTTGCTGAATTTGATCGTACTTTTTTGTTGTTGTTGTTGTTGTTGTAAGGATTACAGCAATGGTGTTGGTGTGGCAGTATGGTGAGAAGTCCGGGTTCGAATCGTGGAAAGGGCTGGCTTGGGGTATGGTGAGTTATAGTCTCTTCAGTTTTTACAAGTTGTTTCAAATTGGAGTGATCAATGGTGCAATAGCTGAACACAGGAGCATTATATAACTGTCATAACATGATTGTGATATACTTTTCTTAGTAACTAAATCAGTGTTGACCAGTAAAGTGATCATTGTTCCTGAATTGTTTAGACATCAATGTCCCCATAGAGTAGAAATGCATAGCTATTAATACACAAAATCTGTACCTATTGTTAAAGAAGCTTGTCAAAAGGATCAGGGATCGTGGTTTAGTGAACATGCCTTTAAACTTGTGGTAGATCTTTTTGAATTGCGATTGGATTGTGGTTTTAATAGTCATAAGTTACTAAGCTGGGTTTTCCAAGTCCGAAAGTAGTTCTTTTAGAAAAGATGGTTTGGTGGAGGAGCTTTGTATAGAGCTTGCTTTCTGGTTTTATTACTATTTTAATGTGTACTGTCTTCTCAATCAAAGTTTTAGTGATTGAATCGGGTTGGTGCAGGTTCCCCTTCTTGGTGGAGCCTTTTGCGCATGCACTTGGCATTTCTTTTATAACTCTGAGTCTCTTGAGGTAAGAAGACAAAGTCTTTTTCCATGTTTGTAAGTGAGATTTGTAAAAGGAACTGAAATAGTTGAACCATGGAACATATTACTGATCATGATCTTAAGCTGCAATAACTTAGCTAAGACTTGTGAATCCTTGAATTAAGATAGGTAAAGAGTTTTGACACAATATCTACAGTGACATTTTGCTGCTCGTCCATGAGTTGTAGGTATTGGTGGCTCTTCAAGCAGCCCTGACAGTTATAGGCAATGCCACAATGTGTTTTGCTGCATATCGTATTTACAGATCAACTGAAGAACGCTCCAAGAAGCTTTGAAGTTGCTATAGAACAGACAAATATCTTCCTATTCTTGCTTCAGTTAGGTACCTAAGGAAAGAAGCAGTTTCTTCATCAGGGCAGTATGGTTCACATGTTGAGAGAGAAGTTCAGATTTATAATATCAACCATGGTAGTCAGTTGGTGCACATGCGGCAAGAACCAGGATTTTCACGGTGCCAACCACTGAATATAATTTGTTTTGAGGTGGCATTCCTCCGTTCTGATGACAAAACGTTGGAGAGTCTCAGGGTCACAGTGTTTTAGCCACAATTCTTCAGATGATAATGACACTTTATGATATAGCTAGGATTTTTTCCTATGAGTGGTGGTGTAATTGTTTTTTATGGTCTTTCTCAATATGGGTCATTCCTGTATTGTTGAAACTTGAAATCGGGTACTGTACTCCTCTCTCCTGTTCTGAAAAGAGAAAAACGTATTAAGAGATATCGAACGTTTGCTACAAAAGCCTTTTTATGTATATTGCCAATTTTATAACTACGACCATATCATCGATCTACCTTGTGGAGTTGTGGTATCAATTACTGATCAACTGTGCATGCAGTTGATCAACTTTTTTCTTTTGTACTTCTGTACTGCTGTGTTTGGTTAGTTTGGTAGAGTCCAGGTGCTAGTTCACATCAACCGATTGGCACTATAGTTTTCAAAGCCAAGTGAGGCTAAAATGCTGAAGCTTACTCTCTGTAATGTCAATAGAGAAATGAAGGGTATCCACCCCAATATTACATATGTATAATGAGGTCACGAGAATTGCTTCCTAGTCAAGACATTTTGATCCAATATTGATGCATCACTAACAATTCATGTGAATTTCTGGGCGTGCGACTGTATAAGGCTCTAAACTCATGACCTCACTCATTAGTCTTAGTCAAGCACAGATGTATCCCTGTAAGGCCTGCGGCGTTGGTGGAGCAGCTCAGCTTTAGCCAACAGGGTCCTCCCTCCATTTCTTCTCTCACAGAATGTGCTTTGATTGGTGAAATTTGTTTTTGATTGGTGAGATTTTGCATCAAACTAGGAAAGCTTTTCTCCCTTTTCCCTTTTTAGAGCTAAAAAGATGTAAAACGTATCACTTTGTGCCAAGAACCAACCAATGTGGCATTCATGTGTACCCCCCATGAAGCATTGATCATCTCCTTGGACCATTATTTAGTGATGCATTGGTCCTTCGATGGTGACTATGATTGAATGTGAAGTTGTAAGCCAAGACTGTCAATCAAATTTAACACTCATTAATGTAACGACGCCCTACACTAAAATAAGTTAGCGAAATGTCTAGTCTCATTCTCCTATCTTGGTAAAGCTTACAAACTACAATGTTTTGATATCATATTCGATACGTTGCGCCAATTAATAGCTTGGTTGTTATTTCTCTCCTATATCATTGCTGTTATAGCTAATTTTCTGATACAGATTGATGCATAATGTGATCTGGCATTTCTGCTGCCATCGCAAGTGTGTCTTTCACTTTCCAAGGAGCATTATTTCTCTGCAAATCTTAGCTTCTTTTTTCTTCAAAGCAATTAAACTCAGTCAATGGAGGGCCCTGAGCAATAGACCTGTGAACTACTCGAATGGTGGAGATAAGTTCAAGTGTTAAATCACACAGTTATTCTTCCCTTGAAACTTTAATTTAGGTAGGTTTGAGGCTGAGAGAGCAACTTCCGACCACTACTTTGGAACTGATTGAAGAATAAGGTTTTCCAAACCAGCTACAGAATGATGAAGCTGACCCTCTCATTTGTCACCGCAGATTTCACTCCGGTTAGGTATCTAGATGCTCCGAACTATATATATAACTAGTACAATGATAGATTGTCATTTGCACCAACATCTGCATGTTTTACTATACTTTCATCTAGTTGTTACTTCTAATTAAAATTTTACCGGATTCTATTTATGAGAGTTTGTCGACTGATGTACGTACTTTGATCTTATTTGAACAAACAAGTTGTCGTTTTCCGCTCGACAGAAGAAGAAAAAATTAGATGGTAGCCTGTTTTAGCTCCTTTCATATTTATATACACAGGCAGCTACAGATTCACAGCAAATATACCAGAACGAACAAGTATGAGATAGAAAAAAGAAGACTTAGTTGATTTTCTGCATATTGTACACTTTTAATTAATGAACACTTCATTTGCTTTATGTACAGGATCAGAAAGATTCTGAGTCTTTTCACAGTCCCTTCATATTCCATCACTGAACTTCAGGAAAATAAGTGAAAATTAAGGTTCCTTTGCAAATGGCTTTCGAACTTGAGGACCCATTTTTTTTCTTTCTTTCCCAAAAGCAAAGATTAGAAGGTCCCTTAACACAAAAGCTTGGTAAAAGGAAAGGTATGATTTCATGAGGTGTTGGAGCATTCAAATGGGTTAATGCTCTTTTTGGCACCATTAAAATTCAAAAACTTGTATTGTAGACCATATCAAGGAGCCTTTCTTTTGCTCACTTTGATATCTTTCGTGCAAAATCTTAAGCACTCTTTCTCTTTGCTTTTTGGTCCCCCGATCATCATTTTGCTAATCAGTTTTCTGCTCCTTCATTTGCCATTTCCCTACTTTGTTTGAGGTATATATTTCAATTCAGATGGCGCCATTTATCAAGTTTCCAGTGAAATGGGATTCAATTTTGCTCTTGGTTATATGGGGCCGTTGCTTCATCATCATCTCGAGTCTGCCAGAGAAAAATATTGCTGATTGCTTAACTAATGGTTCTGTCATTTTTTCAGGAATGTTTGTCCCTTTTAAGATCATTTGATCATGCAATTGGTAGTGTATTCTATATATAGTAATGCAATTGGTAGTGTATTCTATATATAGTAATCCAACTAGTTCAATTATAGTCATGGGACATGTATTAAAGTATCAAACAAACACATTGCTCCTACAGCAAAAGAGTAACAAATCAATCAAATACTAAATCATTTTCCTACATGCTAATCACTTCTATTCAGGTCACGTCGATCGCTAACTCATTTGAAAGCAAGAATGATCTGAAAGTCCAAAGGGTAAATGCACATAAACTTGGAAGAGATACTTATGTCAATGTTATGATTCTATTACTATAATTTGACAACATTATCTTAAAAAATAGATACTCTAACAATTTTAATGTCATAACATGTTTCACTTATGATGTTTCTATTAGAACAAAACATTTGATGCAGGGCACCTACCAAAGGAACTACCTGAACTGCCCCTAATTTCTATTTGTGATTAGAACTAAGCAACTTTCCAAGAGCAAAGAGCACCCTAAACCCAAAGGGGCATGGTCGTAACTTTCGACGCCTTAAACCCAGACGCCAATAATGGGGACCTACTAAGCTGCGACGGGACCATCACTCTCTCACTTTAAACAAAAGTAATGCCAAGTCAATCTCCGCTTCTCTCTTCATAGCTTCGATTGAGGAAGCAAATCAAACACTAGACCCGGATTTATCTGAGTCACATCCCACACGATTATACCCCACTACCACTTTCAAACTTGAAACTACTTCTACTACTGTGTTCTGCTTCATCTGCATTTCTGTTACTTGAGAGAGACACAGAGAGAGAGAAACAAGGGGAACACCAACTTGTGTCTTTCTCAATTTCCAAAACAGAGACTTGGGTTTTTCTGGGTTTATCTTCAAGCTTTCAAAGACTTGTGCTTTTTGAACCTTTGGTGTTTCTGGGTGCAATGGCCGCTACTCAGAGGGGCTCTTTCAAGGTGGAGAGGCCTCCTTCTGCCAATTCCAACCCCAAGGCTTCTGTAAAGTCCAAGCCTTTGCTTCCTCCTCGCCGGAACAGCACCGGCTCTATTGGTGGTGCTGGTGGTGCTACTGGAGCTGCCTCTAAGGATAATACTGGAGGTTGGTTTTTGTTACTGGTCTTAAAGCATTTTGTGGTTTTGGGATTGAAATGTTTGATGGAATGTTTGTGTGATGAAATGAGAGTTAATCATGGAAAATTAGACTAATATAGGCAACAATGTGGGAATATTTTCTGGGGTTGGATGGCTATGATCTTTTTGGTTCCAAGTTTCAATGCATATCAAGTTTAGGGAGAATTTGTTTGTCCTAAGAATAGTGACTTGGGTATACATAGAAATTTTATGGTTTTTAAAGTTGAATTGATATGGAGTCTGTAAACCAGGTTAATCATGTAGAAACACACAGTGAAAATGGTTTTCCACATGAATATGGTTCAAGAAGTTCTTGCCTGCTTTGTGTGGAAGACACCAGGGGTTTTTTGTATAAGGAAAAAATTTATGTATATATAAGGATTGTATTAGCTAATTGTAGATTGTAATGCTAGATTGACCTTTTTCTACTGTAGGTTGTCATGGTGATTAGTAGTCTTCCTGTTTAACCTGCATCTCCCTAACTGCATATTTGTTATTCAAATGAATGGGTTCTGAGCGATTCTTCCCGTTCTGAACTCCTTTCCATTTACTATCCTATATTTTGAGTTTTTCAAACGTTAAATTTATAGCTGTTCATTTGACTTTGCATTTCTTGGGTCTAGTTCCTGGAAGAGTCCGAGTAGCTGTAAGATTGCGGCCACGTAACTCTGAGGAAATGATCTCAGACGCTGATTTTGCTGATATTGTAGAATTACAGCCAGAGGTACCCGCCAATACTTGATTCTTGATACCTTACTATCATCCTGTTATCATTATCAGCTTTCATGGTCCCTGCAGTTTAATCTTGTCGTGTTCTGTTTTCAGCTTAAAAGGTTAAAACTTCGGAGAAACAATTGGGACTTGGATACTTATGAGTTCGATGAAGTTCTCACAGAGTTTGCATCACAAAAGCGTGTTTATGAAGTAGTGGCAAAGCCTGTTGTGGAGGTGCGTAGACAGATAGCTTTGATTTCCAGCTTTATACTTCTAAATTTATCTGTGATAAGTTGATAATTGTGGTTCCTTAATTGAAGTAAAAGTCTTCTTAGAAATTTGGTTGGCAACTCTGTTCCAAGGTTCCAATGTTTTGTTTTGTTTTTTCTGGTCTATATGTTACTCATAGCTTTGCATCTGCATCCAAATAATGTACGTATGTTCAGATTTAATGGCATACGCATTATACCATATACCCTAGACCCTAGCTTGTAGGTCTAGGTTCCAAAAATTGTCATGGCTAGTATGCAGTTGCCCAATTGGTGTCTTCTCTGCCAAGGACTAAGGGGATTGTGATGTCTTCATCCAGTACATAAGTAGGTCCAAAGAACTGAATTGCCATTTGGCTAGGGATTTTGAGTTAGTGCATTTGAACTATAATTCGTAAAATCAAAATTTGCTCGGATTTTGGCCTACAGTTCTTTTATATTCTAGTCTCTATCCATTCATATCCCTATCCTTTATTTATGTCATATTCGCATGGGTAAAGAGTGTTTTCATTTTCTTCCATGTTTTGTGGAATTTCCTTCAAGTGATATGTCATCTCTTGTAATTTCCTTCACCAGAGTGTTCTGGAAGGTTATAATGGGACAGTCATGGCATATGGCCAGACTGGTACCGGAAAGACACATACACTTGGACGACTTGGAGAGGAGGATCCTGCTGCTCGTGGAATAATGGTCCGTGCCATGGAGGATATTTTAGCAGATGTATCTCTGGACTCGGATTCTTTGTCAGTCTCGTATCTTCAGGTTGTTGAACTCTCAATCTGATGTTAATTTCCTTAGTAGCTTTATTATTGTTGGTATACAGTGAGTTTTATTCGACCTTTTTCACTGATGAAATGTCATTATTCACTAACATTTTGGTTCTTTACATGTCAGCTTTACATGGAAACCATACATGACCTTCTTGATCCTGCAAATGATAGCATTTCTATAGTGGAAGACCCCAAAACCGGTGATGTCTCACTACCAGGGGCAACCCTAGTTGAAATCAGGAACCACAAGAGTTTCATGGAACTACTAAGATTAGGGGAAGCTCACCGCTTTGCTACTAATACAAAACTGAATACTGAATCTTCTCGTAGCCATGCTATTCTGATGGTAAGTAATTTATTTTTATCTTTTTATGGGGCTTATGTGTTCAAAATATGAATGGTTGGTTTCTAAGCTGATAATATTTAAGCATTAACACAATAACATGTTTTATGATAATTATAAAAGCAAGATTTCAAATGCTACAGGTGCATGTAAAAAAGTCCGTAAAGGGAAGAGATTCAGCTCTTTCGAGCCAAAATGTCAACAACTCCCACAATGTAAAAAACCTGAAGCCTACTGCTGTCCGAAGGAGCAAGTTAGTTGTGGTGGATCTTGCTGGTTCAGAGCGTATTGACAAATCAGGTGCGTGCATCCAGTGAATATATTGGAATTGTTTCCTACTTTTTTTTTTTGCTATTTCTAGTATTATGGTAACCTATTTCAGAGGCAAGATAAGACTCACTAAATTCCTGCATTCTTTATCTCAGAAAATTGAATCCTTTCTGGCCATAACTTTAAGTGTTGTTAAAGATTAGATAGCTTTTAAGAAGGACCGATTAGGGGAAGGTCTCATTATTTTTTGGTCAATGGGAAGGTCTCATTTGGTTTGTTTATTGATCAGGAAGTGAAGGACATACACTAGAGGAAGCTAAATCAATCAATCTCTCATTAAGTGCACTGGGAAAATGCATCAATGCATTGGCAGAGAACAGTGTGCATATTCCTGTTCGAGATTCAAAACTTACAAGATTGCTTCGGGATTCATTTGGAGGTAAGTTGGGATGTTTCAACTCCATATTTTACTAGAATATATCAGGAAAAATTATCTCCATCATGTGTATACTTTTGAAAGTTTTGCTTTGGCTAGGTTGACTGTATTCTTTTGGCCTTCTCAAATAGTTGATGATTCCTGTATGTTTTTGCTAAAATTAAATAGTGTTGTTCTCCAGGTCATTTTGATTGATAGAATAATTAAAAAAATTATATGCGTGGTTTTGATATTTCAACATTTGTAGATGCCTGATACCGGTAAATTTTAACAGGTACAGCAAGAACTTCACTGGTGGTTACAATCGGCCCATCTCCACGTCATCGAGGAGAGACAGCCAGTACTATTATGTTTGGACAGCGGGTGGGATTCCAGATATCTCATTTTTCTTTTTTTTAAGAATTTCATTTTTGCCTTTCTGGAATAGTTTGTAGTCATCTTTGGAAAATTTCTGCTAGCATAAGTTAGCAATCTAATAGGCTTTTCCTTGATGCATAACTATTATTTGAAGACTATGAAAAAAAAAATGAAAATACTAAGATTTTGCGTATACTCAGGCTATGAAAGTGGAAAATATGTTGAAATTGAAGGAGGAATTTGACTATAAAAGTCTGTCAAGAAGACTAGATATACAATTAGACAAGCTCATTGCAGAACATGAAAGAAAGCAGAAAGCATTTCAGGATGAGATTGAAAGAATAGCCACTGAAGCACAAAATCAAATCTCAGAAGTTGAAAAGAACTATGCAGATGCACTGGAGGCAAGTTTTTTATTTCAGTATCTAGAAAGTTGATATTTACACAGTTATTCAGTTAAAATGCTTTAATACTGATTCAACATTGTTCTGTGGCTCATTATTTCTAATTAAAGTGTGGCCTAGCAAAGGAAGAAAAAATTATATATTTTGTCCTGCTTACCTTGAGTGTATAAATTTGATTATGATTATTGAACTCCTTGTACGTCTCCCATGTAGAAGGAAAGACTGAAATATCAGAAAGACTATATGGAATCAATAAAAAAGCTTGAAGAGCAGTTGGTTATGAATCAGCCAAAGCATGACTTTGAAAAAGTCACAAATGGACCCAAGGATGATGGATCTAATGTGACATCGAGCAAAGAGGTATAATCGTATAATCCGCCACTTTGCTCTTGTTTATGCTCTTTGTGATAGCAGTGTCATAGTGAATGGTGCGTGTTCACATGTTTTAGTTAAAATTTCTCATCTTTATAAGGTCTTTTATGGATTGTAAGTTGGTAAATCAGGTGGAGCGGCACCTATTATCTATACTTCTCTTTTTCACTGTTATTTGTCGTGTTTAAATGGGAAAAGTGAGTAAATCAATTGGTAAATCTTTCCTGAATGCCGCTAGTTCGCTTTCCAATGGTTGTTGGTTAACAGTTATCCATCCATTTGCAGCATTCGGAGAAGAAAAACTTTAGTAGAAAATGTGATATAAACTGTTAAAGGTAAACAGGTTACCTGGTACGCCGGGTACAGATACTACTCACAATACCTTCTGTGGATAGTACCTGCATCACCTTCCTCTGTTATGGAAAGTCTTGTCACTGGGAGGGCATGGGTATTGTTGGTACTCATCCACATGAGTTTCTTCTATCTGTGGCTCTAAACATGTTCTTGAATCTTTTATCTATTGCATGCGGGAAAGTAACATGGATTTTACCAAGGTCAAAAGTTAAATTTTATGGACAGTTGGTGATCGGTATACATTGTGTGTCTTATGAAGACTGCATGCTCCTCTTTTTTGTCATTTTATGCACAAAGTCATCTTGGTTTCCATGTGCCTTTAAGTAATCCTGCTGTTCAAGTAGTTATTCCTTGATTGAGAATTTGAGATGATGTATTTTTTATTGCCCCTTCCCATTTGATTATATAGCTCTTGTTTTCCCTTATATTTTATGTTAGGGGTATTCCTAACAAGTATATTATACATAGATTTGCAGGTTGCATGTTGAGGAAATTGATGACGTGAGAGAATTGCTCCAGCGAGAGACAAGTCTAAGGAAGGCTGCTGAAGAGGAAACCAATAATCTAAAGTGTCAACTGACTCAATGGAAAAGGTCAGAGGTGCGTTGTATCACCAGTTTAATGATTCTGATACCATATCATTGAACCGATCTTTGAAATCTTGCGGATGTTACATAGATAAATTCTTTTGATGTGGTAGGCAGCTGGAAATTCAGAGATCTTAAAGCTTCGTAAGATGCTGGTAGATGAAGCACGTCAGAAAGAGAAACTTGAAAGAGAAATAGCAACACTTCACAGTCAGCTGTTGCAAATGAGCTTTGATGCTGATGAGGTATGATATATGTAAAGTTTGTAACTCTTGATGGGAATCGTCTATTCCTGATTGTTGGCAATTCCGTGGTTTCCACGGTCCTGACATGTGCATTAACACATACTCTTGCAGACAAGTAGACAACTTGATAGGAGTGGGCCTGGAAAAGCTGGTGGCCTTGACACCCTCATGACTCAAGTTAGGCATCTACAGCATAAGGATTCAGGCAATGAGGACAAAGCCTCAATAGCAAAAATCTTCGAACAAGGTTGCAGTTGGCTCTAGTGCTCATTTATTCCACTTGATGCTGTATTATATAACATTCATCAAATTTTTTCTTTTGTTTACTTATTACTAATGGCAAATAATATTTTAGTGGGATTGCAAAAGATCTTGTCATTACTTGGAGCTGAAGACAATGATGTGCGAATTCATGCCGTTAAAGTTGTAGCAAATCTTGCTGCTGAAGGTAATTTCATTTCTCAACCTTGTTCATCTTACTATTTACATGCTTATATTCTGAAGTTCTCAAAATCAATGTACGTGATATTACCTGTAGCATATAAGAACATCTCCACATGTGAAGACTAGAGAGTAATTGCATATTTATACTTGAAGTAGCATAGCTTTTAGTACTAAAGGACCACTCAATAGCAGAAGATCTGTGCAAGTTATCTGGGAGAGAAAAGAAAATTAAAAGAACTAGCACAAGTGATTTCTAAAATCTTTTTCCTCTTCCAAATATGTTGTTAAACATACCAACTAGTGAACATGCTACAGGGATTTTGGCTCTAAGTAATGATCGATTGGCCTGAGAATAATTTATGCCGATAATGCCAATCAGTTTGTTATAAAAAGATTTATGTAGCAAACATCAATAGCTTGGCTATGTAAAAACTAAACATGCATGTGCTGTTCCATGGTCCAACTAGCACTTACTAGTCCTTTTGCTAGTTATAAATTTGACTAGTAAGAATGGTTATATAGGTAAAGACTGATCAATTATTTTATGTGGTGAAACTGAGTTCACCTTTTATCTATATTTGCTTGAATGCTGCTTACAAAAATTGGGTCCCTCGAAATATGATTTAGGTTATAAGATTTTTGCTGTTCAACCAACCCTTTATGTAGATTTCTTATTATTTTCCATGTTGAATAAAGCTCGATTCCCAGATGTGATATGTATACTACCAATACTACATAATATAACTATTGTTAACGCTACTGCATAGCAAGCAATAATACCTACTTCCCCATAATTTGCAGAAGCAAATCAGGAGAAAATTGTTGAAGCTGGTGGTCTCACGTCCTTGTTGATGTTACTCAAAACCTCTGAGGATGAAACCATACATAGAGTTGCGGCAGGTGCCATTGCAAATTTGGCAATGAATGGTAAAATTGGTCCCTAGTTCATAATTTCTCATATATTACAAATATTGGCTAATGACACAGGCTCTTTAATTTGGCTTTGAACTCAGAAACCAACCAGGAGCTAATAATGAATCAAGGGGGAATTAGTTTGTTATCTATGACAGCGGCCAATGGTGAAGATCCACAAACGCTTCGAATGGTTGCTGGAGCCATTGCTAATCTTTGTGGAAATGGTAAGCTTTCTGATCTCTTTGAAGCTCATGTCTTCAACATTATTGATCCTAGATGACAGCAAGTTGCAAGAAGTTCTAAATGAGTTTAATTAAATCTTATGAAACTCACTCCTACTTAGAATTAGATGAAAAATGTAGCAAGCAAACTTTAGCAACAGAGAAGTCACAGTATCGGCTGCACCAGAATTAGATGTTAATCATCGCTCTCTTGTGAGCAACTTACCTTGCACTTGTATCTATTGTCTAAATACTGTGTCTAGGTCACTACAAACAACAAACTATTTGTCTAGAGAAAATAGAAGAGGGAGAAAAGAAGAGAAAGATGGAAAGGATAGTGAAGAAGAACTACAGGGAAGCTGGGGTTTCATTTTGATCTTCTCTGCTTCATTCTGAAGAAAATGTACATCATGGCCTAATGTCAATCAAACATAATAAAAGCCCTTACTAAATTACAAGTACTGGCGTGAACTGAATCCCAAAATCTTATTATGAATTGGTTCAAATCCTTAAGCATATCCTTAATCACCTCAAATGTTAAACATTGGATATCAATCATTTTTCAGCAGGGTGTTTTCCTATCTAGTTTCCCGATAAAAGCCTACTTATGTCAGTATATTCTGCTGTCTCAATTGCATTGTTCAGATAAATTACAGAGCAAGCTGAGGGCTGAAGGTGGCATCAAGGCACTGCTAGGTATGGTCAGATGTGGGCATCCAGATGTTCTTGCACAAGTTGCTCGTGGGATTGCAAATTTCGCAAAATGCGAATCTCGGGCATCTACACAAGGTAAGATCTTTGTGCGGTTGTCTTCAAATATATTCTTTGGTTATCAAATTGGAGACTTATTGAAGAATTATTGCATTGAAACAGAGAATATAGTCATCCTTTGGACTGAGCTAATGTGGTTGTTTTTTAAATATAGGGACCAAGAATGGAAGGTCTCTTTTGATTGAGGACGGTGCACTTTCATGGATTGTACAGAATGCTAATAATGAAGCCTCACCAATCAGGCGCCATATTGAGCTAGCACTATGCCACTTAGCGCAACATGGTAAACTTTCCTTCCTCTTTCTTATTTCTCCACCATGAACACGCATCCTCTGTAAAAAGTAAAGCTGCAAAGTGTAGAATTCACTATTTTTCAGAAACAAATGCAAAGGACATGATCAGTGGCGGTGCCTTGTGGGAGCTTGTTCGCATTTCACGAGACTGTTCGCGCGAAGACATAAGAACTCTTGCATTTCGAACACTAACTTCTAGCCCCACCTTCCAAGGTGAACTGAGGCGGCTGCGGACAGATAATTAAGGAGTCCTGGAATAATGGAACTGATATGAAGGTGTGGAAGATGCACAGCAAGTATTAGCCTAGACTAATCTCAAGCATGAGGTTTGATTCTTGCATCACCAACAAAAAGGAATGCCTGCAACTGGAGTTCTACTTTCTTGTTCCTGAGGAAGTCACCATACTGACCGAGATGCCTTTGTTTAGTCCTAATGTCTAGTTGAAGTCTACACAAAAACCCTAATTCCTTCATCATTGTTATCGTCAGATTATGTTTTGAGTTTTCATTCCATCAGTCCTACAAATTAGGTTGTACATTGATTTGTATATGAAACAAATAGGAAAACGACTAATTTTTATGCATCTCTTTGTAAATAAACTTCCATTGTCTTGCTGCCGGTGCTGAAACTTTGACAACCTTCCAATGCCATCCTAAAACTGGAAGTTAGGACTCGCCTTTTAACCTACAGTTCACAAAGATGTATCAAGACACTCTCCCAATGAATGTAGGAAATTAGAGGTTCCTACTTCCTCGCTCTCAGCCAAACCCTGCGCACATTTGGGTGTATCAAATTCAACTCAGAGCCACGTCCAGCAACAACACAAACCCAATTTGCTAATCTACTACTCCACTTCGGAGTCTGAAGCAAATGTCTAAGCAATATACCATCCGCAATTACACATTCAGCAATCCGGATGAAGCTAACCAAAGAGTTGAAGAAGCAAATCAAGCAATTTATGTGAGAACGAAAGTAAAAGATCAAGAGATTCACTAACGCACTTGAGTTCAGTACATTCAAAGATGAATTCAAGACCAGACTAAGGTTGGTTTTCATTAGAGGCAGTCTTTCTTCCACTTTTATGTCTCCAACCAAGCTAGGACGTCCATGTATAGACTCTATGCACTCAAAATTCTATAGGGCACTTGATGTATTGACACTCCATGTTACAACCTTATCTTAGCCATTGTGTTATCCTAATGCTCTAATTTTCACGTAAGTAAGATGTTCTAAATTTCTAATTAGACAGTGTCGTTTTTTATACATTCAAATTTGGCATTTAGAACTCAATAAATCTCAAAAACTCCGTGTACCTCCCAAAGTGAACTGACGAAACTCAAAAATCAAAATATAAAATTTTCCCTAATCATAATTATTATAAAAAAAATATAGTAATTAATTTTTCAAGGATTTGCTCCGTCAATTATAACACTTTTTAAAAATCATGTTCTGCGAATGGTGAGCTATAATTAACAGGTTTTGGCATATCGATCATTGCATTCCACGAGCGTTCCCGTTGCACCTAATTCCAAGTTGTAATACCATGCAAAGCCCCCCATTTTTGTTTGCAAGACATCATCTTTAGGATCTGGTATAATTGACAGAATACCGAATTCTCTAACTGAAATTTTATGAGTATTATCATTTTCAAAGTCGGAAAGTACGTACAAAATAATTGAAAAAAATATTTTATCAGTATTATCATTTTTCAAAGTACGTACAAAACTCTTACAAATTTATTGAAAATTTTCTAAAACCAATTAAACCCTAATTTTCCAATTGTAACACTTACGAATCAGTTTTACCAATTTAACTAGGAAATTTAAATTGTTTGAGCCTTCAAAACTTATATATATTAACATATAATGTATTGGAGGATCATAAAATTACTCTTATGGCATGGGCAAGATATCATAAACTACAAACTAAATATCAGTTTAAGGCTTAGTTTGGTATTGAGGTGAAAAAACTCAAATATGGAAAAACTGTGTTTTAGATAAGCAACATGTCACCTGTTTTTAAAAATCGTGGTTTTTTCAATTAAATTTTATAAATAAGCACCTTATAAAAAACTTACCAAACACATAATCAACTCATTATGATAATTATAAGTGATTATTTACTCCAAAACTCAATACCAAATTAAGCCTAATTAGCAGTGCCCCAACAAAAAGAATGGATAACTTTCAAAGCTTGCAGATCGAAAAGTAATGCAAGGTACGTGCAAGAAGGAGTAGGAGATCACAGCTGGGAAGGAAGAAAGCTAGGTGCCCAACCCTCATTCTCTGAACCCAAGAAAGGGAGAGAGAGAGAGGATCCGGCCAAGTTCTGCTTGCTAGTTGTGGGCGTTTAATGGAAGAGTGTTGTTGTTGATGTTGTTTGCCTCGGAAAGGAGCTTCTTCAGAGCAATGCACGTGTAAACCAGTACCCAAATATATTCATGTCTCCCTATCCCAATTTGATCTCTCTCTCTCTCTCTCTCTCTCTCTCTCTCTCTCTCTCTCTCTCTAGAACTAAAACTAAAACAAGGAAAGGCACACACATGGAAACTCTAATAAGCCCCATACCTCTTTGCTTCTATCTCTCTCGCACATACTTACTTAGCTAGAGACTTTCCAACCCTCGATATCCTTCCAAACCTTGGTCAGCTTATAGAAAATGTAATAATTACTCTTATCAGTATTCAGTATATGCATGTATATATAGTTGTAATTATTATACCATAATATGCTAGATATATATATATATATATATATATATATATATATATATATATATATATATATATAACCATTAATATCATATGGGATCTCAGAGAATCTCATCAATGTAGGTTAACAGTAAACTGGTAGCTAGTGGTGAGATGGAGATAGCTAGAAACTCAAAAGCTGGTAGAAAGGAGAAGACAGACATAAGTTGATCAACGCAATCCTTTTGATACAAAATTAAGTACAAAAACGTAGAAGAACAAGGGCTTGATCAGCTTTTTCTTATTCATGGATAGGGAAGAGCGGAATGATGAGAAAGTTTCATGTTCCTTCTTCTTGGCTACTGTCCTTAATTTTACTAAATAATAAACACACGAAATGAAACTCTCACCAAGAATTATAATCCATGAATATACACAGTAGTCTTCAATCAAAGATGTAAAACATATAAATGGTGCGTAACTAAATCATCGATCGAATGCTAGCTAAATCAAACTCAAAAAAAGAGAAGGAAACACATTAAAAACCTGAAAATGCTCGACAACCCAAACTCTGCTAGCTTACATAGCTACTAGCTAGCTACATAATCTTGTGACATCTTGAACTGGAAAGGCTTCTTCTTGTTCTTGTTCTTCTTCGAGGACATCAATATCGTTAGAATGGAGGGCGACCGGTAGCCCAATACGCCGCTTCAGCCGGCAATTGCATGGAATTTAGGAGATTGGGAGGTAAGCCATGGAAAAGAGGCGCATTTGTATTAGCAGCTTCGGCCAAAAGCTGTTGTTGCTGCTGTTGCTGCTGGTGGTGCTGTTGACCAACTGCGGTTGGAGACCCCATACTCCCTCCCGGCATTGGCATCGAACCCTCGTCCTCCTCCAGTGGAAGCCGCTCGTAGGCGGCGTTGCTAAATGAGGCAGCCATGATCACCACCGGACCAGAAGCCAAAAGAGTCCCAACAACACTGCCTCCTACCACCTGCCCTTGCCCGCCTGCCAGATAAATGGTCAAACCAGTCGCGGCAGGCGGCGCTGGAGGTGGTAGGAAGGAACCAGCTAGTGACAAGATCTCAAATCGGCCGTGTAAAGTCACGACCGAGCCCGGGGACGCTGGCTGCCTGAGGGTCACGTTGGTGACCGTCCCCGTGCCACTCATAATGCAGACGCCTCTCTGGCGCCTGCGAGCAAAGGTGGCAACACTCTCCACAATATCGCACCCATCGGCGATTTCCATGACATGGGTGCGGAGAGCATTAGCACTATCTCGAGTAATGATGATGGGTGGCTTCGGCTTGTTCTTGGATCCGGCAGGCCTGCCTCTCGGTCTTCTTGTCATTTCCGATCCATCCCCGGAAACAGTGATGTTCAGCTCTTTGCTGCCTTCACCGCCATTTCCACTGTCGTTGTTGTTGTTGTTGTCGATATCTCGCTCTCTTTTTGTTCCCTTGTTGAGGCCGCTGCTTCCGGTTTGCTCGTCTTCTGAGTTTTGCTGCTGGTGGTGGAACTGGTGGTGATGCTGCTGCTGTTGCTGGTGATGAAGCTGGAAATCTCGAGTGTGGAAAGGAGGGGGAAGAGAATGGGCATCCATAATTGTATGCTTTTAATTGATTACTCAAATACAAAGAACCTAGCTGTGAGAGAAGTGATCAGAACCCAAGAAACTGAGAATAGAAAATTGAGGGGGGCGGTACTACTATTGCAAGCTAGATATATAGCTCAAAAGGTTATACAGATTTCAAAAGGAAAAGAAAGTGGGGAGGAGCAAAAGGGAATAAAGATTAAAACAAAGAGGATGAGTAACTAGTACTTCTGGCTTCTTGGGGCTGTGTCTCTCTTTTTGGGCTTTGCTTTCCTGCTTTCCTCACCTTGTTTACTGCAACTAGCTTCACCAGAAAGATGGAGAGAATGAGCAGATTTCTGGTGCCACCCACCGGATTGGAGCTGAACTTGCCATGTTTCGATCGATTTTCACTCTCAGTTTGGCTGGGGAAGCTTTTGTGTGTGTTTGCGGGGGTGTTGTTGAAGGTTTGGGGAGAAGAAGAGATGAGGAGCTAGGAAACAGGTATGGGGGTCGTCTTGGTCAGTTGGGGTGTGTGTAGAGAGGAAGGGGTCGGAGTTGGGTTAGGGTTAGATCGATGAGAAATAGATAGAGAGGGATAGAGGGAGGTGAGGATGGAAATGGGTTTGGTTTGGGTGTGACTACTACTGCGTGCTTATGGGCGGTGGAGTGGTCCCCACCTCTTTTTCTCTCACTCGCTCTCTTGTCGTTAAAATGGGTTTGAAATTTTGAGTTTAATGTGTCTAATTATTTCAGATTTGTTCTTACCATACCACTACAATCTTAGTCCTCCTAATCTTGCTAATTTCTCTTTCAATTCAACACATTTCAATCTATTACAAACAAGAGCGGAGTTAAGGGGTAGCTATCATTTACTTATATTATTTTACGTATCACGAAACTCTATCAAATTTACAAACATTGAAAGAGAGACAACCATACTTGTATACTTGATTGCATCGTATAAATATTGTGAAATAACAAATTAAGTACGAGTATGATGATAACTCTCTTGAATATACTAAAAAAGAATTTAATTATTAGTCTAATTGAATACAAAACACAGTTCTAAGAATTCGTTTTTCTCGATTACGAGTGCACATCTCAATCATATCGAAATGTAACTCTTACTAGCTAGTAAATTAGTAAATTTTCTAATAATTACCAAACCGAAATTCCAAAATTACATCAATTAGATGGCAACTAAAGCTTCAAACATAAAAACGAAAGGTGGACAAACATTGAAAAAGTAGAACACAATTAACCAACTTCAACTTTAGATTATACATATAATTACTAGTAACTTTGATAAAACCTTATGGAATCAAATTTGGAGGTGGCACATTAAAATTGGAGTAGATCGACTCTCGTGTACATTACATGACCCACATGCAAATTCTATCTCTTTCTCTCAAACGTATAAAAACCTTAGGTCTATTGTCCACTCGCTTTTGTAACAGGCCACGTGTCTGCACCCCCGCTGTT
This sequence comes from Potentilla sterilis, assembly GCA_963682095.1. Lineage (NCBI taxonomy): Eukaryota > Viridiplantae > Streptophyta > Magnoliopsida > Rosales > Rosaceae > Potentilla > Potentilla sterilis. The sequence continues at coordinate 38,873,612 of OY821760.1, read as the reverse complement.
TTCGCGTCCATTTCTTCAAACTGTTTTTTTTGGATTTTAATTTTAGTTTTTGCCTTTATCCCAATTATTTACCAAGTAGATCTTTTAGCTCAAACCCGTTTTAAATACAAAACTAGAATAAAGAGAAAGCAGTACCCTAGCTTAAATTCTACTTGATATATATAAGTTTAGCACACAAAAGAATGTCGGAACTAGAATGATATATAATTTTAGAATTTTACATTGTCCATCTATCATGTATTGTATGAAATGTTAATGGAAGTAGATTGATATATATGTAGATATAGTCTTCTTCATTTTTTTTTTGTTTGGTGTGCTTAGTGTGTACTCTTAAACCTTTAATTTGCATGTTTCTAATGATCGATATGTATTCTAATAAAGTAATTAATTAACTAGTAACCTAGAAAAATTCAGAAACACCTGTGATACCTTTTAAGTTATCTTCAATTTGGTACTTGATGCATGATCAGTACCTTTCGTGTATCTTTATTAAGATCCTTATGATTTTAATTGGCCCGGGTGTATAGCTCCATTTGGCTTGGGGTAATATTAACTATAACAAAAGTTTACTAAACTATAAAACAATATCAAATTCAAAGAGTTCTTACTTGGATACGTGTCTACTCCATAAGTTCGAGCTTTGTTGATGATACTGTTTTATAAGAAAAGAATAACCAATTGAGATGCATGGTTAGTCGTTATATATAGCCGAACTTCTCGATCTGTGAATGCAAAGGCAAAGAAGGGCACTAGCTAGCAGTAGTCTAACTAATGAGGATATCGAAGAACTAGTTGTATAAGAATGATGTATAACTCGCACCCGAATCTAAGAAAAAAGAAATGGCCAGACATGTTTGATTAACAAGATCTGGGTCCCTTCTTTCATTTTGTGCATTCACAAATGTTTTCATTGGTGTAGAAGAGGAGTTCAGCAAAACACAATCATACTCACAAAGAAACAAAGCCTAACACTGAGGAAGTAACTTTTACAGGCACTACCATCATGGCATTTTATTTGTTGAGAAGTGACATGCAGGAGAAAGCTAACCAGAATGACCATGCCCGGACAAACATTGTTAGAGACCCATACCAAAACACCTTCATATTCTAATATGAATTTTAACACAATCTGTTAAGCAATCTAGATTATTAAGTGATCTTTATTTGTTTACGATGATACATCCATACAATACTACAAGAGTACAAGTCATAGTGTCGAGATTCATCCTCTAAATTCTAAACTCTAAAAGTGTAGTTTTGAGAATACATACATAGAATATCAACATACACATGATTTGATTCATTACAGCACACAAGCTACTAATTGGAAAGTGAGCGAGAGGATCTTGGGGCAGATTCAATCAAATCAGACATTTCATTGGGTTCTATTACATGACAATGACATACCTAATTCACTAACATGTTCGCCTTGTACGTAGAGTTGTTTGTCTAGCTAGAGATGTTCGCAATATGCTATAGATGTGTATAATTAAACAACACAATCAAATAAATTCTGAAGTACATATCTACGCCCCCCATGCATGATACACGATCTGTTTTGGGAAAAACAGATCCCAGAAGTACGAAAGCAAGCATTAGAGAGCTAGCTAGCTAGCGATAGCAGCTTAATTAGGTAGAGATCGATGGAGGGAGCATAGAAATGAATCAAATGATGATGGATGGTGATGGAGAGAGGCATGTATGCATGTGTAAGTGAATAGTTGCACTAGAAAAAGCCAGCAGAGACAAATAAGAGGGAGAGAGAGACAGGTTGTGTATAAGGTAATTAAGGGTTGGTGGGGGGAAGCTAGCAGGCATGGTTTGACCGCATAATAGATATTCCAGCTAACCCTAGCTAGCGTGGGAGTGAGAGCTAAAGACGCGTGGGTGGCGCTGACAATCTCTCTCTACAGACAACGAAAGCACCACTGCACGAGCGCCGGAGAGTTTGCCGCAAACAAAACAAACCCAACCAGCAGTAGTAACCAAACTCGATCTTCTCAAAATTAACTAGCTCTTTCTCTCTCTGTCTCTCTCTCTCTCTCAGCATCAGCAGCATGCAGCAATCCGCAGTCGGCACAAACCTAGCTATAGCTAGCTCCCAATTTACATACAAATCAAAAAGACTACATATGCTGCTCGCTCTCGATCTCATTCAACGCAGTGCAAGTGCGAGCTACTGTGATCTGCTTCTTTCTTCCTGCTTTCTTCTTCGATCTGCTCTATCGCATGCACCCGTGGGACGCAAACCCATGCAACAAAGGATGCTCTTTGTCGGTCTCTCCTAGCCTCCCATCTGTGGTCCCCCACCTCCTTCCCCTTAATCCTCTGTACGTAGCTCGATCGAGTTCATTTCTTCAACCTCAAACTCTAACCCCTCCTAAAAACACCATAGAACTCCCTTAAACCCTAGAGAAAACAGACCCTTAAACTCTATCTCCTTCCGCACCGCACGAAATTAACTTATTGTCCAAACTTGAATTATATGGCTACTCTAGCTTGTTTAATTATTACTCAATAAATCATGAGTAATATAGTACGTATTGTGTACATGGAATTAATACAAAAGGATACTCGATCTCAATTCATATACGATAATGGATTAATGACAACGAATGCAACTATTCACGATTGGACTAGAGATAACTCGATTTACTGTAGGAACAAACACTGAACTAATAGATCAAACGATGATTTTGGACAAGTCTTCAGGAATCAGAACCAGCTCAAGTAATTGAACGAAAGGTATGAAAAAGTCGACCAAGTGAGTCGGTTTTCTCAATAATTTGAGTTACTTCAACGGCAAAACGTACAGAACCCTTTTTTTTTTTTTAATATTTTTTTCCATTATGTTTGGGATTTTGTAAAGATTAATAAGGTGGTTATCATGGGACCAATAAAAGGATAATAGGACAAGCAGCTTGGCTGGTTGCTAACTATTTGGGTTAGCTGTGAATTGTTAATAGGTAATTCATGTCATATTGTCTATGAATCTTATGCAAATTTAGCACCTTACAACGTTTTCTCTTCGATTCACGATAGTCATCTTTTCAATCACCTTTTGTAGCCGTTTTAAGGTTGCTATGGTTAGACACTTACCATAATTTGTGCGTCAATGCCTTAATGTCCAACGCATCACATCACATCAATCTAACTAACACTCTAACAGCTTCAAGCTGCTGCCAAATTATCTCATACATAATCCAAAACATAAAGGAATCTTCTTAATCCTATGTTATCAAGTTGACCATTTATAAATTAATTTTGGTATGATTAATATATCAACCGGACAAAGGATAACAATCGAGGTCGCCGGGCAACCAATGGTCATATGTATAAGGACGTCATGAGTAGCATATGTATGATGACCGAAAATTGGCACGATCGATGGTATGAACACCGACCGATCCTCTGATTTTGAAATTTAGTGTTCTAGAAAATTATTGAAACCTAATAATAGTATAAACACGTTGATCAGTAATGTAATTACAAATTCTAACAAAGTCGTCGTATACGCGTATATTGTTGGTGACTACTAATCATTGATGAAGCCAAGGAAACCCTAAACAATGTTGACGGTATTGCATTGATAAACATGGATTAGAAACTGAAATGCAGTAATTCTAGCTAGTCCATACCATCATGACTAGCTATCAAGAGCAAACGCTGAACCTCCGTTAAAGATCAACAATATTGTACTATAGAAAGTATTGATCCACGTACTAAAGAAGGTTACAATGTTACATAGCGCTAGAGATTAACAGCTTTATGAATCCTGAATGCTCAAATTTCGTGAAAGGTTACTACGAACAGTATTAAGTTTTTATGCGTATTTTAGATGAAGATAAACAAACAATTAGAGTAATTAAGAGTAATCTCCTCACTGGTGAGCTAAGACTAAGAGGACCATCTTCAAGTCTTCAAGGTCAGTCTTCTGGATTGATTCTACGTACAAGCTCTGGGTTTTATCAGCGCACCTTATTTTGGACATCAGAAGCTTCCTAGCTATCTACGACCACCACTCTAAATTAAACATGATTAAGTTTTGATTCACTGCTAAAAGGTAATAATGTTCACTACTGTAAACAAGGACTGAGGCGACGAAAATTGGAAAGGGAAAATCAAAGTTCGTCGCCTCAACACATTGAGGCGACCAATATTGGATTGGTCGCTTCAGAAAACGAGAGCGACGACTTTTGATCAATAGTCGTCGCTCACATCTTATTGAAGCGACGAATATTGGTTTGTTGTCGCATCCCAATAATGTTTTGTAAACTGTAGCGACGAAAATTCAAAGTTCGTCGCCGACGTAAAATTCAAGCGACGGAATTTATAACTTTCGTCAATATTCGTCGCTGACTTGTTATACGAAGCGACAAGTTTTGAGCAATAGTCGTCGCTTCATGTTTTGAAATCTGGTCAACCATATTTTCATAGTTTGGAGAGTTGTAGATTTGACATTTGGTGTCCGATTGACGATTGTAATACATTTTCGGAAAGGAAACGACGCCAGAAGTCAAACTCGTTGCTATGCCACGATGTAAGGGCTGTTTCGGGCTTTCGAGTTCGTTTAGGCCTTCAAAACGGCAGTTTTATATGTTTTAAATAAGGTTGACCGCATCGATCGAGGCTCTAACTTTGTCGGATTTAAGTGATTTTTTTACCATAACCGTATTTCATCATAACGATCAAATGTTATTTCACAATATTTTTCAAAATTTTACTTCTTTTATATAGTTGCTTCGAAAAGTTGTACACTTGAGTATAATCTTATAATCAAGTTATACCGTATTAGTAAGCATGTTGTCGTTATAATGGCTAAATTCACAAAATGAAAATTTTGACCGTCTGATGTGATCGTTATAGTTAAATATGAGTAGAGTATAAAAATCAGCTCGTTTCGTAAACGTTCGACGCTCGATCGAAACGGTCAACCATATTTTCATAAAACTTATCACACGAAAACCCTATTACGTACCTTTAGATGACATTGTTTCGTCGACTCTTCCAAACATTAAATTCTCAAATAGATGAGACGTAATCAGCCATGTAAAAATTTGGTAACTTTTACCTCCCGATACTATGGTTCCCCATAGAGAGAAATAAGTTTAAATAAGGTTGACCGCGTCGATCGGGGCTCTAACTTTGTCGGATTTAAGTGATTTTTTTACCGTAACTGTATTTCATCATAACGATCAAATGTTATTTCACAGTGTTTCTCAAAATTTTACTTCTTTTATATAGTTGCTTCGAAAAGTTGTACACTTGAGTATAATCTCATAAAATTTTTATAATCTTTTAAATATTATTGAAGCGACGGATTTTATATTACTTCGTCGCTTCAGGATAATCAATAAAAATTTTAAAATCTTTTAAATATTATTGAAGCGACGGATTTTGTATTACTTCGTCGCTTCACTTTTAAATATTATTGAAGCGACGGATTTCGTCTTACTTCGTCGCTTCAGTGTTGAATCCGCGCCACATGCTGAGAACCAATTAAAACACATTGCGCGTTTTCCAGATCTAACGGCCATAATTGACTCCCCTTTTATATATATATCTTCCCCCTCTCCTCCTTCCTCTTCACTCCCTCTTCCTCCTCTGCCGTCGCCTCTTCACTCCCTCTCCTCGTCCACCGCATCTGCAGCTCCACCCAAGTGGCCACCGCATCTGTAGCTCCGCCGGAAAACTCCAGGAGTACTCCTACCCCGTTAGGGTTTCCTGCTTCATATGCAACGCCGACGAGATGGACTTCGACGACGTCGTTTTCGCCGTCCACGACGACGACGAGCTCCACCCCGGCCATCTTTACTTTGCTTTGCCGATGAGATGGCTCCTCCCACCTCGCCTTCTCCACCAGAGCTCCTCCCACCGCGCCGGCCACTGCTCCTCCCTCCTCCCGCAGTGACGGCAGAGCTCCACCTCTACGGAGACGTCGTTCTCCGAGGTCCACCTCTACGGCGACGTCGTTCTCCTCCTCCGTCGCCTCCTCCACAGCCTCCCCGCCAACTGGACAAAAATAAGTTAAAACAAAATTAAACGAAATCGGCGGGAAATTTTTTTAAAACGAAAATGGAGACATGAAGCGACGAACATTGATATTCGTCGCATGAAATTTATCATCCCATACACTCTAGCGACGACTTTTGAACCAAACTTCGTCCCCTCAAATTGTAAGCGACCAACCAAAATTCGTCTCCTAGAATTGGAAGCGACGACTCAAAATTCGTCGCCTCGAATGTGAGGAGACGACCCAAACTTCGTCGCTCAGTATGTGGCGACAAACTTTGAAGTCGTCGCTTGAAATATCCAAGCGACGACTTTTGTAGCAAAAGTGGTCGCCTCGAATCGAAACGACGAAAACGAAGCGACGACCTCAAGCGACGACATTTTGGTCTCTTCGGTGTCGAAGCGACGACTTTTGACGACAAAAAGTCGTCGCTTCGAACCCGTTTTCCAGTAGTGGTTGATGTCTTAATATCAAGGCTTAATGTTTCTTGTCGATGTGATAAATCTTAGAAGTTTGCCTATACGTTAGAGTGTTACGTACTAAAATAGATCTATCGATCCCTCGAATATAAAATGACTTTGATCAAATGGTCATTGTTTTCTTTTCTTATTCACTTTCATGTTTGTGGTTTCCTAAACGTACTATATACGTACATATCAGTGCTAGGTTTTCTAGATTAAGAATAATTTGAACTCCAGAAGCAAAAAAACAGTATACTTCTAATGTAACATGATGAATGACAACACTATCTAATGGTAATACATATATATATATATATATATATATATATATATATATATATATATATATATATATCCATGTTTTAAGTTTGTATTGTAAATCCATTAATCTAATTTTTTGACATGTTGAAGTACTCGATCTCTGATACTTATAGAAAGATCTTATATTGACCTTTTTTGAAAACTAGTAATAAGTCTAACTATTACTTGCTGATATATATGATACTTGTTAATTGACATTGATTAAATCTTTCTTTACAGCGTTCAGTAGTTCACAACGTGTTGAGGCGACTCGTCCAACTACACCAGCACACTAGCTAGCTAGTACAAACTCTATATAACTATATATGGTTTGGTTAGATCCAGTTTGCAGAAGCTGTATTATATGAGCATGCCATCATTGGCTAGTTGTAGACCATCCGACCAAATTGCAAATAAAGCACGAAATTTCTAACTTAATTAAGATTATATGGGACAAATTCAAATGACTGAAAACATACGCTAGTTAAACTTAACTGATCTAAATGATCAATCGGGTTGAAGGTTGAAGTCTTAAGGCATTGAAATTCTTCCATATACGTACAGAACCAAATCACTCAAAATATTATCATACTTATAACTTTGTAAGTTATAACTTAATTATAGCCATTAGACTGATGAACTGATTCAAATAAATAAAAACAATTAGTCTTAACCCTAGCTGTGGAGTGAGCCATCGATGTCAGAAGCTAAACCTACGTAGAATACCATCTATGTAAGTCTTGAGATGGAATTAGGTTGTGGTCTTCAAGAAAGGCAGGCTCTTACCTTGAGGGAGAAGTAGTGGATGATGGAGATGTTCAATGAGATAGATGTAAATAAGTTTAATTAACAACCTATCGCAGCCTTGATGGTAGTGACCTAATCATATTTTAAGCTAAACCCCAAGTGTATTCCAATAAACAAAGCCATAACCCATCACCATCTTCCTACAGAAAAAAATCATATCCAAGAACAAGTCCATGAAACGGGGGAGACATAAACTATTGCTTAAAACCCTAAGTCCCATGTGAAAGGCATCAATGAATGGCCTCGAATCTGGCTCTGCTTGGGTTCTGCATGTTTCTGCTGGCTTTTCTCTCTCAGAAAGCAAACCCTAAATTTCCGGTTCGAGCAAGCTAGCTCCCGCGAGGCTGGCCGAGACCCATCTGCTTCTTATTCTCCAGGGAAGACCAACAGAGTTTCACATGTGGATGCGGATTTGTTTAAGTTTCTAAAGGCGCAGATAGAGATAGAGTTGTTGATGATGGTGATGATGAACACAACTAGTTAATTAGTTTAATTACAAAGACTAATTAAGCTTTTGCAAACGACAAAATTAAGGCAGCCACGTGATGGACGGAAATTTGCTGTAAAGAATCTTTCTGGTCACGCATCGCGTCAACTGCTTAATTCATTGGTTAATTAGTTAACCACACCATAGTTAAGCTTAATTGGGGTCAACATATACAGAACACACACTTTCCTATTTATTTTCAGGCTAAACCCTAATTGAAGATCAATAATAATTATTAGGTATAGAAATATTGTCCGGCATTGAGAAATGGGGTACTGATTGTAATGCAGAATTACAGATTCAGCTAATGGTAAATTGAACTATAAATTACGATATCCAATTCGTAATCTACATAGAATTCAAGTTTCATATTTTGGTTTGATGAATATATATATGCAAGTCGATCACTGTTCTCTTCAGCTATTGGCAGTTGAAACACAAGCTAAGTTAACTATTCTCAGAAACATTGTTTAACAAGATTTATGTTGGGCAAATTAGGCTAGAACTAGAGGGGGACTGTTAATTCTTTTCAGCCAACCATCTACAACATCTGATCGATTTAATTAGCGTGTAATGGATAAATTTTGGGATTTATATGAAAGAGAAGAAATTAATTAAATGGAAGTATCCAAATTAAACATGCAAGAATATCGTCTTGACATAAGCACATAATTTTAACTTAAGAGATCGAAACCTCGTCAGCTTTCACATATTTGTTTGATAACGGTTAAAAGTAGGCCGAGTTAATTAAGTAATTTCTGTTTAAAACATATATTACTGGAAGAACGTGTGGAAATGTAAAGGCAATGCAATGACCTAAGTTTTATTGTTGAAATTAGTCGAGGTTCGCCACAATGAGCTCAATGATTTCCAATACCTCTAACTCTTTTAGAATCTTTTAGGTATATATAGAAATCCCTCCTAGAATTCAGTTCCTAAGCAGCTAATTAAACTAGCTAGGGGGAAAGATGTCTACAGAATTCTGATAAAGCCACATTTCCCATAGACAAATAATTAAGGGTGCATGATTTTGGAACAACAAGTAACTTGGAAATTGAACTAGTTATACTTTAGTATTTGGAAGTAATCAGCTTCTTTTAAAAAATCTAAAGCTAAAGTATGTTTCATTTAGCTTGATTGAATAGGAATGGATAGACAGATTTGTCTTCATCAATGTACGGATTGATGATTATATACTGATCAAATAATGAAAACAAAACTTATTATAGATAATTTTGAGACGATCCTTATGTATATGGTTTCTTAACTATTAAAATGCTATATAGTTTATGTCTTGTAAGCTAAAAGTGCCTTCTTTTCTACTATATTATTAGCCAGTTGACAATCTTAAAGATGTACTAGCTTAGATCAGACACATATATATAACAAATCTAGTGTCTAATATATATAAACCTAATGCTATATCTGTATCTTTTTATGATTTCTTCGATCTAGCGTCATCTATGTTGGGATAGTACTGTATTTTTAGTATGAATCATTAAAATTATGCAATGGTTTTTGAAGTGGAGTTTTTAAATGATAAACCCAAATAAGAATGTACAGATTAAGTGGTAAACTATATTATCGATACGATCGAGTTAAATAAAATCAAAACCAATATGATTTATCAAGTATGTCTTATTTCCTAAGCAATTGTTGTTTACAGATTGCTGTTTTGGGAATTAGAAGGATTTATTAATTACAGGTCAAACATATCTAACTGGTCGAACCCACATAAATATGTAAATAAATTATATAATCATCGATCTATATAAGTTGATTTGGTTTACCCAACGGTCCCAACCTGAAACTCCATGCGTGTATAGCTAATTATTAATTGATATGAATTTAGGAACCAGTTGTAATCGATTAGTTAAATATATATAGTGCATGATCAATCCAAGATCATGAAAAAGATATAAGCGAGTATCAATATATATATATATATATATATGTAATTAAAAAGATCGAAAGGTAAACTCTATTGTAATATCGTCAATCTGGTAGTAAGTATATTTCTAATGAAACGGACTATTTCAATAAACGTTTTATGAAAACGAATCTACAATGTTGGGTACTGGCAACTGAGAATACATTTTAATTTTCTTTTGTGTAATCGTAAAAAACTGATATCACATAGATACTGCATGTCATTTCTTAATGAGAGAATTTACAAGTGTACGATACTTATTGTCCTCATAAGGGCAAAAACATGAACAATTGTGCTCGCAAGGCCCATGCTCTTTAGTACCAAAGCTCCGGGCTTAAACTTCAATTGTTGAGATTAAGAAGCCCATGTTAGAAGAGTACGTTGCATGATGGTTTCTGGGGAAGGGCATGCAGCGCAGTAATTCTAGAATACATTCTATATGCCCTATCATCTACTCTCGATCGGTGAGGTTTTAGTATTCTCTTTCTGCTGGGATTCGAATGACGACGATCTAGGCCCTGAGTGGCTGAGTTTCTTTCTTTGCAAAGGCTCATGCAAGCAATCTGTTACGTTCTTGCAGCTGAATACAATACCAGACAGATATATATGGATTCATCCAGCGTCGGATGCTTTACAGTTTGATTGAAACTATAAAGCTTATATATGCTGCGGTTTTATTCAAAAAGAGAAATCAAAAGCTTTGGGAGACCAATTTACATGAGGTCCTGTTATGTTGTTAATCAGCTAGCTAAAACTTTGGGAGACAGATCCAAACCCCATTAGGAGGAGTACTCCTCAATCCTAATGATATAGTGAGGTTGATCAGTGCTACTTTGTCAAAAACAGAATATAAGATCGAATGAAATGGTTTGGAACTACTGGGAAAATAGTGGGAGTCCAACTGTCCAGGTGCCTCGCTCTCTATATAACTCTACCTAAATTCAAAACCAAATTAATTATCCCATGTCCCAAACCCATCTTTTCTTTGATGTCACTTGAATGGAATCAGTATCTAGATCTGATTTTGCAATTACAGATGTATTTCATTCTACCTTCAATATTAATCAAATTCTTGTCCTAGGTTTACAGATTTTAAAATGTACCGGTATATATATTTTTTATATTCCTTCAATGAGGGATCCTCATTTTGTTCATTTTGAGAGATCCCTCATTTAACCTATTTTTCGATAACATATTAACATCTTCACCGTTCAACATTCATGTTTATATGGGTAAATCATATCTGGAATTTTTCATTTCATTTGATAATCGTTAGAGCATTCAAAATTGTGATCTATATCTAAAAACTTGAACGGTTTAGGTTTGACAGATTTCATACATCTATTGATTTAATATAGTTAGAATCCTTAACGATCACCATTTTAGCTAAAATTTTACATGAATGATCTACACATATATACGTAGTAATTGAACGGTGAAAATATAAAAATGTGACTAAAAAGTTGGTTTAATGATCGATCCTTCATATAAACTAAAATAAGGGATCCCTTGATAAAAGGGCCCTATATATATATATATATAGTTCGTCTCTGCTACAGACGTCCGCACAGTGCGGATTCGCCCGAAACAACCACCGCCGCAAGCCGACGACGGCCCGGATGTTGCCGGCCCTCCCCTCCCGGCACTCCTGTCTGTGTCGGAACTCCGGCCCACGCCGACCGGAATCTGCCCAAAAACTTGAAATTTCCAAATTTTCAAGTCCATCGGATAAGTTCCCTATTTGTTTTATGCTTTTATCGATCCCACAGTACACTCATAAGAATGTTCGTCCACAACAGTTTATAATATCTATCATCGTTCTGGATTTGTTCTAAATTCTTGGCTTCCTCAAATTAAGATTGCATGCATGTAATTCCTGGTAAGAATATCTATTTATATATTCCTATAAACTTTACACCATCAATCCATGATCTTGAAATTCTGCGTAAAGTTGCATGTAGAATATCAACCAACTTCATCATCTACAAGTACCTTAACGATAATGAGTTTAGATAATGACTTAAAAGGACATGAAATTAAAAATAGTGATGTATATATATATATATATATATATATATATATATATATATATATATATATATATATTTTAAATGATAACATTAATTACTTTATACGTTCTACTTTCAATTTTTGATCATGCATATATCTTGCGAGTATGTGTATGTGTGTCTATATGCGTAAACATCTATGGGGTGCTAATTAAAATGAAGATAACTAATACAAACTTGGTATATAAATAGAAAATAGATAATATACCAACATAATTCATTTGATGTTGTTAAAATACAAACTCATCACCGCATCAGTTTGAGATTGATTGAGATTAATTTTACTTATTTGTAATTTAAAGTGTTGGAGGTATATAATATGAATGATTAATTTATATATATATATATATATATATATATATATATATATATATATATATATATATATATATATATAGTCCCTATCCAGAGCGGGGCTCCTCCTGTAGCCCTTGGATTAGTTCATTTAAATCTAATGGATCACAATTCACTTCTCTTAATCAGGATCAAAACTCATGGTTAATAAATATTATTATTTTAATAATAATAATAATAATAATAATAATAAATAAAAAGAGAGAAGAATCGCACAAGTCGCGGAGGGGTTCTCAACTCTCTTGAGGCAAAGGATGCAATCAGGTGAGTTACCGGGTATCTCAATATGCGAGGGAGCTCCCCCAGTGAACCATCTTTTATTTGTTGATGACAGTATGCTTTATGGAGAGGCTTCAGTTGCTACTGGACAGAGGATTCAGGAGGTTCTTGACATATATAGCAGAGCTTCTGGTCAAAGGGTGAATTTTGACAAGAGCTCAATGGTGTTTAGTGATAGTGTGACCGAGGAGATGAGAGAGTTTCTTTCGGCCTTACTGAATGTCCAACCAGTAGCGGCACATGACAAGTATTTGGGCTTACCAACTTATGTGGGGAGGAAGAAGTCAGAGACGTTTCAGTATATCAAGGAACGGTTAGAATCCAAGCTTGCAGCATGGCAAAGTAAATTACTGAGTGGGGCAGGGAAAGATATTTTGATCAGTATAGTGGCTCAATCTCTTCCAAGTTATGCAATGAGCGTATTCAGACTTACGAAGAACTTTTGTGACGATCTGGAACAGATGTGTGCTAGATTCTGGTGGGGTAGCACTTTGGATAAAAAGAAGATACATCGGAAGAGATGGAATATTCTGTGCAATCTGAAAGAATCTGGGGGTTTGGGTTTCCGTAGTCTGTCTAACTTTAATTTGGCTTTACTATCAAAGCAAACTTGGAGGGTGCTTTCTAATCCTTCTTCGCTGATTGCATCTATTTATAAGACAAAATATTATCCGGATTGTTCTTTCTGGGAAGCACAGGAACATATTTCTCCTTCTTTTTCTTGGAGAAGCATATTTGGAGCCAGGACAGCGCTCAAGGACAATATTTATTGGCAGGTTGGAGATGGAAGACAAATACAAAATTTTGTGGAAAGTTGGGTACCAGGTTCAGTAAAGGGCTGCCCAGAGTTGATGGTTCCTACCACTGAGTCAGTGATTTTTTATGTGGATATGGCGTCTGGAATGTTACCAAAATAAAGAGATGCTTTTTGGAGACTGCGGCTGATATAATTCTGAGTATTCCTCTTAGCTCCGGACCTAGCAGCGATCGTTGGTGTTGGAAACTAGCATCTGATGGTCAGTTCTCAGTGAAAACAGCTTATCGGTATGTATTTCTTAATTCTACCAGTTATCATCCTATTCATCCCATTATGAGTCAGTCTTTCTGGAAAAAATTATGGAAAACTAACATCCCAAATAAGGCAAAAGTTCACGGTTGGAGAGTTTGCCTAGATATTCTTCCATCCCTATGAAGTTTATTATCTAAGAGAGTGGTAGTGGAAAGTACTTATTGTGTGTTGTGTGGTACATATGGGGAATCGACTTTACATCTCAGTCAGGATTGTACTTTTATGAAAGTGGTTATTCGGTCTCACCCTCACATTAGTACTGTTTGTTATCGGTGGAGTAGTGTGCATGCATCTGCTATTGAATGGTTGTGTTATTGTGCTAAGGAGCTCAGTTCACCTCACTTTGGAGAACTTTTTTATGCTATGGTCAGTATGGAAGGAAAGAAATGAGAGTCTGGAATAATAAGATGATGGGGGATTCAGATGTTTATGCACAGTTAGAGGCTCATCTCAGACAGTACAGAGTTCATAATTTGGTAATCCCGAAACAGGTTTTGGGGAGAGATTCTGTGCAATGGAAGGCTTCTTCCATGGGACTATATAAGATTAATGTGGATGGGGCATATTCTCCTCTCAGTCGTAAGGGGGCTTGGGGTTTTATTATCAGAGACCATTTCGGATGTATGTTGGCTGGAGGTGCAGGACCAGCTGCAAGCTTGGTGTCCGCCGAGCATGCTGAACTGCTGGCATGTAACAGGGCTGTAACCTTTGCAGAAAATCAGGGTTTTGCTCCTGCTATTCTGGAGACTGATGCTTTGGAGGTGAAGCGCCAATTAGAGCTGGGAGCGGTTCCAAATACCTCGAGACTGGGGAGAATTTATGATGATTTGAGAACAAAAATTCAAAGTGGGAATTGGATGGTGTCTCATACGCGACATCAGGGTAACAAGGCTGCGCATTGTCTGGCAGCTCATGCTTGTTATTTAGATAGGGATGAATTTTACTTCTCCACACCTTTCTTTCTTAGGACTGTTATTGTAGCGGAATACTGTAATGCTTAAACTTTCTTCTTAATAAATTCTTGTCAACTGATTAAAAAAAAAAAAATCGCACAAGTCTAAAAGGAAAAAAAGATTAAAAAAATCTTTCTACAATCGCACAGATTTTATTCTTCAACTCAGGACAATTTCTTTTATCATGTTGCTGGTCATGTTTTTACATCCATGACAAAATCTTCCTTTACCGTTTGCCTTCTTTGCAGCTTTTAATCTCCCCTTCTCTTTCCCAGCCTTCAATCTTTTCTCACATCCTTTGGCCCTTACTTGAGCAGGTTCATTATAGATGTGTTGAGAAGGAAGACTTTTTTGTTCTACCAGCACTATTCCAAGCTTAACAGTCTCATCATCAGCCATCATGGAATTATACTTCTCCAAAACACTCTTTGTAACATCCCAAACCACAACAAAATCTAACTTTTCGAATATACAACTAATACCTGAGATGAAAGAGTTTTCCCCAAAACAAAATCGGCCCGAACCGTGGCCGGAGGAGGGAGTTTGGTTCAATAGGGTGCATTTGGTCTCAGGCGTCGCATGGCCGAATGGCGGCAAACCCCACTGTGCCGTTGCCACAGACACGAAGAAGAGGCCGAGCCGGTTCGAACGTGACCAGTGCGGCGGTCCAGTTCGGCCGGACGACGGAGATGAGTGGAGGAGAGGAGAGCTCGGGTCGGGGTCGATCGGGGAGAGAGAGAGAGAGAAAAGAAAAGAGAGAAAGAAAAGAAAAAAAAAGGAATATTCCCTCTCCATTCTAAGAATATTCCCCTCTAGAAATTTCCGCTCGTTTCTAGAAATTTCCTCCCCCGATTTTACGTCATAACTTTTTTATACGAATTCCAAATTAAACTTGTTACGTGTCCACGAACTCGTTTTACCGTCCTCTATCTCTTCGAGAAATGAAATTCTCGATTGTGTTAACTTATAAAAAGTCAACCTTTGAACCCTTCGAATTGTAAAACAAATTTCTGAAACATCAAAAATAAATTAAAACTTTTAGGGGGTATTTTAAGGTTCAGGTCGTTACAATCTCCCCTCCTTGTAAAAATTTTGTCCTCGAAATTTGCGTAACCGCCAAGAATAAAGACGGGGGTACACACGTCTTACAGCCCCATGCTTATAAGTTTCATGGAATACAACTTACAAGGATTTGGAATTAAAAGAATCAACAATCCCACACTATACAAGCGCAAGCAACCAATATTCAATAAATCGACCAATCAACATTTTTCTCATCACCCAAGATTGACCGCACTTGACCAATTTACCACATAGTAATTTCATTTGGAAAATTACTATAGACACCCAAATCAATTCCTTAACAAGATCTCAAGTCACTAACTTGAATACAAACTCCCATCAACCCTGCGGGCTCCACCTTAAGGGAATATTATATCCGAAAATTTTGGCACAACCTCCCAAGCTAGGGTCGAAACCATCCTAGTGGCTCTATGAGCGTCCCATGGTCTAATATGTGTGACTACCCACCTCGTGGTTAGGAACCATCTCGTGGCTCTATAAAATATGACGACCCCCTCGATTGGTGTACTGAATGAATCATTTAACATTTAAACCAAACCAATACATAACTCAATAAAATAAACTGATGGGGAAATGGCTACACCATAAATCAGAGCCTCCCAGGGGTACTAAGTAGAGTCACACGCTACGGTTAGCTAGCAGCACAACAACATTATGACCCAATAAATCAGAGCCTCCCAGGCTCGGGTCGGAACCTCTCAGGACTACTAAGTAGCGTCCCACGCTACGGCTGACTGGCAACACGACGACCCAATAAATCGGAGCCTCCAAGGCTCGGGTCGGAACCTCTCAGGCTCTAAGTAGCGTCCCACGGTACGGCTAGCTAGCATCAGACGATCCAATAAATAGTGTAAAACCACAGCCAAATCCAATCGTAACCACATTTTCCCCAATATATCATAAATCCGTACGGTCCCCGACCGCACATCTGAGGTTTATAAATATAAACAAATAAAAGTAGCCATGAAGGAAATATATATATGTCTGAAATGTCTAGCATGTCGTGAAATTCATAAATCATGGAATCACATTCCTAAAATCAATTATCGCCTACAATAAGCCTCATCACCATTACACATTAGTATTGAAGTAAAACCAACTCAACCGAACACGTCTCTAAGACAATTGATTAGAATGATTCTAATTATATATATATATATATATATATATATATATATATATATATATATATATATATATATATTACAAGAATTATAAAAATTGAAGGCATAGAGATGATGGTAGCCACACAACAAGTTGCTCAAGCATATGCACTTCTAATAGATAGTAATTTACTTACACCCAAATTATCACTTTGGGTACCTAAATACTCCACTTTCATTATACAAAGTCCTCCCATGTCAAAGGCTACCTACCTTACATAAGGTTAAACACGCACAACAACATAGCAGTCCTCAAGTGCATCCAACGATAATTTAAAATATAACTAATGAACTCATATAATCAATGTCTGTCAGCCTTCGACATATATACATAAAGAAGTTATCAATATACATGCTCCTTTACAATAATCCAAATGCACCGTTCCATACTTACCATTTCATGGAATGCAATTATATCACACAAGATATGAAACACATTTCATTAAAAGCAATTTAACTTTTCTTGGCAGCTACAAAAAAATATACTTATAAATGATCCGTAGCCGTCTGGGGGCTAAGTATAAATAATAATAGTAATAATAGGCCACGACTTCTACTGAGGTCCGTCGATATATAATGGAATAGACAAAACTAATCTTCATAAATTGAGGAATACTTATGGAAATGGAGGCTAGAAGAACATATGTATATGGACCTTGAGTAATCTTCGTAAGAACACAAATAAAGCACCCAAAGAGAAGGATTCATATCTTCCTCTTTACTAACAAAAGAGATTTAGCAAATAAGAACCATATCTTCTCTCTCTAATTATGGTCTCACAAGCTTAAACTTCCATAATTTTAACCCCAACTCAAATCCACTTCACCCATAACCAAAATTGACCAGACATTTCAAATTCACAATTAAACTCGATTAGAACCTTGACATAATTTATTAGGAGTCCAACAGCAATAGTAAACAACCAAACTCAAAGAATATAAACGCAATTCACCAAAAATTCAATCATTCCATAACAACCAAACTATACAGAGCTCAGTTTAGCACCTTCATAACTATTTCTGTAAACAAACTCTTCTAATTAGATAATTAAACTCCATTCCACAATAATACAACTCAATTCACCAAAACTACATCAACTTAACAAACGTAATAACTTGAGCCCCTTCCTCCTTTTACAATTGTACCAATCTTACTTTCACCAGAAACAAACAAACAAAGCATTACACAGAACCTCATGAATGCAATATCAAGACAACTTGATTAATTCAGTTTCTAGTTCTTAATCTAACTCATACAACAAGTTCTCCCTTAATCAAATTTCAATATCAGACCACCAATAACCTACCAACAAAACAGATTAACCAAAACGACATCCCTCTCAAACTCTTAATCATGGTCCCACACACGTATTAACTTAATTCTAAGAGCTGTAATTCTATCTTTAAATATCTAAGGTAGCAGAAAACTATCCACACGAAGAACATAGTAAAGCCAAAACCCCCTTTCAGCTTTTCCTTAATTTCCCAACTCTGGACTTCAGCTCTCCCATATCTAAGGTAGCCTCAAGGCCAGCCACCAAAGTACATTACCAAAACAGGCCTAAACACAGTTGTTATAGGCCAAAAGAAGTTTAAACCAGAGATTGAGAGCACAGCCAAGTAAATAGCAAAAGAATCATGTACACACATGGTAGAACAATTCCACAAAACTTCAAACGAAACGGAATTCTAATCCTAATCAAATTCGAAGCCAAAAATAGCTGCACTGAAAATATACAAAAGAAATTTCTGGACTGCACTCTTAACTTCAGAAAATATTAATAAATAAGCCGCCTTACCAAAATGCATGAAAATTTCCAGATGAAGAGTTCACACATGGAGGAACAATTTCACAAAGTTCCAGGCCAAACAAAAACTTAAATCTCAACCAAAATCGCACTCAAAAGTCAAAACTGCTGCTCAGTAAATACGCAGCCACCATCAACTTCCGTCAAAATCAAATCACCAATTTCTAAATAGCTTATGAGTTTGAAAGGTAGGTTAAGATAGCAAATTTTATCCGTGAAATTCTCAAAAACGCATCAATCAACAGAACCATGACCCATTATAATCCAATACAAACTGAATTATTATCTTAAATACAAGGAAGGTTTTGTTTTCCCTACCAATCAACAACAAAGAGGAATCGATAACCAATACATAATACATCAAGTGTGCAAAGGCAAACCTGCACAATTGATGGCATCAATATCAAAGCAAAGGCAAACGTCATTGATAGAAAATTTTTTAGGCTTGTGACACAAACAAGACCCACAACCATCAATCATCATGTTAAGCTAATTCAATTATATACAAGTACAACGATGCCACCTTAAATAAACTCAATTCTCACAAAGTGATGCAATAGCAAAATAGTCATATGATCTTTACAATCATATGATAACTAGCAGATTCAAGTCTTTCTACTAAAGGTTGGTAATCATGCAACAATGACTCAGAACAATTTTAACCGACTTAAATCAAGCACCATATCTGCAATTGAACTGAAATAGTCTATATATATTGATATTAACCTTTGGGAACTACTGAAGAAGACTCCCTCTATGTGACTCATTGGCAAGTGCAACAAGGCCAGCAGCAACATGAAAATTCTACAAAGTTTACACATTGATTATATCCACAAATCCATTTTCACAACTGAAAAAGGGAGAAGCCATTTCACAATATAATGTACTGATTTGCCTTACAACCAATAAGGCAAACTATCACAACTAGAGCACACACACACGTCCCTTTTACAACTAAAAAGGAATGAACTATTTCACACAGTACTGATAAGAACACATACGTATATACATGATGGTGAGTCATTTCACATACTTATCGGAACAGCCATGTCTACATCCCAATTCGCAGCTGAAAAATGAAGTACTATTTCACATAGTACTTATCGAAACAGAATTACACTTATAGATCCATGTTCACAACTGAATAAGGGAGTGTCAATTCATGTAGTACTTATCAAAGCATACATATACACATCCAATTCACTCCAAAGGCATAACAAATTAAACACCCATAAGAACCATATCAAGTCTTTCATTATGGTCGTACTCATCAATTAATTTAGACTCTCACAATTGACCACAGTGCAATTCCACTTCCAAACACTGTACAAGTATCAAGGTTCAAATAACACAGTTCACCATAACAACATCAACTTTACAATGTAATAATCTTAGCCTCTTCGTTTTCAATTATTACAACAAAACTAAATTCGTATCAGTTCTGATTTACAAAGGATATTCAATACTCTGATTTCCTTTTCCTTCACTACACTGTCTCTATCCAAATCAATCAAAATTAAACTCACATAACCAATAATTCAAGGCCAAATCTTATTCATTCCACTTACTGTACACTCCACCTCAATTCACTATAATCAAATCCAGATTCAACTCAACAGCAACTTGAATTCTCAATTGCTCCACTAAATCAATTTGATCAATTTAACACAGTAGGAACCCGAGTAAGCTTTACAACCCCATTAATCAACTAGATTAATCTGACAAAATCAAAACATGATTCCAGAAGCTGTAAATCGACCTTAAATTATCCAAAGCAATTCACCAAAACCAGACAAAATCAACTTCCATATATAATCTAATCAACATGTCTCCCTTCTACTGTTCTAATTTTTTTGTCTAAACAACAACCACAATGAATTAAGCATAGCTCAAAACCAGGACAAATCCAAAGTCCTACAACCAGAACAAATTCACCATTTATCATTGCTATTTCACAATAGGCTTACAACAAGAAATTTCCAGAATTTCTAAATCAACCTAAACCTCAATTTCTTCAATTCTCACCAAACTGAAATTTAAGCATACAGGCATGTAAAGCTCACATAAAGTAAAAGATTGATCCATCCTTCAAAAGCATCGAAAGTACAAGAAGAGAATTAGAGTATCAATCTTTTACTCAACTAACAATGACAAATTCCTAATGAACATCAAAAGCATAAAATTTACAGTAATTAAATAGAATTAAAACAAAACAAAATACCACCTCAAGACCCAATTCTTAAAACCCCAAAACCCACGGGAGATCATGAATCCGAGAAACAATATACAACCAAGTATATGAACATAGAGGAAAGCCACCCAGTTTTCTTCTCCGATATCTTACCATGCTCTACTCAAACAAAAACTCAAACCTGTTCCAAGGTACAACAACAAAACACACCACATATCAATTCCCTGAGAATCTAATTCCCGCTACAACAACAAAACACACCACATACTAGTTCCCGCTCTGATACCATTTGTAATGGCCCAGCCCATATACTTAGGATATTGTCCGCTTTCAGCGGGCTAATTCCCGCTACAACAACAAAACACACCACATACTAGTTCCCCCTCTGATACCATTTGTAATGGCCCAGCCCATATAGTTAGGATATTGTCCGCTTTCAACGGACCGGCCCGCACGGATTTATTTCTAGAGGCTCACGAGCAACTTCCCAGTAGGTCACCCATTCTGGGATTGCTTTGAGCTCAGCAAGCTTAACTTCTGAGTTCCCATCTCCTCCGAAGTCATTGAGCCCCAAAACGCGTCTTTAAGTATTGAGCTAACTCTGCACATATAAGCACAGCATCCACTCTTTCCCGGGCGATGTGAGATTTGTGACCTGCATATCTGCTAGCTTCCCTAACTAGGTCAGATCAGGGTCATCACACTCTTTAATGAATCCAAAAACAGATCACTTGCCTCTTCACTACCCATAATCTTATCAATTACATCTACAACATATTGGCATAACCCACAACTACTAGTTATTCGGCAAACGATTGAATATTTTAAGGAAAAGCCATAAAAGAAAGCAATGGAAATCACTCACAATATGAACTTGGTTAGGAGAAAACCCAGAAAGAATAGGTGTGAATTTATTCTCTTGTGCGTCAAAACTCTAGAACAAATTCTCTTGTGCGTGTTTGTTTTTCTTTTTTCTTTTTAACCCAGAATCTGTGCGATTGTAGAAAGATTTTTTTAATCTTTTTTTCCTTTTAGACTTGTACGATTCTTCTCTCTTTTTGTTTCTTATTATAATCAAACAGATAATATTTGAAAACCAACAATTACTTCTGCAAATCTTTTCCCAAACAATAACAAACATAACTTATCTTTTCCAAAATAATCCATGTTTGAAAAGGAAGGAGAATAAACCTTTCAATTTTTTTTTCTTCAGTTTTGCAGAAGTACCGAGATTTTCAGTTCTCTCATAAGTTAAGTTGCAAGTCCGGGCAGAAACACCGAAAGAACAGCTTCTATAATCTGCGTTGGGTGTTGTGAACTTATGAAATAAGCTACAGCTTATCGTTTCACCAAACACATCAATCAACTTAACTTCATTAAAAAGCTGATAATCCATAATCCAAGCGGGGCCAAATTGGGCCTAAGACTATTTTGATATGTAATAGCTTTGTGTTAACTATTTTGAGTTACATATCCATATTATATATTGGCAGAAATATCACTTTGGTCATCGAATTTTGTTTCACTCGACACTTTGGTCATCCAATTTTTAAAAATTTCATTTTGATCATTCAACTAAACCACCGTTTATCACTTTGGTCACTCCGTTTCTTTTCGATGTCACTATGTCTCTTTTCTCTATTAACTCAAGAGTAATTTGGAAATGAAGAATTAGTCAATTAAGGAGTTCAGTGTTCGAGACGAAGAGACTTTTAGTCTCTTTACTCTATCAGTTTCTCTATCAGAAAGGAAATAAAGTTTCTTTCCTCTCTCTCTCCCTCTCTCTCTCTCTCTCTTTCTCTCGCTGTGTATCAATGGAAAGTCGACCAAATAGATGGAGATATTTTCGAATTGATGGAGACGCACCCACATATGAAGGTAAATTTGGTTTCTTGATTAATTTTACTGTTCGTGTAAGGTCTGGTTCCAAAAGTAAGGAAGACAATTCTTTTTCAAATGTTGAACATATATGTGACAGACCCATTCTTGCCACAGATCTGACTTCATCATCTGCCTTGACCAATGGTGTATCCTCGTCTTCTCCTAACATGTATTAGACTTGCTCTTGAGCGGAAGTTTTAAGCTCATTGTCGAATGGAGGACATGGTCCAACAATGGATGTGGCAACACGAATTGCTGAGATGAAAACAGTTTTGGTGGCAGCTAAATCAGCAGGTTGGATCCTAGCTATTATGGGCATAGCTACCAGACCAACTTTGATACTGCTCTTAAGATGTGCTCTTCTTCTTTGTCCTCCCAAGGAACAGCCTCCAAGTACTGGATGCAGCAGCACACAATCTCGTCGCACTTGAAGTTTACTGCTGATTGAAGAACACCAATGGCAGACTTAACAGAGTCCATTGCATCCAAAATTAACTCTGTTGGAAGATAGTGCAGCCTCAACAGGTTGACATGGTGATCATAGTTGACCTCATAGCAATGAACATTATGAACATTAATGGAATTACTTGGGGCTTGGATTAGACAACAGTTCAACAAAGTATTTCCTCCTTTTTATGAGAACAGATGAGTGGGAGTAAAACTGTTGGTGTCGTCCTTCTCTATCATTCAAGCAAATAACAACGTCGCTGGTAGTCTGATCACCAAGTATGCAAGGCTTGGTTTTTAAAGCTTTGTCCATGTGCGGCAATAAGGTTCATGCTTTAAGTAATTGAAAGAGCACACTTTCTTCAACTGAAAATTACAATTTGACGTAAACAGTCCGTCAATCGACATGAATAATACAAGAAGTATAACTGTACAAATAAATTATACATTGAAAGATTAGGTCTGTTGGAAAGCATCTAATCTCAAAACAACATGATCGAAATGCATTAATGAGGAAAAATACCAAGTGCTTTGCAGCTAGAATAGCTGATCCATACTGTTCCATACATCTAAACTACTATCGAATGTGTATAGAACCGACCACAATCTTCTTCAATATTGAATAACAATGGATTTTACTGAATTCATGATTCCATCAAACCTAGTACATACTAAGAAGTTAAATTACATCCACTAGTAACAAAGAAGACAGTTGCAGTTACAAAGTGGTATCCCAAATTCCCAATCAACAAAACCAGCAAAGCTCAGATATCAATTGCTCAACCAGAATAATTCATATTCAATACTCCTACTAATACTATAAGCTGTGAATGATTATAGACTCAAATTAAGAAATGAACCTCAGAAATGAACCCGAAAAGGTTTCTAGCAAAAGATGACTAATTGATGAAAACCCAATTGATTCATGAACTCCCCATTAAATTATTTGGCATATCAAATTCAAAGTTCCAATCTTTCTACACATCCCAAAATCAAGATTCTTCATTTCTTCCAATTGGGAAGTTTTAAATAGGAAAAGTAATTCTTGCCACAGATCTGACTTCATCATCTGCCTTGACCAATGGTGTATCCTCGTCTTCTCCTAACATGCATTCGATTTGCTCTTGAGCGGAAGTTTTAAGCTCATTGCCGAATGGAGGACATGGTCCAACAATGGATGTGGCAACACGAATTGCTGAGATGAAAACAGTTGTGGTGGCAGCTAAATCAGCAGGTTGGAGAGACTGACAAAGTAAAGAGACTAAAGGTGACAGGACCCGAACCAGATTTCACCCCGAAACCCGGATCAGATCTTGCGGGGACCACCTTAAGAGAGATTTTACCGAAAAATCGACATGACCTCTCTTAAAATGGACAACCCTCACCTGTCAAATACACACAACACTTCTATAAAAACTACCCTGACTCTAGGAGCCACATGCTCCCCCAAGATTCCAACAACTTCTCAACACAAAAGTAAAATCACTTTTAAAACATCTACAATTTATCAGAGCATTCTACAGAAAGTAACTAAGGATACAAAAAAAAAACAAAAAACAAAAAGATAAAGGATCAAAAGATCCTACCGAGCGGAAGCAATACCGACGCTGACTATGCCTCGACCTGAGTATCTTTGACCTCAACTACTAGTCTGCACACTGGGCATTTTAAAACGAAGGGCCCAGGGGAAAGTAATTTAAAAACGTTAGAGTGAGTGGATAAAAATAAAATAATTTAAAAACTAATACTTTTAGTTAAAGACATTATATCACTTTCCCACATTTTCATAATAATTGGAAAATCACAATGCATGCATATGTATATATAAACGTACCACATTTTATGAAAAACTCTCTTAAAACAACTCAACCTCGCTGACAACTCAAATAAACAAAACTCCTTTGTTTTTTTTTATATATATATATATATATATATATATATATATAATCATAACCATTTGAAAATCAACTTATAATACATCTCGATCAATCTCTTTGGTCATATAAAATCCCAATTCCACTGGTTCGGGAATCTATGAAATACCGAAAGCCTCATAGAGGAAATATTCCCGAAACTAGATAATATAACAATATAGAAATCTTAATCCACTGCTTCGGGAATCTATTAAAAGCTGAAAGTCTCATAAATGAAATATTCCCGAAGCCACATCATATAATCGTATAAAAATCTCAATCACGTCATATAATCATATAAAAATCTCAATCGACTGATGCGGGAATTTATTAAAACTGAAAGCTTCACAGAGGAAATATTCCCGCAATCACAGTGAAAAACATCCTCATGACCAAATCCCATTGGTCATACAACAGGAAAAACTCTACCCACCACTGGAGCCTCGTCAGGCTCTGGTCCGAGAGTCCTATTGACTCCCCCCGTGTCTAAGTCTACTACCTAGACACGTCACCGCCTCAATATATACCACCCTACGTCGACCACCGAGCGTGAATCTGACCTATATGGTCAAGTCGTCACCTCGCGTGGGATGAGGCTCCGCTAGCTAACATCAATATAATAATAACGTGGACCCTCGTGTGGTGAAAACAAATCTCGAAATACATTTCCCCTGATAAATCATCAACCATCTGAGGCTCATAATCACATAACAATATTCTAGCCTCCAGATATAACCATGAATCCCCGGTAAATCAACATGCCGTAAAATCAAAAATACCCGGCAAATCACCATGCCGTAAAATCAAATCAAATATACGTAAATCCCATCGACATGTCTCGCATGTCAGAAAAATCATAAATAATAAAATCAACAAAATCCCCGGAATTTCATTCCGGTCTACTGATTAACATACTCAAAATATTTCGAAAATATAAAACCACATGGAAATCTCATTTCCCAAGGAAATAGCAAAATCCAATATAAATATCATTACTGTCGATAAAACAAAACCATATATTCCTTAATATATCTTTTTCTTTTTCTCATAAAATCTTTCATTTTTAAAAGAAATTTCATTTCAATTAAAATAATCATGCATGCATTTGTTTTAAAAATAAAAATCCACTCACAGTCTTTTCCGAGCTGGTAGCCGTTTCGGCTCTCGTCCAGTCGAGTACCCTCTCGACCTGCCACATGGGCGAAATCGTAAATTTCTAAACCTCAGAAAACAAAAATAAAACCCAAACCACGGACGTCCTCGCTCGTCCGAATTATCCCCACTTCTATTTTATTTCCGGTATTAGAATTTCGTCTCAAATACCGAAACGATCTATAACCAAAATTACTCTGGACACCCACACCGTGTCCGATCAATTCCTTTTCTAGTAAATTCGTCATAAAACCCTTTTTAATCAGCTTTTAACCCTTTTACGGTAAGTCAACAGTAAAAACTACTGGTCAAACAGTAATTATTCCAGGTCAAACAGTAATTCTGAAAGTCAAACAGTAAATGGTTAAAATCCAATTACTATTTACCATTTACTGTTCACTGTTTACCATTTACTTTTACCGTTTTACCTTTTCACTTTTTACCACATCACTGTTCATCTTCTTCCTCAAGCCGCCGGAACAGTGGCGCCGCCGCAGGAGGCCGAAACCACCTCTATCAACGCCAAATTCATCCAACACCAACGCCACCACCTCGGGGACTCGTCCCCGCCGCCAAAAACCAGCGCAGCCGCCGCATACGGCGGCCCGATTTCCCCAAATCCAATTTCTCCAAAAATCCACCAAATCAACACCAAATTACACTAATTCCACTCCTTTCAACCTCCTAAACACGAATTTAACTTCAAAATTCATCAAAAACATCAAAATTACAACCTCCACCGATTTGACCTAAAACCCTAAAAATTTCAAATTCTACAATCTCCTTACCTGGATCGATTTGGATCGATTCCTTTGGGGGGATTACTACACAAGTTCTTGTCTTCATTTCCCCCCTAAAATCGGGCCAAGAAGTGGCCGGAGGAGGGAGAACCATCCGATCGGGGGCGATCGGGCTCGGGCCTCGCACGGCCAAACTGCAGCGAACGACGCCACGCCGCTGCCACCGTCGTGAAGAGCAAGCCGAGCCGGTCCGAACGTGACCGGTGCGCCGGCCCTGTTCGGCCGGAGGCCGAACCGGATCGGGGGAGAGGAGAGAGAAAGAGAAAGAGAAGAAAAGAAGAAAAAGAAAAAAAATGAGAGATTTCCCTTTCGGGAAATTTTCTCCCGGCTATTTATACTCGTCCAAAATCGGCAAGTTTCGGTTTCCACGTCACAACTTTCTCGTACCAACTCCAAATAAATCGTGCCGCGTGTCCACGAACTCGTTTCGACGACTCCTATTTCGTCGCAAAATAAAATCCTGGGTCAGGTCAACTTATTTAAAAGTCAACCTTTTGAATTTTCCGAATCGTAACAATTCTCGAGGAGTAAAAGTACACGTAACACCGTAAAAAGGTAATTCCAGATTCGGGTCGTATCAAAAGGTCTCACCGTCTCGAACACTGAACTCGTTAATTGACTAATTTTTCATCCCCAAATTACCCTTTAGTTAACAGAGAAAAAAGACATAGTGACAGAGAAAAGAAACGGAGTGACCAAAGTGATAAACGGTGGTTTAGTTGAATGACCAAAATGAAATTTTTAAAAGTTGGATAACCAAAGTGTCGAGCGAAATATAGTTTGATGACCAAAGTGATATTTCTGCCTTATATATTCTAGATATTGCCCTTGGGGTAATATTCGACATGCAAAAAAGCCTAAACAATATCCAATATGCCGAAATTTTCAATTAAGTCGACATTTAACCTAAGGGATTATGTATATCAGTATATGGTAGAGAATGGAGGTCCGCAGATTGAAACTTGCGAATGTCTAGATCTATACATTAAAACTAGCTAGCTCCACGCATACATAGCTCAATCATATATAGATGATCGATTTAGATAGACGTCCACCAATACGACAATAATGCATAAAATAGACCACAATCACCAGTTAATTAGTTAGATTATATGGTTGATACATCCATGATTTATCAATGGGGAACAAGTGGAAAGCAAAATAGTGTTCACAATCATATAAAGAAAGAAACCCAAAATGATGATTGATCAATGAGCTAGCTAGTGCCTCTCTGACGTATCTTCACTATCCTTCTAACAATCTTCTTGTACTCGAATTCCAGCATTATATTGGTTTTATAAGTACGCACCAGAACAAGAACCTAAGTTTGATCGAGGTGGGTTTTTGTCCAAATGAGAGATTTGTCTCTCATCTGCAGGATGATGAATTAGTCACCAATTCACTTTTCTGGAAATTACCTGATCTATCATTGTAGGGGAAAAACAAGATGAATTATTAGTAAAGTCATAATGTGGTGTCTAAATTTTCTAGTTATGTATAATTGCTCAGATTCCAATTGACATAAAAAGTTATGCTGATAAAAAAGAAATTTTCCAAAAGTATACAATCACATTTTGAAGGGCACAGTTGCTTTTGTAATTTGATTTCTTTTGTCCAAATTACTTTTAAAAAGAGTGTTGCTATTGGAACCTCCACATTTGTTCACTTGATCTCACTCTATTTTTAATTATTGAATTACATTTATATCCTCTTACATAAAGACTATTGAGGACAATAAGTGTATGAAAATAGTATTATATTTATTGTCTATAGACTTTCCAATTCAATAATAATGTTATTTATGTTGTAGAATAATCGGAATTGGTCTACTCATTTCATTGATAATCCCCTTTATATAGGGTGAGTATTACAACGGTAATAGGAAATACATTAATGACAATAATGACTACATAATTATCTATCGTCCGTTACATTGACGAAGGCACATAATACGTTTTTCCTTCAACACTCCCCCTTGTGCCGAGTCAGGGGTAACATGGTGCATGTGGTGTTGCCTCATTAAAAACCTTGCCAAGTAACAAAAACCCAATGGGAGAAAATAAAACTTTGGTCTAAGGAGAAAAAGAGCACAACGCACCTAATACATTTGAAAACAACATGTATGTGCTAGACTCCCCCTGATGTCTGCACCTCCCCCTGATTTTTACATTAATCATGGGTTTCTCCCTGATTCTTTCATTTGATCAAGGGAGCTTCAGTCTTATTAGCATACTTATGCATTTTCACATGTTTTTCCAAATGTGACTTTGAGCAATGATTTAGTAACTAAATCTTGCCACATCGTCCTCAGATCCAACTTGATTTACTTTGATCTTGAGGATAAGGTTGTTCATGAGCCGAATACATAGGATCATATTGAACATCAGGTTCACTCATGGTATGACCTTCATATAACAAAATAGTCATAACTTCGTCTAGAGTATGGGTGAACCATTAAGAGATTAGAAATTGATCTGTAATAACAGATTTTCTTATCTCACCTTTAATGCGTTTTTCTTTACGCATAGTTAGCTATGACGTGGATAATTTCTTTATCATGTCACATTCTATGTAGAGATTGAATCAGCCCAAATCTTTCATATCTTTAATGAAAGAACGATTTGCGTTGCGTAGGCGCATAGCTAGACATAGCTTTACAAATTTACATCGAATGAGAGGTCGAGTCTTACATATTATGTTTAAGTACAATCATGCGTTATTGCACTTGTATAGGAATTTCATTTCCCAATACTTCTTCGTCATCTTCCTTTAGATGAAAACGGATCTATAGTAAAGACTTCGACTGATCATGGGAGTATATGTAGGCCTCACTTTATTCTTTAGAGTGCCTAAGCCGATTGATGTATGGTCACCATCATTACAGTCCTTGAGTTCCATTTCAAGACTGTGTATTCCCAAAATCTTTTTCATTCTCAACTTAGGATAATACACTGAGTTTCTCTTATTTCATTTAGAGTTCATATATATCCATAATGAGCACGCAAGGGCATAATTCACCAATCTCTATCCAATCAAGTAGTCACTTTAGTGAACGTTTCAATTTCTTTTGCAAACGTACTCATGTGATCTAGAGTCACTTGATTTGGGTGGATGAAGTCCGTTTAGGATCCTCATGTATATCTCTTAATTTAGATCCCCATAGAGATATATGTTTTGATCACTTTTCATAAGCTGCATGTTCAGTTTTTCGGAAACTACCAAACTGACAAGGTAGTGGAGTACAATGACATCCATTACGAGAGATTGTCTCATCGTAGTCCATTACGAGAGAATATCTCCTCGTAGTCGATTCCAGTGCGTTTTTGAGAGACCTTGCGCCATAAGGTGAGTTTGCATACTCTTATTCTCATTACGCATTCTAACAAAGATATATTTGATAGGGTTTACATTTGCGGTGTCGGCGTCACCTGCCCAAATACCTATCTCTTTGTTTATACTGGATCGCTTCTTTCCATTAGGCCAGTTTACTAAGTTGACATTTTTCAACGAAGTATGGTTCGATAGTAGACTCATTATTCCACGTCCTCATGTACACTAGTGTAATGTGTTTGTAGAGATCTCTATACTTTAAGGATTGGTTCTAACATTTGAGGCGTCCCCCAATGATAACCACAATCCATAAATATTCTCATGAGACGGATTTGAGTATCACTGATCAATAGATCAGGTCGTGCCAAACTTGTTTTCTTCCTTTACACAAGTATGTATCGAACTTAAGGTGGCCTCCCCCTCTTCCTTGGAGAGCCACGGCCTATGACACCATTTATGCCACTTATGGCGTCACCATGCCACCATCCATGGTGGCAGTGCAATACCCAATTCCTCTTGGGTGGTACCATGTCCTTTTGATAAAACACAATCCTTGCAGGTATATTTGCAGCAGGTTTATGTGATCTCGTCACTTTAATGTATAAGACATCTGCACACTTTACTTTGTGTATTTTGGGGATCGAGATGAGACACAGTGGGGACAAACCACGACAATTCCTGTCGTTCCACTTGAACATGCTTGTTCTTATCTCCCCCTAACGACGGGAAGACTGTCTCATCAAAGTGACACACCGCAAATCTAGCGGTGAGGAGATCGCCTGTCAAGGTTTCGACATAGCGGACTATAGCTGGAAGTTCATATCCAGCATAAATATTTATTCATCTCAAATAACCCATCATTGTGCGCTGTGGCGGCGCAATTTTGGCACATAAAACATTTAATAGAGCTCAAGGATTGTAGATCCGTGTCAATCCAAAAGAGCTCAAGGATTACAAGTTCGTTTGAAATCCTAAAAAATCCTCACACATAGTCACCAGCTATGGTGTAAATTGGTTCAATGATGATGGCCATAGATGAAAAAGTAACGCTGCATGCAAAAATTGCATAACCCAAAACGGAAGTATTGGTGTGCTTTACCAATATTAAGACTATTACTGTAGTCGTTTTCCGTGAGACCAATTGGGTTTTTATATAGGAATATGATGTCCATTACAAATCCTATATAATAAGCCATAAAATCATCACACCTACGGAAATTAACCCGGCCTAGGTGCTTTGACTTTCTAGCATAAGCAGCATAAATTTTAATTGTGGATGGTGTCATGACACGTGACTAGCGTGTCGACACAACAACCAACACCATAAAATATCTATGGTGTCCCCAAGTTGGTTGAATCAATCCACTGAATCCTCTTTTGATTCAATATAACAACATTATGAGAAACTCATGTGTCCTTTGCATATGATGATCTCAATCATAATTGCTTTAACGAATAGGCTTTGAATGATGTATTTTTATCCATAAAATCATGACGGATAGGAGAAGCATAATAAGGTATAAATGCATATGCTTGTGCATCAAATATATTATAATGCCACATTGGGGGAGCGGCGGAATTTAGGAATTGAACATACGTCTTCAACCCTATATGACAATATTTGAGGATAAAATGTTCATTGATCGTCCTCAGATTCGTGTGTGAACCATATTCTTCTGGTGTTTGCTTCTATTTATCCAAAAATATGGGTGTCCATAGTAGTTTCTTTAATGTATGGATCACCAGATCAAAGCCAATCTATGTCAGAATTCCAAAAGATCATTTTCTTATGACGTTGGATTTAATTAGCGGTTACTTAGAACCTACTAAGTTGACATATAATCTTCTCTAATACTCGTTTACATTCGCAGTCATTTAGAGGTAATGCAAAGGAGCTCAAATGAATTCTCACTTGTGTCTTGTTCACATGAAAAATCGTGGCGTAAATTTCTTTATAATGTGGAAAACAAAATTCAATTTTCTTTTATCGCATAAATTGTCAATTTGACATATGCTCAATATATACATCGAAACGTAACTCAAGTTCTTTAGAGTAAATCGATGGGTATTGTAATAAAAGGGTATTGTAATCCCAGTTAGGCAAGTGCATTATGAATCCCAAAGGAACATATATTTAGATTCTTATCACTTTCATTATAGTACTACAGTTCTTCAGTACTATTGTGCTATTTTTGTGATATATTAGTACCATTGTCCTTCAGTACTATTATTCTAGGGATCACATGGTGCGTTTCTTTGCCCACAGTTCGTTGTGTCATGCCTATATTATGTTTTTGCACACAGTTCTTTGTGCCTATATTATGATATGTTGTTTTACTTTATGCAATACTTTGCAAAGTTAGATGTAGAAAATTGAATTATGTATATTATGAATAAAATTTGAATAATCTCAATTCCTTTAGAGAAATTTCAAAAATGAACGTGCCAACGATTACATTTAGTCTTGTCCAATTTAGAGAGAGAAACTTTAAGACCAAAAGTCTAATTTAGGACCAAAAGTCGTATTTAGGCGTAATGGCGTTTATAAGGATATCTTAAAATTTTTAAAGTAGACTAATCAAAGTCTATCTTGGATTGAGCCAGATCCTTTTTGCTCTTTTAATAGCTGCAATGATGAGATTTGTCATTTAACATATTCTTCCCAGATGTTGTGTTTTTAGTTGTAAACTCATTTTCAATGTTATTGTTGGATATTGAAGATACTTTTCCAAAATCCGCGTACTCATATGATTCTTCATATTTATTGAAAGTCGTAGCTAATTCTTTGCTAGCTTATAATGTACGTATCAATAGTTCATTGAATTACAACAATGGCAGAGTGTTTCACTGCACATGACATGTCCCCTATGTCATCTTTTAAATGTTACATTGTTTCCACTTACTTTTGGATGATTATATGAATTTTACGTCCATGGTAATTACTCTTTGTTTTAGGGTCGTTGCATGACTTTACCCAATTTGTTCAAGAATATATATATATTTTTCTAAGACCTTACATCGTCATTGCCTTTTGATTTAGGGTTGTTGCATTACTTTGCATAATTTGTTCCAGGGAATTTCTTTTCAGACCTTACGTTGTCATTCAAGATATTGAAATTATATATTTAGCTATTTACATAAAGCAGTTCGTATAAATATACCATGTTCAAGCCTTTGTTGGCTCAATAGGGGAATTTGGAACTCAAGTTCTTCAGAGCCCAATGTGTCAAAGTCGAACTGTGATGGTTAAACCATCTTTAAAATATAGGAAGAATAAAATATATTAGTTTTGCGGTCTATGACATTCACGACAACTAAAATAAACCAATATACTTTATGGAAATCAAATGCTTTGTGAAATTTCGTTATCACAATAAAATTTTTGATTTTTCCATATTCATTGCATGTAAAGCTAATGAAATTTCATTATCATTGCTTTTTATTTAATCAAGAAGATATCCATGATGAAATTTTTTTCAAGAAATTAAAATTGGATCTCAAGACCAAAATTTGTAATGGTCATATTTTTCTTACTTCGTGAATATGCTTTATCACAATAATTGGTTTGTCCATTTTTATATTGTATTGCTCATGAGATTTGCATTATCATGGCAATGCTCAAATTAAATAACATGTTAAATAAAAACAATTATTTAACATAATAAAATAGACATATAATGATGCTCAAATTTCATAAATATATGTCATAATATAATAAGATAAGTTTGAGCATTATATCATTAACGATTTAATGAAAATCATAACGTTAATTAGATCTTACTTGTTAGTTTGCCAAATAAACTGCATATTAAGCGATTGCTCGATCTCCGACTCCAAATTGTTGTCACATATTAATCGCCGCATCGTAATTGATAAGTCACATAAAAACAAACAATATTCATATGATTAGTCACTTCAATCATATATATTTCACATTTACCATATAAATTAAAAAAAAATTCATATTTACTATTAAATTCGAAAAACAGTAAATAGTTATATAGTAAATAGTTATACAGTAAATATAAATTACTGTACGGTAATTTCAAAAATTACCTTTGTATTTTACCCCCAAAAAATCCTTCTTCTTTTTTTCAGATCCGGGTTAGGCCACAAATGGGCCGGGTCGAGATCAGGCCCAATGGATTGGGTCGCACAATCTCTGCCGACGAATTTTTTTTGTCGGCAGAACTTCTGAGGCAGTTTTTTTCCGACGAGCTGTCGTCGGTAGAAACGGGATCGGATCGGGGCTGCTGGAGCGGCGTCGATGGATCGGGGCGGCTGGACCGGCGTCAGTGGAGCGATCCGATCGTCGATCGAGGTCTGGGCTGGCGTCGTCGGCGCTCGGCTGGGTCGACGGTCGAGGTCCAAGCGGGAGGTTGCGGCGGCCCCGGTTCGTGCCCGATCGGAGTAGGCTGGGCTGAATCGAGTCGAGTCGACGTCGATGGCTAGGAGAAAAACACGAGCCGGTGGCGAGGATCGAAATCGGGAGAGGGAGGCGTCGATCTGGACTCGCCGGCTGTGGGGTGGCGGAGGAAACCAGGCCGGAGAAAAGGGGTGCCCAGAGCAAGTTTCTGGGTGTCCTGAGTATCTGGACCCTTTGCTGATGTCGTCGGCAGAACAAGTTTTCTGAGGATATTCCGGCGAAGTGTTGCCGGCAGAAAAGAATTTTAGGGTTTTGGGTTTTTTTTCAGATACAAAACCTAGGGTTTTTTTTTTCTTTGGCTAAAGCAAAGTGCTGATAACGTGTTGTAGAATAATCGGAATTGGTCTACTCATTTCATTGATAATCCCCTTTATATAGGGTGAGTATTACAACGGTAATAGGAAATACATTAATGACAATAATGACTACATAATTATCTATCGTCCGTTACATTGACGAAGGCACATAATACGTTTTTCCTTCAACAATTTATTATTTTTCTTATCAAATTTATTTTCTAATTTTAGTAAGTGTTGAAACTAAGTGAATTTACAAAGTATAAGATTGTTAATGTGACATAAAGTTACTATAATTATACATATTTAAGCGCATGTACAAAATATAAGGTTAAGAGTAAGTGTTGAAAACTAAACGCATATATTTTAATAAGTTTTGCAACATGAAAAAAAGAAAATAGGTCAAGTGTTTTGATATATATATATTGAATATTTTTATTCATCTTATTAGACCTTAAATATATTTACAACACACTAGTAACTATTGAAATAGTATAAGGGCATATGCTAGTGTGTTTTGAAATATTTGTATATCCTATGTTTTAATTTATCTCAATAGATCTTACACGAAAGAAAAAAAAATAGAAGTCTAGTGAGTGAATATGAGGTTGAATGAGTAAGTTATTGAAATATATGTGAATAACATATTTAAGGTTATTTCGGTAATTTGAATGGAGGTCTAGTGAGTAAATGCTTATATTCAAAAGTCTAATAGAGGTGTGTTTGGGCCCAAATTAACATTTGTCCGAGAGCATGGGTCAAGGCACAAGAGGTTATTCATTAAGGAATAATCTGATGTATTTTTCCTTCTTGGAAAAGAATTAGGGTTCCTCTAGGAATCCAAGAAAATGTGATTTAAGGTAATACAATCATATTCGATATCAGAATCCATGTACTTGTTACATACGTATTTGGGGTTTTGAGATCATTATATAAAGAACTCTAGGACAACGTAAAAAGGGTTCAACACCATACAACTACAAGCTTTTGCCCTGCAAATCTTGCAAGCCTCTCCGGAGCACTCTCTCTTGCGAACAGCCTTCCACCAACAGCAATCGACACTCTTCCAACCTAGCCGCAAACCTACGCCCACCACATCTGGTCGCCGTATACCTGCCGTTGTTGTCGAAAGTGACTTGCGTTCGTGTCGGAGCGTCGCTGAGACAAATCGAGTCCAGTCGTCACGCCTTGTGACAAATCGAGTCGTTACCCCGGTAACAGTCTTTCCCAATATGCTAAAAGGTTGGACGAACGCCATCCGCGGTCTTGATATATAGCTCTGCTTTGCATCCCAGGATCGAAGTAAGATATCTCAATCTACCGAAAGGTTGAGGAAAAATCCTAGTAATTGTTTACTTAGGTCTTGTTCGAGCCCTTAAGCCGGTTTGTCAACGCCCGCGTACAGTTGCTTGATCGAGAAGTCAGGAAGCAGGGAGCAGACGAACACGTTCGCCAGAGTCATCCGCTCGCCAAGGTTGATTCATTCGCCAGACGTCGTCCGCCAACAAGGTTGTACCTAACCCAAAGGTACTGGCACGCTCGCACCAGGACTGAAACTTACGTCCGCCACCCCCACGTGTTGATAGTTCGACAGATGTCAAAACCGACGCGAACAAGGTGTAGAAAGTATTGGAGATCTAATGAGCACATGTGAATCTCCCAATAGTAACACTCTTTAAAAATTAAGGAAAAAAACTTATATATAGGCAAAGATGAAATGGAATTATTTCAGCAATAAGGTGACTTTGGAATATTTATGAAAGGAAAAAAAGCTTGAATAGATAGGGTGGCCATGGGTGACTCAGTTGATTCTTATAGTTCAGAATCTCTCTAATCGTACCTCTCAGCATTACTGTCTCAGTCTTCTTTCTTCTGAAACATCATATCATTATCATCCTTCTCAATTTCAGGCATAAACCACCATAGCTACGAGGCACGATCACATTCATTTTCATTCTTCGGAAGTTCATATTCGACCAATATAAGCATTTTCTTACCTTGTTGAATGAAATTCATCTGTAGAGTGGTTTATTTCATTACTACACGTACGTACTGACTCGTACGTTACCCGTTGTACAAAATGTGCGCAGGCTAAATTGTTACTATAAATTTTTACCAAATGTGGATTTTCTTAGCTTTTCATCAAGTTCATGCCTTTCTTTTTCCTCTCGGCAGTTAATTAACTACAAGTGGATTTTCCTCTTATCAAATTCACCAAGACCAAACAGTACGCCAAATCTCATGAGATTACTTCGAGGATTTATAAGCATGATTTGACCCCTTGCTTTCTCATCGCATTATAACATCCACTATCAACTCTTTCTTTTTAGCAATTTCATTGGCAGTTACAAAAGGAGCCTACCAATTTGCATCTTTTAGGTGAAGAACACCTTCACGAAATCCATGCACTCATCGATAAACAACCTTATCTCAAGAAACCATAAAAAGAAAACCAGAATCCAAATTATCATAGCTCATTTATATTTGTAATCCAACCCTTTTTGCTCAAACACACATTATGTCTGCAACATCCTCACAAACACAAAACAGTCCAAGAGAGAGTGCCTCTCAACCATGTTCATCCCAACCTCTCACCCAAAAATGGCCGTCCAACCTCCTCAAGATCACGCTTTCAGAGCTCAGATTACAAAGAGGAATAGCTTTTCCTTTGGTGGCTATGAACTTGACATGGTTTGCCAAGATAGCCATCACAACAGCTTTTCTAGGACGACTGGGAGAGCTTCAGCTGGCAGGTGGCGCACTTGGTTTCACTTTCGCTAATGTCACTGGCTTCTCTGTCTTGAGTGGTCTGTGTGCTGCCATGGAGCCTATATGTGGTCAAGCATATGGAGCCAAAAACATTAGGCTTCTCCACAAGACCCTTCTCATGACAACTTTCTTGTTACTTCTTGCAACTCTTCCTATTTCATTTTTGTGGCTCAGTGTTGACAAAATCTTCATTCATTGTGGCCAACAAGAAGATATCTCAACAGTTGCAAAGACCTACCTTTTCTATCTCCTACCAGACTTGGTTATTACCGCATTTCTTTGTCCCCTCAAAGCATACTTGAACTCGCAAAGCATTACAGTTCCTTCCATGTTCTGCTCAGGTCTTGCTCTTGCCCTTCACGTACCAATCAACATAGTGCTTGCAAACGCTAAAGGTATTGAGGGAGTTGCAATGTCTGTCTGGATCACAGACCTTATGGTTGTGATTTTACTTGCAATTTATGTGTGTGTAATTGAAGTTAAAGCAAAGGAAGGGAAGTGGAAAGAAGGCGGGTGGCTGGACCAAGGTGTTTGGGATTGGATTAGGCTGCTCAAGCTCTGTGGACCTTGCTGCCTCACTACCTGCCTAGAATGGTGGTGTTATGAGATTCTGGTCCTGTTAACTGGTCGGCTCGCCAATGCCAAGCAGGCGGTTGGAGTTTTAGCCATAGTACTAAACTTCGACTACCTGCTATACTCGGTGATGCTATCTCTAGCAACATGTGCATCGACTCGAGTCTCAAATGAGCTTGGAGCAAACAGGGCAGGCCCTGCATACCAATCTGCATTTGTGTCTGTGGCAGTTAGTTTGGTCTCCGGTTGTTTAGGTGGATTGGTGATGATAGCAGCCAGGGGAACTTGGGGGTCATTGTTTAGTCATGATAACGGGATCGTAAGAGGTGTGAAGAAGATGTTGCTGCTGATGGCTTTGGTGGAGGTTGTCAATTTCCCATTAGCTGTGTGCGGAGGGATTCTTCGAGGAACAGCGAGACCATGGTTGGCTATGTATGCATATCTTGGTGGATTCTACCTTCTGGCTTTGCCCCTGGGAGTTGTTTTAGCCTTCAAGGTAAAACTGGGGCTGAGTGGACTGTTAATGGGATTCTTGATTGGGATGGTTGCTTGCTTGATTTTGTTGCTGATGTTTATTCTAAGAA
Organism: Potentilla sterilis; assembly: GCA_963682095.1. Lineage (NCBI taxonomy): Eukaryota > Viridiplantae > Streptophyta > Magnoliopsida > Rosales > Rosaceae > Potentilla > Potentilla sterilis. Next base: position 38,834,475 of record OY821760.1, on the reverse strand, counting down.
TCAACTGGGATGAAGAAGCGTGCAAAGCACAAAGACTTGCCTCAGTTTCCTGTCAAGCACCAGAACTTAACAAAGATGAAAACCACAAAAGCACGGGGAAAGTTGATGCCGAAGTCTAATAGTAACTTATAATGTCTGCTCCAGTGTTCTCCAACTCCCAACACATTTCTAGCAAATTTTTTGTAAGAAAGCAGTTTCCAGCATCACTGTAGTCTTGGAGATGAGTAGTGGCACCATCTCCATACAGAAGGAATGTGTTGCAGCTTTACTCCAAAATTGAATCAAACACAAGAATACATAAGTTGTATGGAATGGACCAAAGTCCACATTCTGATGTAGACTAACATTTGGAAACAACAAATGCCATTAAACAACTCCGTCTAACATCAATTATCCCATGTATTGGTTATAAAAATCGTATCACAGGTCACAGAGAACAAAAAAAAAGGAAGATATCATCCCTCGATGAATCCAGGTTCAGAAATTAAAGACTCCAGCTCTTTCACTTTCTCTTCATTGAAGCCAAGAGTGGCCATTATCTTCCGGCCTGGTGAATCCGCTTCGTACCAAATGCCAAGAAGCAGATGAGATGTTGTAATTTCACCATTACCACCTGATTCAAATGTCAGTGAATAAAAAGGAAAGAATTAAAGTAGAGCAAAAAGAGTTGATAATTATCTGTCAATGAAAAGATGATCATGTGCTCTTGGAGCTCAGTTCCACAATCCAACAAGGTATACAGCTCAATGGCAACATGATCCTCCTTCCAAATAGTTCAATTATCTTGCAGTCAAGAACCAAAAGAATTAAGATTTTAAGTGTTTTTGATCATTTATGAAATAATTATATCAGATTTCCTCCAGATGAAAAACATGCATTTGGAGCTCCACGGATATTTGTCTTTGCATTCAGTTTAAAGATGGCATCAGAAAATACAAATTCAACAATGTCGTAGAAAAGGAAACTATCTCTTAAGAAACATGGTTATACACAGATACCAATTTCAACTGAACTAATCACCAAACCCAAAGCTCTGAACTCTTAGAAAACTCATTAGAATACAAAATTTTCAAATAATAGATCAGAAATGAGTTGTAGCCCTTGTGCACTCTCCAATGATATTCTAAGGGAATATCTATAGGTGAAAGAACAAAATCTCTAATGAAATTCTAAAAGAAGATTTACTAGCCTACATCTCTGTTGAGACCATTGTTGCCCCTACACTCTTCAGTCTTCACTATAGTTCATTTCGTATCTTGCCTTGCATATCAAAGATACTACTTCATTGAGCACTGAGGCAATCCCAAGAACAGTTATATACATAAGTTCTGGGGACATGTCAGGAACTACTTTAAGTTCAAAAAAAGAACACGCCAATAAAATTTCTATACGAGAAATTAGTATGTAACTGAAACAGCAGAGAAATTTACCAGACTTTATTTTCTTATCAACTGCCCAGTCGAGAACTCTTTGAGCTTCGTCAGTCAATGCGGGATGCTCAGGACTGAAAAACCACATATCGGCTTTCCCAAGTAACTTGACAGTTTCTTCACGCACCTTAAAAAGTGTAACTCCATTTGCCCGCAAAATTTTTGAAGCTAAAGTGGTTCCTGCAGCCCAATGCAAAGATGATTAAGTAAACCTCAAATTGTGTTTATCACAGAGACCAGATATAATCAAAAGATTTTCCAAACGTCAGTTTTATATTTATCTGTGTGGGTGGCGGTGTCAAATATTAGTCTAAACTTGGAAGTCTTAGACTAACCAACAACCTAAGCCTTCATGCAAAAGGTAGAAGCCAAGAAGCAACTGCACAAGCAGCCTTCCAAGGATTGAGTGAGAGAGTAGCACCTGCCACCATCACCCGGTAATATGAATATGCATGTATCAGTTCTTTACTACACTACAGTGACTACACCAAAAGAACCACAATTCAGCAACTGATTTCATGGCGTATCATCTCTTTCTACAAGCTTCAACTTATCCATAGTTCACATCCACAGTAACACAAAAATCCTCATGTCTTAAACTTACTGCCTTAACACTCTAAGTATCAATGTTGCAGGTTCACTCTTAACTTTTAACAATTGACCATTTCATTAATGAACAATAAAAGCTTAAAAGGATATAGAAACTTTACCCTCAATGAGGATACCCATGAGAATTGCTTCAGTCCCGGTAGTTGGGTACTTGAGCTTCCTGGCCTCCAATTCCCCCATGGCAAATGACTTTATAGCCCTGCTAGACCATCTGCACCCACACAACCAATACCAAAACCTCAATCCCACCAAATTCAGCCAACAGAAAAACATTGAATCCAACAAACAGAGTTCAGGAAAAGACACTCACTTGGGCACTTCCTCATTGGACGAAACTCTCTCCTTGACTCTGTAATGATAAAATCAGAAGCATCTGAAACAACAGCTCGTCATCTAAAACGTGAAACGAAACTAACAAATCAAGAGAAAGGGTTCTAGCAACACGACAGAATTGGGTACTTACGCTGTCGGGAGGCTAAGGCAGATTGTGGAAGAGAAAGGTCGGAGGTTTGGCAGTTGGGCTCTGACTCCGAGACTGTAGGTTCCTCCGAGCCATAGATTCTGAAGACTTGTGGGCTTCAAAGTGGTAGTCAGAGATAGAGAATACGATTCGGGTCTGGTTGGTTGATTGGGATTGGAGGCAGAGACGAAAGTGGGAAGCTTAGAGAGGGAGACAACGGCCATTTTTGCAGGCTCGAATTGTTTGGAACTTTGGAATGTGGATATGTTGGCAAGGAAAGGTTAATAAGGCTTCAGAACCAAAAGTTGGACGGTAAAGAGTAAAGACAGCCCATCTTTTACGGAGGTGAGATCAAAATTACCTGTGATGTTTTTTTACTGTAGGTTAAGTACAAGACGAACCTAAAACGTCATATAAACGTAACAATGAGGGATTCCTCATTTTAGTCATTTTGAGGGATCGATCATTTAACATACTTTTCGATCACATATTAACATCTCTATCGTTCAACTTTCATGTTTATACGAATAGATCATATCTTGAAATTTTCATCCCATTTAATAATTGTTAGAGCATTCAAAATTGTAATTTACAAATAAAAACATGATTCAAGTTTTCTTTTCAAATTAGAATTAGTATGTTTTTGTTTCTCCATATAAACCCTACTACGTACGCGCCCAATGCATTCAATATTATTCTAGCGATTAATCTCCAATGGTGAAGAGCACAGAGCGTGTCTGCAACTACGAGACCTTAGGCCTCGAACTCAACTGCTCAGATGAACAAATTAAGGCTGCTTACAGGAAGCTAATCTTTACGCACCACTCGGACAAATGCAGATCGTCCCACTCCGGACTGTCCCAAGAAGAAGCCACGACCAAATTTTTAGAAATCTGACAAGCATACAAAACCCTAATGGATCCCAAACGGTGAGAAGACTTCAACGCCTACTGCCAGACCTACCCTGTGTTTTCGACCCCGACCTCGAAATCCCCTTTGACAATGTCGACTTTAATGGCTACTCCAGCTCCGGCCGTGGCTTCTACAAGGTCTACTTTGACCTTTTTCAAAGGATTCATGACAATGAATGCCCTTTTCAAAAGAAGAACAACATGCCATGGAATTCGGTTCACAAGCCTCCCGAAACGGCCAATCTTGCTCAACTTTAGTTCGATAATGGATTTTTGCTAGGAGGATCCGCATGATGAGATTGATCTAAGTAAGGTATCTCATAGAGGAGTGAAGTTTTGGTCACGCAAAAATATGAAGGCGAGGAACACTACTCCAGCAAAGAACCGAAGCAACGACATTTTGTCGTCGGTTCAGCATTGAACGCGTCGCTTCAATACCGAAGCGACAACAAGTCGTCACTTAGATGTCGTCGCTTGAGTCTTGTTGCTTCGATTTCAAGCGATGAACATTGTCGCAAACTTCGTCGCACAGATATTTAAATCAATGAAGCCAAAGTTCGTCGCTCAAAAGCGAGCGACAAATTTTGAGTCGTCTCTTGGAATTTTATGCGACGAAGTTTAGGTCGTCGCTTACGATTTGTAGCGACAAACTTTAGGGTCGTCGCTTAGGATTTCTAGCGACAAATTTTGGTTCAAAATTCGTCCCTTAATGTCATGTTACAAAGAAGAAAACATGGGATGATAAAATTTAAGCGATGAAGTTTGGTCATCGCTTAGATTTTCATGCGACGAATATTGATCAATGTTTGTTGCTTCATGCAGTGTTACAGAGAAGAAAAACAGGTTTCTGGGTCTGGTTTGAACCAATTTCATTCGCATCCAAATAATACAAAACACACATTCAAATAACATAAAACACATATCCAACATAACACAAACACACTACATTTTATAAATCCGTAGATTTCGTTCAAATCAGAGAATATGGTCCAGAACAACAATGTACGATAATCAAATTTAAAGAAAAAGAAATGGTCATAATCAAGGTCATCCTCGGGAATACCTAATGAAGCCTGTGAGGATTTATCGGCGACATACGGAGTTGTTGCGGCATTGACACCTGGATTGCCTTGGGCCGAGATGACATCATTGAGGGCAGCCTCCATCCTTGTCTTACGTTGGTTCATCTCTTCTTTCTTGACTTCCGAGGCTTTACACCGCTCCGTGACGGCTGCTAGTTGCCTCCTCAAATCATCAACCTCCGCATTGTTGCGGGGCACGCCTGCACTGCCTCTTGGTTTTGGCGGACGTCTTAATGCACCCCTAGCCCTGTAAAAATGGTAAAAGAAAAAAAAATTAAATTAAAAACCATTTCGTATCTAAAAACTAAAACACAACACAACACAAAATGTAAAAAGATAAACCATAAAAAATATATACCTCGGACCCTCGTCCCTAGCTTCCCACTCAGCTCCTTCTCGATTGTCATCTGCTCGTCGACGGTAACGGGGCCCGTCACGTGACTCCCGCCCGCTTCATCACTCACTTGATTAGCACACAGCTCATCCATCTTCCTCTTCACTGCTGCCTGTAAAAAAAAAGTCAAATAGATTTGTGTTATTATGCTTTTTAATTCTAAAAAACCAAAATCACAAGCCAAAAACCGTGAGATATCTAAAACAATGTCACTCACCACTTTCTCCTTCGTATTCTGGGATGGCTGATAAACATCGCAGACTGTCTGGAGTAAAGGCGCTAGATGCCCTTTCTCCTCATTTGCAGCGACTCGGTAGCTGTAGGGAGTGGTGCAAGAATGATGGTTGATTGCATACCCCTTATCTTTTCCCTTGTTCCGGGCACACATCGCCTGCAACAAGAAGTACAAATACATATTAACATATTTCATATGAGAATTAAGAAGTTATTATATGAAATACAAAAACCGATAATTAATTTTCATTACCTTATAACCGTCGTCCTCAAAGTGAGCTTTGAGGTACTCCCACTGCTCAGGTCGGTGGATGAACTCTTCGGGCGTCGCCTTTGATACTTCAACGTAATGAGTATGGCAGTCGTGTTTCCAATCCTTGTAAATCTTTACAGCGGTCTCGTCGATATATTTCCACATGCCTGTCTCAGTGCAAGAGAGGTCATAGAACATGTAGTAAAAAACAATTCAAAAAAATCAAACGAAATAGAATATCATATTTCAATATAATGTGACTGAAAAATAGTTTTTCTAAATTATTCTAAAATAATTTTTTACCTCCATATAAGTAGTCAATACATCTTGGTGCTCCTCATCCAGCTCAGCAAAGGAAGGCGCAAGCATCAGAACTTTGCTCCAGACAGCGCTCCCGATGTCTCGGGACATCAAATCCTCCACTTCAAATCTTTGGGACCCTTGTGTTCTTCGGTGTACTCAACCTTCAGAGGTTGGTTGTTGTTCATCATCTTCAAATATGAAGTCTTTGTGCCCGTTACGACGCCACGCTTCTCAGGGTTCCGCCCCTTCACCTTCTTCCCCGTTGCCATATCAACCACTTCTGCCATATCAACCAAATCATATTCACATAACTATTGCCATATCAACCCAATCATATTCACATAACTATTTACATACTTCATAGTACGTAGTTCCTTCTTAATCATATTCACAAAAACCTAGTAAAATAAAATGAGAGTTCTAAGTATCACTCATTTGAGGAATAGAATTATAAAGGTAATAGATAAAAAGATCATCTCAGCTGAATATTCAAGTCCTGCTAGTTCCAAATTGTTAGGTTTGGCTAATAAATTGATGAAGAGCTACAAGAACCAAGAGAAAGATTGGGTGATGGAGAATGAGATCAAAGCTGTATATAGGCCTACACAGTAATAAATATATCCCCAGAACTCTATGAGACAAAATTCATTGGCTCACCAGCTCATCCGGCCAACTTTACTACTTTAGACTCATAAACCACCACAATTTTATAAACCTTTTCATCCATCTGCCTACCACAAAGACCAGAATAATGGAAAATGTTTTGACTTTTGACATGCAAGTATCACATCATGACCAAACTCTGTAACTGTAAATCAGAATTCTGTATATTATGCAAGTCATCTAATAGTAGCATATTGTTTTTATTAACAGAAGAAGCAATTCAGAAGCAATGAATAGGTATTCTCAAAATTACAACTCAGCACATAAATTTATATATTTATTCCATTCTCTACAAAATATTCTTGTAAACAGATTCCAACAAACAACCAACAACCACCAATCCACCAGTAGCAGAAGATCTCCACAAAGTGGTGCCCATGTAAGCAAGATATATAATCACCCTATGGTAAGACTTGCCTATTTAGTAATGAATTAGGGTCTTTAGATAGTTGGGTATGGTAAGTAGTTTGCTGGTTGACAATGAAGTTAGACTTATCAGTTCAAGACAATGCCTACTTCAAATGAAACAATAACCTTAATGACACAAATATACGATTGCCGACTCTCAAAATGTACAGCCCTTCCAGTTTCCAAGTAACTATTAGAACAAACCAACCATCGAACTAAAACAAGGGTATTTGATACAACCACAGATTGCTTGCACAGAAAAAAGGGAAATGCGCAAACCAGCACACTTGACATTACAGTCCAGTGTTGCCTTCCACAAATAAACTACTTATCATGGACACATTGATAAAAGACAGCTCAGTAACTAACACAATGGTTGTCCCAATAAATTGGCACTCAAAACCATCCCAAACATTTAGATATTAAAATCACCAAATTTACTAGCCAAAGAAAATCGACAAAAATCGTTACCCGGCTCCTGAGGACCCCTGTTGGTCCTAATTCTTCTTGGAGGATTGTCATCTGAAGCGACAACGGTAGCTCCAGCGCCACCGCCAGCGCCACTGTCAGCGCCACCTCCAGCAACCCCCAAGCCCGAAGGGTTGGTATCTTCCAACGACGGGATTGGTATTAGCGTGCCCGCCTCTGGTCTCGTCGTCGCCGACTCCACTGCCGCCTCTGGTCTCGCCGTCGCATTGGCCGCCACGGCAGCCAATCTCGCTGCAGCTTCGGCCGCCTTCCTCTCCCTTCTCGCCTCGAGCTTCTTCTTCCTCTTCTGGGCACTAGAACCTGGTGCCATTGATGAAATCTAGGGGTTGGGGTTTCGAATTTAGGGTTTGGGGGTTTTGAATTTAGGGGTTTCGGGGTTGAAATCGAAGGAGAGAGATTAGGGGGTTTCGAATTTAGGGGTTTTTGGTGAAGAAAGATTAGGGTTTAGGGCTGAATCGAAGGGATTGGGGTGAATTGAAGAGATTAGGGCGTCTGGGTTTAGGAAGAACACAGAGAGAGGGAGAAACGCGCAAATGAGGAAGAAGAAGCCAAGTTCTGGGTCATATAATCAGTTATCTGAAGCGACGAATATTGGCAAAATTTGTCGCTTGAAGTTGGTTGACAGTAGCCATAAAGAGGCTACCCAGGCCCCCAGACCCGCAGCCAGAACTCCTGGACCCTGCCTAGGGCCCGGGAGTGTAGCATGGACACCTGGTCCCTCGCCCGGACAGGTCTTACTTGTGGCCGGGGCCCGGAAACCGGGGATAGCAGCTCCCCAAACAGAGGCCGAAACAGTCTAGCAATATGAGCAGAAGGGGGGCCAGTCCCACATCGAAGGGTGAGGCCAGCCCTCATGCCCGACAGCCTATGTATGAGTCCCAACTACCCTCATTAATAGGTAATCAATACTTCAACTATTCATTCCTGCTTAAGTTACCAGTTTATTCCAACTATACTGACTTAGACATCAGAGCGGAATAGACCGGCCCCGCCCGATATTCCCTTAGTTAGCAGGGTTTGCAGGCAGGAATCACACCAAGATCCACCGGTATCTGTGAGTCTACGGATTCAGACAGAAATAATTGACGCCGTCTGTGGGAAGAGTTTTACATAAAATTCACGTTCGAACAGGTATGGCCGGAAGATCGAAGCCAGAAACCGGAGAGGGAAGACAAGGAGATGTACGCCGGGCTTGGGTCTCCTTTTTAAATGAAGCCGTCATTTGTAGAGATCCGGGGATTGCCGCGGACTCCGACCATGGCGACATGGCGGGAGAGATAGAAAGGATGAAAGTGGAAGTCACGCGGTTGCGAGAAGGGGGCAATCAGGACCGAATAAGGGCGGAAGCCTGGTACTAGAAGATGGAAGCGGTGAACACCACGCTGTTGGCGGCCTTGGAAAAAGGGTGACTGCAGAACGCCGCACTAGCAAAACCACTGGAAGCACCGAGGGAAGGCGTCAAGTTCCCGTACCTGGAGGTGGGACAACGCACCGGGAGGAGAAAGATCGTTCATGTACCGATAGCGCTCTTCCCGGAAAACATGAAGAGCTCCGGAACCCCCCCGCTCCCGCACCGAGCCAGTACGTCATCAGACAGGGAGGCCGGTTCAACTGCCGAGGCTCTCCAAACGCTGTCCACCTCGGTATCAGACATGAGGGCCTGGATGGAAGCCAGCGAGAGGAAGGTAGCAAGACCGCTCACGAGTGCTCGCTTCCACGAGCGGGCCGAACAGTTCTCCCACCAGATATTGGAATCTGGGGGAGCCAACACGCAAAGATCGTTGAGGCTAGTGTACACCGGGACAGGGTGCCCGTTTCAGCACCTGGACAGCTTCAGATCACAGACGGGCCCCAAAGGCTATTCCGACGCCACCCGCTGCAACATATTCCAAGAGACGCTCTCGGGGGAGGCGTTGGGATGGTTCTACGAGTTGCCGGCGAACTCGATACAGTCATTCGAACGACTGGCAGATAAATTTGTTAGCCGGTTCATCCTCAGGGCCAAGGGGGCTCAAACATCGACGATCCACTTTGACTGCATACAGGCAGACGACGAGGGACTGCGGGAGTTCGTTAACCGATAGAAGACCGCCATGGCAGGGGTAAGGAACCTCGATAAAGGAATTACCGAGACGACATTCAAGTAGGGGCTGAGACCGGGGAATTCTCCTAACCGTGCGGATAGAGAGGCCGCGGGGGTACGACGAGTTGATGACCATAGCCGTCAGACATGCCCAGGCAAAGCACGATACCTACGAGAGTCAGCTGCCTAAGAGGAGACAAGATGACCCGTTACCAACTCGGCAAGAGAGTAAGACCTGGCAGCGAGGCCGAGGATAGAGGCACTCTCCCTCTAGAGAAGCCAAGAACTGGGGCAGTCAACGACCCCGTAGGGACAACATCAGGATCTCGTCGGAAGACGACAGGACCGTACCTTACCGTCCGGAGCAGCGCGAGCGACCGCTAGTTATTTTGCCAACAGAACGGCCCGAGCGACCGCTAGCCATTATGCCAGTGAAGCAGTGTGAGCGACCCTTGGCTATTATACCAGCGGAGCGGCGCGAAAAGTCGACCGCACTGACTTCCTCCTACGAGAGGATTTTTAATGAAAACAGGGATGCCATCCCCCCGCCGGCGGCAAGGAGGCATCCAAAGGGAGAGCTTACCCTGGGGCAGGTTGGCAAATATTGCTCCTACCATGACGAGACATCCCACTGGACTAATGACTGCCATGCCCTAAGAGAGGCGGTGGACGGGCAAATCCGGGCTAGGAAGTTACAGCAGTATAGACAGGAAGCCTGGAGTGTGGGAACTATACAAACTCGAATCCTTGGGCGGATCGAGGTGCACGGGAGCATAAATGTAATCCACGGCGCGGCGCACATTGACCGACTCACCGGGAATTCGAAGAAAAGGTGCCTCAGGTCGATCAGGGGAAATGAGGTGTATGCCTTCGGAAGTGGGAGCGGCCAAGCCGCTAAGACCAGGTGGAGGTCGGTCACGTTCTATGAGGAGGAAGAGCCGGAGGATCTGATTCAACCACACAACGGTCCCTTCCTCATCACCGTCCAGATAGACCACTAGATGACCAGCCGGATGCTGATCGACACCGGGGCATCAGTCCATGTAATGTTCCGGGACGCTTACAAGAGACTGAACCGAGGGAGGGACAAGTTGTCCCAGGATAATGAGCCATTAATAAGCTTCTCCGGGAAAGTAGTCCAGCCGTTTGGTTCAGATTATTTACCACTGATTTTTGGCCAGGGGGACAGGACAAGAAAGGAGAACCTCGAGTTCATTGTAGTGGACTGTCTATCCTCATACAACGGCGTAATCAGCAGGCCAGGGTTGTAGAGGCTGAAGACATTTATAGCTGGCCACATGTTGATGCTAAAAATGCCGTCTCCCACCGGGTTCATCACCATTCGCGGAGACCAACAGGTCACCCGAAGGTACTGCGCCGAGGCCGTTACATGCGGTAGAAGGCAAGCCGAGGTCTTTGCGGCAGCCCAGCAGGCACTATCACCGGATCCCAGCATCGACCCCCGAGACGGCACCGATTCCGACGAGGAGAAGCCAAAGCGCCCTTTAGCAGTGGAGAGAACTGAAGAAATTTCCATCTCAGAGATCCACCTGGGGCGAACAGTGGTAATAGGAACAAAACTGTCACCGGATGTCAGGAAAGATCTCATCACTTTCCTCCAAAAGAACAGTTCGGTGTTCGCGTGGTCCTATGAGGACATGCCTGGCATATCTCCGAAAATAGCAACACACGAATTAAACATCCTGCCTGGTAGTATCCCGGTGCGGAAGAAGAGGAGATCCTTCAACTCGGAAAAGTATGAGGCGATCAGGGAGGAGGTGCAAAAATTGAGGGGAATAGACTTTATTCTTGAGGTCTAGTATCCCCGATGGCTCGCCACCGTAGTTATGGTTCCGAAGAAGGAAACCGACTAGTGGCGCATGTGCGTAGACTTCACCACTCTCAATCGGGCTTGTCCGAAGGACAGCTTCCCGCTCCCTCGGATAGACCAGCTGGTATACTCAACCTCCGGGTTTAAGCTGCTAAGCTTCATGGATGCTTACGCCGGATACAACCAGATATGAATGAGTCCGACAGATAAAGAGCACACTTCATTCACGACCGACCGGGGCATATACTGCTACAAAAGGATGCCTTACGGGTTGAAGAACGCCGGCACCACGTACCAACGCGTAGTTAACCGCATGTTGGAACAGGAGATGGGCAAAACGGTGGAAGTCTATGTGGATGACATGTTGGTCAAAAGTTGAACCGCTAGTGCCCACATACGAGACTTGGCAGTGGTGATCGGTAAGATGCTAAAGTATGGGATGCGCCTGAACCCAAAGAAGTGTATATTTGGGATTTCGGAAGGGTTGTTCCTAGGTCATGTCATTAGCCAACGGGGGATCGAAGCTAACCCACTCAAGGTCCAGGCGATCCTAGAAATGGAGACCCCGGAGGAACGGAACCAGGTCCAAACCCTCACCGGCTGGTTAGCTGCGTTAGACAGATTCATCTCCCACCTCACTGACAAATGCACCTCGTTCTTCAAACTGCTCAAAGCCCAACAGTTCAAGGAAATCCATTGGGCCGCGGAGCACGAGGCGACATTCTAATCTATCAAGGCATATCTGTCAGCGGTTCCGCTTTTATCCAAGTCAGTACCAGGAAAAATGTTGTACCTCTACATAGCTGTGTCGGACACAGCTGTAAGTGCAGCTCTCATCAGGAAGGAAGATACACTGGAGCTCCCGGTGTATTACGTGGGCAAAGGATTCACCGGGGCTGAAAGCCGATACCCGGACATCGAAAAGCTAGCTCTGGCACTGATCATTACTGCCAGGAAGCTCTGGCACTACTTCCAAGCCCACTCCATCAATTTATACACCAATCACCCTTTAAGGCAGATCCTACAAAAACCCGAAACCAGCTGCAGGCTGGTCCGCTGGGCGGTGGAATTAGGTGAGTTCGATATAACGTATACCCCCAGGACAGCCATCAAAGGACAAGCCGCTGCAGATTTCATATGTGAATTCATGCCTATGATGAAGGAAGAACATTCGGACCCCGCGGGAAGCAGCCAACTGGATGTCATAGTAAAGGTGGAGCCAGGATTGCCCAGTGGTTGGAAGCTTTATGTTGATGGCTCTGTCACGTGTAAACGGAGCGGTGCTGGCATCATATTAACTACCCCGGATGGCCAGTCGTATGAATACGTTCTGCGGTTTATGTTCAACACCTCTAACAATGTCGCCGAGTACGAAGCGCTAATAGCTGGCCTGCAGTTAGTCAAAGAAATGGGGATCCCATCCATGGAAGTGTGCAGTGATTCAAACTTGGTAGTCAACCAAGTAAAAGGGGTGTTTGAGGCGAAGGAGCCGCATATGGCCTCATACCAGGCATTGGCCAAGGCCATGATGGAACCATTCAAGGGAGCAACCATTCGGCACATCCCCCGGGAGGAGAATAGGCATGCAGATGCTCTGGCCAGGCTGGCTACCGGAAACTATCCATCAGAGTACCGCAACGCCAAAATTGAAACCCTAGAGAAGCCAAGCATCAGCAAATCTATCTCCTAGATTTTCGCCGCAAATGAGGCACCTCCTAGTTGGATGGACCCGATCCGAAAGTATCTAACCGACAAGGTCAGCCCGGAGGACAAAGTGGAGGCCAGGAGACTGCACCTCAGGTGCGCCAGATACAGCCTACTGGGCGGCAAGCTGTATCGCAAAGGCCATCGTTTTCCCCACTTAAGGTGCGTTACAAAAGAGGCCGGTCAGGCCATCATGCGGGAAATTCATGAAGGAGTTTGCGGTAACCATTCCGATGCCCGATCCTTGTCACATAAAGAGCTCCGAGCGGGATATTTTTGGCCAGACATGGCAGCTACTTCAAGGAAAATATCAGGCAGCTGCCACAAATGTCATATGTATGCCACCGTACAACATTCCCCAGCGATTGGCCTCTCAATCCTGTTGGCACCATGGTCGTTCGCGCAGTGGGGATTGGATATAATCGGTCATTCCCGACGGTTATAGGCCAGTTCAAATACGCTATCGTGGCCGTTGACTATGAGACTAAGTGGGTCGAGGCAGAGCCCCTACTCAAGATAACGGAGGAAAGAGTGAAGAAGTTCTTGTGGAAAAACATTTATTGTCGGTTTGGTGTCCCGCAGACTATTGTCACGGACAACGGCACACAGTTCAATAATACTGATCTCATCCAGTAAACGGCCTCTTTGGGAACCCGGATGGTTTTCGCATCAGTAGTCCACCCGCAAACCAACGGCCAGGTTGAAGCGGTTAACAAGATCATCAAAACACTCCCAAGAAAGAAGCTAGACGACCAAAAAGGCTTGTGGGCTGAGGAGCTGCCTGCAGTCTTATGGGCAATCCGCACAACGGCAACAGCAGAAACCCCGTTCTGTATGGCATTCAGAACCGAAGCGGTACTGCCTATTGAGATCAAGATACCCACCGGTAGGGTTGAGAATTATGAAGCTGAAAGAAATGCCGAGGGCATACGGCTTAACCTAGATCTCATCGAGGAGCGGCGTACCTACGGAATCAGACGTATAAGCAGCGGGTGGCCCGCTACTACGACAGTAAGGTCCGAGAGAGAAAATTACAAGTGGGCGATTCGGTGATGAAGAAAGTACAAAGAAAGGTTATGGCCTTGGAGCCAACATGGGAAGGGCCCTACCAAATCACAGCGACCGTAGGACCAGTGACCTTCCACATCATAGACACCGATGGAGTCTATTCCACCCGACCGTGGAACATCCAGCACCTCCGTTAGTACGGCAACCCAACCTTCCTCCGGGTTGCAGGCCAGTTTCCCAGGATAGAGCGTCGTGAGGCTTATCGACCAATCGATACTCCACCTCGCCCAGAAGCCCTCTATCTAGCCAGGGGTCATGCTGCGGCCAGGCTCATCGCAAAAAATGGCATCTCACCGTCTGAGATCACGTGCACACTCGCCCGCCCTCTCACCCTACCAGCGGCACCCAGCGCGTCCGTCTGCTCAGTCTCGTTCTCTGGCCTCGTACCCCCCCTGTAACAGCCCAGCCCATATACTCAAGATATTGTCCGTTTTGAGCCCACCGCACGGATTTATTTCTGGAGGCTCACGAGCAACTTTCCAGTAGGTCACCCATCCTGGGATTGCTTTGAGCTTAGCAAGCTTAACTTCGGAGTTCCCATCCCTTCCGAAGCCATTGAGCCCCCAAAACGCGTCCTTTAATATTGAGCTAACTCTGCACATATAAGCACAGCATCCACTCTTCCCCGGGCGATGTGGGATTTGTGACCTGCCTACCTGCTAGCTTCCCTAGCCAGGTCAGATTAGGGTCATCACAATCCACCCCCCTTAGGGTCCGACGTCCGCGTCGGCACATTTTCGACCGGGGACATGCTCTGATACCATTTGTAACAGCCCAGCCCATATACTCAGGATATTGTCCGCTTTGAGCCCACCGGCCCGCACGGATTTATTTCTGGAGGCTCACGAGCAACTACCCAGTAGGTCACCCATCCTGGGATTGCTTTGAGCTCAGCAAGCTTAACTTCGGAGTTCCCATCCCCTCTGAAGCCATTGAGCCCCCCAAAACGCGTCATTTAGTATTGAGCTAACTCTGCACATATAAGCACAGCATCCACTCTTCCCCGGGCGATGTGGAATTTGTGACATGCCTACCTGATAGCTTCCCTAGCCAGGTCAGATCAGGGTCATCACACCCCCCACCCCCCCCCCCCCCCCCCGGCGGACTCCCCGTCAACAAGATTTCCAGGGTTACTTGACTCTCTACATTCCATATATAGCCCAGAAACGCAATTTGCTGCAGGGGTTGAGATCGTCTTTTGCGGATATGTTCTCTGGACAGGTCCTCGTCGCATGAACACAATGGGCGGAGCAGAGGGAAGAACGAGGGATCTTATAGGCAGCACAACCAACCCCTGAATCCCACTCCCCAAAAAAAAAACAATTAGGGTATTCCAAAGGGCAAGGCAATCGCAGCCGCAGATCTCAGCCAAAGAGGTCAGTCCACGTTACCCACCATGGACACCTCGACAATCTCCCAGACCATCAGATGACAAGATTGAGGGACTCCATCATTTAAAACAACACAATGCTACAACAGCCACCTGTCTTACATGCAGAGCCCGACGGCTCCTAGCCTACGTTTTATCTCGCCGCCAGGCAAATGACTAAAGCCAAGTAACAACGACTCGGTATTCCCCGGAAGAACTCTTCCTCTAACACAGAAGACTTCTTTCCGCAGGCTAGAAATCCTACAGGATTATTATTGTTACCGCTGAAATATTCCAACAAGTACGGGGCTTTCCACCGGTTAAATTTATTCCACATTTCCAGCCAAACAACAACAGCTCGATATTCCCTGGGAGAAATCTTCCTCTAGCACAGGATACCTCTTCCCACAGGCTAAAAATCATGCATCAATATTATGTACAGGCTACGATATTCCAACCATAGTGCCTGCTCCGGTTCAAGACTATCCTAGTCGTCGGTCCATCCAGCTTCAACTATTGGATGCGGTATCACACCGGCCATAATTGCACTTGCTTATCGCTCTCCTACAGAATAACCGGTTCGTTGAACTGAGACATTCCTACGGACAGCCGTGTACGACCTAACGGATCTAATGTACCACCGGGCTTTATAAACCCAGGAGACTTGATTCTCTAACACAGGACAACTCTTCCCGCAGGCTAAAAACCCTACACATACCTCATGCCTGTAAGGGCAAAGGGTATGAAACGATCGGGGATGTCTCTGGTACCAACACGGGACCGCTTCACCCCGAGAGACTTGATCCTCTCATACAGGACAACTCTTCCCGCAGACTAAAAACTCTGCACATCCTATATGCCTGTAAGAACAAGAGACTGTGAAACACGTGGGGACGGCTGCCTAGGATCACTCCTGGTCACGCCACCCACCAGGAACTCCTATAACATAGGGCACGTTTCCCGCTGGTACTGGGTGACCTCTTCAAACTGTTCAAGGCACTCACCGACTACTGTGGCTCCCGTTCTTAACTTGGGGGACTCGGTCATCCCATTCGCTATATTCACCGGGTTATCCTGGAACATAGCATGGCGGATTTCAACGTCATATCATCCCATTCGCTATATTCACCGGGTTTTCCCGGAACATAGCATGGCGGATTTCAACGTCACATTATCATCTCATGTACTACATCTTGTACACATATGCAACTGTCAGTATCAACATCATAACCATGCACTCTTCACATTATGCATCATCATAACAGCTTTATTCGAACGCCCGGCCAAGCCCAATCTTAAACGCGGACTTGGGGGGCTACGCCACCGTTGGGTAAGTGCCCCAGCAGGTCTGCGGGCCTATAAAGGAAGACAGATTTAAGTCCCCATTCAAGATGGCACTTGACTGGGAACTTGGGGGACTTGTTGACAGTAGCCATAGAGAGGCTACCCAGGCCCCCAGACCCGCAGCCAGGACTCCTGGACCCGGCCCAGGGCCCGGGAGCGTAGCATGGACACCTGGTCCCACGTCCGGGCAGGTCTTACTTGTGGCCGGGGCCCGGGAATCGGGGATAGCAGCTCCCCAAACAGGGGCCGAAACAGTCCAGCAATATGAGCAGAAGGGGGGACAGTCCCACATCGAAGGGTGAGGCCAGCCCTCAGGCCCAACAACCTATATATGAGTCCCAACTACCCTCATTAATAGGTAATCAATACTTCAACTATTCATTCCCGCTTAAGTTACCAGTTTATTCCAACTATACTGACTTAGGCATCGGAGCGGAATAGATTGGCCCCGCCCGGTATTCCCTTAGTTAGCAGGGTTTGCAGACAGGAATCACACCAAGATCCACCGGTATTTGTGAGTCTACGGATTCAGACAGAAACAAACTGTTTAAGTTAGCGACGACACAGGCAAAATTGGTCGCTTCAGATCATGTGAAGCGACGAAGTTAAAACACACAAGGTAACCTAGTGAGACCAACTTCGTCGCTTCACATGAAATGAAGCGACGAAGTTAAAACTCACTAGGTTACCTTGTGTGTTTTAACTTCGTTGCTTCACATGATCTGAAGCGACGAAGTTTAAACTCACTAGGTAACCTAGTGTGTTTTAACTTCATCGCTTCACATGATCTGAAGCGACGAAGTTTGTATAAAAATCGTCGCTTGAAGTGTTTAAGCGACAAATATTGCCCAATATTTGTCGCTTGAATTGAACTTAACAGATTAATTATGCCTATATGCATATGTTTTTATTAAATTAGAATATTGTAAATATTGTTCAAAATTACAACATGTAATGTATATATCATCATCATCATCATCATCATATTACAACATATAACATAATAACTAGTATTCTTCCTCTTCTTCTTCGTCTCTGCCATCATCGTCTTCATCGAATTCATCGACGTCGATATCATCTCGGTCATCACCGCTTGATTCTTCATTCTCTTCATGTGCTTCTAAATCGAGTTGGAGATTAGATGCATCAATATGGTAAAATTGTATTGAACTTAGTGTGTCCTCTTGGTAAGGCTCTGTGATTTGATTCCTTGAAGAAGACATTTTATCTGCTGTTGCCAGTACTTGGGCGTTGTATACATTTTGGTGCAACATTTCTTGCACCACCTTCCAAGTACCACCCGCCGCAGGATCGTCCAAGTAGAACTCTTGTTTTGTCTTGATAGCAAGACAAAATGGTGAATTCTCATAGTAACTAGTGTTTGTATCCACTGATATTAGGCCATGATCTACCTTGACAGTGTCAATTTCTTCGGCATCCATATCGTCAGTGGTGTTGTGCCATATCACTACCAGAAAAGGCGTCATAGCCGACGACGCCATCTCGTCGGCCGTTTCCATTAATTCGTCGGCTATAGTCATAGCCGACGAAGTATCGTCGGCTATTATCTCGTCGGGATTGCTCCGTCGGCTATAGTATAGCCGACGACACACGGGGTAAGTCGTCGGCTTATAAAACACTAGGTATAGCCGACGACAAAAGACTCGTCGGCTATACTTCGAACATTGCCGACGACAAGATCGTCGGCTTCAACAATTACGTAATTGCCCCTAACCCGAAGTATAGCCGACGACACTGTCGTCGGCTATCCGTCCGTTATAGCCGACGACACTATCGTCGGCCATACCAATCGCCGGTACCAGGAACGGCTTTTTTTGCCGGAAGCCGGGAGGGTATAGCCGACGACATATGTCATCTTCGTCGGCTATAACGGTTATAGCCGACGAAATTTGGTAAAAATCGTCGGCTATAGCACTTATAGCCGACGAAATAATGCCAATATCGTCGGCTATAACCCCTAAATATTTAAAAAAATTAAAAAATTTAACTCGGGCCCAATTTCTCTTCGTCTTCGGGGGCTGCAGAAAATGCACAAACAAACATCCAAATATCCAACAAATATCCACATCAATCCATCCCTAATATCCTACATACTGTACAAATTAACCCACTATATCTACTCATCATCACCCCCTAAACGCGTAGCGTCGTCGACCGGATCGTTCGAGTTCCGGTGGCTATGGCTGTCCTGATCGGCTGGCGTACTCCGATGCGGGGGGGGGAGTGGGGACGACGAACTGGGGCATCTGTGGCGGAGGCGGGGGCTGGAGTCCAGCCTGCTGGGCCTCCCAAGACTGCTGCATCCATCGGTACATCTCCGCCACAGATGCGTCTCTGGCCTGCTGCGCCGAAGCCTCCGCGGCCCTCGCCAACTCCGCCTGCTGGAGCGCCTCCACCGCCCTCGCCAACTCCGCCTGAGTCCTCTGCAGCTGCGTCTGCAAGTCTCCTCTCGTCGAAGCCGCACGCTGCGTGCTGGGATTGGCCGGCGTGAACTTGAGAACCCCATCTCCCGCCGCGCCTAGGCCTCTCTGGTAGAAGTAGTTGTTCCCCGTCCCTACCGCCGCGTGCATGATCTGAGAGGCCAAGCGCGGCTCAAGGGTGTCGATCGTGGAGGCAAACTCCGTGATCGCCTCGTCGGACGCCCCGTCTCCCAGAGTGTCTCGCGCGATCCCGAAGGTGATCGCGTCGGTCTCCGCATCTATTTCCGCCTAATTGACAAGAAAATATAATAAACGAATTAAAAAATATATATATAAATTAATTTCATGAAACACTTTTATTGAAGATGGACGAATACTTACCACTTGGTCGGGACGCCCCGGATACATCTGCGCATGAATCCACGACAACGGCCTCAGCGGTCGGTCCCTCCTCGCCATCTCTGCCCACTGCCTCCAGGAGCGGGCGCCGCCGTGGTGGGGGTGCTCGTTCCTCCTGCGGTTGTCGCTGTTCGTCCGCGAGATTTTCTGTATTATAACAACAAACATATAAACGCAAATATAAATTAGTAACTAAATTAAAATATTAGGAACTAACCAAAATAAAATTAATAACTAATTTAGTTACTAACTAATTTAATTTAATTAGTAACTACTTAACTAACTAATTTAATTAGTAACTACTTAACTAACTAATTTAATTTAGTAACTAACTAACTTACTAACTACCTAATTTTATTTAATTTAATTTAATTTAATTTAGTAACGAACTAACTAACTATGTAACTAACCAACTGACTTAATTTAATAACTAATAACTAACTAACTAACTAAGTAATTGAATTAAGTAACTACATAATTTAATTATTAAATAACATTAAAAAGTTATATACTACCAGGCTAAATTTTCTTACCGAGACCCTGTCGCTCCCGAAGTAGGCTACCAGCCATAGCCACTCGTACTCCCTGTACCGGAACTCGTGGGGGGTTGCAGCTCGCCCCAAGCGCTGCTCCACATGGTACGTCCTGTAGTGCGTGGACAGCTCGTTCTTCCACTCGGAGTACCTATATTAACAGAACACAACTGTTAGATATATTCGTACACTGCCAATAAATATATTTATACAAAAAAAAGCAAAACACATAACCTGTTCTTCAGCTGCTCGTCTCTCCACCAGTCCAAGGTAGGATGGACTCTAAACCATTGCTGCAACATTATAAATTAATTAGAAAATATTTTTAAATAGTTATAAGGACTGAATTCATAATTGTTTATTTTCTATAATAAAAATCATATTTAACTCACCGACAGTGCATTGTACACTCGCGCCTTGATCTCATCGGGCACAGAGCCCCAGTCGGGCCACAACAGTGGGACCCTGTCCCGCACGAGCATGCCCGTCGCGTTGATGTACTTGGTGGTGGTGTCTCTCCGCTCAATCGGGCGTCCATCCTCACCGGGACCGGGCATGATCTCTCTGATCCCACCGGCCAGCTCCCTCTCCAGGGTCGACATGTTCGCTGGCCCTCTGGTCCGTCTCGTCCCCGCGGGTTTATTGACGAGGACGCCTGTTAAAATGAACACATAGTTAAATAATTATTTAAACTAACTAATTAAATAATTAATTAAACAATCTAAATAATTAATTAAACTAACCAATTACCTGCGTCGTTGTACTGCTTGTCCTTCTCACGAACGGCCCACAGGCCGCGGCAGTCCTCTGAGTCGAAAGGACTGTAGAAGTAGGCCTCCTCCCAGGGAATCTCGTGGGGCCGGTCGTGCCTCCAAATCTGCCTCCCCCTGGCGTCGTACTCAGGGATGGCAGGGAGGAACTGGACCATGTACATCCCCGATGGCGGAGACATACGGGGCGTGGACCCTGAGGGGCCTGCTCCCCCTGACGGTGGGCCCCGTAGCTGTGGACGCTGTCGCTGTGGGGGGACAGGGAGCATCTCTGGAGGGTCCAGATCGGCGCGCGGTGGGGTCGGCTGCCGATCCTGGAACAGTGCTGAAGTGCACTGGGGTCTGGTGGCTCTGCGTCCTCCTCCGACACTCGAGTCAGGGCCCGCTCCCGTCGACTCATACGAGGAGCCCCCACGTGGATCGCTCGGGGTCAATCCCATCAACGTCTCCTCTCGTCGACTCAAAGGCCGGCCTAGGCCCCGACGACCGCTGGATCCGCTCCCCCCACGGCTGGATCCTGCCTGAGCGTCGGGGTCGCTCTCGGTCCGTCTGCCAAGCCATCGGTCTACAAAGCGCCGGTTTCCTGCACAATTAGTATATAAATTCCATAAATTGCACAAAAATTCCACAAAACAAAATTAAAAACATCATTCAATGTATATGTACCTAATTATATATATACGTACCTAAATATATTTATACCTAATTATATATATATATTCCGAAATATAACACAAAATTCCTTAAATTTCACAAAAAAATAAAAAACTTTTTTAAATATATATACACCTAATTATATATATACATAACTATATTTATACCTAATTATATATATATATATATATTCCGAAAAATATATATATATATATCGTCATAAAAATGAAAAAAAATATTTATACCTAATTATATATAAATTAGTATATAAATTAGTATACTAGTATATAAATTCAACAAAATTCCACAATTAGTATATAAAAACCGTAAATTTAACAAAAAATCCACAAAATTAGTATATAAATTCAACAAAATTAACAAATTTAACAAAAAATCCACACAATTCCATAAATTTCACAAAAACCCTAAATTCCACAAAAAATTCACAAAAACCCTAAAATTCACAAAATTCGACAAAATTAATAAAAACCCTAATGAGGCTCGATCGGGACTACCTGACATGGTGGTGCAGTCTGGACGAGGACCGGTGGTGCGGTGCGGCGGCGACGGCGACGGCGGCGACGGCGGCAGGGGCGGCTGCGGCAGGGGCAGCTGCGGCTACGGGCGGCTGCAGCAGGGGCGGCAGGGGCGGGCAGGGGCGGCTGCGGCAGGGGCGGGTAGGGGAGGCTGCGGCAGGGCGGCTAGGGCGGCTCGGGCGGCTCCGGCAGGGGCTTTCGGGTCGGGGAGGGCCCGGGAAGGAGGGGGCCGGGGCGGGGAGGAATCGGGTGGGGCCGGGGAGGGTCGATCGGCGTCGGGGAGGCTCCGTCGTGGTCGGTCGGCGTCGGGGAGGGGTGGGGAACGATTGGGCAATTTTGGTTCTAAGCAGAAAATGAGGGAGAGGCGCCTAGGGCTCGGTTTAAATCGACGGATTATAGCCGACGATTTACTTTTAATTCGTCGGCTATAGTCATAGCCGACGAAATTCGTCGGCTATACTCTTACGGGCCGGGCCAAAATCCGGGCCGGGCCGGAGTTGGGCTTTGCGGGCCGATTATAGCCGACGAAGTTACGTGTCTCGTCGGCTATAATATGAATGTCGTCGGCTATACGATGAATCTCGTCGGCTATAATATGAATCTCGTCGGCTATACTATAAGCTCTCACCAGCCGTCAGATCTCGCCCATCCAACGGCGGACAATGAAACGGCGCGGATCGCAAGAGTTTAGCCGACGAAGTTAAGTAGTTCGTCGGCTATTCCCTGGTCAACTTTTGGTCAAACCTCTTAACGCTTTAAAACGGAAATTGGCCCGTCTAAATGACTTTTTTTGGCCTGACCTTCAACAGAGAATAGTTTCAAATCGATGCGACGCAACTAACCGTATAAAAATTTTCCTCCAAAAATTTACCGACCGTCAGGCTACCCATAGGAAAACGGAAGTAAAAAACACCTAATCGCAACATTCGGCACACAGATTTTGTCGGAATCTTCCCATTTTTCAACCGTAGTCGTATTTCAATATTTCGGTCGTATCTTATTTCACGACACTTTTGCATTTGAACGGTCTACGTATAGCAACTATTTGAAACTATACATTCACTTAAACACTTAGTAAATAAGTTAAGGAATATTAGTGCATATGTTCCGATTTCGAATCTAAAAGTTTGGAAAATCTATTCCAACCGTCAGATATCACCGTTAAGATTAAATACATGTAGGAAAAAAAAACCAACTACATCTGACAACGTTAAAGGCTCGATCGGGACGGTCAAACTGCATGGTCAAATCTCGAAACGCTTTAAAACGGCAATTGGCCCGTCTAAATGACGTTTTTTGGCCTGACCTTCAACAGAGAATAGTTTCAAATCGATGCGACGCAACTAACCGTATAAAAATTTTCCTCCAAAAATTTACCGACCGTCAGGCTACCCATAGGAAAACGGAAGTAAAAAACACCTAATCGCAACATTCGGCACACAGATTTTGTCGGAATCTTCCCATTTTTCAACCGTAGTCGTATTTCAATATTTCGGTCGTATCTTATTTCACGACACTTTTGCATTTGAACGGTCTACGTATGGTTTCGGTCAATATACTTTAGCCGACGACTTGCAAGTCGTCGGCTACAGTATGGGCATTATAGCCGACGAATTGCAAGTCGTCGGCTAAAGTATGGGCATTATAGCCGACGAATTGCATTTCGTCGGCTATAATTCTGATCTTTCTGAAAATTTGCCATTTAGGGCCTGAAAACTGCCTATTTCACCTGATAAATTCCTAAACATAACACAAACAATTCAATACAATTTCCCATAAACTCGGAAAACGGTAAATAAGGACAAAAATGTATTCATGCATGCACCATCGTACACAAATACATACATAAATAGTACACTAAGGATGATAATCAGAATCATCCTCATCACTTGAGTCAGACGTAGTATAGTAGTTAATATCTGGCAACCGGTGCTCGTACTCGTCGTCTGAGTCATCGTCTGCCTGATATAGACGATTCGGATTAACATCATACATGGGCACCTGACCCCTAGGAAGTCGAACCACTCTGCCCGGCGTCACATTATTATCGCGGATGGTGGAGGATTCCGGAATGTCGCCGGCGTCCGGCTCTTGGTATGCGGTCGCTTCTTCACACTCTGTGCTCACACCAAGTGTGGTAGCACTGTATATGTCTCGCTGAGACACATGGTTAACTACCTTCCACGTGCCTTTGTTCAAAGGATCGTCAAGATAAAAGACCTTTTTGGCCGCTGTGGCGAAAACAAAGGGGTCGTCTTCATACACACTAGTGGCGGTATTCACCGAAAGTATGCCGTACTGATCGATCCGTAAGCGGTGCGGCCTAGTATCAAACCATCGACACTTGAACAAGTGGACTTTCATGCGGTTCCCATAAATGAGTTCAACAACTGACTGTAGGACACCGTAAAAATCCACGCCCCCCTCTGCACCATCGACCATCACCCCACAATTCTGTGTTTTGCGTTCCCCGTCTCTAGCTTCACATATATACTTAACGCCGTTGACATCACACATTGGGCGGACTGTGGAAGATATCGGCTTCATCGACAACAGCCTCAATTCCTCTGAGTAATTTGTATGACCACCCCTCGCAGCCACTTGCATCAGCTGAAAAATATAACTCAAATCACTCGGTGTGTTTATGATTAAAGAATAGGGAACTGTAAAAGAAAGCCATCTAATATATATATTTATACACTTACCCATTGTGGAAAATAGTCTGCAAACGTCGTGTTGTGGTACTCGACATCACCGCGAACTTCCTTGCTGTGAAGATGGTGACGTTTCCAATATTGTACCTCCGGACAGTTTATTAGAACCCACCAGTGGGCAATCCCTACCTCATGGTCAGGCAACTTGTCCACACCCTTTTTCTTGAAGCTTCCGTATGGTACAACAGAGTTGGCGACGATAGATAGGTTGAACTCGGGGTCATCTCGACTTGGATGTTGTGGGGGGTCCTCCATCGCTCCCAAGTACAACTTGGCGTACGTTACACACTCATGCGCAATGTAAGCTTCAGCAATACACCCCTCAGGCGCAGATTTATTGTGCACATATTTCTTGTAGTCTCCAAGTTGTCTGCAAGGTTAACAAGTGCATGTTAAGAGCATGCAACTTTTATTTAAAAACATGTATAAATCAAATTTATGAATAACATGTACCTTTCGATGGGATACATCCAAGTGTAGTGTACGGGACCGGTAAACAACAATTGTTGGGGAAGATGGATCATCAGGTGAGGCATGATGTCAAAGAAGTTTGGGGGAAATATCCTCTCGAACTTGCACAAGATAAAAACGATTTCCTCATGCATTCTCATGAGGTCTGATTTTCTAACTTCTCTAGCGCATAACTTCTGGAAGAATCTTGACAACGCCACCAACGGCTCAACCACTTCATCCTCCAAGTACGCTCGAATGAAAATAGGGAAGAGGCGTTGAAGCAGTACATGGCAGTCGTGACTCTTCAATCCGTACATCTTGTTGTCTCGGTAGTTAACACACTTGCTTATGTTACCCGCATAGCCATAAGGATACCTGCATAGCCATTAACAACAATTAGATTTCATGCATATATAGTCGTCCAACAACAGATGGATTCTTTAGGGAATACATGCCTAATTAATAAAAAGTTACCTGACATTACTCAGCCATCCAAAGATTTCATGTTTCTGGTCCCTGGTGACGGTGTAAGGAGCTTGGGGCATTTTGCTCCTGCCCTCTCTCAACCACAAATGGTCCCGCAGTCCCATATTTCTCAGATCAACGCGTGCCTTGGGGGTGTCTTTTGTTTTCTTCTCCCAATTCAAAACTGTGCCAACCACGGCTTCACCCACGTTCTTCTCTATATGCATGACATCCAGGTAGTATCTGGTAGCCAACCTGGCCCAATAAGGAAGTTCCCATAAGATGCTCTTGTGTGACCAGAACCTATACCGATCCGGCCTCTCTGGAATCGTGCGCAACACATCGGGATGATTGCTAAGCGGACCAAAGTCATACTCATTCAACACTGCCAATATTTCCTCCCCTGTCCATTGCTCCGGTGCCCAGCCCCTTTCTTCAGTCCCATCAAAAGCCTGTGCATCGTCCCTAAATGGATGGTCATGCGGAAGCCAACGACGGTGACGCATCTGGACAATCTTGCTGCAATGAGGACTGGAGCAATCAACAGTCATGCACTCTGAACAAGCCCTGTAACCCCTGGTGACGCTGCCCGACAACATACCCCTCCCAGGAAAGTCACTGATCGTGCCAACAAGCATGGCATGCATCCGGAACATCTCATTTTTGAACCGGTCGTAGACCAGGTGGCCGTTCAGACTCAAGTACCGAAGCTCCTCAATTACGGGTCTCAAATACACATCGAGACACTTTAATTTCCCGGATAACCTGGGCCTGGAATCAACAATGTGAGCATGTTATATTCCTTCTTCATGCACATCCACGGTGGAAAGTTGTACGGAATCAAAATAACTGGCCACACACTGTACTGAAGCTCTTTCTTGCCAAAAAGGTTGAAACCGTCGGATGATAGCCCTAGCCAAACATTTCGAACCTCTGATGCAAATTCGGGAAACTCCAGCACGTTCTTCTTCCAAGCCTCTCCGTCGGCGGGATGTCTAAGGGTGTCATCGTCAGGCACATTCCTCTCAGCCCACCATCTCATAGCTTCGGCCGTGAAAGCACACATGAACAACCGCTCAAGCCTATCAATCAGCGGGAAGTACCGAAGTATCTTCACAACTTTCTTGTTCCCTTTAGGAGTGAACTTATACCGCTCTGTATTGCATAATGGGCAGTATTCAAGATCTGCAAGTCCTTCCCCGTAAAATAGAACGCAATCGTATCTGCATGCATGAATCTTGATGTAGGAAAGGCCGAGATCTTTAAGGATATGTCGCACCTTATGATGACTGGTAGGAAGCCGATGTCCGGGGGGCATCGCCCCACCCCATAGCCGAAGCCAATCATCAACCGATTTGACAGTGCCTTTGTTCTCCGTTTTGATCTTCATCACTCCCATGACAGATTCAAGGACAGTCTTACTGCATCCGGGGTACAACGGAGTCTGTTGCAATGCGATCAGGTTGTTGTACTTTTCCATACCACTTGTGTTGACCGGAGATCGGGGTAATGGCTCGAGTGGCTCAATATCAGGGAAACACTCCATCTCCGGAGGTGGGAGTTGCACATCTGGTGCTTCCTCAAAGACACCGCTCTCACGAGGAAACATATCGTTGATCCAGTTCGTTGTCGGATCATTGGAGGAACTCCCTCTCTCCGCAAATTGTCCATGATCATGAGGACCCGCAAACTCTGGTTCACCGTGATAAATCCAATTAGTGTATAGGACCCAAAATCCATATCTAGCCAGGTGTTGCTCCACTGTCTCTATGGAAAACCGGTGTCGTGGGGTGGCACACTTGCACTTTTTACACGGACAATAATGAAGTGTAGTGTCTCCACAGTTAGCCATCACAAAATCCAGGAAACTCCTAACTCCATCATGATACGCCTCATCCCATCTTCCAAGGGTAATCCAACTCTTGTCCATCCTGTAAATTCAAGAAATAAATATAGCTATATATAGATATGTATATATGCACGTACTACGTACGTACGCACGTACTAATTAATTAAAAAATTCATCATTACACACACACACATATATATATATATACACATGCATCCCTAAATTAATTAAAACATCGTCAATCTCCCTAATTAATTAAACACAATGTATTTTTTATATATACCAACAATATATTTTTAATTACAATTAAATTAATTAATATATATATATACATTTTTTCATCAAATTCATCTAAAATCACCTATAAATCAACAATCAATCACTAATCTTCAACAAAACTTCAATTCTATCTAACCAATACAACATATATATCAACCCATTAATAATCTCATCTCAACACACATATATATATATATATATATATATATATCTGTTGTAGGAGAAATAGATTGATAAATCTCTCTCTGTTTATTCATTGATAAGGAGGCCTTTATATAGGCATTACATCAAGTATCCCTGGCGAACAGGGATTCCCTATCTAATAGAGTATCTAGACTTCTAGTCTTATTAGGGCAAGACACACCTCGGAAGTTACGGAATTAACCTTCCTTGAACACTCCCCCTTGTGTCGCGTCCTCAATGGTGCATGAACTGTTGCCTCGTTAAAACCTTTGCCAGCAAACAAAAACCTCTTGGGCAAAAATAAAAGCATGGTCTAAGGAAAAAGAGTACAACGCACCAACTACAAGTATGTGAGACATGCATAACTAGGCTCCCCCTGAAGTCTAGATGAGAACTCCCCCTGATAGTCATTCAGTCTTTGAGTTCGGATAAGCGACACATTCCAATGCGCTTTACATGCTTCATAAATGTAGATTTAGGTAGAGACTTGGTGAACAGATCCGCTGCATTTTCTTCTGAGCTGACTTGCTTCACCTGGATATTCAAAGTCTCTTGCTGCTGCTGATTGTAGAAGAACTTAGGCGAAATGTGTTTAGTATTGTCACCCTTAATGTATCCCAACTTCATCTGCTCAATGCATGCTGCATTATCTTCAAATATGCAAGTTGGTCCCATCGTAGTAGACTCAAGTCCACTAGACTCTCGAATGTGAGATATAACCGAGCGAAGCCAAATACATTCTTTGACTGCTTCATGTAGTGCAATAATCTCAGCATGGTTCGAGGAGGTAGCAACAAGGGTTTGCTTGGTTGATCTCCAAGATATCGCCGTATTCCCAATGGTAAAAACATAACCTGTTTGGGAACGTCCTTTGTGTGGATCTGACAAATATCCAGCATCAGCAAATCCTACCATCACATCATTTGGTGTATCTGAGTAGGAGGGGGTATCGCCAAAGCCGTATCGGGACCACGACTTAGCATCCGCGGGTCCGGATAAGTTGGCGGATATGTCTGCAAGATGGCGGATGGATGAACCAAAGCCAGTCTTGGCGGATATGGCTGGCGGATGGCAATCCGAGCCATGGTTTGTGCTGTTAGATGCAAGAGATCGACTATGTGTCGAATCCTGATGAGTGTATCGATAGTACAAGCCCATGTCAAGGGTTCCTTTAAGGTATCGGAAGATGTTCTTGATTCCAACCCAATGACGTTGTGTTGGCGCAGAGCTAAATCTAGCTAACAAGTTCACAGAGAAAGCGATGTCTGGTCTAGTACACTGAGCTAAGTATAACAAAGCTCCAATCGCACTAAGATATGGATATTCAGCTCCCAAGACCTCTTCGTCATCTTCTTTCGGACGAAAGGGATCTTTGTTGATATCCAGACTTCTAACGACCATGGGAGTGCCTGTAGGATGCATAACTTTGTCCATGTTAAATCGCCTGAGCATCTTTCGGACATATGCAGACTGGTGTATAAAAATTCCACCACTTCGGTGCTCTAGTTCTAAGCCTAGGCAAAACCGAGTCCTTCCCAGATCTTTCATCTCGAATTCGGATTTCAGATAGCTAGCGGTCTCATTGATCTCATTCAGAGTTCCAATGATGTTCATATCATCGACATAGACGGCTATAATGGCAAATCCTGAACTTGTTCTCTTTATGAACACACAAGGGCACAACTCATCATTCTTGTATCCTTTCCCAATCAAGTAATCACTTAACCGTGTGTACCACATCCTACCAGATTGTCGGAGTCCATATAGAGATCGTCTCAACCTGATAGCAAATGAACTTCGTGGTTTTTGCTCACTTGACTTGGGTAACGAAAGTCCTTCTGGCACTTTCATGTACATCTCCGTATCTAGGTCCCCATAAAGATACGCAGTTACAACATCCATAAGCTGCATATTGAGTCTCTCTGAGACTACCAAACTTATTAAGTATCGGAAGGTAATAGTATCCATGACAGGAGAATACGTCTCCTCATAATCAATTCCAGGGCGTTGAGAAAAACCTTGCGCCACGAGTCGAGCTTTATATCGCTGGACTTCGCCATTCTCATTGCGCTTTCTGACAAAGACCCATTTATGTCCAACAGGCTTCACGTTCGGCGGTGTAGGCACAACCGGTCCGAAAACTTGCCTTTTCTTTAGAGAGTCTAGTTCAGCCTGGATTGCTTCTTCCCACTTCGGCCAATCCGCCCTACGTTGACATTCATCAACAGTGCGGGGTTCCATATCGTCGTCGTCAATAACTTCTTGAGCAACGGCGTAGGCGAATGCATCATCGATATACATGGAATTTCTTTCCATCAGATTGTGCATGCATAAGTAGTTTAGTGAGATTTCCTTGTTCTCCAACATCAACAGTGAGTCTGAGGCGTCCCCCAGATGATTCAGAGTTGATTCTTGGACATAGGTATAGTCGGAGACAATCTCGTGTGACGGCGTCACAGTATCGATGATGAACGGATCGCTTTGTGCCTGGACACATGCCCTCTTTCTAGGTACATTGTCTTTGGAACCGATTGGTCTCCCCCTCTTTCTAGGAGGATCCGAAGTCGACGCCGGCTCTCCACTTGGAGGTGCCGAGCCTAGGCTGCCGATGGCACCTAGGGCTGCGGGTCCGAGACCGGCGGCGCGTGCTCGCGCATGGCGAGGAATGTTAAGCCTTGCAGGTACATTCGCAGCAGGTATGGTTGATCTTGTCACTTTCGCAATATCAGTAAAGGAGTCGGGCATCGTATCCGCCACCTTTTGTAGTTCTAATATGCGTTGTATTTCAGTCTCACACTGAGACGTACGGGGATCATAATGAGACATAGTGGGAGAGAACCACGTCAATTCCTGACGTTCATTTGGGACGGATGCGGCCCCATCTCCCCCTAACGGCGGGAAGGATGTCTCATCAAAGTGACAATCTGCAAATCTTGCAGTAAACAGATCACCTGTCATAGGCTCTATATAGCGGACAATAGTTGGTGCTTCATATCCAACATAAATAGCTGATCGTCGTTGTGGACCCATCTTGGTACGCAGTGGAGGCGTGATAGGCACATATACGGCACAACCAAAAGTACGCAGATGCGAAATATCAGGCTCGTAACCAGTTACCAACTGGTACGCACTAAATGGTTGGCTATCTGTGGGTCGTAGACGAATAAGTATAGCTGCATGTAATATTGCATATCCCCATGCCGAAACTGGCAAGTTTGTGGCCATGACAAGAGACCTAGCTACAAGCTGTAGTCTCTTGATAGCGGCTTCTGCAAGACCGTTCTGAGAATGAACGTGGGGTACGGGATGTTCAACTTCAATCCCAACTGACATGCAATAGTCATCAAAACACTTTGAGGTAAACTCTCCAGCATTATCCAGTCTGATGGACTTAATCGGATTGTCCGGGTGGTGAGCCCGAAGCTTAATAATCTGAGCTAGGAGTTTAGCGAATGCAGCATTCCTCGTGGACAACAACGCTACGTGTGACCAACGCGTTGATGCATCAACCAGAACCATGAAATATCGAAATGGTCCGCATTCTGGTGTTATAGGTCCACAAATATCACCTTGTATTCGTTGTAGAAACGGAATATTCTGTTTATTATCAATAGCAAAAGATGGTCTTGCTTGAAGTTTTGCTAGTGAACAAGCTTTACAAAACGAACGATGAGCATTAGACATCGCTACAGAAGCATGAGAAGCAGGAGGGGACCGAACCTCTCCTTGGAAGCGAGAGGCGGCTATCGACGGCACGGCCGAACCGAGGCCGAGGCGCCCTCTGTGCTTTTGTGATCGGAAAAATGGATGACCGTGGGAGCATTTCAAAATACGGATCATCAGATCACGACCCGGATGACCGAGTCTATCATGCCAAAGCTTATAAGCATCAGAATCACATAATATAACAACATGAGATTCGTTGGCTCGAATGGTTGTGAAATACATGCCATTGCGAACTCGCTTACACTTCTCCACAATGCGAGTGCGCATAGATTGAGTGGAGGTGATCAACAGATATTCAGTTCCATCTTCAACATAAGTGCTGAGGTGATAGTCATTGTCACGCACATCCTTGAAAGCTAGCAAGGTTCTTGGCGCCTTAGGCGCATATAGGGCGTCCTCTACCCGAATCTCAGTGCCATTTGGCAGTAAGAATTGAGCAGTGCCGCGACCCTTAATTACGGGTCCAGTTCCTGTCATCGTAGATAACGACGATTCTCTTGGCGTAAAATCCGAAAACAATTGCCGATTTCTCAGAATCGTGTGAGTTGTTGCACAATCCAACAAACACTCAATCTCGCCTTGATACATCTACAAAAACAATGTAAATTGAATCAATAGTCTACTTTAGACTTTGGCGAACACTTTAAAGTAAGTGTACTGAAACAATATATCATCACAAAATGAAGTGCATTAAGGCCAATAACATAGCCATGGCAACGACAAAACTTGAGAGAAAGAGATAAGCCGCATTTTAATCACCGAGTATCACCAATGATAATCATAGCCTAGGTCAGAGATTGAGACCGGACACCGTCGTAGGTGGCGTGGCCGAGCCAAGACCGAGGCCAAGGCAAAGGCCGAAGCTACCCAGAGGCCGAGCCGAAGCAAGGCGAGTGGTGAGAGTCGGTCAGGCATTGAGGCAATGCGATGCGACGGTTGAGCTAAATCCGAAGCATGGCGAGTCCGAAGACACTTCGTTGCCGAGCCATTGATGCAAAAGTTGCATTTGTTCGATAGGCTATCGATTGTTGGTTTAAAAAAAAACCGGATTCGGTGCTGAGCCAAGCTGGCGAATGGCCATGGCGAGTGAGGCCTAGCGAGTCGCGGCCAAGCGCTTATGGGCTTTGGCGAGCGAGGCATGGCGGATCGCAGCCAAGTTGGCGGATCGCTGATCGCGGATCGCGGATTAGTTGGCGAATAGCCATGGCGAGCGAGTCCTGGCGGATCGCGACCAAGTTGGCGGATAGCGGATCGCGGATCACGGATCGCGGATCTCGGATCGCGGATCGTGCATCGCGGCTCGCGGATGGCGTATCGCGTATCGCGGCTCGCGTATCGTGGCTCGCGGATAGCGTATCGCGGCTCGCGGATCTCTCCTTTTGTCTTTGTGATTTTTCGGATATGAGTTAACATCACCAGAATTTTGGTGAACTCAAAATGATTATGCCATTGAGAATTGGACGCATTGAACCAATTTTGCTTTCAGGGATGTAAAAATCTCAAATTATTCGTAGAATAAGATAGATTTTATTGATGACAACTCAAAAATACATCATGGTTGTTCTAAATAGAACGACTTATCGAACAAAGTCGTGATTTATTGACTATTCTGTCAAAATAACAATCAAAATCAAACTTGAACATGTATCTCATGACCTGGGTCAAATACTTATTCATAGTCTGGAGTATCATACTCCTGAGTCCTACGTTTCTTGGTAGGTTGGAAGTCATCGATGGCGAAGTTCGTATTTTCCTCATCGTATACTTCTTCCTCAAAGTCTCCTACATAGTGTGCTTCTTGTTCTATGTATTGTTTGTGTTTCTTGTAAGCGGCTTGAATATCTCTGCTTGCTATGCAATCGCGTTGGAGATGATTCATAGAACCACATTTGAAGCAAGGAGCCGAAGCATTGTTCGGCGGATGGCCACCACGCCTGGGACCGGAACCAAAACTGTTCCTCCCTCTGGGAGCGGCGGCTCTGCCATCATCCCTTGTCCAAGAAAGCGGTCGGCCACGGCCGGCGCCTCTTCTCCCTCCTCGTCCGCCACGCATTGCTCTTGGCGTACGTGGTGGCGGTGCTTGACGTTCATGAGGTTGATGCTTCTGCTTAAAAGCTTTACCACGGGCTTGATGAGATTCCGCAATGAATTTCGGTCCTCGAGGCCTCTTATTGGTGGTAAGAATCAACTCATGGTACCTCTCCTTTCTCTGAAGGACATTCATCAAATCGCTGAAGGTTTTGATAGTGCCTTTCTCGCGGAGATCGCGGTACTGATGCGACAACATGGACGCAGATTCTGGGAACGTCGTGAAAGTCTTCTCCATCATATCATCATCGGTCTTTTCGACCCCACAAAAGCTCAAATCAGATTGCAAGTTTAGCATAGTCTGATGATATTCCTGGACGGAATCAAAATCCAGTAAGCGGATTTGCTCCCAATCAGACATGAGGTCTGGGAGTTGTGCGTCATGCACATTGTCGAAGCGGTCCTTGAGGATATCCCATAGCTCTTTGGGATCAGTTTTCCTCAGGTATTGCTTCTTGAGCGTTGGATGGATATGGCGCCTGAGAAACATCAGGGCTTGTGCTTTCTGTTCAGGAGAAGCGTGTAAGCTTTCATCCTCAGGAGGGTTGATGGTGGCAGTAAATCTTTTACCAATGAAAGTGTTCTCAACATCTGAGACCCACCTCTTGTATTCCTTGCCTTGGACATCCAAGATGTCAAATTCTGGACGCTGAGTGTCAGCCATCTACAGAACACAAACAGGGAGACGTTAGTATATTTGAATACTAATCAAGTTTGATTGTTCTTTTAGAACAGTGCCAAGATATATCATGGTCACATAAATCGATGCTTAACGTGACTTCAAGTCACAATCGATATCTTCCCTTTGTTTTCTTTCCAAAAAAGAATAATACGTTATGGTTCACAGTGACATCACAGTCACAAGCATAACGGTGGCCGGTAACATCACAGTTACCCCAATAAACGTTGGCACCGGGGTGACTAAATCCCCGTATGCCGTCCCGGAAGAAAACAAAACCCAACTATTGAAATTTTCATAAGCGGGAACGTTTATAAAAATATTTACCTCTTCAAGAGAAGCTTGATCAAACGAAACTTGACTCTTGGGGAAGCTTGTTTTCTTCGATTTTTCTTGATTTCTTCTCAACCACGAATAAGGGTTCGCGGATCGCTTGCTTGGCTTGCGAGCAATTTTGATCTTCTGGTGGATGCGTGCAAAAAGTAGCACGCAAGGGAGAGCTGCTGGCGAGCGGGTTGTCTGCCTAGAGGCAGAGGAGAAGTAGTACGCGAAGGTACAAAGCGGCAGGCGAGCAGCGCAGATGCTGCTGAGAAGAGGCCGACGGTGCCGAAGGGAAGAATCGGCGGCCGACGGTAGGTTAGGGTTTCGAAAAAAAATCGGAATTAGGGTTTCTAGGGCTTATTAGACGGGAGGCTAGAGCAATGTGCTGATAACGTGTTGTAGGAGAAATAGATTGATAAATCTCTCTCTGTTTATTCATTGATAAGGAGGCCTTTATATAGGCATTACATCAAGTATCCCTGGCGAACAGGGATTCCCTATCTAATAGAGTATCTAGACTTCTAGTCTTATTAGGGCAAGACACACCTCGGAAGTTACGGAATTAACCTTCCTTGAACAATATCAAATTAATCACACATTTATTCTAATTAAACTCTAAATTAACACACCTCTGCATATAACCAACTAAATCAACACACACAGCAATATACGTACCTTTCAAGCTTATGGCCGAGGTTTTGGACGATTTCATCGACGAATGAGCTCCCTGATGCAGAAGGTCGATCTGATATAAGAGTTATAGCCGACGAATACCCTCCTCGTCGGCTATAACCAAAAACTTTTCGTCGGCTATAACTCTTATAGCCGACGAATACCATCCTCGTCGGCTATAACATAAAACGTTTCGTCGGCTATAGTTATAGCCGACGAGTTGTCGGCAGTCGTCGGCTATAATATTATAGCCGACGATGTGGCCGACGAAATAGTAGTTCGTCGGCTATAAGGGGTTATAGCCGACGAAGTACTATTTCGTCGGCCGTTTTTTTCCATATCGTCGGCTATAACCCCTTTTCTGGTAGTGTATACCTTTGAACAACACAACCGACATATTGTCTGGATAACATGCCTCGACTACATAGTCAAGATGACTATAGAAGTGTTGGGACAAGTTTCCAACTTTTGTGCTTAACATCACCCCGCTATTTTGAGTCACCAGCCTTTGATCTCTATCAAATCAGACATACTTGATACCGTTCACATAACACGCCTTATAAATCCGGGTGAATTACAGACCTCGAGCCAATGACCATATTGCCCTGTTAAAATTAAGGTCTTGAGCATCATGCAGGTTTTTTGCCTGAAAAATAGATGGTGTTAGTGTTATACTATTTAGGGCTTAGGATCTTTGTACAAGAAAAAAAAATTCAATTTTCGTACATATCTTAAGAACCATAGATGGAAACTCCTCGTCATGAGGCGCTCGTCGTAATCGTTACCATGTTTCGCTATGTACATCAACAAATGAGTGTCCATGTAATATTGAGCTTCTTCTGTATCAGTCAAAATTTACCAGTGAGCCTCAACCGTTTGCTCCTCTGTTACCTTGATATTTCCGATGGTATCCATAATACACGGCTGAACTAACTGCGAAACACAACTAATATTCCATATTAGGGGATTAGGCTCTTCATGTTCTTCTAATTGCATTTAAGACTTACAGTACCTCACTGACTCCGATGATATGTACATTTCTGCAATACTCCCCCCCCCCCCCCGGGTAACGTGTATTACTCATTGACTTTTTATAATCACCTAATTGCCTATAAAATGATGAATATGATTAGTGCATATATACAGTTAGTGTAAATTTAGTTTTAGCAAAAAGAAACATATTTGATTAGTACATATACATTTCTATTGGATACATCCATGTAAAATGTACTGGGTCTGTAAGCATAACTTGTTCGGGAAGGTGAACCATGAGATGAACCATAGAGGTGAAGAAATATGGAGGAAAAATCAACTCCAAATTACAGAGAATCATTACTATCTCAACTTCCATCTGTTGGACATCTGCTTTCTTTAACTCCCTAGCACATAATTTCCGAAACCAATTTGACAATGCTATCAATGGCTTCACGACGTTATTTGGCAAAAATCCTCGGATAACCACTGGAAGAAGACGTTGAAGCAGGACATGACAATCATGCGTCTTCAATCCATAAAAATTTGTATCGGTTAGTTTGACCTTATTTCTCAAACTTCCCGCATAGCCAAGTGGATACCATTCGAATACTTCTTCACGATTTTCCTCTTTAACTAAAAAGGGTGCATGAGGAACATTTCCCGTCTTCTTTTCAGCTTCCGATTGATGTTGACTTTTGCGGATTTTCCTCTTCTCCAAAGCTTCGCGATCCCTTGGACCATCCTTGGTTTTCCCTTCAATTGCAAGAATTATGGCAAGGATAGCATCACACATGTTCTTTTCAATGTGCATGACATCTGAGCACTGTCTGATTAACAACGATGACAAATAGGGAAGCAACCAAAATACGCTCTCGTGGGTCCAACATTGTCTGTTGTGTGCTGAGTAAGGGACATGAAAATCCGGATGATGGCTAAGAGTGGCGTAATTGTGTGACCTAATTTCCTCCAAAATTTCATCTCCGTCCTTATGAGCTGGTATTTTTCCCCACTCTGGCATCCAGTTAAATGCCAAACTGGATCGCATCTAGTTTGTCTCGTCGAACCATTTTCGATGCCCTTCATAAACAATTCTCCCACAAATATGCTCTGTTGTCAGCTCATCTAGAAAAATTAGACATGTCTTGTACCTTTCACCGTTGAGCCCGCAAGCATCCCTAAACCAGGAAAGTCACTTATAGTACACATCAACGCTGCCTTCATCGTGAATACATCATTGTCCACTCTGTCAAAAGTAGAGACTCTATTTTCCCACAAGTCTTTGAGCTCGTCGATCAATGGATGAATGAGTACACTAATACACTTTCCTGGAGATTTAGGGCCAGGAATCAACACGGTCAGCATATTATATTCTTTCCTCATACACATATTAGGGGGTAGATTAAATGACATCACAACCACGGGCCATGTACTATGCTGGGTTGACATTGTTCCAAATGGACTGAAACCATCAGTTGCCACTCCAAGCCGCACATTTCTTCCCTTAATGTCGTCGAAACCTGGAAATGTCATGTTAAAATGTTGCCATGCTTCTCCATCAGATGGGTGCCGGAGGGTACTTTCATCTGGTCGCCTCTCCTTATGCCATCGCATATGTTTTGCTGTGTGTGGGGACATAAATAGGCGTTTCAACCTTGGAGTGAGAGGGAAATACCATATTACATTTTTTGGAATGTCATCCGTATCTGGCTTATATCTTTCAGCACCACATACTGGACAAGTCCTACGGGTTTTATTTTCAGCCCCCCTGAATAGGTAACAGTTGAACTCACAAACATCAATTTTTTTATATCCAAGGGAAAGATCCTTGAGGATTTTTTTAATTCTCGAATAACTCACAGGGAAATTATGCCCTTAAAAAAATTATGCAACCATTCACATAATTTATCAACACTCGTATCTGACCATCCATTTTCAACTTTAATTTTCATTGCATGTAATATGACACTTAATACAGTTTCTTCACTCTCTTCATACAATGGGGTTTGCGACTCCCTTAGAAGCCTTTCATACTTAGCATAATCATCATCTACCATGTCATTGAAGTGAACTTCAGCATTTTCTTCAACAACATTTTGCGGTGCATTTCCATGGTATCCAAGATAGTATGGAAATACATCTTGTATAATCTCCACATGCGGGATCACTAAAGGACTTGCAACACTGGAAGCCTCGACTCTGTCTTGAAGTCACTGTCTCCGTCGACTGATCATTGCGGGTTGACCAAAAACTTCTCCGTGTATGTGTCAAACTGTGTAAGTCGGATCCAAACCACAGTACATGCAGTGATGATAAATCTCTACGATATCCTTATAATAAGGACCATTTTTGCAAATTGTGCACGGGAAAGGGAGATACTGGGTTCCAATAGTGTGAGTCTTCACAAAATTGATGAAGTTAACTATGTCTGTTCTGTAGTCAGAGTGTGTATAATGATGATTCATAAAAGATTTGTCGGGGACACCATCCATGTTTCCTATCATAACATAAACAGACAATATACATAAGGTTAGCACACAACATTTATGATACAATCAAAACCTGTCCCAACACTTCTTCTCCTTATTCCTCCAGGTTGGGTCATATCCCCTTCAAGAGAACACGACTTTTGTTAACCCTCTTGCACCTATGTGGTTTCTGCTATAGTTTTGGGAAATTTCGGCAGCATCTCCCTATAATTCCTCAAGTGCACAAAAATCTAAACAACCTAATTTGCACTCGAGGAACATTGTAGAAAGACACTGTCGAAACTATATCCCAAAACTAAAACTAAAACCACATGAATAGCAAAAAGATCAACAAAGTCGTGTTCGCCTAAAGTGTCCAAAAATTCGACAATTCGAGAATCAACAACTCATCTCGATTAACTAGATAAATTGTTGATTCTCAAACGGGAGTTCTAAGCTGATAAACACCACAATTATATATAATATGAAACCATAAATTTACACACGGCACCACACTCCCTCACTAAGCCACTCGCATGTTTCAGAAACCCTAACTACACTAAATTACATCATTAATTAATAATTTCAACCTAATCTGCCATAAAATTCTAATTTCACTATTTCACAAAATTTCATTTTCACTAAATTTGGATTTAACTAAATTTCACAATTTCACTAAATTATACTAAAATTCAATTTCACAATTTCACAAACTAAACTAATCTCAATTTCACTAAAATTCTAACATTTTCAATGAACCCAAAACATGGTTGATCACAATTTCCATATTCTAACACTAAAACAACAACAAAACACAAAATTCAACAAAACATCATTCAACCTCCATTAACCAACATAAAGAGCCATTTAAATTGAATTAATACATAATATGCTCTCAAAGAGGGATAAATAGAAGAAAATTGTACTAACCTTACTTAAGAATCAAAGAATTGACAACAAAAGCCTTCCAACCTCACTTTCTTCTAACTTCTCCCTCTTCTACTCCAAAAACAGATGTAGAACCTGACTGAACAGTAAACCAAAATTTTTACCTATATATAGAGGTTGCATTTAAGACGAAGTACAAACGCAGATGAAAAAAAAAACGACGAAGTTTGCTCAATTTTTGTCGCTTCGTTTATACCCGAGCGACGAATTAACTTCACTTTGTCGCTTCAATAATTAGTGAGCGATGAAGATTGAATTTCGTCGCTAGATTTTCTAAAATATGGTTATGGGATAAACTGAGGCGACAAACAATGAATATTCGTCGCTTCAATAATTTTGTAAGTGACGAATATTGAGCAACATTCGTCGCTCTCTGTTTTTGAAGCGACGAGTCCAATATTCGTCGCTTAGATGTGTTGAAGCGACGAAGTTTTTTTTTCCTTTTTATTTTTCGTCGCTTCAATCCTGATCTGCAGTAGTGGAAGAAAGCCAAGAAGGTGCGAGGTTTGGTGCAAAATGCCAAAAGGATTGACAGGACGGTCATGCAGATGATGGAAAAGAGAGAGGAGGAGAGAAAGAGGGAGATAGAGGAGGAGAAGGAAAGAAGGAAGCGGTTGAAGAAAGAAAAGTTGGCCAAGGCTATGGAGTATGTGGAGCAGGAGTGGACAAAACCGATCGAGAGAAAGAGAAAATATAGTAATGAGGAGGAGGAGAAAAAAGAGAATGAGGAATGGGAGTGTGTGGTTTGTAGGAAGACGTTTAGGAATGAGAAGCAGTGCAGAAATCATGAGCAGTCGAGGAAGCATCTCCGTTTGTATGCAAAGTTGATGGAGTTGCTATTGT
The DNA here is from genome assembly GCA_963682095.1 of Potentilla sterilis. Lineage (NCBI taxonomy): Eukaryota > Viridiplantae > Streptophyta > Magnoliopsida > Rosales > Rosaceae > Potentilla > Potentilla sterilis. Next base: position 38,793,847 of record OY821760.1, on the reverse strand, counting down.
TGAAGGAGGAATGTAATAATGAAAAACCTGAAGAAGAGGTTTTGAAGAGAGCAAAAAGGCATGAGGTGGTCGGAGCAAGTGATAGTGAAGATGCTTTTTCTGATGGGGTTAATGATGATCAAAAGAAAAGGTCTAATGAAGCAGGTGAAGTTTATAATGAGGAAGTGGAGGATGAAATGGATGTTCTTGAAGCAATGGTGGCGAGGCGAAAGACGATGGAAAAGGTTAGTGAAGATATTCTGGAATCAATGGTTGAACCATTGGCGACCAGTGGTCAATAGGTGAATAATGCTGCGAGGTGGCTATGGAGCATGAAACGCTAAAGAACACCAATAAGAATGGAGGAGATAAGAAACCGAGGAGAAGAAGAGCGAAGAGTACTAGAACTAACGAACGTGATGGTTCAAATTAGAAGGAATCCAAACCTGATTGTAATGCAGGAAAAGGATATAATGATCGAGGAACAGATTAAGAAAAGGAAAGGGGGAGGGAGGGAGGAAAGACGGGAGCTGTGAGAAGTGTGTTTTGTTTAGCTGTCCCCTGTTAAAAGCTAAAGTTGATAATGAGCTCAATAAAATTAGGAATGGAGGAAGGAGCTAGGGAAGAGAAGAAGGGTAAGAAGAGAAGTGGTGGAGTTCTCTTTTTCTGCAGTGAACGATAATTATCTAAACATGTTCATCTGATTCATCAACATGGTGGAGATGACATACAATTATACGAAGATGATCGAATTTGAAGAGACACCAGAAAGGCTAGATAGAATTTTTGTGTTGTTAGTTTGTTGCCTATGATAGAGTGGTTTGGGGTTCTAATCCAAAACCAATTGACAATAGATAGAGTAACCAAAATCCTTATAAAACCACAGGCTAGGTTCCATTTTCCCACGTGGGATTTATATCTCAACACACCCCCGCACGTGTGGCGAACTTTCAAGCCATACACGTAGACAACTATTTGAGTGACGTGGAGTCCATGTGGCCATTTGGGCTTCACACGTGAACGTGGGTAACCTGTTCTGATACCATGATAAAGTAGTTTGAGGTTCCAATCCAAAACCAATTGGCAATAGATGGAGTAACTCAAATCCTTATAAACCTACAGGCTAGATCTCATTTTCCCACGTAGGTTCGGGACCTGCATGGGCCACCATGTTAGAGAGGAGAGATACAACTTATAAGTGGGTGGATAATACCCAATTGTACCGAGACCTTTTGTGATTAAAACCCAACACCTTTAAGGTGGCTAAGTTGGGACAATATCGGTGTAGTTGATCTATGGGCCACGCTTGTCACCGTTTAACATGGTATCAGAGCGGGTCCCTCTCCAGTTGCGTCTCCAATCTTTCATGGGCCCGAGTACGGGTTCATTATGTATTTCGCCCGCTGTGTGGGTTTCTTATATTCCGCATGTTCTGGGCCTTCATATTTCTCCTGTTGTGGGCCTTTCATATTTCTCCCGTTGTGGGCTTTCAAATATTTTGCTCGTTTGGGCTTGTTATCTTGCCATCGAAAAATTTCCCGATTGGTTGTCAATTCATTCCACGTGCTTATCTAGAGCTAGGTTGCACGTGAGGGGGCGTGTTAGAGAGGAGATATCCCACATCAGAAAAGTGACAAATAAAATACAACTTATAAGTGGGTGGATAATACCCAATTGTACCGAACCTTTTTGTGATTAAAACCCAACATGTTCAAAGTGACTAATTTGGAACAATATCGATGCAGTTGATCTACGGGCCACGTTTGTCACCGTTTAACAGCATAAACCTATCCTATGAACCCTTTTCTTGTATATGACCTGCGCATATTTGTGCAATGAATCACTCAGTTATATATATATATATATTATTGGTAATAGTGCAATAAACGTGCTTAGTTGTTTTTGCTTTACATATGAATTTCTCTCCTTTTTGGCCTTAGAAAACTGGCAGAAAAAGTCTTGAAATCCATTGACAAAGTATAATCTTATATTTTAATTTGCTTCTATATTCTCCGGCAACACCACATCTGATTTCAGTGTACAGATGTAAATGATAAGCATAAACCAACAACACAATGTGATCACTCCAGGACTTCTGTCACTAGTTGATAATTGATATCTTTTATTGTGTAATTATCTAGTCCAACAAATGAGAATCATTTCCTTGTACAGACTCCTCCTATATATATGAGTCATGTAATCTTTTCAATATTTTCTGATCAAAGGGAACACAACTATTTACGGGTAGAATACAAGGTTACGGGGGCTACAAAATCAAGGCATTAAGGAACCCAATAGCAAAAGAAAAACAAAGTTGTAAATGGGGCTGGGCCGTGACTACATAAACCAGCCGGCCATCCCAACTTGAAAGATTGCTCTCCTTGGAAATGTCTTTAATTGCTCAACTCAACGTCTGCACTCGACAGATGGATCTACTTATTGAACTTGTGCTTGAAATGCACAGAACATGTGAAGTGTGATGATCGAATGAGGAAGGTGACTGAGCCAGACCCCTGCAAACACACCTATGCTATCGCTTTCGCATGCTTCATATATATCATTATATCACAATGATCGACCAACAGAGACAATAAATCCGCCACCCAACATACACCCAAATTTCAATAAAAAAAAAAAAACATACACCCAATAATTCTCTCTGTTCACTTTGTCCCTGTGGCGCCATGAATATAAACACCGCTCCATCATCAAACCCTCAGCTCTGTTAAACCTTCAAAGCTAGGCGTAGCTTGGTTTCAGTTCTGGAACATGTCCTTCTTACCCATTACATTGATCATGTCTCTGATTATATTTATGAAGTACTGGTAAAGGTGAAAACACATATAGCGGTAATTATTTTCAAGCTGTGACGTATGGTTCCAGTTTGGCCACCAATTATGGAAGCAGTGTGTAGTGAAAAGGCAGGGCAGACTCATTTGCAGTGTCATGCGAATAGGCAACAAGCTAGTGATGGTATGTATATGTATATATATATATATATATATATATATATATATATATATATATATATATATATCAAAGTGTTAATTCCTAAAACGAAACTGTGCATCCGGAATACCTTTAAGGCTTTAACCCTAGGATTTGGATCGACAATGGTAACGAAACCCCATGTGAAATTATAAGAGCATCAGTAGTGGAGACTTATATTTGGGTCTTTATTTGAAATTTAGGTCAAAAAAAGTGGATTAGGCCTTGTAGTGAGTCAGAAAAAAAAAGAACAAAATTAGTCGGAGAGCCAAATGTTGGATCAAATTTGACCCAAAGTGTGAGCAAATTTGCTTTGGACTCAAAACTGGGACCCACCAATTGAGGCTGTTTTGCTGAACTCTATTGAGATAACGGCTATATTTCTGACTATGCCTAATAATCTTTTACATGTTCAATTGGTTATTATTAAAGTTGGATAATATCATTATATATTCAAATTCTATATTGAGTTGATATTCAAGTTTACTAACACACATGTAATTCACGTTGATATTTGTTATATTGTAATGAATAAAAATTCTTGATTTTATGTTTCATGTCTGATGAATAAATTCTATTATTTTAAACTAAGTTTATTAATCTTTTTTTTTTAACTTAATTGGAATGAATGTATACATGCCTAAAAATTAAATCAAACATAAATAAAAGATTCAAGTATGAATATTAGTAAAAAAAAATTGTGTTATAAACCTACATATGAGTCTAAAAAAATTGAATTAACAATATAGGTCTAAAAATAAGTCATGTACCACTACAGCACCTAAAAAAATAAGTCTTGTTATACACTATTAAGATGGACTCAAATCACTATTCAGATTTATTTAGACCCAAATTTGAGTCTAAAAAATAAGTCTCCAGTGTTTATGCTCTAATGAGAAGCGTCACCTTGCAGCCACCATTTGAGACCAGCACAGTAGCAGCAAGCCTGGGAAAGTCTTTAAAATTCTGACCCACTCCACCAAGATTAGGCCACCATTTTGTTATACATTCACAACGGGGTCGCTGGTCTGGCGCTTAATGAATAATTGGTGCAGTAAATCAAGGGAGAGGGAAAGAAATATCAGTAGAATAGTAGCAAGCCAAAAGAGTAGTGTTGGTACAAAGAATGTGAGAGATTCTATGTAGCAAACTGCAGAATAGTCAAACTGGGATTGAACTTAGGTTTGGTGGTACAGTTGAGAGAAGAAGAAGCAGATGGAGATCTTCTGCAAGTGAGGTGGGGGCATGTAAATCTCTAGCACAATGTGTAGCACCTGAGAAATGTCTTGTGTGTGGAGCCATTACCATAAATCCATATTATCGTTATGCTCAAGTAGGGTATGAAGGTGTTCCTGGCCCTTGCAGAGTTGAAACGTTAAGCTTGTGGGAAGATGATATGTTAAGTAATGTAAATAATCATGTTAGTCTTCAGGTTGTGAATCATTAGATCCCAAATCCTAGCTAGGGTAAATATAGTCATCGGATTCTCCTGACTTATTTATGAGATGGGGGTGCATGTAGATCTTCCTATAATGAATGAAATAAACGCAAGACCTATATGCCTCGAGATCCCAACATATTAACCTAAATAACCACAGTTACTAGGCATTCTCACCTTTTGATTCTGTTTCTTTTGTTATTTTGATCGGTTTTGAATCTATTTCTCAGATAGGTAAGAAACTTCTTAATAATGAGATTAGTCGCGTTTGATTACCCACGATGAACTTTCTGTCAAAAAAGGAATTTACCCCCATTATGTTAATTTCTGACTAACAGTTTCAATTACCATGGGGATTCTGGTGACCAATTTGGTAGGTGTTCTAGGACTCAATCAAATTCTTGATGGGACAAAGATATATATACCTTATAGGTCAACCTTCCTATCAAAATTACAAGGAATTTACCCCCATTTTTAAGCGATGGATTGAATAGTACTTTGAGTAAGTCCAACAGCTTCCTTAATAATTTCTCTAAAATGGGAAAATAAAACTCATTTTCTCTATCATTTTTTGCTTCAATTCCGACAGATTCATTATTTTGCAGATTCTGACATTTATAACACAATAATAAATATCCAACATTTATTGTAAATTGTAATTAATGATTACTTTTAAGTTATTCTATAATAATAAATGTATTTATTTTAAATAAAATTCAAGTTATAGGGATGAATATATTCTCCATCATTAATGATTACCTTTAGTTTCTTATGTCAAATTGATTTGTTCATTAATTTTTCATTCTGTAAATTTTTCTTTCTCTCTCTACAAGTATAGGGATAAATATATTTTCTCTCATCCAAATTCCCATTTTATGGAATGAGATGGAGAATTTGTTGGAGGAGATTTAGAGCCTAAAATCCCCAAATTTAAGTAAAATTCCTATTATAAGGAATCTGTTGGACTTGCTCTATGCATCATTAATGAGATTTTTTGAATCATCTGCAAACCATATGTGATCACTCATGACGTAATTTTTGCTCAACAAAGAAAACTCCCCTCACCAAAAACAGAAGAAGAGGAAGAAACCTACCAATTGGAACCGGATTTCAAGGCTTTTAACTTGTGAATGGAAAGCTGATTTATATATGAAATATCAACGTTTCCATATATATATGAGTAATTGAGTATATACTCGTTCTTGATGTTTAATTCTTCATCAAACATATACAGTATTTATCCACTGTTCCTAATTTTATCTCAAAGTCCCTACTGTTGTTAATTGACAGAAATTATATACGCAAGCTAGTCTGCAATTTTTTTATTTTCCAAGTAAAAGTAGAAGAACCATCAACGCTTACATTGATGTGATCAGCGCCTTCTCCACTATATGCCATGCACAAAATTCGGTCATAAAAGCCCTTATCATAATTGCATGCTCTGTTTTTAATAATAATAAAAAAAAAAGGAATTACAGACAGACTTGGTAGCGAAGAAAATATACAATTTATTATGACTAAAATGTTAGGAACGTTTTCAATTGATGGGCATAAATTATAAATTTGGAAAAAATGTGACAGAATTTAAAGGGTGTCATTTGGTACATGTCTTTTCAAAGGGAGCGAAAAGGCCTACAATGGATATATACATATATACATTCTTAAACTTGTTTGGGTGGGGAAGTGCATTCGCAATCTTTTAAGTTTATATGATAAACGTTAGAATCTTGTAATATGACATTTATATCAAGAAGTTTCATATTGTCTAACACTCCAACGTCTGAAAATGTCGACATTTGCCCTAACCTTCACTTTCCCAACTGGCCGGCAAGGTCAATTTGTGAACTACTTGAAGCAAAGGCCGGGTTGAACGTACTACAAGAAACAATCATACTCATCATACTGTATTATCACTACATACGCCTCACCCTTACCTCATTCATTACTTGTCCTTTCGGATGATCAACTTCACAATTCACTACTACTTTGTCGACCTTTCAGTTCAACTTAGAGAGAGTTAGACTAATGCATGCATGGCTCCAACAGTCCGACCTGCTGCAACCCAGATATTTCGCGGCCAAGATCTTCTTCGTCTGACCAACCAAAGATCTTTGATCATACAGCTCTACTAAAAGACGTGGAGAGAAAATGCATGCCTTCCTATTAGATCAAGCGCATGCATGTACTCTGCAACACATCCAGCTTCATGCATGCAGCTAATTAACAAATAAAACCCAAACATCAGATTCTAATGATTAATTAATCTTGTAGTCTCCGGCATGTCTTACCACGTTGAACTTGAAACATGCCTCCACTGTCTCACCGAGCCATCTGCGGCGCCTCTGTATTGAACGTGCCTCTCGATTCTGCCGCCGGCGACTTGACGGTCAAAAAGATCACACCCTAAACCCTAAAAAAAAAAAAAAAAAGAAGAAGCGGGAACTTCCAGACACACGTAGTTTCAAAAAGAAGATATTTTCACCCAGGCCGGAGGAGGACCCGACCGTCTTAGCTGTCAATGGCGTGTAGCCATTACCTCTATCTAGTAGCTAGTCCCTCGTACATGTCCCAGGCGACCAACCCGACTTTTGAAGCCCCAAACGAAATTACCATGGGACCACTCTTCCTTTCTTAATTTACCACCACCGTGGGATCTCTCTTTCCTCGGGACATGGACCCTACGCTAACCGCTTCCCGCCACTACCCAGCCCCCACCACCCCGCGGATCAGAAATTACCATTTTTGGCGCCAAACGCGGCGGTGTTTCCCGCCTATCGGTTTATAAATGAAACGGCGCGCTTTTGAGTGATCACATAACTGCCGCCCCTCCCCCACACACCTGTCGCTTTAAACCGACGCCGCTCCTAGTCAGAATATTCGAAATGCAATGGATGCAAAGACGACTTTAAGATGACACCTCCCTCGACGACGTGGGTGCCAACTGCCGTTTGAAAATTTAACGGCTCGCCGTTACTGTTTATTTTTCTTCCGTTTTATAGGGTCGCCAGTCGTTACTCGTTAGTGTGGGGACGGAAGATCAAGGTCGGTGCCGAGAGACAATCAGCCAAACGAGGAACGTGGTTTCTGAAGGAGGAGCACGTGATTGTCAGACAACAAACGACCTCACCTTACCTAAGCCGGGCGGGTGGGACCCCGGCGATGAGCTATGGGAAGAGAATTTACTATTCAGTTGGTAGCTCTCCCTGACCTGGACACGTGTCGACGTATTAGACATTTCAAACAGCTCTCCCCAAGCCGTGCTTCCACGACTATGTCTTTACGTCATTTCCCGCAAGTCGTGCGTCGTCTCACCAATCAGAGCCCGCCAACTCATCCCGTTTGGACTGAAACAAAGCCTTTTGGGATCGCTACTAAACATAACGGACTCCGTCATTAATTCCACTTGATTATAACACCTAATGGTCCGAATATTCCATGTGACTAAGACGAAGATACCCTAGCAAAAAACCAAGATTAAATCACTAAACTACCACTAATGGCGGCAAGAATACAAAGCAAAACCGGCCCAAAACGCAGACAGAAGAAAGGCCGAAACACAGCCGGTCATAATTCCGGTAGGCAAATCCGACCCTTAATCTTGAAGCCATGTTGGTCCCAACGTGGGTGTACTTACGCTTGTTTTGTAGTTTGAGTCGAATGCAAGCAAAGGTGGAACACGTGGCGTCCGAGCTGGTGGGAGTGAACCATGAACAAACGCCACGTGTATATCTCTCTGGTTGACTTTTTGAGTGGGAATGAGTAAGTGAGAGTTCGGTCAGGGCGGGCAGGGTTATCGGAGGGGGTAATACTAATGACATGTGATTAAGTAGTAGAGTAGTGAGAATTACCCGCCCTAAGACTCTGGGTAAGGGGTATGGACGTATGGTTATGGAAAGTAATATAAAATTGAATAAAATAATAAAATATCTTTATTGCTGGAAGTTTATTAAATAATTAAAAATGAAATATATATAAGGCAGACCAACGAGATGGGCAAAGAGGCACACCCAGTGTGTTGAGAAAATAGCGTGCTTTGCGCTTTTGAAATTTGGAGATAGAGAGAGAGAGAGAGAGAAAGAGCAACTATTTTCTAGAGAGAGAGAGCAGAGAAGAAGTTTGGTGTTGGTGTTGGTGGCGATTTGATCTAAGGAGGCAATTCTCTTCTGTTCTGTGGCATTGCTGGCTTTGTTTGATACGGCGGCGAAGTTTCCTCTTTCTTCTTAGATTGTCTCGTCGCTCAGAGTTTGTTGAGTGCTTTTGTTTTAAAAGCCCAGAGAGAGAGAGAGAGAGTCCCTTCATTTATTGGTTCTATTAAACGTCGTCGTTCGTCTGCTCTGTATTTTCCGGTTTCAAAAGAATTGAAGAGGATGGAGTGGACTGCTTGTCTCGATGAATATGAGAAGCTCGTGTTCCGGATGAACACTCCTAGGTATGTTCCTCTTTCCAGAGGCAAAGATTTTCCTCATCAATCCAACACTACTTTTTCGGGTTTCGTTTTCCTGGTTTTGTGCTATTAGTACTCTTAACTTTCCTTCCGTTTCTGGAGAATTTTTTTCAGAATCTCAGATCTCTTTCTTTCTTCGATTACTTTCCTTTACAGCAAGTTTTAAAGATTTTACTGATTTACCTAAAATTTGTTTTTTTTTTAATTTTAATTAATACCAAAAACTCGAATTCAAAATTTCTGACTTTTCTTGACAGTTGTGGTGTTTATCTGACTTGACCGTTCTGTTGGTTTTACATTACAGGGTCGTGATTGACAATGCCGTCTGCTCTAATGCGACTTTAGTCAAGGTTTGCTTCTACGAAACCCAATTTGGAAGCCCAAAAAGAAGATTTGATTTTGTAAAAAATATTGACTGATGGAGTTTATTTGTGCAGGTTGATAGTGCTAGAAGGCATGGAATTCTTCTGGAGGCTGTTCAGGTCCTCACGGACCTAAACCTCACCATTAAAAAAGCTTATATTTCTTCTGATGGACGGTGGTTCATGGATGGTAAGAAATAACTATTATTTATTTTTAATTAATTTTATTTAAAGGCGTATATTTTGCTGAATGTTGTTTCTAAAGTGGGTTATGTTTTATGTACAGTATTCCATGTTACTGATCAAAATGGGAACAAATTAACGGACGAGAGCGTCATCAACTACATTGAGCAGGTAATTTAATCAATAAATGCAGTATTGATCTCAAATTTTACCACCCAAATTTATGATTAGATCAGCTTAGAGTTGAAACTGAAATTTGATTTTTAACAGTCACTCGGAACGATTCACTTTGGGGCGTCCAACTGTTCTAACGGCCTAACAGCCCTGGAGCTGACCGGAACGGACCGAGTTGGTCTTCTTTCCGAGGTCTTTGCAGTGCTGGCTGAGATGCAATGCAATGTGGTTGAGTCTAAGGTCTGGACGCATAACGGCCGAATTGCTTCACTGATTTATGTCAAGGACTGCGGCTCAGGTTCTCCAATTGAAGACTCGCAGAAAATTGATACAATTGAAGCTCGGTTGAGGACAGTGCTGAAGGGAGACAATGATATTCGGAGCGCGAAAACCTCAGTGTCCATGGCTGTAACGCACACTGAAAGAAGACTCCATCAAATGATGTTTGCAGATCGCGATTACGAACGGAAGCCCATCCTACAGCTTGGCACTGATTTTCCAATTGTAACGGTGCAAAATTGGGCTGAAAGGAGTTATTCTGTAGTGAACATTCAGTGCAAGGATCGGGCAAAGCTTTTGTTTGATGTTGTTTGCACAATGACTGATATGGGCTATGTGGTTTTCCATGCCACTATCAATACCGCAGGGGATAGAGGACAGATGGTATATATTCATCTCCTTATAGTTGATCTATGCTGTGCTCTGTTTCTAATATTTTAAAACTTCTAAAGCATGAGTACTGTTGAGTCAATTAACTAATTGGAGTTTGTGGTTGAAATATGTTTCAGGAATTTTACATTAGGCATACTGATGGAACTCCAATTAGTTCTGAACCCGAACGACAACGTGTAATCTTATGCTTGCAAGCTGCCATTGAAAGAAGAGCATCTGAGGTATTGCTCACTTCAATCTATATGGTTTTGGTCATTTCATTTGGTTTAGGGTCCGTTGTGCTAACTACTATTTGGGATTTGTCTTTGCAGGGTGTGAGACTTGAATTGTGCACTGAGGATAGAGAAGGTCTTCTAGCAACCGTCACTAGAACATTCCGAGAGGCCGGTCTCAATGTGACAAGGGCCGAGATATCCACCTCAATAGACAAGGCTCAAAACGTTTTCTATGTCACCGATGCAATCGGAAACCCTGCTGATCGAGAAACCATCGATGCAGTGAGGCAGAGAGTAGGGTTGAGTGACTTGAAAATAAAGGAACTACCATTGATTTGCCATTCAAAGGGTGAAAGGGAAGAGCAAGCAGTTGGGGTTGGTGGGGCAGTGCTGCTATCACTTGGGAGCTTAGTGAGAAGGAATCTATACAATTTGGGACTCATCAGGTCCTTTTCTTGAGGATGTTGTAGAAGATTTGGCTATTTCACTAGCTGGCATTTGGCAATGGGATGGTATATTATTCTTTGCTTGGGGTTTTGGCATTGTACATAAAGAGAAAAGGAAGAAGGGAGGTGGGAATTTGGTGAAGGTAGTTGCTGTTATTGGTGGGTTTGGTTTGGTTGGAGGAAATTGACAGAGATTGGAGGGCCACTCCATTTAAAATGCTTTTGTTTGAAAATTAGTAGAGGGAAAGAACAGATGGGTAGTAGTGAATTATATTGGTTTATTGCTGGAAGGAAAAGAAGAGAATGTTAGGTAAAAGAGAAATAGGGAGCTTAAGAACCACAGCTAGATTTGTACATATAGCAACTCTTGTTTAAGGTATTATTATTAGTTTTAATGGTTGACTTGATATTATTTAATCAATGTTTTTCTACTTTCTTTGTGTCCTATCCAGAAGGTTTTAACTTTGTTGAATGGGGGAAGAATCTAATCCCCCTTAATTGGTAATTTAGTATATAATTGCAACACCAGGACCCATAAGCTCTGTGTGAAAATGTCCACATGAAGATGGGGGTAAAGCTCTATTCTTGTCAAACAAGGAAAACATGAAGATTTGTAGGGCAAGAAGATCATAGATTAAATAAGGAGTTGGTCATTTTGTTGACTCTATTGAATCCCCAGTTTTTTTTCTTTTTCTTTTTCTTTTCTGAAGTGGTTTATTAGAAAACCATGTTCTCCAAGACATGTTCTTAATCTCCGAGGCATGTTCTTGATGTCAAATCAGCTTCAGACATGACTAATCCGACCCCCGCGAAGAGAACATGGCCATATCGGTTTCAAATTACTTTTTTTGACAAAGAAAAGAAAACGGTAAATTAAAATTTTAAAATATCTTTACTAAATGTTATGTCAATTTTACCTTTCATACTAAACAGAATTACATTAAAAAGATTATCTTATAAAAAAAACACATTAAACAAAATGAAAGTAAATAGTGACAAATAAACATTCTACGTTTTCCTTCATAATAACACGTGCATCGTACGGGTATAAAACTAGTATTTATAAAATAAATTATAGAAACACAATATAAATTAAACAGTATTTGGTGTATTGACTATTTCGATATTAAAATAATCATGTGAAGAAGTATTGAAATGAATTAAGTATCAAACGAGTTAAACAGTATATCCATTTGTGATTACTTATCTAAATCATGTGATGATTTCATATTGTCCGTGATGATCATATAACTCAATATTTACTATTTCAGATTCTGTTATATATTTTATGTCATTTATACTTACTTCCAATTTCTTGTGACAAAAATCATATATATCCTGCACAATCGACACTTAGTAGTTGAACCGACAACATAGGTTAATGTTTATGGCTAACATGTTTTAGCAAAACTCTAAGAATGTGATTATAATTTTAGTGCATGACAATTCAAATTGTATAATAAGTTCATGCAGCTTTGGGTCCAATAGCGACTGGATGGGATAGCCACAAATTAGGGAATTTGTATTTTAGAGAATTGTATTATATATCAACTGGTTGGGACAAATTGAATTTGAAAGTAGTCAAAGGCAAGCAAGAGGATAAGATAAAAAGAAAGCAAATCTCTATTAATTAAACAAATTAAAACTGGTTTTGTCTAAGAGAAATAGAAAGCGGCTAATAATGTGATTCCTGTGTACCAAGGGACAAAACACCACGACTCTCGACAATTAGTCGAACAATTTCTATGGTTTCAGCTTTAATTGTCTGCATTGCCCTATAATTTTCTTCTTTAATTAAGACAATCTCCAATTAAACTAATCATACTTTCATTTCAAGTTCCCCCTTAAAAACCTAACCTCCAACCTTAAACCCTAAGTCCCTAACCCTGAATTATTTTGGAAAAATTCAAACAATTGACACATTTAAACATACAAAATTAATATGCTATATAGTTTTCAACTACGAGTATAAATGAGTTTATCTACTTTAGATCACCTATACTAACAAATTTAAGTACGCTTTTATGAACCGTGAATCTATATGCTTTAAGAAATTTTGGATATCATACGCCATACCTATACATGTTTACGGCAACTAAAACCATACAACACTTACTAGATAATACATAAAAATTATTTGACATTTCATGTCTCGAGATATCACAATTTCAAAGAGTAACGTTCATGTCAAAATTCACTATGTATACGAACATGTATCAGATAGATAAAGAAAAATTATATATATATGCTTGCTGAAACTATACATTATTTACCAACATAATATTTCAACATAGTTTTTAAATTGATAGGTCATTCTCACAATAAATTTGAAAGGTACGTAGAGTTCAACTTGGAACAACCTCTCTTGAACAACCTCTCATACCAACCATAGGAAGGTGAAGTTTATATCAAGATGGTGGTCCAAGCTACGTTACTGTCTTTGGCAGTTGGTTGATTTGTTTACAACTAAAAGCCCTGCCTCGCCCACCTTTAACTACGCCGGTGAAAACGCACAGCTCCACCATAGCTGGCTGGCCTTGTTTATATGCCCTCGATCGATATAATTTTTGTTCTGTAGCTCACTGAATCTGCAGCCTGAGTTTATTTGGCTCTGCTTTACAGTTTACACAGATATTCAGATTTGTTTGTTCTCTGTGTGCTGGCTTTCATGGACATGATACCGGCCACCTTGAATATAATAGTTCAAGGGTTTTTGGGGGCTCAAAAAGCTGATACTGGTGCAGTGGTGCTCAGAAGAAAGTCACACATATATGCATTGGTTGTAGAGAAATGGTTACTGTGTTTTCTTTGTTTGACCTAGCTAATGGTAACGAAGCTACCAATGTGCTTATGATCGGTTTTTGAATATTTCTCAAGACATTAGAGCATCCGCACCGGCGAGCAAACGGGCAGGAGTTGCTCGAGCAGGAGGTGGGGCCGGGTGGATTTACTCGAGCAAACGAAGTTGGGAGCGCGCACCGGCGTCGAGAGAGGAGGGAGGTGCTCGAGCAGTCAACCGAAAGTTTTGCTCGCCCCTTCGCTCGAGCAAACTTTGCTCGGGCGTTTGCTCGAGCATTTCGGTGGGGCCGGGCCCTTTTTTTTTCTTCTTTTCAGCTGCTGGAAGAGGCTCGACGACTACTGGAGGACGCTGCCTCAAGCTAGGAAGGGCCGGAGATGACACCGAGCGCTGCCCTCAAAGGTGGCGGTCGCTCCCGAACTTTTCTGCACCTCCCACATCGAGCGGCTCGGCTTGGGTCTTGGTTCAAACGAAAGAGGGGGTCGAACCCGTCATTTCGGTGGGTGGCACGACGGCTGGCGTCACAGGACGGCAGAGAACGACGGCCGGGAAGGAGCGGACTCGAGGAAGAAGACGATGAACAGTATGGAGCAACTTATGGGCTAATGACATGCTGCCACGTGTCAGTTTGACCGGCCCATTAAAATTCCAACGGCTGAATCGATCTGGGCATTCCATTTGAATCAGAAATTTTGATCAAACGGTCAGAATTCAAAAGCAACGGCTACTATTTGTTCATAACGGAAATAAACCAAAAAAATAGTAAAAAAATCCCAAAAATTTTAAAACTCTCCCAAAAATTTGCCTATAAATACTACTTCAATTTTTAATTAACTCACACGAATTTGTGCACAACAAATTTCACATCTTCCTCCATCTCCTCTCTCATTTCGTTTAGCATTTTTTTTCCAAAACAATGGGATCCCATTGGCTTCCTTCCGAAGATTTACAAATGTGCATTTCTTATGTCCGCCATAGCGTTGATGAATACGACGGTAACAAACAAAAGAGGGACAAATTGTGGGAGACAATTTTTACCGATTATATGCAAAATTGGGAGCTAACACATGGTGAGAAACCTCCGAAGAAGCCGAGGTCCCGAATCGCGCTCGCTTCTCACTACAATAAGTTCAAGCTACTCTTACAAAAATGGGGTGAATGTTTGGCAGCGGCACGGCAACGTGTAAGTAGCGGCACTTCGTTAATGGATGAAGTAAGTTTACATTGTTTTATCATATAATATAATTTTTATTCGATTATATATGTAATTAAATTATGTAATTTATATATCTAATTTGTTTAAATATGTAGCATTGTTTAAATTTTTGAAAGGGTAGCATTGTTTATATTATTTGTTTTATTATATCTAATTTGGTGATTTTTTTTGTTTTATCTAATTTGTTTAAATTATGTAATTAAATATGTACCTAATATAAATTTTTATTAGGTACGACAAGCTCAATCATGTTACTATAATGCCAAGAAGAAAACGTTTACACATTTTGAATGTTGGGAAGTGGTTAAGGATCATCCATCTTTCGCTCCCGTGCTACCTACTACTCTATCTCCATATGCAAGTACTTATGATGGTACTCTTTCCACAACCGAATCATTTCCAGCCATCAATTTGGATGATAACCAAGTGAATGAGACACCTCAAAGCAACACGGCAGCTTCCTCGAGTCTGCCTAGACCAATGGGAACCAAGACGGCAAAGGAAGCTAGGAGCCTAAAAAAACATGGTAAGACTCCTATTGAGCAACGAGTTGAGGTTTTGCATACTATTGCAAGTGACCAAGCATCATGGCATACCAAGAGGCTAGTGCAAAATGAAAGTGAGCTGAACTATTACGCGAAATACATAGAGATTTAAAAGCGAAAGGAAGCAAGGGCGGAAGCAGAGTTACGATTGAAGAAATAAGAGAATGACATAAAGATCATGACAATGGATTTGGAGGCTATGACCCCAATCTCGAAAAAGTATTTTACCAAGAGGAAACTAGAAATCCTTAATGAAGAAAGAGCTAGTCAAGATCAACCTACCGATGAAACATATTCGAATTGTTATCACCCAAGTCGTGTGTTATTTCTATGATAGTTATAGTATTGTACTAAATTTAAATTTAATGTAATTTCAATTTAATGTAATTTCAGTTTCATGTAATTTCAAGTTTACATTATTATTGGTGGTAAATCTATCTTGTAAAAAAAAATTAATCATTTCACAACAAGACAAAATTGAATTGCTCAAGCAAATTATTAATGGGTGTATGAAAAAATCAATTTGGTTGAGCAAAATTTGAATTTCATTTACTTGAAGCAAATTTTGCTTCTGGACCCCACCATTTACTTGAGTAAGACCATTTCATGGGTGCGGATGCTCTTACAAATGGCTGTTACGACTTGTAAAAGGCAATCCTCATGCTTCATCCTAAATTTTCGTTTTCATTCTTTCGTCGACAATCGAGTATTATTTAGTCGTGCATCGATTTGGTTTAGTATTTGTTCCACGATGACAACTATGACAATGCCATTTCATGAGTGGAGAACATAAAACATGTATGTATTGCAGAGTGTCATGATTCATGAGTGTAACATATCATTGATAAGTTGGTGGGATAGTTAAAGCAATGTTCTAAAAGGCGCTAGGCGCTAGTCGGGCGGTGACCCATAGCCTAGCGCCTGGACAGACTAGGCGGGGACTAGGCGATTTATATTTTCCATATTTAATTAATAAATATTAATTTAAAATAGTTTAATATAACTATATGAGTAATTTAAAAAAATTTAGCTTGACCTTTCTCTAAAAATGAGCAAACCAACCTGTAAAATATTCACCACATTACAATTGCAGAATTGCTAAACCATATTGATAAGCAGTTTGTGTGAAATCGGGGCGGCTTGGCTGCGCCTAGAGCCTAGGCGGCGCCTGGGCGGCTTGGCTGCGCCTAGCGCCTAGGCAGAGCCTGAGCGGAGCTAGGCGGGGATTTTTAGAACAGTGAGTTAAAGACGCACGAACAATGGCGTCCAACTTGCACTTTTAGAGAGGTGGATAGGCTTAACAATGTAGCCAACGAATTAATACACTTTTAAATGATTAGACATATATGTGTTGGATATATATTCGGCATATACTGTTAAGATAATACTAATTTGTGTAACAACATATATATATATATATATATATATATATATATATATATATATATATATGCAGTCGTAAGAGGTCGTAAGTTCAACTCTGTTATTATTTAGCTTGAATTCTGTCTCTTCACATACAAATTGATCGAGACTACAACTTAAACTTTTGAGATAATCGGCTATATATGTAACCATTTCAGATCTTAAAATTCCGTCTTATTTGGTGTCATTATATTTCTGTATCTTCTTTCTCCATCAGTTTAAGTAATACAAGGACAAACATCAATCCAAAGTTCCAAACAACCCAACTCTCTGTATTGGCATTTACCTCATAACATCCATACCCACTTATCACCTTAATGAGTCTCCCACAAATGACAGAACATAAGCCAAGAGGATTGATTAGCATTCTGATAGACGAAAAGACCTACTAATCTACTAGTTCTTTCATTCCAATTGTACAACCAGCTATATATCCAAATACATAATCCAAGTACGTACTCTTTTGTTGGATTTCTAGCTATATCAAACATGTTCGATCGGAGATTCCCACAAAGTGATCATGATCAGTTTGTTTATTGTAATTAAGTTTCTTTAGTTAGTGGAATTTCTTATATATATGCTTCTCTATATATCTTCGATCTCACATTCATACAGCTTTGCTATATAACCATGCGTGGAAAGTTAGTCCTATTAGTATATAAGTAATGCAAAGCATAACTAGTTAAATTATGTAATAGCTAGCTAGCTATACCCACTTAGTTTTTGTAAACAAGAATCTAGGAAAGATTCTCAGCCAACTATGCTATAAGGTATCGTATACAGCAGTTTGCATTTTATTATGAGTAATTCTCTTTTTATGTATCCTAACTTCTATTGAAAATGAGTCTTTTTCTCTTACTCTTTCCCTTTGTGGTAACTTAGAAAGTAATCAGTTGCTTGTTATTATTTTACAAGGACTTTCTGTCCCATCTTCATTTGGCTTCTAATTCTAATTTCTTTTCTATTTGGAATTTGGAATCTGTATATATCCAAATGTCTTCTTGGAATTTTCTAGTTGTAGTTCAACAAGTTGTTGATGTTTCCAGTTATGCTGATGCAAGTAAAAGAGCATATGGTGATCTAATTCTGGTTTCATTAGATGCTTCAGGAATGTATGAGGCACATTTGTCTTATAATCTGGAATCATACGTACACAAATTGACATGTTAATTTGGATGTATGAAAGTATTTACTGAATACTTGAATATTAGACTATGGCTCTTATATGGTGATGGGACTGATGAAGCCAAATGGGCAGTATGAATATTGTAATAGTGTATGTACCAAACCAGCTTGAATCCAAATGAAAGTGATGGGAATTTACTTGATGAATCTCAATCATGCGAATAAGGAACAAAGCATCTCTGTTATTCCATGAACTGCTTAGGCTTAGTTTGGGACAGCTGGCTGTGAGCAAAATGACTTTTGAATTAGCTGTGAGCAAAATAGCTTTTGAACTTGTTGTGAGAGGAAGCAGTTTAGGTGTTTGGTAAACTGTTTTCAAAAGTGCTGTGAGAACGAAAAATAATTTTTTGTGTTTGGTAACTTCGAAGTAGAAAGTGATTTACTTTGAGTGAGTGTAATTACCAAAATAATCATAAATATTTAAAATTTTATTAAAATGAATATTACTTCTCTAAATTATAGACTATGGTTTTGGGCAATTATTTTGGTATAATTTTTTTCCAATGTATGACCAGTTGTTTGGACCAAATAAAAGATTTACGAATAATTCTTAAATATTAAACACAATTCATTTAAAATATTAGACAAAGTATTTTCCACCATAATCAAATGGAACCATTACACAAAATATATTAGAGTCTATTAATATTGCAACTACAATGCATTCATTAGAACAACATTGTTTGCTCTGTGTTTTTCTTCAAAAGCTGCTTTCCAAAGCTTTATTTTCTAGCTTTTCGATTTCAGCTTTTGGAGAAAGCTATTTTGGCCAAAAGCAGCTTTTAAAAACTTTACCAAACGCCATATATTAATCCCAAAAGCTAAAGCAGTCTCAAAAGCAGCCTCAAAAGCTGTCCCAAACTAAGCCTTAAACAGTTAAAGGCGAAATAAACACATTATACTGTATGTCACTTAACAGCTAATTATACTGTCTTCCAACAAGTTAATATTCCCCCATGCATTAGAGCTCATTTATTCTAGCAACAATGTATCCTTCGTTAAGTTAACCATCCCTTGCTAGGAAAGTTTATATGAAGAACCTGGGAATCAAAAGCCTGTGCTTCCAAGTGAGACTTGTTTGTTTGCTGCAATGAGCCACAATCTTTAAGGATAGAATCTCTCTCTTTATTCTTGTGTTAGCTAGCCTTTTCCTTTTCAGTTGTTCACATAGCTTTGTAAGAAGTCGGTGCATGCAGCATGCGTTCATGTTTTTTTTATCTGGTTTCTGTCTCAGCAAGTTCACAAAGTCTTTCCCTTTCTCTTTTAGCTACCTCTTTTTCTAGTAATTTCCTCCTTGGAAGATTCTCATATTCAAAAATAGTGTAGAGAGCCAATAGTTGTAAAGATACATGAATATTATCTTAATTAGTTTTTATCATCTTTTAAGTTAAATACAATGTTGGAAACTTCCTAGCTATCAGGATGGCCTTTTTCTCCAGAAATTCCCACCAAGAAGCTTCCAATATTCTTACAATATCAATGCCATTCGATCTGGACAACTTCTTCAAGTTCCTGCCTGCATCTAGTTAACTTCAAATCTATATCGGCAACATTGTAACGCCTCGATTAGTATTTTCGGTTACAATTTTACCAATAGAGAGATCCTCTCACATTGCCAAGAGTATTCAACATGGTGTAGGAATATTGAGGCCTGGAAATGGTTATTGGCTGAAAAAAGAACAGTTTGACCCTTGAGATACCAAGGTAGCAACAAACAGATATGGCCATATTTTAGGGGGAGAAACACAATGTCACAGTTGCAGGAAACATTGTTTTTCATGTTAATCCTACCTAATTGGAACTGATACATTGTATAGGATGGCTAATTCATTGGAAGTCTCATATTAAACCTCCTTGGCTACTTAAATAACCTTATTAGCACTGGTTTAACGTCTTAATCAGTTTCAAGAAACAAATTCAGCGTTAGTTTTCACCAAAGAGAGACTCAATTGCTCTAGCTTGTTGGAATCTTGGATGCTAAAGAGGGTCGTTTTCTGTTTGTAAGTAGAATCAAAGCCATGGCAGCAATTGGCATTTTCGTCTTGTACTTAGATTTATAAGAAAACCCACAGTTGAATTTGATTTCTGATTGACCAAAATATACAAGTACAAACTAGGGTACACGTCCATCTGTTGATTATCGATCATTAGTACAAATGGTTGCTTAAGGAGCAATTTAGAATTAGAAGATTCCTTGTTATTTATGATGTGTAACATTTTATATGGGTATGATGCATGTATTCTCATGATCGATGCCATTCTTGGTACATATGACAGGTGCCTCAGAATAATGATGGGATTAATTAGTGACTAACCAAAACCACCAATTGGCTTGAAGTTGTCCAATTTTTTTTAAGCAGCCGGCCACTTGCTTGGATTAGGGTTTTGTTCATACCCATTTGCCACATCAGGTACCATTAGCAGCGACTTTACAAATCATAAGCACAAGAAATCCGACTTATTAAGTGCTCCCAACGAAATCGAAACTACCCTCGATCATCATCACAAAGCCTTTTGTTAGCTATTGTTATCTAACTCGAGCCAAAATTTGAATGGCTTGGGAGAGGAGAGGAGAGGAGAGATCGACCACAGACAGGATTACAGGAAGAAGGGTCATTGCCAGAACTGGCAGCCTCATCAGTACTTGTAATTATAGCTAGAAACTTAATTAAAATACATTAGCAAGAACAAATTATGTGAATCATGCCTATATTATGCTTAATGATTTGGGCTAAACTTGATCATGACAAAGTGAGCCTTGCTAAGAAAGAAAGAGATTAGAAGCCCACTATCATGCCAGACTTAGTTACAAATACAGAGGTTTCTTAAAGATTAGCAGGTTCTTAATTAGGCCCGTTGGAAATCAATAACCATATATATCTCACTTAATCAGTTGATTTAAACTCGTATTATGACTGGTGTAATCCACACAATCCCTACCTGCTTCGATTCAAACCCTAATTAAATCCAAACTGTCCGAACATAGCTCTCTGATAGTGTCCCTTAATCACCATAGGAAATTAACACTAAATGCAATCCAAAGATGTTTCTCTTAGAAATAGCACTTATATGATGGTTGAAGCAGTTATGTTTCATCGGCACACAAAGATGAAGATTTAGAAGATACAACTCTAGCAGATGTCTATCGAATTTATGTGAAAATATTATTTTCCGAATAAAGAATCGTGGAAAGAAACCGGCAGGCATCTTGTTAATTCTGGTGGATGATGAACAGAAAACTGAGATGATCTGAAACAATGCGGTACCAGTAGTGTCAATTATCAGAGCTTGACCATCAAAGGGAACTAGCGCATGGCTTTCATTCAAGTGTCTGACTGTGTTAACTAAATGTCATGGAAATGTGTACAAATTAAACACCTTGAGAAATGATCATGTTGTGTGGGGGTGCAAAACAAACATCAACAGCTAGCTAGCCCGTTTCGAAAGTCGACTGCAGAAATGATTCTTTCGAAACCATGAAATTAATTGCTCATTATCGATCAGTTAATTAAGGTTCCTAGATCATTCATGCATGCATGAGACGGAAACGGAAATACATGTTTCCTATTCTTTTCATCCTATAATTAAGAGACATTTGGCGATTATGCATGCCAATAGAGATTCAAATTAAGATAATTAGAGGAAAAACATATGTATATATGAGACCAACTAATTTTGACCAGTCTTTGATGAAGATAAAGTTAATTAAGATGGATCGATCTGATCGAACATGGAAACGCAGTAGTCAACAGTCGGTTTGACTGATACTCCTTCTGTCTGCACTCTCGGCCTAAATTCCCATGCGTACATATATATATATATATATATATAGTAATCTACGTGTTATATACTATTTCGTATAGAACACTGTATAAAAACATGTAACTTTCTGCTTTAGTTACCGAGGACGTAATTAATTTATATTTTACTCGTACATGGTATGTATACTAATTGGATCACATACGTAGTTATCCATATTTCGAATATAAATTTCAGGCCAATTATCCTATTAATCTTAGCTTGAAGTGCCAAAACCTTATAGGACGAAGTGCATGTCTCTTAATTCAACTATATAATATTTATGGTATGTCATTTCAATTATTTTAAAAAAGAAATTATTTATTAGTAAGTTTACATAATTTTCGTGTTTCATTGTCTGCTGCATGCCGTTATAGTCATGCAAGCTAGCATCTGAAATTAGCAGGGTTTGAATTACTCAGCCAACGACAAACACATCTCCAATTATAAAGTCCCATTTCCTTTATGATTAAACAATCAAAAGGGGATGAAAAATGATGCCAAAACTTGCAGGCCAATAATACTCTGGAATATATATATATATATATATATATAAACACAAACTTGTCGAAGCTAATGTGCATCGAGTTCATCACCATATTTTTCAATTGCTCCCAGAATTTAATAATTCGCTGTTCTTATCTACCCTTAATTTCTTTAGCATTTTTCTGGTGTTTTGATAACTTATGTGTGCTTAATTGGAAAAGGATGCATTTAGTCTTTTGAATATTTAACTCATAATCGAGATGGCATTTTCTTTGGTCAATGCTTGTGGTCCATCCTTTATTCGTCTCGATTTCATTATGTGCTCCCCCCATGTGTGATCACTTCCAAAATTTCTACCATCTTTGATCATTTTTCGTTGAGACCATCTTTATTCACTTTGTTTATACATGTTTTTGAAAAAAGGAAAACGAATCTTAGATTTTCTCAAAATAAAGCACAAACACACAAGATTTTTTTACTAGTCCAAGCCACAGTATAAAGAAAAATAACGTGCATACATGAGTGAAACTATTACTCAAGATCTACGATGAAGTTAATTAGCTAAATATAAACAAAATATAATGTATTTCATAGAGCTGGGCATTTGGTCCCGTAATCTTGATCCCGTTTCTAAATCGGATGGGACGGGACGGGACGGGACGGGATTGAAGTTTGAAAAATGCATATCCCGTCCCGTCCCGTCCCGTTCCGATCTCGTTCTAAAAGACCGGGATCAGCTAAATAAATCTCGTCCCGTCCCACAGAAATAGATATAAAAATAATTATATTATATATATATATATATATTAACTTGATCTCAACCTTTGAATTAAAAACTAAAAAACATTCAACCGTTAGATTCAATTAAACCCTATCTCACTAATCTCAGTTCCTTCCTCACTTCCCTTAGTGCTCGACTACTGCTCGTCTCCTGACTCTCCTCGACTAGTCCATCACCTCGAGCCATCTTCCAGCCGACCTCCGTCTTTGAGCCCAAGTCATGTTCCTCTCCCGGTCGGTGCTCGCCCGAAGCCCCAAATCGCCCGATAGCCCCAAATCGGCCGGAATTCATTGTGAAGGAGGAAGTTCAAAAAAGGGTTCTTTGAAAATCAAGTGCACTTTCATGATTGCTTTATTAGGGTGAGATTATGTTTCATGATTCAGTTTGTTGTTTAGTAACTTTAGTTTTACTGTTGTAACTTTGAATGTTTTGTAGTCATGATACATGCCTACATTGTGTAGACTGAGACTGAAACTGAGGTCCATACTTTGCTTGATGATCTGGGGCTTCGAGACAAGCAACAATTTGTAAGGACTCTGCCTTGTTTACCTCGCGTGTCTATAAATTGAAAATTGTAGTTTCTGATTGTCTAAAATCTAAATTATATCAGTTATACTAACGGAATTGCAATACTAATTGCATAAAATTAAGGTTAATTGGAGAAGAAGCTTGTTGCTCGGCCAAATGAAGAAGCTTCAGGCCTTGAAGATTCAAACGACACCACCTTCTCAGCGACATCACCGTCTCAAGTGTATTTGCTATTTTTCAAAAGTTTGCAGCTTGTTTTCAGTTTACAAAGTAAGTTTCAAGTGTATTTGCTTGGGCTGCACGGTTATATAATTTGCTTGGGATCCATTTTTCTTTATACTCTCTGTGAATCCATGTTGATTATTATGATGTCATCTTTCATTTGATCTCCTTCCTCGAAGACATTGCATCCTTTGGCAGTTATTTTTTTTTTGCAGCATTTGTTGGGTGTAGTTTTACTACCTGCCTGATTGTTTATTAGGCTACAGTGGGTGAGGGTTTAGTGTATTGTGAAATGCTTTGAAGGTTGTTGATGGTCAAAGAGTTCTAATGGTGGATGAGGTTTCACAGCCAGATTCATGGAGTAGTTTTCCCATCTGTCTTAAATCTTTCACATGTTTTGCATTGAGTCATGGAGTTGTAGTGTCCTTACATATATTAGTGTGCAAGTATTGGTACAGTTTTATAACTGTGCACTTGAATAAATTGTCATTTAGTTGCTTTATTGGGGAATTAGTTCATCGATTGAATTCTGTACAGTTGAAGATTTGAGCTTGTACTAGACTATCTGTCATTTTACTAAGCTTTCTTGCATGGATTCACAATTACAGGTTCAAGCACATGGATCAGATGCAATGGTTGAAGAAATATGGACTATCTAAATATATTTAAGGATGTCTAAACAATATTGCGCAAATGAACATTGATTGTTGTCAGAGTAAAATGTAGATTATCATTTGATAGGTGTGGAGAACTTTTTATGAGGATTTAAAGGAGCTTTAATGTTTAGAGTGAGTTTGAATAATACATATCTGTATTTGATGTTTTTGTAACAAAATTATGTTCCAGCTTTGTGTAAGACTATGTAATGATGCTTTCTCATGAATTTTGTCTTATTGCTTAAATTGTTGAACAGGGATCCCGTTTTGGTCCCGGTTCCGTCCCGATCCCGTACGGGATCCCGAGCCTGCAAGATCATTTTCAAAAAGTCTAATCATGTCCCGTCCTGTTTAAAATCTCACGGGACAGGACCAGAATTAGGTGAATCCCGGCCCATGCCCAGCCCTAGTATTTCTATTTCACCCTTCAAATATATAGTTTATGAGTATGTCTTTTATTTATTTAAGGTTGAAATCTCATTTTAAGAATTAGTATTATATTAAACTCTATGCCTATCATCTATGCTTTAGTCATTGAGTTAGGTATTTTCCTTAACATCGAGCATGTAGGTGGTCTAGCATACGTATCATGTTAGGTTGGTATTTTACACTACGAAACTTTGTTATATCCTGAAAATAGGTGATAGTGCGTGGATATGTAATGACCATCTTGGCATGAGTTTGGTTATGAATGAAATTTCTCTTTCAATAAAAGAATTAGTATTATGTGCATTGATCGTAAATAATTCTTTTGAGATATAAGAAATTCAAAACTACAACGTTTTTTTTTATGGTTGTCGTTGCAATTATGATGGAGTACTCCTCTAGAGAAGTCAAATTTCCACTCTTGTGGTTTGATTAAATATGAACCTACAACAGCGAGGTATGCAGTGAACAAACAGAGAATTTCGTAGTGAACAACATTGCTCCGCTCACACTGTTAATAGGCTATTAATAGGGAAAAGAAGATCGAACACATAAGTTCTGTCTCGATGGTGATCAACACATGGCGCCAAATATGAAAAGGATTTCAAAATAAGAAGGATTGATTCATGTATATTGGTTTCTGAGATCGAGTGAGAGAAGGGATGACGATCTTGAGTATAATCGGGAGAATCGCCATGGCGGCTTGCAACAAGAGTACTAGAGTTCTAACTAAGAAATCAAAGATAATCAACAAAAACTACTTTCGATCATGAAGTTTGATTCTACGATCTGAATCATTGTTTTATTTGTAGATATATTATTCCTATACTACAATTTAATTAAATATCTCAAAGTGATAATTTTTGTATGGCAATATTCAATTTAGACAATTTTGTTTGATTTGTTATACGTACAAACACAATACATAATGAACGATTACAATGTTGAATTATATGGAGAAGAGAATAAAGATTTCGAAATAAAAATCCTCAGACCTCCATCAACTTTAAGTGGGCATAATGTTGTCCAGATTAAGACAAGTTTTAAAAAGTCGAAGCTGTTTGCCCGGCGTCAAATGCCAAATGGTAGTTAACATGGTTCTAAGTACATATGATTCCACTATGACTAAAAATAACAATTATCTCTAAACCGATAAGACACTAAATATATGAGATAAGCCTTCAAACATGTGCAGCCACTGAACGAACATTGCCTCATATTTATAAGCACGCTATGAACTTCAAGCACCTTTCTTTTGGTTCTTTACCTCTTAAACAAAACACAACTTTGCCTTGTCATTTGAACCCCATTAACACAATTGCTATGAGTATGATTTCAGTTTAAGTCATCGCCCCCCATTCACATGAAAAAGATCGATGCGAGGGATGGTTTTTGCGCTACTCTAGTATGTTAGACGATAGATAAAAATCTAGAATGCCACTTTGTTGGTCTAATCTATTAGGCTTTACATGTAATTTTTTTGTAATTCAATAGTAACTTAAACCCTATTAAGTACTTGCGCTGTGAAATTAGTCTACTGGTCTATCTATGGTTTCAGTTTTGACTGTTCCGTATATGCTAATGTCAGATTTACTCATTATTATTAATTAAAAAAAATAGTAAATTTAATATATAATGATGAATATTATGATGACTCAATATTTAGTTCTATGCTATTAGTTTTTTTACTTCTTAACCACTAATGTTAGTTCGGTCGATCTCAAAAACCTAATTTTTCATACGATTAAGTTTATCCTACCATATGTATCATGTTCCAAAGGTCAAACAATTCTCATTTTAGGAGTAACAAATGTCCAATTGCTCATTCCCCTAATTATAAGTGAAAGGGGAGTTGTACCTCTAATTGTGGAATCATAAATGTGTGGAAATTGCCTATTGCATATGAAACTTGTCTTTTCATTGATTATATTTTTTAATTTTCTCGGTTGGTATGATTTTGCTTCTCATTTTTCTTTTCTTGTAATTATCATTTTGTACCATAAACTCAAAAAAGTTGATGCCTACCCAAGCCCACCCCCACCCCCACCCCATCTTTTTCCCTTTTCTAGACAATTTCTTTCTTCATGCCTTGGCAACCTAATTTTACTTTTCCATTAACCTACAAGACTATATAAATAATAAAAACAATAATTACTTCATTTCACTTTTGCCCATAGTTCAAGCAAGAACTACACTTAAAAAAATGGTGAATAAGAAAATCCCCCTACCCACTACCAATTTTTTTATAAACTATAATTATTTCTCACCGGATTCCAACCAAAACCATAAAATCTGTATTTTAACAAAAAATGTTAAATAAAACATTACACATATCCAAAATCACCCATTTATTTAATATTTACATCTTTTCTTTTTTCATTTCCATTTTTTTAATCTCCAATTCGG
Source organism: Potentilla sterilis (assembly GCA_963682095.1). Taxonomy (NCBI): domain Eukaryota; kingdom Viridiplantae; phylum Streptophyta; class Magnoliopsida; order Rosales; family Rosaceae; genus Potentilla; species Potentilla sterilis. The sequence continues at coordinate 38,766,478 of OY821760.1, read as the reverse complement.
ACAGTCTTAGGAAAGTTAGGCACCCAATAAGCTGAAAAACAAAAACAACCTTTCTTATTATTATCTCACCAAATTCCCAATTGAAATCAGAATTCAAAGAGCTCAAAAACTCCAAATCTTTTTCTTCTTCCCATTCCAAAACAAATAAAAATCCAAACTTTATTTTCCTTCCCAGAAAATAAAAATTCAATCCCTTTGCCCAGAACCTCAGTCTTCTCCAGCTAATTCTGCAGCTCTCAGTAAAACAAACATTCAATTCTTTTTCCTTTTTTTGCTTTATCTTTGCAGTTTCTGAGTTCAAAAGCCTTGGGAAGCTTTCAAAATCCTCAATTTCAAGTCTTTTTTTTTTTTTTCCAAGATTAAATTTTTTCTTTGCTTCTGGGTTTTGGCTTCCTACTATCATTTTGTGGGTTTCTGTTTTCAGTAATCTAGTGCATCATTGAGGTGGGTGGGTTTAGATCAGTAAAGTAAAAATGGGTTTCTGTTAAAAAAAAAAGCTCAAAAAGAAACAAACTTTGGGGTTTAAGAATGGAGGGAAGGGAAGCTGTGAATAGTAGTGGGGTTACAGTGGTGGGATCAGATGCTCCGTCAGACTACCACGTGGCGCCGAGGGTCGAAAATCCGGCGAACAACGCCGGATCAGCACCAGCGCCGCCGGTTGCTCCTCCTCCCGCGGCGGCGATACAGGTGGCTGCAGGGTCGATGCCGGTGAAGAAGAAGAGAGGGAGGCCGAGGAAGTATGGGCCGGATGGGAGTGTCACTATGGCGCTGTCACCGAAGCCGATATCGTCGGCGGCGCCGCCGCCGGTGATTGATTTCTCGGCCGAGAAGCAGCCAAGGGGGAAGGTGAAGCCGGCCAGCTCGGTGAGCAAGACTAAGTACGAGGTGGAGAACTTAGGTAATGAAAGAATGGTTTTTTATTTTGATGCATACCCTTTTGAGTTTTTGAGTGATTTATATAGTTGTGTTTTGAGCTCAAGTTGTGATTTTTAGTGTGGGGATTGAGGAAAGATTGAGTCTTTTCTGTTGGGAGGGGCTGGGAATTTAAGGGGGGTGTTAGATAGAGGGTTTGGGGTTTATGGGATTCTTGATTGGGGTAGATGTGGGACCTGTGATTGGATGCTGTTATTGAGAGAGAGATCTTGGTGTTTGTGTGGTGGTTCTGAAAAGATGAGTGTTGTGGGTTGGTATGGGAATGATGGAATCTTCTTGTTATGAATGTCCTTTGGCATTTCTCTCACCTTTTTTGAGCAAGGAAATTTATGCCAGGTGCCAAGTTGTGTTCCTGCTAAAGTCTGTAAGTGATGGTGAACAGTATACTTGGACTTGAAACTTGTCTTAAACTTGCTCAGATGAATCTAATGAGGGATATCCCCCTCCTCCCACACTTTGATACAGTTTTGTCCTTCTTGAAGATACTCAGTTCTGATTGTGTGTTGTGTTGTTGGTTTTCTCTGGGTGAGATTGAGATGATCTTTCTCTTTTTGAGTCTTATCGTGCGCTGCTTACATTTGGGTCAGCTTGATTTGTGTTTCTCTGAATTATTCTCTGGAAGATGTATGGTGGAATCCATAAATCTTAGCTATACATCAGCAGAAATGTGCCATGTGGAATTTCGAGTCATTTTTTGGCTGTTAATTTTAATGAGTCAAATCAGTTTCTCTTTGTAAGTTTGTATGCAGTTCTGGTATTCTTTTCAGATGGATCGGTCTTCTTAAATACATCTCATTACTATCCAGTCATTCATTGAATTTGTTTCACCGTTGCATTAAATATGCTCGGCTTGTTTTCATTTGTCTGTTATGATAATCCATTAATTGTTTACTTTCTTTCACTGATACAAGAACCCCAGGTCTTTCCCTTGTTGTTCTGTTCACTGGATATCTGCTCATATACAGATACTCAAATATATATGTTTTTGCATGATTAGTTATTCTGTAACGAGGGTTCTGAGTAAAACTTTAACTTCTCACTTCAAGTATTGTCCAACGAAAATTATTAGGAATATTTAAAGACTGCCTTATATTTTGATGTCTAAAATATCTTCATTAAGCTAGTCTCTTGAAATTGTCGTAGAGTTACTTCCTAGTCTGTCGTGTATGGTTGATGCTGAGGGTGTTATTGTTGAGTGGATATACAATTAGCAGAAGTTTGAGTCGACAGTTATTTTTGGTAAAACAAAAGATTTAGGCTTTTCTAAGGGAATTCAATAAGATTGTTGTTGATCTTTTAATTAGTACTCAGCAGTCTATATTACTTTTCCGTATTTGATTTGTGGAGCAAATAACTTGATGAAGTGCAAATATCACAGAATCTATCGCAAAGTGGAGTGTTCTTTTCCAGGTGTCTGATGATGTGAGAATTTCATTTGTGTAGGTGAATGGGTTGCGTGCTCCGTTGGTGCTAATTTTACTCCTCATATCATCAATGTTAACTCTGGCGAGGTAATTAACTTGAAGAATTCAAGTTAATATTAATTGTTGGTCTAAATGAGTACCTTTACATAAATAGCTGGAGATGCCGTTATGAGTACTAGAGCTGGCAGATGTCCTTGATATCTAGTACATGTTTCGGATCAACAGTAACTTCTTCAGTAGTTTCTTTGTTTCTAACTTCATTGACTACTTTAAGCCCTTAACTTGAATTTTTCTGTATCAACTCTGGTTGTCTCAGGATGTCATGATGAAGATTATATCATTTTCTCAACAAGGTCCTCGAGCTATATGTGTGCTCTCTGCAAATGGTGTGATATCAAGTGTTACACTTCGTCAACCTGATTCTTCTGGTGGTACATTGACATATGAGGTGATGCATCTTATCCTTATTTTGTTGGTACATTGACATATTGAATTGGATATATCCTATTAATTTAAATATTTGATGTTCTATATGTGGCTTTTATGTGTGTATAATATTATGATTATGGTTATTGGCGTTACAATATTTGGTTCCCTCCCTCCCTTAAAAATAGTTCTTTTCCCGTAACTCTGATATTCGTATGATGTCATAATTTGCGTAGCGAAATTATAGCTGTGCTTTAATGCAAAACTTCACCGCAGGAAAAAGCTAAGAGAATTTGGTTTGACTTTCTGAATTGACCACAGAAACTGTCCATCATCGCAAACGTTACCTGTTTCCATTAGGTTAACATTGGCCGTGCATTGATTATATCAATCCACAACCTTTTCACTTATCCCCAAGTGCGGCTCCATGATATTTTTTTTGTCCACATTGTCCAGTGATTTAATGACTTCGGTTTTTCATCTGATACTTCTACATTAGTGGACTGTGTTTTCTGTTTTTATAACCTTCAATTCTAAATTTTGAATCTCTTGCAGTTTATTGAATGTTCTCTATTAACCATTCGTGGACCTTCCATCCTTTTTCTTGCAGGGTCGCTTTGAGATACTGTCTTTATCTGGTTCCTTTATGCCAAATGAAATTGGAGGGACAAGAAGCAGATCAGGTGGGATGAGTGTTTCATTAGCAAGTCCAGATGGGCGTGTTGTAGGTGGTGGTGTTGCCGGACTGTTAGTTGCTGCAAGTCCTGTGCAGGTATGGATTACTGTCTGGCGTCCAAACTTCGTGGACGGCTGGACGAAAAGTAAAAAGAACAAAAAGCAGGATGGTTATTAGTTACCTTTTTTAATTTGAAAAATAATATTACCATGGATTTAATATTTCTTTCTTGATTTGTATCAGGTTGTAGTTGGCAGTTTTCTGGCGGGAAACCAGCATGAGCAGAAACCCAAGAAACAGAAACATGAATACATTTCTAATGCAACACCAACTATGGCCATTCCTGTTTCAAGTGCTGAGCCAAAACCGAACCTATCATCTTCGACTTCTTTCCGTGGTGATAATTGGTCTTCATATCCATCCGATCATAAAAGTAAGACTGACATTAATGTATCAGTGCCTGGAGGTGTAATGTGAAGAGTCCATGCTTATTTGTTGCAACATGAGGTTTCTCACTGACCACAACGGCAATTCATCTCCCAGTCCCCAACTGTTGGAGCTCTCTTCACCTTGTTTGTTGTCTGCAAACTCGTTGACTATTAGTCGTCTAGCTTCATCTGGGGTCGCCCCCCTTTGATGTATCATTTATTTAGCCGCTTAGATAGGTTCTTGTTACACTGCTGCTGTTGTTGTGCATGTAGACTGTAGAGTAGTGTGATGTAATATTAGCACCCCACCCGAATCTGTCTCCGTCTCTTAATCTCTTTGGATTGATGCAATGTTATGTAGAAGTTTGTGACAATCTCACTCTTTTGTCTCATTTGTTTGATTCTGTTGCTTCAACCCCTGTGATTCTGATAGCTCTAGTCTCTTTCTAACCCTAGCAAGCATCACAAACCCTACTCAACTGAAGTCAGCTACCAATTATCAAGAGAATCTTGTTAAACAAATTATTATAGGAGAAACACTCAACGGTCAGCTTTGAGTAATCCCCAATCCTAGGGACCTTAGATTGTGTGCGTGTGAACTCTGAACTTAAAACAACAGTTGTGCCACTGGGAATTGCCCACTCAACTACTCAAGCATAGGTCGTTCTCAACGGTAACAATGGACATGGCCGGCTCTGAAAATCACTGAGCTCAAGGCCAAGTGAACTCACAGGACCTTTTTTCACATTTTCTTCGATCAAGTTCACCGATGAACTTTTGTCAGCACAAGTGATCTTATTTTTATTGTAATGTTTGCCAACAAAAATTTGTGGTCAATAAATAAAAGTTAGGGCCCTTTATTTTTCTAGAGTATTTTGCCGCCCAGATTTCAGGGACAATATTTTTCAGTTTTATATTTATTAGTTTATGCGAACAAAGTTTCGTGGATAAAGACAGTTTTAATTATTTAATTTTCTATCTATTTTATTTTTATTAGAGAGCTTTCATGAACTTTTTTTTTTGGCAAACTTTCATGAATTTGTTTAGCTGTTTTGTTTGCAACAATATGCACTGAGAATCTGGTCAGAAACACATATCTTGGTTTGTAGTTCAATGTGATGGTTATTCAATTCAATATGTCAACTTCAAAACAACCCCAAATCTGCTGCAGTTTTTGTCAACTACGTGAAGTTTCATGGCTCATGCACAAGTAGCAGACTAGCAGAATCCTAAAGAAAAAACGAAATACGCGCCGCCTCCCATGAAAATTTCCCAGAAATGTGTTAAACACAAATGTAGAAACTACTCACTTACCAATATCCCAAGTCACTTGTTTAATCTACGTTCTCCACAAATTGGCTTGTTCGATACCTCACTGCAGGGCTCATAAAGATTACTTACTTAGATTCACAAATCCTGGCCAATTTCTTGTGAAGATTAACAAAAATCTTTACAATCATTGACATATTAAATTATATCAAACTATGATCAGATTGACTCCCCTAAGACTCCACATTTCATATTTGTATTGGCTTCATTAGTTTTATCTTTGCCCAATTTAACACCCGATTCTTACGTGGACTTGCTTGTGTTTTAGCTCCCTTTCTAAGCTTCTAAGGAACCCATAAAGGCATAAACCCAGAAACATTGCTATATGCTTTTGGAAGTTTTCTTCCCTTTTGACTTGGGTTACCCTAAACTAGCTACATTTTAATGTGAAATGGGGGTATACTATGTATATACTCTTCTCAAACTTTCCCGGAAAATCTCCTATATCAAATGCAATGAAGCAATCACCAGCTCTATATATTTGTGTATGTTCGAAGAGGAGACTTCAGAATTAAACTGTCAAAACCACATCTATTCTTTTGTAAGCCAGGGCATGAGGCTTGTTTGGGTACCTAGGCCTGTGTTTCTGTTGCTGTTCCTAGCTATTGTTCTTGTCCTGAGCTTTTTGTTTCAGTTGATTTCCAAACAAAATATTCATCAGTTCTCATCGAATCCTCTATTTGTATTTTCGCTCTGTAACATCATAATCTTCGCCATCATTGTTGAAGATCACCGACCACCTACCGTGGAAGTTGACAGCATCTTACCATTCCTATCCAGTTCAGCAGAGGGTGCAACTTACGATAGTGAGGATGATGGTAGCAGCAAGCACTGTAACATAGATGGCCTTGTTAATAGCAGTGAGGATGATGATGAAGTTGATGAAAGTGAAGAAGATGCATACTATGATTCTGACGGTTATGATGAAGATGATGACGACAATGGTAGGGACGATGAAATTGGTTGGGGAGACACGGATGAATCTGATGATAATTTGGAGACGAGAGTCGAAGACTTCATCAGTAGGGTTTACAAGGGATGGCAGGAAGAGAGGTTAAGGGATAGTCTGTACAATCCAATGCAATATTTTGGTTACATCAATCCTTTATAACCTTTACAGTAGTAACAAAATGACCCTCAAATTTTCTCCACACGGTAGATTAGATGAGCAAATTAGCTCATAGAAACAAAAGATAAACCAAATTATACCTCTGTAAAATAGCAAGACAAGACTTTCTGCCCTTTTTAAGGTGAATAATAGCGTGCCTTCCCATATAACGTTGTTATCTTCTAAGTTCTATCTTTTTTTCAGTTTTCAGTTGACAACTTTTGTAAAGAAGATTGCTATTAATATACTGTGCTCTGGTTTGCTAATCTTACATACTCTACAATCACAGGTCACACATTAATCCACACTTATATGGCACACAAATGACAGAATATAAGCATACATAATTAGTTCTGAAACCCGTAACTAATATCACTATTCAATTTTCTCTCTCTAACACAGGCTGAAACACTTGATAGTCTTAAACCACTGGACTGTTACATGTGGATGAATTAAATATTCATTTTAGATTATGTTCTCTGGGAGGGTGTATAAATGATACAGCACCTTGTTTTCACAAAATAGTTCCATCCATAAGCCTTCTAAAGAGAAAATGAAACATTTCTATGCAGCAATTCAGACTAGGTAGAAGATTCTACAACAGAAAAACTGAACAGCAGAAACATTTTGAAAACTATAGTTGTCGTCAGCCAAATTTGGCCGGTGAGAAACCTAGATCTGTACTAACCAAGACCTTTTCCTGCATCTTTGCTAGGTGAGTCAGCCTTAATACGAGGTGGCCTAACTACACGATCAATGAGCCCATACTCAAGAGCCTCCTGTGCATTAAACCGCTTCATCCGACTTAGGTCTTTGTTAATCTGCATATAAACATTTTCAGAATGAGCATTCATCCAATCATGATATATATATTTTAATCAAACAAAATTGCAATGGTGTTATAAAGGAACAAGGAGATTCAAATAGGAATAAACCATTTTCAACCTAAGAGTAACATAGGATGCTTTTGCTTATGTAATGTCTAAACTCTAAAGTAGATCAACGAACAATTCCAAAACCAAAAAGGTGACCACTGAACTCCAAAATAAATAAAAAAAAAAAATGAAGAAATAATGCTTCATGTTGCAACAGTTGCAGCACTTACTGAAGCAAGCCAGTAATTATACTCAATGAAGTCATTAAACCACCTGACCAGACACAAATCTAAGTTTCACTTGTTAAACTAGCTAACCTTTTCTATTGGCTGGCCGGTTTTTTCTGCCAACTCATTAAAAAGGTAATCTTTGATTCTGAGAAGCTCATTTGCTTCATTGCGTATGTCATCAGCCTGCGAGAAATTGTTGAAAATTTTAAGAAAGGACTAAAGATCTGCAAACCTGAATGCTATGAATCACAGCCTACTAAAGTACGAGGTCATACCTGACCACGAGCAGCCCCAGCAGGAGACTGCAGTGCAATTCTTGATAGTGGCATTGCAAATCGATTACCCTACTCAAAGCAGAAAGTGACAAAAAAGTGGAATTTAGAGTTCAACCATCTAAGTTAGAATAGATGAAAGTAGTGTTTTTTTAAAATATTTTTTTTATTAATTTCCACACTATTCTGGCAAAAGAACAAAAATGAAGCAAACTAAAACACTGACATCACCCACCAGGTACGTAATGCTTTTGTTTAATCTAGATTTAGAGGGAAAGAAAATTACCTTTTCTCCAGCTGCAAGAAGAAAGGCTGCCAAATTATAGGCATAGCCCACACAGTGAGTGCCGACAGGACTCTTTAAGCTTTGCATTGTATCATAGATAGCCATGCTCGGAGTAAGCTGTAATGGTGCAAGTTTTAGATATATGCCACATGGAACCACAATAACCAAGAACTAAGTAAAAAAATTTCATCATGAAAAATTGAAAGCTTACATCTCCACCAGGACCATTGATATACATATAAAGCCTTTTGGACGAATCAATAGTGTCGAGGTACAGCATGGTTGCCAGAATTTGATTGCTAAACTCTTCATCTATATTTTGCCCAATGAAGATAACACGTTCCCGGTACTACATTCCCAGAAAATAAGAGACATCTTAGAGACACACCATAGAATGAGATTTCAGTAAAAGTTGGACAAAGAAGCTGAAATCAACACACTTATTGACATAGGATGTCAGTTAATCTCATTGTTATTCCACTACCAAGAAAGTTCAGGGAAGATTTAGATTTCACGGCACTTTCAAATATTTTGTATAGGAACAAATTTAAAAAGAGAAAAAAATTCAACAGAGATGCAACACCCTTCTTGACATAGGATATCAGTTACTCTCACTTCAATACCACTAGCAAGACATGTTCAAGAAAGTCTCCGCCTCACTTTCAAATATTATGGATTCAAAAAGAGAATGGATACTACAGCCAGGTTAAAAGATATTTTTGGTTCAGATAAGGTTTAAGCACGGCTTCCTGGTGTTGATACACAACAGATCCTATTAATATCAATAACCTCTACCTATAACTTCCCTAGTCAATAACAGCATGTTCATTTGATATGACAACAACTGTAATGACTTACCAGAGCATTCCACAGATCAACCCATTGCCAGCCTCCCTCACCAGGAGTTCGATACGGAACCTTTGGTGTCCCTATTGGCGTCATTCGAACTTGTGCACGCGATGATCTGTTGTTTCCTGTCCTGGAAATTGCAAACATAAAGCTGCATCATCCATGCCTTAACAGCCTGATTTAGCATTTTAAAAAATCCAAGGAAAAGGCTGTACAGTGCAAATGCATGACTATTCTTTATTTTAAGAGAACAAAACCGAATCGAGCAGCTTTACTTTCTCGAGAAATGCTATAATAACCTGTTGGGAATCAAAATGAATCACCATAATGAGCTTCTCCATTGATGGTGAATCAACCACGAAACTTCTAAAAAAAGACATATTTCAACCTCACAGAAAAAGTTGGCACACTATTCTAGCATTGTAACCGAGATTTGCTCCTAAAACATGACTTTCAGCTACACATCTCTACAGCAAGTCGTTAAAGAGTAAACAAAAAACCTTCAATATGCGTCTAAGTATTTGAAAAACATAAATCTAAAAATACCACTCAAAGCTATACATACAAGCACGAACTTCAGTCAAATAAGTAGTTATCAAAGAAAAAAGAATGCATGAACATTATCTTCTCAAGTCCTTTCCTTTAACCAAAATGTTGTTAAACCCTGCACAAAATACTTAAATTTTTCTAGAACAAGCCTTCTTGTTTTTTTTTTTATAACTAAAGTACACAATCTAAATCAAGCTTAATGCTATTAACAACTAGCGGACAGCACACTAGTCTTGTCACTCAACCCACCAAATTGCACAAGGATTAAGCAAATAATAAAAGAATCCACAATTCCTTACCTGGGTAGAAGGCTCTTACTAACTTTGCTGTAGAATTCAACCGTCAAGTTTGTATTTTTAGCTCCAAAAGTACCTTATCACATAAACAAAAACAAACTCAAAATCGATTACATCAAAAGCAAGCCAAAATAAGCTTATGGGATCAAGTAATGAGGACCCAACGTACCTAAAGATTCAGGCTTTAACCCAGAAAAATGCTTTATCGAGCAACTGTGGAACACCAATTACAGATTACAATCAAGAATTTATCTTTTTTTGGTTTTGGATTGAAAAACAGAGGAAATTGAAGAGAAGAATGAAAACCCAAGTGAGAGAGAGAACCTGGGAGAGAGTCTAGCTTGGGGCTGAAGGCTTGGAGTGTACGTCGTCGTGGCAAAAGAGACTGCCATTTTCGCCAGCCACAGAGTTTGAGAGAGAAGAAAGAAGCTGCAGCTTATTTTCTGAAACCAATCTAAAACTGTTTTAGAAAGAAAGTCAGGATAGTCGGGTCATCGGTCTACCCGACCCGACCCACTAAGGAAGGTCCAAGTTGATTTTTTTTTAATTTTTTTTTACATGAAGCAGGTTGATTTATTGAACGCATATACCGCATTGGATTAAGTTACAGTGTACCTGGATTCTTTCTTAAAGAGTACAAAATCATGTTATATAAGAAAATCACCCGGGTAAGTAAACTCATCTCAAGTCGAGTTTTAATTATGCACACCCGGGTCTGGATCCCATGGGGCTGCAGAAAATCACCTTCAGTAACTTAGGATCAGAGTTTTGTAATCGACTCTTTCATCTTCATTGTATAAGAGGTCGAAACTTTACATTTAGCAGTGAACAAATTTCTATCATTGTATAATAAAAATTATAGGGAACCACAGCTTGAGGAAGTTGGAAATTGCTAAAGACCGCAAATCTAGAGAATGGCCAGAAATGTGAACCAAACTGTGCTGTACATTGGCACCGATTGCAAAGCAGTGTGCCCTTCATGAACATTCAATCCAATACAAGTATAAAATGCAAGCAAATATCACAGTTCTATAGTGTGTTCACAAGGTAGGCAAATCCTTACTCATGTAGAAAGCTGTAAATCACTAATTCCATGATACAAGGATGAACAAAACGAGGTCCAATGTAAATATCTGATAAATAGAAGATATTCAAGCAGGCTTCTCATAAGAATTCTGGTCCCTAAATTCAGAAATGGCACTTCTTATCATCTCAGTTGCATGGGGTTGCACAAACAGGTGAGTACCATCCAAGACGTGGATTATGAACTTCTGTGACGTGGGCAGTGAATTGTTGTAATTGATGATAAACTGCGCCATAGGTATATCACTGCACAAGGGAAATATAGATGCTTTCAGAGACAGAAAAGAGAGCTCCACTAAGCAAACTAGGCAATTTTAAGTCTCAAATTACTCTTATAGAATGAACTTACAGCTTGAAGAGTCTATTATATTAACTTAAATGTGAGCCTTTGGTAAAACACTATTGTGATGAACCAATCAGCCCCAGTAAGAGAGTTCTTAGGCAATACAAAACGCTGATTTTTCAAACTTTCATTATTGCACACATTATATGAAACAGGTGCAACCAAAACCTGATGTCCTCAAAAACCATTTTGGTTTTGTGAAATTGCGAAACACAGAACACACGATTGGTACAAGTGTCTTACCAAGAGGTAAACATTTATGCATCAGTCTACGGTTTCACCCTAAGTAACCAAGGAAGCAAGACTCTTTGCTCATATACAGGTCCTAAAACCCTACGTTACATTGGGAAAGGTCTCCTAGTCATGAACAGGGAAACTTGAAAGATGCCAAATCTGCCTCAAAACCATCATACCACACCAGAAAAGATTCAGGACATACCGTGACAGTCGCTTGAAGACCTAATACTTGCTCCATTTTCTATCCTTTCTCATTTATTTGAATTCAACCAAACTTTTTTCGTGGCATTGATTCTTGTGGATTGAGATATAAACAGCCCAAAATTGGTACAAGCATCTTACCAGGAGATAAACAATCCTTTAGTGGCATTGACCATTATTGATCAGCAACCTTAAAATTCTTAAACTGCAAAGCAAAAATCAAGGGATGAGAACAACATACGTTCCGTATAACAATTCTAAATCTTGACAATATAAGAGAAGCCACATAACTCTAACCACAACAAGAAAGAATGGATCGGAACAACACAAAACAACATTTTTCTAATCTCCAGATGGTAGTAATTTACTGAACAAGATTAGAACAATCATCAGAAATGCACTCAATTCTCCACCCATTTCACATTCGACCAGTGATTATGAAGAAGTAAGTCATTTCAGCCAAAACCCATAAACAAAGAGTTTAACACCACTCTAAAGAACCTGAATGAAACAACTGAGAAGCAAAATTTCAAGAACATGAGACAAACCCAAAAGGTTTAGAGCCTTTTAGATAAACAATACCAGTCTGTAATCTTTACAGCTAATAAAAAATACCCCACCAAGCATAAGCACCGAAACCACTCCCAACCCAGAACAACATATTCATTTTGTACAAGAATCAAACTCAATTACACACCTAAACAGCTCTTCAGGTAAACCAAGTCCAAAAAAAAACCATAAAGCCGACAGAACCAATGAATAATGATTTAGATACGAACTAGATCGAATCTGGAAGTTGAAGTACCTACCTCTGTTTCTGTTGCAGAAAACTGTCTCTGCTATGTGTATTTGGGAATCACTGGATTATTCTATTTAACACCCTCGAAAAGCAGTTTTCGTTTTCGGAGTTAGAAGAGAGAGAGAGTGAGCCGAGCAGAGGGAGAAACAGATCGACCAAGTCGCTTTTGAAGAACTCAACAGATGACAACAGATCAACGATAGCAAATACATAATCGCACAACCCAGAAGCGATAAAAGAACCCGGCCCAACACTATAGCACTGCTACAGTACCAATCCTCGGCGCGAATTTTACCTTTGAGTAAATTTCATTTTGTACCTGTAGTATACTTCATTAACTTCATTTTTACCTTGGTCACGGTTTCATCACACTTACGGATCCAAGGTAAATAATACACAACGCATGCCCTGCATTCCTACATGGTGGATTTAAGGTCACATTATTTTTATTTTCATTTGTTCTACAGCTTTTAATTTTGCAACTTATCATGCTTCTTAAGGGTAGCTACAACTTTCATATGGTAATCTTGTATGTCATACAAACTTGAGAGTAGGCACAAACCACTCAGAACCGCAGGAATTCAGGGTTCTCTAGTAATGTGCTATTACAAAACCAGTAACAATGCAAGTGTGGTCTGAACAAATAAAGGCATCAGCTTCAAATGCATGGAGAAAGGAATTGTTCATCAGCCATGCACAAACGAAAACTGAACAGAACAATGTCTGAACCAGTAGATTTATTCGACAATTTTAGATTGCTTCAACCTGACAACCTATAAAATACTAAGAATACACATCATGAATCCTTAAACTACAGCTACGATATATAGGGATTGACATTAAGAATGTCACGGAGCTGTACCAAGGAAAACTGCCATCCAATAATCATACAACATCAATGGAAGTCGCATAAATTACATCAGTGGTGATGAAATGAAGGTTGTAAAGCGCGACTTAGTGGCAACAAACTGAAGAGTTCTGGTAAACAGTCAGTTGATGCAGCAATTGTCCATGTTACTCATGGTCTTCCAATGCAGTTAGAATCATCCTGCAAAGGTGGGTGAAAGAATATGAGTAAGCTGCATTAAACATATATACAATGCATATTTCAAGGAAGACGTGTAACTTTCTTAGCCACAATACCAGAATATTGAGAGAAAGAGAAGGAAAACAAGATAGAAGAGTTTGAACAGTCGTTGCTTCTTCTCCTTGTGGAGCATATTGAATATCTCAGTAACATCTACGAGGTGCCTCTTACTCGTATACCTACTCAGAAAAAAAGAGAGTTATTAAGATCATGAACTCAAGATAAAAAAATTAAGGTCATTTAGACTGCACAGAGCACTCTTTTCACATCACAAGACATGACTAACTATACCATCATATAGTCTAAAAATCTTGAAGATATCAGGTTATTATCCATGCCAATTGGGTTAAAGCTTATCAATCAACTTGAATCTGACATAAACCCGTGAGTGATGACATGCTATCTATAGCTGTTGCTATAGTACTTTTGCATATGTAGGTTTAAAGTTTGGTCTGTTGTGTACCAACAACACCAAAACAACACATTTCCAACATGATATTTCCCAAAATTTATTAGACCTCTTTATGTAAATCTTTCACTCGCTCTCCACTCAACTTTAGATTCTAAGTATTATTTACTTCTTATCCTTTTTACCCCTTCTCTGATATTTAGCCTACTGCTATTGTTGCATATTCATGATTTGGGACTCTTTCTGATACATTTCTTCATCTTTTCCTTCTTTATTTCTTACAGGTTTACAGTAACCAGAAACAGAAAAAATAAATAAAATATGTTCACGTTTAAGGCCATAGGACTTACAGTGTCACATTATAATAGAGGTACGGACCAGTAAATAGTGCCATGATCCAATGCCCTGTTACAAGATATATGGCACCTAATACTCCTTCTATGATGTACTCGGGCATAATCACTCTATTAATCCGTGATGAAGAGTCATAAGGGTTGATATAATCAAACTCTAGATCTGCTAAGCACATCAGCTGCAACAATTTTGAAAGTAATAAGATTCAGTTTTAATATGCCTTTAAAAGTACTAGAGCAGCAATATTAATATGCAAACACAGATTCTATGTAAACAATCAACCATAGCTGGTGTAATTTCAAAAACGGTTCCACTGTCATATATAGCAGCACTATGTCCTAACATAATCTTCACAACAGCAATAAAACGATTTCTCATGTAACATTGCCACTACCATTGGTGTTAAGCACCTCAACAAGCACATTGAAAGTTGACACTTGACAGCATGTACAACAAAACTGAAGAAAACTCCCGAATTGGTGCTCCCAGGGTAAAAAGCAACACCCTTCGCATATGGGATCATGTTTCACACAAGGATATGAAACTGGATCAAAGACGTCATCAATTTACTTTTTTCAATAACACCCTTCTAGGTGGTACTTGGTTTCAGCTTCAACCTAATGCTAGTTGGAAATCAATTTCAATCTATATCAAAGAAAACCCGCCATCACTAAACGCGAAAATACAAACATACATATGCCACAAACATGAAAGTAAATTCGCAGAATGACATATGATTATGTAGACAAAAGTAAGATCATTGAAATAAAGAAACAAGTAACTCAGATGTAAGAGCTAAACTACTACACCTATGTGCTCTATTAACATTTGCAATTAAAGTAGTTAAATTTACTCATATTTCTTGTATCACCAACATAAATCGATCACCCAAAAACGCAAACTTTAGCACATAAACACCCCTTCAAACTAAAACTAGTTCTAGTAAGCAAGCAATTATTACCTTTTCTGATTTAGCTTCAGGGATATAATAGAAAGTGTGATTAACAATGAACTCGTAACAAACTAAGATAAAAATTGCATAAGGGATTGACCCACCTGGAAAACAACAAGAGCGAGAAGGGCTATAAGGAGGAAGAAGGAGATGAGCCAAACGTAAAGATCCCCCATATATCCTCTCTCTTCTGTTTTCTTTTAGCTTCCTACTAACTCAATCTATGTCTCTCTCTCTCTGTGTTTGGAATTTATAACAGTAAGGATGAGATGGGCTAAAACAGCGCGTGGTGGAGAATTCACGCGCAGCCGTGTGTGGCTGCGGATCGGAGAAGAATGTTTCTTTATTGATTTGGGATGGTCGGAGGAGACTCGAAGACGGCAGAGTCAAGCCAACGCGGTGCCCCGAGGATGAGTTTGGTTCTCTATTAGCTCCTACTTCTATTTTGTTTTTATATTAACAAAGCGCAAAAGATCGGAAACTATTACTTAAAAAGGCCCATAAAAAAGCCTTTGCCCTGTGCGAAAGCAACAACAACCTAATCAAATAGGAATGAAGTAAACTCGTCGACACAACTCGAGCTCGACTAGGACTTTCATCTTTCAGCTCGACAAACTCGAACAGAACTATAGGATGGTTGAGGAACACAAGTCATGGTTAACTAGTGACCATGAGATTATTTGGTTATAGCTTTGGCTTGCTTGGGTTTAGTTTTGTTCATAAACCTTTAAGTAGTTATCAGTTGATTATATATGTCATTCTGTCAACAATTTAATATATATGTTATCAATGTTCAATTAGATGCATATGATGTATCCCAATTCCACTTAACCTCGAATATGGCCCTGTTTTAGATCACAAGCCAAGTAAGCAAATCCGATCCCCATTTAGAATTTGTTTGTTTAGAAATTAGCTAGTAAGAGTAAGCATGGGATGGTTTTGTCTATAAAGACGTTACTGGAGAAAAAAAAGGATGAAGTACATAATCGGAAGAAACAAAGGGTGCAATTAAAAATCGAGACTCCTTAATGAGCACTACCTAGCTAAGATCGGGGTTCTCTTAATTGGTTAGTTACGGCCAGGCGATCGTTTAAACAAACATACATACATACATGTACACATACATAAGTACATAACTACATGAAATGTATGATCTTAATGTACAAAAGATATATTACAGCAAGAAATCCAATAATGTTATTAATGGAAATGGAGAATTGAGTTCCTCCCTTGCTTCCTTTGAGCAATTCTTCGAATTGATGCTGACAGCGCTGGATAAAACGGCAGCTGAATCTGATGAATTTGAGCACAAGAAGAAATTTCTAGATCTCAACTTTATCAACTTCTCATCTTCCTTTAAACCTGTATGAACCCAAACATCTCATTTGAAATATTGTCATCACTAATAAAGGGCAAACTTTTAAAGAAAATAACAAAATATATATGAGAATTTCCAGAAATATCTCTAAAAATTGAACTTTCATGTTCATGATGGATGAATCTTAATTTGTTATGACATGATTACTTACTCTCCAGACTAAACTGTGAGTAGTGGAGCTCGAAACGGTGCGGATCAGTCTCCTTCACCAAAGGCCTCCTCTTCTCCTTCACGTAAATCTCTACCGCTGACTTTATCAAATCACTGACCGTATTCTCCGGCGACATCACCACGTGCACAGGCCCCAGGCTCCTCTCTATCGTCACATTCAGAAGCAGCTTCGTCAAACGGTGCTGTGAGCTCCCTGGTCGGAACTCCGGAGCCTTCCAGAGCCTCGGGATGGAGAGGAGGCCTCCACGGCGGCGTACGAGGTTGGTGTGCCTCTCCGGCGGGAAGGTCTGTAGCGTCCTATCGGGAACGGCCAGAGGGTACATGTTACGCCCGTAAAATTGTGACCGGGGATGGATCATGTAGCTGGCTAGTAAGAATATGATGCTTACAATGAAAAGTGGTTTGTGGAGATGTATGTATTAGCTAGGTTTTGGTAGTTTATTGGAGATGAGTAGTGTGGAGGGTTTCAGAGAGTTAGAAATCCAATAAGTCATCAGGGAGAGAGCACGAAGCTTCGCAGAAGCTAAGGGTTGTTTGGAATCCCCTGAGTTTTGGAGTTATTACAAAAAAAAAGAAACAAGCCAAACCGAACCCAACCAGGAGTACATCTTCCTCATATTTGCAAGAGATTTTTCAAGCTTCTTTAGATTGGAACCCAGATTCGTGTTATCGATAGAGTAGAAGCCAGATTCGTAAATCACAAAGTATTCCGGGCAAAACCATAATAGAAAATTAGTTTACGTTATTCAAAAATAAGACAGACACATGTAATTAGAACATAATAATAAGCCTCCTCAATTAGAGATAGTACGTTAGAGAAAACGCATGCACACAAACACAACCCTCTTGATTTCCCTGATTTTAACTTGAAACGGACACATATTAGTCATATTCTAAACTCATGTAAGTGCAGTAAATGCGTAAGCTAAGTTGATATGACACAAAGAGTCAAAGACCAGGAGGCTTCCCACCCCCATCACCCAAACGAACGGAACCACCATCACCAGGGCGGAGCAAGGCAGAGGAAGATGAGGATTGGTGCATGTCTAGGATCAATTCCTCAGCTTCCACTGCCTTCATGTTGGTGTCCCGTGTCGTTTGATTGATGAAGGTGATAAGCGCCTTTGTCTTTGCTCCACTTTGTTGTAATGAGAAATTACTATATTTAACAATGAAAAACAACTGGCATTATTAAAGAAAGTTTATAGCTAACACTTCTTTAATTTCCTCTCAGTACTGCTAAAGGTTGAGCTCTGCATGCCTATTCGCAATACTACATCACTACTGCTATGAAGGCATAACGATCCCAATTTAACTATGTAAGCTTCATCCTTGCTGCATTAACAATACTGTTGGTATGAAGTGGTCATATTAGATATAAACAAGTTGCCAAACTCCATGCTTAATTTATAACTGCTAGCTAGTTCCTATATATAACAAGTCGATCGCCACTGACTGCCAATAAAGGAAAGAAAAAAAAGAAGAAGAAGAAATCATGCTCAGTTTAGTTCCTACACCTAGAGGCTTTAGTTCCTAGCTTCTGAAGCCTCAGGATTAGTTAATTAACCACATTGTAAGAACCATTATTCCGACAATAAATATTAATTAGTCTTCTAATTAAGCATAACACCCTCTTGGATCAAGCCACAGAAGTAGTATTTGTTTGTTGTAATTCAGCAAGAAAATACATGCATATGATCAGTACCTGTGTTTTCTATTCAAGTTTCAGCTATGGCATAAATGACCTTCCAATAATTGAGGACATATTTACAGCATTTGCATAAATCAGAATTCGGGCAGAGTAGAAAGTTGATAATACATGTCACAAACGTGGTTCGTCGGCCGCACATCCACGTTAGAGAGGTTTGTTGTATAACAGGAATAATATTTTGTGTTACTCTAAACTCGGTAGCAAAAAAGCAATTCTTCACATCGCTTACAGAGGACTATCATGACCTTCCAAAGTTTAGCTACGTACGAGTTCTTCTAACAAATTTACCAACAGAAAAAGGGTTTAAACAAACAGAAAAAGTTGCTAGAACCAGCCGGAGCTTGCTCCTCAATCTCACTGATGACAATTTGCCGGCCTTCTTCTCCTTTGAGGCAGCTAGAATAGAACCCGTAGCAAGCTAGCTAGCAACAGAAGAAAGGTTGCAGGCTTGCAGCTATACCGGTGGGTATTTGTGCCTTAAAAACCGAGGTCGGGTGACAACTGTTTGTTGGAAAAATGGGTTAAAAACCCTTTTTGAAACCAAATTTAAATGGATTAATTAAAGTGTGTTACACTTATAGTTAATGAGAATTGAACTTGGATTTGTATTCTTCATAATGAAGACTACAATATTATGTGTTCATATGACAAATTTGGTTTTGGGATGAATGAAAAATTGTCATCCAAAGTTGGCTATTGAAAAAAGGGAAATAGTAAGAGTCAAGTGACTCTTCAGTTGCTACTAGAAAATTTTTGATATTCTAGTAACATATGATGTAATGTGTATTATGAACATTGAGTGAGATGTTCATGACCATTGAGTGAGATGTTCATGACCATTGAGTTCCCTATATTGATGATTGATTTTAATAGCCTTGGCCATTCCTCACACTATAAAAAGGGCCTCATATTCCATAGTTTAAAACACCAATCCCGAGACCAACACACCAACACAACATCGAGAGTATTCAATTTTCTGCTCTTGTGCTCTTGTTTTATTCTGGTGATATATGGAAAGGTACTAGCAGTTCGTAGGTGTTCTTGTAGCAGTGCAGCCACAAGAACTCGAAAGGTCGTTGTATCCTGGGAGACGAACGCCAAAAAGGCATTTTGCACCGATAGAGGCGGCGTAATTGTCTTAAGGAAAGTGTGTGATACACACGACTCGAATTCAACTAATTCGATTTTCCTTATCATTTTAATATCCGTCGGTAGCCGTTGGCATTCAATATTTATGATTATTATTTTAATTATAAATTAATTATGGGTAATCATATTTGCAAAATCATAAACCCCTCTTTTATTTACACTGTTTACCCGAGTCCCAGAAGAGCTAGCCATCAAAGCTGCCATTGCAGGGACTTGCCGGAATATTAGAAAATAAAAAGAAAAAACTACAAAACAATATTGTATCCACAAGGAGTCAGAACAAAAGTATGATTCCTTTTAACCCCTAGAATTTGCCTTGTTGACAAATTCTTTGTTCTTCCGGAAAACGAATAGATTTGATATTAAAATACTTCATGGAAAAGGATTAGTCGCAAAACCCGCGCTGCATCGATCACGATTATCTCAATATATAGTAATACTATTACATCACATCCATTTCTCACAAAGTAATTACTTAACACGAAAACCTTTTATCTGTGTATCTGGCTTAAGCTTACTACACGGCTGTGGCTGCAAAAGGTCAGGGTCCAGCAATCGGTATCGATCTCGGAACTACTTACTCATGCGTAGGCATTTGGCAACACGGTCGCGTCGAGATAATAGCCAATGATCAGGGCAATAGAACAAAACCATCATATGTGGCTTTTACAGACAATGGACGTTTGATTGGTGATGCCGCCAAGAATCAAGTCTCCATGAATCCCATCAACACTATTTTTGGTTAGTACATTCTTCAAACCCTTTTATAATTAGAATAATGTTAGATAGCTCACATTTTCAGAACTCATATATAACTCATCTTATGTGTCAGTCTATGTGGCATATACACCACTCAATCTTATGTGTCAATCTTATGTGTCAGTCTATGTGGCATATACACCACTCAATCTTATGTGTCAGTGTATGTAGCATATACACCACACAATCACTTATTTTTTTCATCCATTTCTCACATTTTAGAAGTCTATTTAGACGTTAAACCCATCTAAATAGCTCATGAATAACGGTTTCGTTCCATCAAGATTTTAAGGCAACATCATCAAACAAAAACAATGATTCTTACACAATCTACTTAGACGAGAACCTACACGCAGACATATAGCTAGTCTAGCTATATATTTAAATAACTTCTACTATCCAATTTCATTCTTTTTAATAATTGTTATGCTTTTGTTTCATTATTTTAAATGCAAAGCGCTTGATTGGTAGGAGTTTCAATGATGCCTCCGTTAAGAGTGACATGAAGTTATGGCCTTTTAAAGTTTGTGGTGTTGGCGAAAAACCAGTGATTGTGGTTAACTACAAGAATGAAGATAAGAAGTTTACTGCTGAGGAGGTTTCTGCTATGATTCTAAGTAAGATGCGTGAAATAGCCGAGACTTACATCGGATCCACCGTTAAGAATGTTGTTGTAACAGTCCCAGCATACTTTAATGATTCTCAACGCCAGGCTACAAAAGATGCCGGTGTAATTGCAGGTATGAATGTCATGCGTATCATCAATGAACCTACCGCAGCTGCCATTGCCTATGGTCTAAACAAAATAGGTAGCACCGTTGGTGGGAAGAATATTCTTGTTTTTGATCTTGGTGGTGGCACTTTTGATGTTTCCATTCTTAAAATTGAAGAGGGAATTTTTGAGGTTCAAGCTACTGCCGGAGATTCCCATCTTGGCGGTGAAGATTTTGACAACCGAATGGTGAATTATTTTGTGCAAGAATTCAAGAAAAAACACAGAAAGGACATTAGCAATAACCCCAAAGCATTAAGAAGATTGAGAACAACATGTGAGAGAGCAAAGAGAACTCTTTCTTCCACTGCTGAAACTACCATAGAGGTTTGTTGACAGTAGCCGCAGAGAGGCTACAGCAGGCCCACAGACCCGCAGCAAGCGCACCAGGGCCCGGCCCAAGGACCGGAAAGTATAAACAGAAGGGAACCAGTCCCACATCGAAGAATAAGGCCAGCCCTTACCCCCAACCACCTATATATGGGCCCCAGCTACCCTCTTTATGAGGTAACTTGTCTCTCTCCCCGCTTACATACGTGCCTTGGTTATATATATTCCAACTATACTAACTTAGGCATCGGAGTGGTGAAGGCCGGCCCGCCCGGTATTCCCCTTAGTAAGCAGGATTGCAGAAGATCGAGTTGGATTCATCAAGTATCTACTAGACCCCCGGGTTTAGGCAGAAACAATTGGCGCCGTCTGTGGGAACTTTGAACAAAAAGCCGTGTGAGCAACACCGTTGGGAAAAGTTCGGAGATGAGTCAGGAGAAAGGTACCGCCGAGGAGGGACGCCTTGCAATAGTGCAGACGCTCACCTCCACCCCAGCCGTCACGCGGAAGCCGCGCGGCGACCGGGGCAACGGTCAGGACGGAGAAAGTTATGGGGGACCATCCAGCGTGCCGGATCCCCATCGCGATAGCTCGCGAGGTAAAGGCCCGGCAGAGGAGGAAGGCAGTCCAGAGCGACGGGGCTTCGCCTTGACGTTCTCAGATGATTCAAGCGATCGATCTGAGAGCCCGGACCGGGACCCCACGTACAGCCCCGGCCATAGCAGTATGGCGGGAGAACTACGGGCGATGGCCGCAGAGGTCAGTCGTCTGAAAGAGGAGAGCGACCGGGACAGGGCTAAGTCCAACGCTCGGTACGAAGAGATGGAGGCGGTGAATACTGCCCTAGTAGCCGCCCTGGAGAGGGGACAACAGCGCAGTGACGCCATGGCCGAGGCACAGGCTACACTCCCGCCGATCCCACCTCAACACGCCGATGGAGGGCAATCTTCGGGCGGTCGGCCCGGTGACCCCGTACGGCAGAAGTCGCCACCAGGCGCAGGCCCGCCAAAGAGCGCAGCGAGCTCCCGCCAGCCCTGCGCTTCGTCAGTAGATGAGGTCGAGACTCCGACCACGCGAGCGCTGCAGATGCTGGCCGACACCGTGTCGAACTTAAAGGCCCAAATGGAGGCTAACGAGAGAAGAGCCGCGCGGCCGATGGAGGGCGCCCGGTTTAATGAGCGCATGGGTCCCTTTTCGCACCGGGTGATGGAGTCGGGAAGGTCTGGCAACCAGAAGTCCCTCAAGCTCACCTACTCAGGATCCGGTTGCCCGTACCAGCATCTGGACAGCTTTCGGTCCCAAACTTGCGCCAAGGGATACTCCGATGCAGTCTGCTGCAACATCTTCCAGGAGACTTTGTCCGGAGAAGCACTCAGCTGGTTTTACGAGCTTCCGGCAAACTCGATCGAGGCGTTCGAGCAATTAGCCGACCGGTTCGTGGGCCGCTTCATCCTCCGAGTCGAGGGAGCCCGGACGTCGACCATCCTCTTCAATTGCAGACAGGCCCCCGGAGAGGAGCTGAGAACCTTTGTCAACCGCTGGCAGACGGCTACGGCCGGAGTTCGAAACCTGGATAAGGGCATCGCCGAGATGGCGTTTAAGCAAGGGCTCCGAGTGGGCAAGTTTTCCTACGCTGTCCGGGTAGAACTCCCGCAGGGGTACGACGAATTGATGGCTATGGCCATCCGGCATGCTCAGGCCGATCATGAGACCTATGGGCACCACCTGCAGAAGAGGAAGCGGGATGAGCAGCAGGAGGACCATCCCCGGAAAGAGAACCCTCCACCCGCCCAGGAAGCGAAGCCCAATCAGCGGACCGATAACCGCACCGCACGGCCCAGCCGGAACGCCAACAACAGAAACTGGCCACCGCGGCAGCAGAGGTCCTATTCTGATAAGCCTCAAAATGAGCACAAGCCGGCGCCGTTCCGCCAGGAGCGCCCCCTAGCAATCATGCCAGCACCACCACCGACCGGTCAAGAAGTCTTCACCGCTCTCACCGCTTCCTACGAGGATATCCTACTTGAGAACGGGAGTGTCATTCCCCCACCGCCCCCGAGAAGGTTCCCGAAGGGGAAACTTACAACGGCGCAGACGGGCAAGTACTGTTCTTACCATGATGAGGCTACTCATCGAACGAACAAGTGCTACGCTCTCAGGCAAGCGGTGCAGGTTTTGATTGATAACGGCCAGCTTCAGCGGTACGTGGGGAAAAGAGGGATAGACCCCGACCGGGAACATGACCAGTCTTGGTAAAACCCGCTAGTCTGAGCGGTTAGTTTGGCATAGTTTGCGGTTCAACCGCTGTAAAAACAAATATATATGCAAACTACTTTTGAGAAAATTTCACCGGCTCTGCCAGTTCCAGTATATTCATATTCAAGCAAGTATATAAGCAGTAACCGATCCGGAAAGAGTACAAGGAAAAGGGCAAGAAAATCCTAAGGAGCTACGACTCCGCCTTCGGTAGGCAGTTCGCCAGCCTCTCCTGCGGTACCCTCGTCGTCGATGTTAGTTCCGGTGTTGACTCCGGCTCGGGCAGACTCAGCACCGTTGGTAGAAGAATCCAAGTCCGGGCGAATCACTTCACCCGGCTGCTCCTCCACCGCCTCCTGATGGATGTCCGACTGCTCATGGATATCTTCTTCAGCAGCAGTCGACATCAGGGAAGTGTCTAACCATCCCTTCCCCGCCCATTCCGTGTACGCATTCGAGATGCCCTCTTCCCTGGCCTTCACCAGAATCTCCAGGAACTGATCGCTCTCGCGATATTTGAGAACGACCCGCTCGCAGAGTTCCGGGTCATCTTCCCCGGCCGGAGCAGCAGAGGCCGCGTGCAGAGCAGCAGCTCCCACTTGGAACTCGTCCACCTTGGACTCTAGTTCCGCCCTCTCCTTCTCCAGGAGCCGGTTCTGCTCCGCCAGTTCGGCCCTCTCCTTCTCCAGGGTCCGGTTCTGCTCCTCCAGCTTCTTGGCCCTCTCCTCCGATCTGGCCTTCTCCCTAGTGTGAGCGAGACTTCTCCACCTCCAGGCGCTGCCGGGTCTCGGATAAAGCAGTTATCTGTCTCTGCAGCTCCGACAGCCCCACGCTCGCGTTCGGTTCGTACAAACTGTACAGCAACTGCGCACCACCAAAGAGTTAGTCAAGCAGCAAAAGAAAACAAGTTACAAGCAGTACAGTGGTACCGTGCGGTATTTACCCGGAGGACGGATTCCTTGCATTTTGGACGATTCCCGCCCGCCAAGGCTCCAGCAACCCCGGGTCTATCCAGACCAAGGCCGGCCAGGTCCGCCGCCACTTGCCGGGCGATTGCACCATCCGGGTTTCCCCTTGATGCATCCGCAGGCGCTGGACTACTCTGCCGAGCAGTAGCAGCAGCATTCTCCCCAGCAGCGTTGGTCTGCGCACTGCTGGTAATCCTGAACCGTTTGGCCAGGTTCTCCCGTGCCGACCCACCGGTCAGCGTCACCAGCGCGGAGGAAGGAACGTCCCCAACCTTCCGTTTCTCTCCCCGGCCCTCCGGAGAAGAAGATCGTGAGCTTGCAGGGGCGACACGGGCCACGTGCGGCACAGACACCGGCCGGTTGGGAACCCTGTTCATCCCACCGGGAATCCTCACTGGCCCCCCGGTGCTCTTGCCCTTTCCAGGCGCCAGCAGGCCTGTGGAGTGATGGGTCTTCACCCGCCTCAGGACATAGGCATCCTCATCGACGTCCATGGCCCTCGGCTCCGCAAGAGTTGTAAGTCGGCCGGACCCGTCGTTCACCGACGTCCGCGAGACGATCTCGGCCTTCTCCTTCAGCTGGTTGAGGAGATCTTCCCCGTCCATGGAGAGAGTGGTTTCGGGCTTGATAATCGCCCGGGAAGATGCACCTGCAAGGAAAGCAAACAGTTAGTATTTTGCAAAGCTAGCACAAAGTATCACCGCTCAAGCGCTTCCTACGCACCGGGACCCCGCCCAAGCTGGCAGTATTCCAGCACTTCTCTTCGGATGAAGTTGTAAGAACTCCGTTCCAGATCGTCCCAACATCCGGTTATGGTCGAGATCCTCTCACGCTCCAGATCGGACAGCTCGTACGACTGGTCGCCAATGGGTTGGAAGGCGCCAGGAACGCAGTACATTCTATTCCTCTCCTGCCACTTCCCGCCCACCATCACCACTTTCTTCCCCCAGCTATTGTCTACCCATGAAGGCATATTGGTGACAATCGGTGGAGGCTTCCGGGTGTTGAAGGACAGGCAACCATGGGACCCCTGCTTCCTGGAGTACGACAGCCTGTACAAGGCCCGGAACTCGTTTACCGTTGGTATATTCATCCCAGAGAACTCGTACAAGCAGCCGAGGCTCAGTAGTCGTCTCCACTGAAGCCCAGAAAGCTGCGCGGGTGACACTTGCAGTGCACTGAGCATATACTGCACGTAATGTGGCAGCGGGAACGACATTCCATGCCGGAACTGATCCTGATGCGCAGCAACCCAACCTTCTTCCGGGTTGCAGGCTGACTCTCCAGGATTCAAGGGCCGTAGCAGCACTCTATCCGGGATACCCCACGCTTCCCGCAGCGCCTCAATCTCTTCAGGGGTCATGCTCTCCTCCGGTTCATCACACACCACAGCGTGCTTCCCACTGCCGATGGTGTAGCTCGCAACCGGAGCATCTGCAAGACGCACCCCGTGCGGTATTTCAGTCTCCGAGGATTCAGCCCCGGAAGACGAAGAAGAGGACGGAGTCGAAACCCTGCTCCCGGAGCAGTCAGCGACTTCGGTCTCCGGAGATTCCGAACTGAGCCAGTCGTCCAGCCTTTGCGCATCGTCCACGAGGGGACCTCTGGCAGCCGATTTGGAAGCCCGGTCAGAACCTGAAGACGACATCTTAACCTAGGGGAAGAACATAAAACCCTAGCGCTCGTCAGCAACAGGCTACAACAACGCCTTCTATGGCCTCTCCCCAAGTTCGCCGCAAAGCAGTTCCGTCAGCGGCAGAGATCCCTCCCCCCCCGCCGCAAAACAGCAAAGCCAAAAACAAGAATAATGCCGGGGTAAAGAAATCAAACAAACTTACCGATTAGTATGCTCAACCGAGGACAATCGGCCCTGGGAAAGTAGCGCGCAATGGTAGGAAGCGTTCAAGAAAACAGATCTCGTAGGGCAAAAAAAGGGCTCAGAGTGCTCGCCGGATTTCTCTATTTCTCTTAGTTTCTCCAAAAGCAAGAAGCAACAACAGAAAGAAGAGCAGAAGAGGCCTTTTTATAGAGGGGACCAGTGCCCTAGGTAATCGAAATCCCTCCAAAACAAGTAATCAGAGCAACTCAAACGCCTGCGAATCCACGCCCTACATCTCGAAGACCTCTCTCGCGGTTATGATCGTCCAACCGCTTGGAGAGCACCCATCCGGGTATGAAGCCTCGGCTCGCTATGGCTGGACGCCCGGTCGAGGATCGTCCGGCACCATGGCAGTTCGCGGTTATGATCATTCAACCGGCTGCATGGCTTCTTCATCGCATACTACTGGAGACCTCGTCTCGATATGGCATGTCGCCCGGTCGAGGTCCGTCCAGTCGCATCTCTCTTGGGGGACTCGTCTCGATATGGTAGGACGCCGGGTCGAGTTCCGCCCATCGGTTACGACGCATCCGACCGGCTCGAGAGCATATCCCGAGAATAGGATCCACCCGGCCCCATGGCACTTCACTGGGGGACTCGTCTCGATATGGCAGGACGCCCGGTCGAGTTCCGCCCAGTACCATGGCTGACCCCGGTCATGAGAACATTCGACCGGCTTGGGCTTTATACACCCGGGTGAGTTTACATCTAATCCATGTACGCTTGTCCAGCAGGATAAAAACCCTGCATCGCACTAGCTGCGGCAAGAGGGGGCTGCACGGCGAGCTTTGTCACCTCAACGCCACCCCCCTACCAGGAACATAATGCACCTGGCCCATGGCATCTCGCTGGGGGGGACTCGTCTCGATATGGCAGGACGCCCGGTCGAGTTCCGCCCAGCACCATGGCTGACACCGGTCGAGAATCTTCGACCGGCGGGCTTATAACCCCGGGCGAGTTTACATCTAACCCATGTACACTTGTCCAGCAGGATAGAAACCCTACATCGCATTGAAAGGCGATCAAACATGGGGCTACACGGCGAGCTTTGTCACCTCAATGCCACCCCCTTACCTCAACGCTTATTCAACACAAGCTGTGAAGAACTAGCAAGTGTTCGCCGGTGTTCGCCGGTGCTTCAAACAGGCCGCAACACCAGGGTAATCTCCCTGCAGCCTAGCAATGGGAAATTCGTCTCGATATGGCAGGACGCCCGGTCGAGTTTCCATACTACTGGACTCGTCTCGATATGGCAGAACGCCCGGTCGAGGTCCAGTACTGAAGTTCACCTGGGACCCGTCTCGATATGGCAGAACGCCCGGTCGAGGTCCCATGAACTTCACCCCGTCCGTTTCAGGCAGATCGCCCGGTAGAGGCTCAGTGAATCCCGTTTCAGGCAGATCGCCCGCTAGAGGCTCAATGAATCCCGTTTCGGCAGATCGCCCGGTAGAGGCCCAGTAAAGTTCCGCTTCGTACCGATAGGGCAGAGTGCCCGGCCGAAATTCCGTGCACATTCCTTGCATGGCGGATTTCAACGCCTCAATATCATTCCATGCACACATCTATTGCATGGCATCATAACATCATGGCATCATCATTATCATCTTGGCTCCATGCTTATAACACCACAGCACTTGAGCATATTGCTGCTTATATTGCAAATGTACTTATAAACTATTGCTTCCCATCGGTAACAGGTACTCACCTCGGTCACGCCCAATCTTTAACGCGGACTTGGGGGACTGGGCACCGGTAGGTTGGTAGCCCTGCGGGTCTGCGGGACAAGAGCAAGACAGATTTAAGTCCCCATTCAAGATTGCACTTGACCGGGAACTTGGGGGACTTGTTGACAGTAGCCGTAGAGAGGCTACAGCAGGCCCACAGACCCGCAGCAAGCGCACCAGGGCCCGGCCCAAGGGTCGGGACCGGATCACCAGCACCCGGCCTCGGGGCCTGGCACTCTATCCTGCCTCCAGGGACCCAGGGGCCGGGGGCGCCAGCCTGCCTAAGAGGGCACCAGAAAGTATAAACAGAAGGGAACCAATCCCACATCGAAGAATAAGGCCAGCCCTTAATCCCAACCACCTATATATGGGCCCCAGCTACCCTCTTTATGAGGTAACTTGTCTCTCTCCCCGCTTACATACGTGCCTTGGTTATATATATTCCAACTATACTAACTTAGGCATCGGAGAGGTGAAGGCCGGCCCGCCCGGTATTCCCCTTAGTAAGCAGGATTGCAGGAGATCGAGTTGGATTCATCAAGTATCTACTATGTTTCTGCCTAAACCCGGGGGACTGGTAGATACTTGATGAATCCAACTCGATCTCCTGCAATCTTGCTTACTAAGGGGAACACCGGGCAGGCCGGCCTTCACCTCTCCGATGCCTAAGTTAGTATAGTTGGAATATATATAACCAGGGCACGTATGTAAGCAGGGAGAGAGACAAGTTACCTCTTTATGGTGGTAGCTGAGGCCTATATATAGGTGGTTGGGGGTGAGGGCTGGCCTCATTCTTCGATGTGGGACTAGTTCTCTTCTGTTTGGACATTCTGGTGCCCTCTTTGGCAGGCGGGCGTCCCTGGTCCCAGGATCCCTGAAGGCAGGATAGACCGCTGGGGCCCGAGGCCTGGTGCTGGTGGTCCGATCCTGGGTCCTGGTGTGCTTGCTGCGGGTCTGTGGGCCCTGGTGTAGCCTCTCTGGCTACTGTCAACAAGTCCCCCAAGTTCCCGGTCAAGGGCAATCTTGAATGGGGACTTAAGATCTGTCTTGCTCTTGGCCTGCAGACCCGCAGGGTTACCAACCTACCGGTGCTCAGTCCCCCAAGTCCGCGTTAAAGATTGGGCGTGACCGAGGTGAGTGTCTGGATTTTGAATGGGCGTTCCTAAAGTATCGAGACGAGTCCCGGATGAACTTGCAGACTAGCCTTCGGGAAGGCCTGTTGGTGCGTGGAATAGGCCAACAGGTGCCCGAAGGGTGTTATGGCCGTGTTGAGGCGTTGTTTTAACACTTGCTAGCTCTTCTCAGCTTTTGTTGTTTAAGCGTTGAGGTAATGTGCAGGTTTGTTAGCCTGCGGGGAGACTTGCTCTGTGTTAGAGAGACAATCTGCCCGGTGGAGTGGCGTTGAGATAACGAGTCTCGCCATGTATCCCCAAGGGTATCACAGTTCAGTGTGATGCAGGGTTTTTATCCTGCTGGACAAGAGTACATTGGTTAGATGTAAGCTCGCCCGGGTTTATAAAGCCCATGCGTTTAGAAGCCTCGAGTTGTTGCTGGCTCGTCCCTGCCCGTAGGCGTAGGGAATGACATCCGGTAGAATATTTTGGAGCTGGTTGAATGTCACATGCCCGGTGGAATGCCATAGTGCTGGGCGGATCTCGACCGGGCGGTCTGCCATATCGGGGTGAGTCCTCCAGTGAAATGACATTCAGCCGGTGTAAATAACCGTGACACGTCATGGTGTCAGGTTGATTTGAAGGTTGACCTTTGTGAAGCGAGGAGAGGGGACGCTTCGTTGCGTGCTCCTTGCTTACTAACTGTTGCTTGCGGGTGGGACATGTGGCTGACATGCAATGAAGGGGGAGCCCATCAGTTCCATCAGTTATGATGGTATGGGATCCTTTATTGATGCCGTGGGCACGTGTCGGCAGGGGGCGGACTGAGATGGAGGGGATCGACGGCTGGGGTTGCCTGACCTTTGTTGTTGCCCTATTTATCGTCTCATCTGCTTTCCTCCTGCCGCACTTTGCTTACCCTTTGCCTTTTGCTCTCCTCTTCCATCTTTCGGCAGAACTGAACTTTTGTTTTGAGGTTTGATGGCGTCTAGGAGATCTGCGCATTATGCCAGTGGCGGTCGTGGGCCTAGGAGGCACGAGCTGCGGGATGGTGATGGGACGATTTTCTGCGACGAAGCAATCAGAAGTATGGACGAGAGGGAGATTAGGGAGTTTCGGTCGAGGTGGGATATCAACTCTTCCGTTAAGCTTCGAGGCTTGCATCCCGGCGAGCTGGCCTGTAATCCGGAGCCGGGCTGGGTCGCCGTTTTTGATGACCAGTTCCGCAACGGACTATCGCTGCCGTTGCCGGGATTTGTCCAGTACATGCTGAGCTCACTGAATCTTTCCCCAGCCCAGCTTCCGAGCAATCAGTGGAGGCAGTTGCTTGGGCTTGGGTGCCTGTTCTGTTTGAGTTATATGGACTGGCCCACGGTGAATGAATTTCGGGCGCTGTACAGGATTTCTTACTGCAGAAAGGGCCAGTGCCGTGGTTGCGTGAATTTTGCCACGCGGGATCATACTGCTGCCATTACGCATCTGCCGGCGACGGTTTTGGATGGCTGGAGGAGGTCGGTGGTGCTGGCCGGTGGTAAGTGGCAGCGTACCTGGAGGGGTTATCAAGTGCCCGGGGCATATCAACCGATCGGGGACCAGACCTATGAATTGGAGAACCTGGAGAAGCAACGGTTATTCCGTTTGTTTTATGGCTGGGACCATGATAGCCGGAGCACCTACAATTTCACTCGGTGGAACGTGCTGGAGGTGCTGGGGATGGGGAGAAAACCTACTAATGGTCCTCGGCCCGCGCTTAAAATTGAGGAGACTATCGAGCCGGATGAGGAGCTTATAGCAGCGAGGTTGATGGAGATAGGGGAGGAGGCCGCAAAAATTGTTCTTGACGTGGCTACCCAGAAGCGTACGGAGCATGCAAGGCCGGTGCCGCTAGTGTTCTCGGATGCTCATTATGGGAGGCAGCCGGGCGGTGAGATCAATTCCCCACTCCGCATTTGGGAGGTGCGGGCGGAGGGCCCGCCGGGGCCAGAACCTGTGGCGCGACAAATGGTAGTGCGTACCTCGCGGGAGAGGGAATCGGTGGTTTTGCCCGAGCACCGTCGAAGCAGTGACGGTGAAGGTCCGGCAAAGAGAGCGAGGGTATTTGATACCGGGGCGTCAAGCTCAGCCGGGCCGATGGAGCGAGCCATAGTCCCGACTGTGGAGGCGGGTGGTCGAAGGACTCAGGAACCGGAAGCCGTTCGTAGCTCTGGTGGTGGATTTAGTAGGCTTGTGGCTGGTATAATTGAAACCTTGGGGCTCGACCGGGAGGGGTCCTGGACCGAAAATCCGGGCGAGAGCATGGCGGAGCCCGTAGGACTAGCTCTACGGGTAAATGTTTTTCTGTGAGTCCTCTTCCGTGATGTGACATGAGCTGATGCTCCTTTTGCTTTCTTTTGGCAGCTGGCTCAGAGGTTTTATGTCGCCGGCCCCAGAATGGAGGCTGCCGCCGTCCTGGAGAAGCGGGTGGAGGAGCTGGGTGTTAAGGTGGGTGTGGCGGAAGCCAAGCTTGCGAAGGAAAGGGAGGAAGGCGGTCGGCTGAGCGCGGAACTCGTGCGGGAGAGAGAGGAAGCCAGCCGACAGCTTGCCGCCCGTGATGGGAGGATTGTCGAGTTGGAGGCAAAAGTTTTGGAGCTGCAGGCCCAAATGACGGCGGTCGTTCGGGGACGGGAGAGGCTGGTGGAGTCCGAACTTGCTGAAGTGGCCGATAAGGCCGTTGACGAGTTTCGGGAGTCGTTAGATTTTGAGGAGATGCTGGAGAAGGCCCGCACGGAGGGTATAAGTGATGCCTATCTGAAGTGGCGGGAGAAAGGGTGGCTCGACGCCGAGCGGATGGAGGCTGACATAGCCCTGATCGTGATGAGGGAGCAAGAGCGGGAGCTAAAAGGTGGCGGGCCGGGGGTTGTGGGTTCCGGGAGCGCTAGCTAGGTGTTTGCTCTGTACATATATCCTGTAATTGGTGTAGTCTCTTTAATGCCATAACTGCACATTGCAATGCTTGCCAATTACACTTTCGTTCCTTTATGATTGCTACTATCTAGGGTAAAAGCGTAGGTGTTCGATATTCCACGGCCTGGTGGAATAGATGCCCGTAGTGTCTATGATGTGGAATGTTGCCGGGCCTACGGCCGCGGTGATCTGGTAGGGTCCCTCCCATGTTGGCTGCAAGGCCAATGGCTTTTTCTGGACCTTCCTCATGACCCAGTCGCCGACTTGCAGCTTTCTTTCCCGGACCCTTCTATCGTAGTACCGGGCGACCCGCTGCTTGTAGGTTTGGTTTCGCATGTGCGCTCGGTCGCGCCGCTCCTCGATGAGGTCCAGGTTGAGTAGTAAGCCGTCGGCGTTTGTGTCGGCGTCGTAATTCTCGACCCTGCCGCTGGGTATCTCAGTTTCCACAGGGAGCACTGCTTCACTCCCGAATGCCAAGCAGAACGGGGTCTCTCCTGTTGCCTCTGCTGCCGTTGTCCGGATGGCCCATAATACCGCGGGGAGTTCCTCGGCCCAGCATCCCTTCTTGGCATCCAGTTTCTTCTTAAGAAGAGTTTTGATAATCTTATTGACCGCTTCTGCCTGGCCGTTGGTCTGCGGGTGTGCTACCGAGGCAAACAGCATCCGGGTCCCCAGGGAGGCTGTGTACTGGATGAGATCCGCGTTGTTGAATTGCGTCCCATTATCCGTGATAATAGTCTGCGGCACCCCAAACCTACAGTAGATGTTTTTCCACAGGAATTTCTTAACCCGTTCATCAGTGATCTTTATCAACGGTTCTGCCTCGACCCATTTAGTTTGGTAATCCACTGCCACAATGGCGTACTTGTATTGTCCTACTGCCACGGGGAAAGGGCCGATGATGTCCAATCCCCACTGTGCGAAAGGCCAAGGTGCCAACAGGATTGATAATGCGATTGCCGGGGCACGAGGTACCGAGGCGTACATGTGGCATTTGTGGCAGCCGCGTGATATTTTCCTTGATACTGCCGCCATATCGGGCCAGAAATAGCCCGCTCGGAGCGATTTGTGGGATAATGACCTTGCGCCGGAGTGATTACCGCATACCCCTTCGTGGATCTCTCGCATGATTGCTTCTCCTGCCTCCTTAGTCACACACCTCAGCTGGGGGAAGCTGTGGCCCCTTCGGTATAATTGGCCGTTAATGAGGCCATACCGGGCACACCGGAGGTGCAGCCTCCTGGCTTCCACCGCATCCTGGGGGCTGGTTTTGTCGGTCAGATACTTGACTATTGGGTCCATCCAGCTCGGTGGTACCTGTTCTACCGCGAATATTTCGGAGATGATCTTGCTTATACTTGGCTTCTGGAGGGTCTCGATTTTAGCTCTCCGGTACTCTGGAGGGTAGTTTCCGGTTGCTAGCCTCGCAAGGGCGTCTGCATGCCTATTTGCCTCCCGGGGAATATGTTGGATCGTGGCGCCGCGGAAGAACCCGATCAGTGTTTTGGCCAAAGCCTGGTAGGAGGATAGCTGAGGATCTTTAACCTCGAACACCCCGTTCATCTGGTTGACTACCAAGCTGGAGTCGCTGTATATGTCCATGGATGAGATTCCCAGCTCCTTGGCCAGTTGCAGACCGGCTATGAGGGCCTCGTACTCGGCAGCGTTATTGGAGGTGGTAAAAAGGAACCGTAGTGCATACTCGTACGATTGGCCATCGGGTGAGGTTATCAGGACCCCGGCCCCACTCCGTTTGGTGGTTACGGAGCCATCCACGTAAAGTTTCCAGCCGGTGGGAAGGTCTGGTTCGATCTTGGCGGTTTGTTCTGCCCCTGCGTCCTCGAGCGGGGCGGGATGGACTTCTACCGCCATTGGGGTGAGCTCACATATGAAGTCCGCAGCAGCCTGTCCCTTGATGGCTGTTCGTGGGGCATAGGTGATGTCGAACTCCCCTAATTCGACTGCCCATCGTACGAGCCTCCCGCTGGTGTCTGGCTTTTGCAGGATCTGCCGCAGGGGGTGGTTGGTATATAAGGTGATGGAATGAGCCTGGAAATAGTGCCGGAGCTTCCTGGCGCTAACAATCAAGGCTAGAGCCAATCTCTCTATATCGGGGTACCGGCCCTCGGCTCCTGTAAGTCCCTTTCCCGCGTAGTATACCGGAAGTTCGAGCGTGCCCTCCTTTCTGACGAGAGCGGCGGAGACGGCGGCTGCGGATGCGGCTATGTAAAGGTACAACATTTCTCCCGGCAGTGGTTTGGATAGAAGAGGAACTGCGGCCAGGTATGCTTTGATAGACTGGAACGCTGCCTCATGCTCCGCAGCCCAGAGTATCTTCCTGGTTTGCTGTGCCTTGAGCAGTTTAAAGAACGGGACGCACTTATCGGTTAAACGGGAGATGAATCTGGCCAGGGCGGCCAACCGGCCGGTCAAGATCTGGACCTGGTTCCTCTCTCCTGGTGTTTCCATATCAAGGATTGCCTGGACCTTCAGCGGGTTAGCTTCTATCCCTCGCTGGCTGATGATGTGCCCTAGAAAAAGACCCTCTGAAATCCCGAAAAGACACTTCTTCGGGTTCAAGCGCATTCCGAATTTGAGCATTTTACCGATGACTACGGCCAAATCCCGGACGTGGGCCCCCGCAGTTAAGCTTTTGACCAACATGTCGTCAACGTAAACTTCCACGGTTTTACCCATCTCTTGTTCCAGCATTTGGTTCACCATCCGTTGGTAGGTGGCGCCGGCGTTCTTTAGACCGTACGGCATCCTCTTATAGCAGTAGGTGCCTCGGTCGGTTGTGAATGACGTATGTTCTTCATCATCCGGGTGCATCCGTATCTGGTTGTACCCGGCGTAGGCGTCCATGCAGCTGAGCAGCTTGAAGCCGGATGTGGAGTCAATGAGCTGATCAATCCGAGGGAGCGGGAAGCTGTCCTTTGGGCGCGCCCGGTTTAGATTAGTGAAGTCCACGCACATACGCCACTGACCGGCTGCCTTCTTCGGTACCATGACCACGTTGGCGAGCCAGCGCGGGTACTGGACTTCCCGGATGAAACCTATGCCCATGAGTTTCTGCACTTCTTCTCTAATCGCCTCATATTTTGCCGGGCTGAAAGACCTCCTCTTTTGCCTCGTCGGGGGGGGGGGGGGGGGGGGGGGGAGGCGCTGGGTAATGAGTTTAGCTGGTGAACGGCTATCTCTGGGGATATGCCCGGCATGTCTTCGTAGGACCATGCGAAGACCGAACTGTGGTCCCAGAGAAAGGCGATGAGTTCTTTCCTGACGACCGGGTCGAGTTGTGTCCCTATCACTATACTTCGGTCCGGGTGGTCTTCGGAAATACAGATGGCTTCGGTTTCCTCCACGGCCGAAGGTCGCTCTGGTTTCTCGGTGAATGTGAATCGCCTAACTCTACCTGGATCGATGTCATCACGGGGGTCAAGGCTCAGATCCGGCGCTGGTACTTGCTGAGCGTTTGTGAAGACCTCGGCCCGCTTCCTCCCGTGGGTCAGGGCTTCTGCGTAGTACTTACGGGCGATTCTCTGGTCCCCACGTATAGTTATAACTCCGGCTGGTGAAGGCATCTTCAACATCAGCATATGGCCGGCAATGAACGTTTTGAGCCTCCATAGCCCTGGCCGACCGATTATGCCATTGTACGACGACAGGCAGTCGACGATGATGAATTCCAAATGCTCTGTTTTCGTTCTGTCTCCCTTGCCGAAAATGATTGGCAGGTAATCGGATCCTAGAGGCTGGACTACCTCACCGGAGAAGCTTATCAGCGGCTCGTTATCCTGGGATAACTTGTTCCTCCCTCTTTGCAGCCCTCGGTACGCGTCTCGGAACATTACGTTGACAGAGGCTCCAGTATCGATCAGCATACGACTGGTTATCCAGTGGTCTATTTGGACCGTGATAAGGAAGGGGTCGGTGTGCGGTTGGATCACATCCTCCGGCTCTTCATCCTCATAGAAAGTGACCGAGTTCCATCCGGTTTTAGCGGCTTGGACGCTTCGTTCTCCGAAGGAGTAAACCTCCCTTCCCCGGATTGACCTCAGGCACCGCTTCTTCGAGCTCCGGGTGAGCTGACCGATATGATCCCCACCGTGGATCATGTTAATGCTCCCGTGTACCTCGATCCACCCGGGAGTTCGTGTGCATATAGTCCCTATCGGCCGAGCTCGCGGTCGGTCCGCGCTGGGGCTACCGGGGCGGGCTTGGTCTTTTACGACCGCCTTCTGCGGTTTCCGATCTGGGATCCGAAGGTCCGGGCCTTGGGGTTTTCTTACTGGCGAAGGGACCGGGGCCCGTGGTGTCCGCTCTGCTGACACAGCTACCTGGATCCGAGCTGGGTGCACAAAAGGTGGTCCTCTCCCTGGTCGGGGATCATTGTCACTGCTTCGCCGGGGTTGCCACTCCTCCCGCGCCTCTATCCCCCTGGCGGCTACAGGTACCCGGCTGTTATGTAGCCGCCCGGTTTTGCTTCCGTGAGGGGATGGCGGTATGCCATCTGAGATCCGCTTGGGCGCCTTGTTCCCATATGTCTCTTGTTCTGCCTGAGCATGCCTAACGGCCACGGTCATCAGCTCGTCGTACGCCAGCGGCCCCTGCGCTTGTAAGTTGTACGAAAGTTCCCCAGCTCTTAATCCTTGCTTGAAGGCCATTCCCGCAATCCTCTTATCCAAGTTTCTTACCCCGGACGTGGCGACCTGCCACCGGTTAACGAAGGCGCGTAATGGTTCGTGGTTAGCCTGCATGCAATCGAAGAGGACCGTCGATGGCTGGGCTGCCGTGGCTTTAAGGACGAACCGGCCGACAAACCTATCGGCCAACTGTGCGAAAGTTTCGACCGAGTTCACCGGTAGCTCGTAGAACCAACCCAATGCCTCCCCTGCGAGCGTTTCTCGGAATATGTTGCAGCTCACGGCATCCGAATAGCCCCTAGCGCCTGTCTTCGACTTGAAGCTATCCAAGTGCCGGTACGGGCAGCTCGTTCCCGAGTATGTCAACTTCAGAGGCCTTTGGTCGCCAGATCCCCCTGTTTCCCGGATCCGGCGTGGGAAGGGTCCAATGCGCTCGGTAAACCGTGCGCCGTCCTGCGGTCGTCCCGCCTTCCTCTCGCTGGT
Organism: Potentilla sterilis; assembly: GCA_963682095.1. NCBI lineage: Eukaryota > Viridiplantae > Streptophyta > Magnoliopsida > Rosales > Rosaceae > Potentilla > Potentilla sterilis. The sequence continues at coordinate 38,729,051 of OY821760.1, read as the reverse complement.
CTCCATGCGGCTCTTTATGTCCGATACCGAAGCGGAAAGTGCCTCGATTGTTCGCGCGGTGGAGCTATCCCGCTCTCCTGATGCCTGATCTATGCGGTACGGGAGCTTGACTGGGCCGGAATCTTTCAGAGCCTCTGAGAAGAGAGGTACGGGCACATGGACGGTCTTCCTCCTGCCCGTAGGCAGCCCTATCTCGAGATGCGGGAATTCGCTAGCCTTGCTCGCCGTGTGCGAGGCCGCCCGAGGGGTACCTGGCTGGCCTTCTCGCTCCAGGGTTGCTAACAGGGCGGTGGTTACTGCCTTCAGTTCCCGACTTCGGGCCTCTGCTCTTAACCGATCCTGATCGCCCTCCTTCCGCAATCGCTCAATTTCTGCCTTCATCTTTCTTATTTCCCCTGCTCCAACCGGGTCGGGATTCTCTGAGACTTGACGATCGTGAGCCTTGTTTCGAACAGGAGAAAGTGCGAACCTCGCACCGACCTCGGCCTTTATGCTACGGGCCGGGCCGGGGAACTGAATTCGCGCTTCCGGACTTCCTTTGCGGTCGGGGGAAAGAACGAACCTCGCATCGATCGCGGCCCCTGCGTGTGGGGCCCGGTCGGGGAACTGAATTCGTCCTTTCGATCCTTCCGTGCTGGTCTTTATCTTTCTTCCTTCCATGGCTTTCGGACTACGGATTTAGCGATCTCTTAAAGGGTCACTAGGGCCCTACTTTCCGGCACAGCGACACTGACTTTTTGAACGATGTTCCCACAGACGGCGCCAATTGTTTCTGCCTAAACCCGGGGGTCTGGTAGATACTTGATGAATCCAACTCGATCTCCTGCAATCCTGCTTACTAAGGGGAACACCGGGCAGGCCGGCCTTCACCTCTCCGATGCCTAAGTTAGTATAGTTGGAATATATATAACCAGGGCACGTATGTAAGCAGGGAGAGAGACAAGTTACCTCTTTATGGTGGTAGCTGAGGCCTATATATAGGTGGTTGGGGGTGAGGGCTGGCCTCATTCTTCGATGTGGGACTAGTTCTCTTCTGTTTGGACATTCTGGTGCCCTCTTTGGCAGGCGGGCGTCCCTGGTCCCAGGATCCCTGAAGGCAGGATAGACCGCTGGAGCCCGAGGCCTGGTGCTGGTGGTCCGATCCTGGGTCCTGGTCCGGGCCCTGGTGTGCTTGCTGCGGGTCTGTGGGCCCTGGTGTAGCCTCTCTGGCTACTGTCAACATACTAGACCCCCGGGTTTAGGCAGAAACAAGGTTGATTCTCTATTTGAGAACATTGACTTTTACACAACAATATCCCGAGCAAAATTTGAAGAGATCAACTTGGATTTGTTTGCAAAATGTTTGGAGCCTGTGAAGCAATGTTTACAAGACGCTAAAATGGACAAGAGTATTATTCATGATGTTGTACTTGTTGGTGGGTCTACTAAAATTCCTAAGGTACAACAGTTATTGCAGAACTTTTTTTATGGTAAAGAACTTTGCAAGAGGATCAATCCTGATGAAGCAGTTGCATATGGTGCTGCCGTACAAGCTGCAATTTTGGGTGGTGAGGGAAATATTGAGAAGGTAGACTTGCTCCTGGTGGATGTGACTCCACTCTCTCTTGGTGTGGGTATTATTAATAATAGAATGGCAGTTGTAGTCCCAAGAAACACCGTCATCCCTACCAAGAAACATCGATATTTTACCACTTGCTCTAGTGGACAAACAACTATAGAATTTCCTGCGTATGAGGGTGAAAGAGGAATAGCCAAAGAGAACAGATTGTTGGGTAGATTTGAACTCAGAGGCATCCGTCCTGCTGCAAGGCGAGTTCCTGAAGTTCGCGTTGTATTTGAGATCGATGCCAACGGAATAATGGTTGTCTCCGCTGAGGAAAAACAAACGGGGAATAAGAGCACGATCACAATCACCAATGGCAACAAAGGTAGGTTGTCTAAAGAGGAAATTGAAAAGATGGTCAAGGAGGCAGAGAAGTATAAATCAGAAGACCAGGAGTACAATAAGAAAATGGCGGCTAAAGTTGCATTAGAAAACTATGCATATGACGTGAGGAATGCATGTTCTAATCTCTCAAAGCTCAATCCAGCAAACAAAAAGAAAATTGTGGATGCCGTTGAAAAAATTATTCACTGGCTTGATGAAAATGAGAACCAAGTAGCTGAATACGAAGAATATGAGGATAAGATGAAAGTTCTAGAAAACCTCTGCAATCCCATATTTGCTGAAATGTATCGGGGCGCCGGTACCCCTAATATAGGTGGTGGCCGCAGCATTGTAGGAGGTTAGAAGATTAGAAGAGGATAGTGTAAACCAAATTCTGATTGTTCACAATACAATAGATCATATGCATAACCATAATCGCTAGACTTTTAGCTTTGAGTAAACTTACCATCATTATGAATCATAGCTCCTTCCATTGATATAAACCTGAAACACAAAAGTATTAGGCAAAGGCCTTCTGTTAGTCACCACAATAAGCTTCTCAATGGACAGAACTTACGCTATGTCTCGTGGTGATAACAGGGACCAATACCATCTATTTATATAGAATCATTAACCCTAAAGAGTCCTCCCATTAAGGACATTCCTTGAGAGTTAAGTCTTCTAATTAGATTCCTGATACAATACTGATTAGTTGTCTAACTTCTAGACTATGAATAGGATTCCTTATAATAATGATCTAATACACGAAATCATTATTAACTGGATATAGTTCTGTATTTGTTTCCATGTAGAAATAGATATTGTCATTAAGCATAATTATCATTTAATATGTGATAAGTCCATATTGATCTAACAATCTCCCACTTGGACTATCACTCGCCATAAATGATAACTCGCACTTGAGAATGACAACAAATGTTCTACCTACTGTAGTGCGCGCCGAAAAAAAATGAACAAAAAATCACTTCACAACATGGTCAAATTACAGTCACTTATGCAGAGCAAAAACCAAGTTACACTTTGACAAAAATGCAGAGGTTCTGTACCACAACACAAGCTTCTGTAATCCACATATGTCTATCATGCAGTATTGAGATATATGTTAATGTGCATTGACAAGTAAAAACATATATCAAGTCCTACTTTATGTTCTTAAAACCAGAACTCAAGCAAACTTTACTGAACACCAATAATCTCAACTTTGCTTGTACTGTAGTTACATGCTAAACATGAATGAGATCATCTGATAGCAAGTATATATATGACTAGAACCATAAAACAATTATTTTCAGAACAATCATAAAGCTGCAGCAACATAAAATTCTGAAATACCTCAACTTTTATTTAAAAAAAACTGTCATTACAAAATAAGTTGCAATTTGAACTGATATCACAACCGAAAAACACAAGAACTCAGAAAACAAAATATTTTAAGTTTGCTCCTACTGGTCCTAACTCCTACTGAACCTAAGCATCTAAGTTTGGAAGAATTCCAATGCTTTCTGCATGCTTCTTGAATACATTCACTGGTAGTGCTTTGGTGAAAGGGTCTGCAAGCTGTGAGTTGGTGTTTATATCCAAAACAGTTACCTCACCATGCTTGACTCTTTCTCTAACACTATAATATTTCAAGTCTATGTGTTTTGAGTTGCTGGATCTTTTATTGTTCTTGCTAAAGAACACAGCAGCCTCATTATCACAGTATATAACAAGTGCATCCGCCACAATGTGACTCAATACTTTAGTCTGCTCTAGGAAATTCCTAATCCAGAGCCCTTCACACATTGTTTCATATACTGCTATATATTCAGCTTGCATGGTGGAGGTTGTGATTAAGGTTTGCTTCATTGTTTTCCAAGCAACTGCTCCATCCGCCAGCATGAACACATAACCACAAGTTGACTTGTTTGAGTCTGGAAAATTCCCTACTAAATCAGAATCTGAGAAACCAACAATTTTCAGATTCTCAACTCTTCTGTACACAAGCATGTGACTCTTTGTTTTCTGTAAATATCTAAGAACTTTCTTTCCAGCCACCCAATGTTCTGGTCCTGGATTTGACTGAAACCTTGACAGCATTCCAACAGCGAATGCCAAGTCTGGTCTGGTACAGACTTGAGCATACATGAGACTTCCAACAAGTCTAGCATATGGTTTTGTTTTCATATTCTCTTTCTCAGCTTCACTTTGTGGACACTGACTCTTAGTGAGTTTATCACCCTTAGACATGGGAACCTCTCCATTTGAGCACTTTTCCATACTAAATCTTTTAAGAACTTTAGTAATGTAATTCTGCTGAGATAATCCCAACAACTTTTGTGCTCTGTCCCTTTTAATTTCTATTCCTAGTACATAGGATGCTTCACCTAAATCTTTCATGTCAAAATTCTTTGACAGAAAGCTCTTGGTATCTTTAAGCAGCTTGAGATTGCTACTGGCCAAAAGTATGTCATCCACGTACAGTACTAAGAATATAAATTGGTTCCCTACTATTTTTAAATAAATGCACTCGTCCACTAGATTTTCAGTAAAGTCAAAAGAAGAAATTACTGAATCAAATTTCTTATACCACTGCCTAGAAGCTTGTTTTAGACCATAGATAGATTTTCTTAATCTACAGACTAAGTTCTCATTTCCAGCTTCAATAAATCTTTCGGGTTGCTTCATGTAAATTACCTCCTCAAGCTCTCCATTTAAAAATGCTGTTTTGACATCCATTTGATGCAGCTCCATGTCATAATGTGCCACCAAGGCCATGATAATCCTGAAGGAGTCTTTACATGAGACTGGAGAAAATGTCTCAGTGTAATCAATACCCTCCTTTTGTGAGAATCCTTTTGCCACTAGCCTTGCTTTATGCCTCTCAATACTTCCAGTTGCATCTCTCTTGGTTTTATAAACCCATTTGCAACCTATTGGCTTCTGTGTAGGATCAGGTTCAACTAATTCCCAGACTCTATTCTTCTCCATAGAATCAATCTCAGCTTGCATGGCCTCCTGCCACTTGACAGAATCTTGACTTGCTGCTGCTTGATCAAAATTTGTTGGATCATTGTCTTCTGCACAGTCTTCATTAATGTCTGCTTCAGCCAAGTAGACAATGTAATCACTATCTTCCCCCCCCAAATTTTGATTTTCTAGCTCGTTTGGATCTTCTAAGTTCAGGATTAAGATCATTTTGTGGTTCTATAATGTGAGATGCTGCAACAGTTGGTTCTGCTGCAGCTGGTTGCTCATCAATTTGCATTTCCTGATCAATTTCTTGATCTGCTGCATTTTGATTTTCTATAATGATGTCATCTGCTATTTCTTCAGTTTCAAAAGGCAAAACATTGTCCCAATCCTCATCAGTCACAATTTCTTCAAAATCTAAGGATAAATCCTCATATTTTGTACTGTGAACTTTTTCATTTAAGAATTTGACTTGATGAGTTTCAAAAATTTTAGGCTTATGTTTAGCAGAATACAGCTTATAGCCCTTAGATTTTTCTGGATAACCTATGAAATAGCAGCTTATGGATTTGGGATCAAGCTTGCTCAAGTTTGAATTATAAATCCGAGCTTCTGCATTACAGCCCCATACATGACAATGGTAAAGACTTGGTTTTCTACCACACCATAATTCAAAAGAAGTTTTCTCAATGGCCTTACTAGGTGTTCTGTTGCAAATGTAATTTGCAGTTTTCAAGGCCTCTCCCCATAAGAATTTTGGTAAGCCAGTTGTACACATCATACATCTAACCATATTTAGAAGGGTTCTATTCTTTCTCTCTGCAACATCATTCTGTTGTGGATTATAGGGTGTTGTATATTGAGCTTTAATTCCATGCTCTTGTAAATACAAGGCAAATGGACCCTTCTGTTGACCTTTCTCTGTATATTTTCCATAGAATTCCCCACCTCTATCCGATCTTACTGTTTTGATTTTTCTCTCTAGCTGATTCTCTACCTCACTCTTGAAGATTTTAAAAGCTTCAAGTGCTTGAGATTTTTCTGATAGTAAAGAAACATAACTGTATCTAGAGAAATCATCAATGAATGTAATGAAATACACATTACCACAGATAGTTTGGTGTTTAAATGGACCACAGATATCAGTATGTATGAGTTCCAGTAAATTTTGGCTTCTTACTGCAGTCTTCTTTCTTTTATTTGTCATTTTTCCCTTAAAGCATTCCACACAATCATTAAGATCAGAAAAATCCAATTCATTTAGGATATTGTTTTTAACCAGAATTTTCAGTCTCTCTTTTGAAACATGGCCGAGTCTTCTATGCCATAAATATGCAGACTTTTCATTTTGTTTGGTTCTTTTAACACTAATTAAGGCATTAGTACTGTTAGTGTTTTCTTTTTCAACGAGAGAAATCTCTTGTTGAGACATAGAACAATTAAGCTGTAAATAATCATTCAATATCACACCAGAACCAATCTGTTTTGAATTTCTAGAAATAATAATTCCATTATTATCCATCAAAAGTCTACAACCAGCTTTAATCAGCTGAGAAACTGAAACTAAATTCCTTCTAATGGAAGGTACATAATAAACATTATCCAAAATTAAAAAATTTTCATATCCTAGATCAAGCTTGAGGGTTCCTATGGCTTTGACTCCCACTCGCATGCCATTGCCTACTCTCAGGTTCACCTCATCACTTCTTGGGACTCTCCTCTTTGTGAATCCCTGCAAGGAATTAGTGACGTGAATAGGAGAACCAGAATTTATCCACCAAGACTGGGGTTCAACATTTATAAGATTAATTTCTAAGGAAAATACTGTATTAGAAATTTTCTTACCCTTTTTAGCTAGCCAAGCCTTATAACCTGTACAGTCCTTTTTCATGTGACCTACTCTCTTGCAAAAGTAGCACTTGAATCTGAATGGCCTGTTTTCTTTTGGTCTTGTGGCTGCAGATGCCTTGGTGATGGTTTTGGTAGGCTTGAGTTTGTTTTGAGTCTTTTTCTTCTTAGGCTTCTCAACTAGGTTGACTGTGAGGGACTGAGACTGGTTTTTCTTGATCCTAGATTCCTCATCAACATAGATTGAGATGAGTTCATCTGGGGTTCAGTTTTCCTTTTGAGCATTATAACTTGTTCTGAGATTGTCAAAACTACTAGGGAGTGTGTTCAGTGCATGATGCACCAACAATTGATCTTTTACTCCCACTAACATCTCTCTCAGCCTGTTGTTGATGTTAATCAACTCCATTATATGCCCTATTACACCCTCAGATCCTGTTCCAGAGTACTGTAAGGTATGATACTCTTTGCTCAGCCTAGCTATTTCAGCTTTTTCACTTTCTTTAAACTTAGCTGCCACAGCCTCAATGAAATCAGTAGCTAATTCTGGTTTCTCAACACAACCTCTCACTGATCTAGACATAGAACTTCTAATCACATTTTTGGCCATCATATTAGATCTCATCCACTTCTTATGGTGAGCTTTGACTGAGGGTTTATCATCTTCTGCTGGGGTATCAGGTTGTTCTTCAAGAAAACAGAATCCTATTGTCTCATGCATAGAAATGTAGTTTTCTACAGAATCTCTCCAGGCTCTAAAGTTTGAACCAGTAAGCACTAAGACATTGTTGAAGGTCAAGTAGGTGTTACCTAAGGAGCAAAAGAAAAAGTTTTTGTGAGTTCTTAACTTTGTAAAGCTTTTAGAGTTTTCAGTGTTTTATGAATTAGTTTAAGTTAATCAAACCATAACAGAAACACTCATAAAACAAAACATTCAGAAAACTCAATACATTTATACTTGCATTCACATCAGTCCATATCCATAAAACAATACTAAGTAACACTTTTGAGCAGAAACTTAGCATACTGTAAATCTTCATCAATAAGCCACACTTGATAAAAACATGTTATTCAAGGAACCAAATCCACATCTTTAGACAGAAGATTAAATTCCAAGTATCCTGATTTATTCTTATCAAATATGCTTACTGCTGTTTGCATTCTAAATCATACTTCGACACTTCTTTGGAAGATAAAAAGCATTATTTAAAACACAAAACACAACTTTCAGTATGTTATACCATATGATCTCTTGGAAATATCAATGAAAAATGCTTTGTGCAATATATTCATTTATACCAACAGAAAATCACAAACTTGTTTGAGCTTGAAAACTTGATTTCTATCCAGGTTACCCTTTGTAAGAAAACTAAGCTCTTGTGCCTGTAAGAAATTTTTCAATGCATAAATTTTGGGAGACTTTAACGACTACATGCATCATTGTCAATTACAGAACACATACTTCAATTCAATTCCATAGAGCATAATCTGTATTGAAATATCATCCAGCCACAGAACAACACAATCACCAACTTATGTGCACGCTGGGAGTGCTCTAGGGTTCTTATGCAATATATATATATATATATATATATATATATATATATATATATATATACACATGCTTGAATTGAAAACAAAAATTCCAGAAAAACCTGTTTTGCTTTTTCCCCAATTTGCTACAGAACACAGCGGAAGCTATAAACTTGATGCAGCAACTATTTCTTGGCTTTCTTGATCCACAGCAATCGGGTTTTGAATCCCATAAGAGACGTATAAGTCTCCAGCGCTTCCAATCCAGTCTCCGTTCCATCTTCTTTATATGTTGCGAACTCATCCGCCAGGATACATCCGCCACTGTTGCGAACTCATCCGCCAGGATACATCCGCCACTGTTGCGAACTCATCCGCCAGGATACATCCGCCACTGTTGATTCTAGCGAGTGGTTGACTTTTGGCGAGCGGGTCGAGACTGGATCCGCGCTTGCTTGTGGGTCGAGCCAAGAATTGGTTAACAGGCAAAGCCCATTAACCCGTAAAGCAAAATTTTTGTTTAAGAAAACCCTAAAACGATTTTGTTATGCAAAACTGAAAATTTTGTGAACTTTTATGGCTCTGATACCAATTTGTAAACCAAATTCTGATTGTTCACAATACAATAGATCATATGCATAACCATAATCGCTAGACTTTTAGCTTTGAGTAAACTTACCATCATTATGAATCATAGCTCCTTCCATTGATATAAACCTGAAACACAAAAGTACTAGGCAAAGGCCTTCTGTTAGTCACCACAATAAGCTTCTCAATGGACATAACTTACGCTATGTCTCGTGGTGATAACAGGGATCAATACCATCTATTTATATAGAATCATTAACCCTAAAGAGTCCTCCCATTAAGGACATTCCTTGAGAGTTAAGTCTTCTAATTAGATTCCTGATACAATACTGATTAGTTGTCTAACTTCTAGACTATGAATAGGATTCCTTATAATAATGATCTAATACACGAAATCATTATTAACTGGATATAGTTCTGTATTTGTTTCCATGTAGAAATATATATTGTCATTAAGCATAATTATCATTTAATATGTGATAAGTCCATATTGATCTAACAGATAGTGACTAACACTCTAATTAGCTTTCAGTATGTGCATGATTTAGAGCAGTGGATGAAATTTGTTTGCTTTTTTTTTTTTTTTTTTTTTTGAGAATGATGAAATTTGTTTCCTGTTTACACTAGAGACGTTGAAAGTATGATACGTATATGGATTTAATTAGTTACCCTCGTGATGCCCAGGAGCTCCTCTTTTGAAGGGGTTATTCATTTTCTGAATATTAGCTATTTAGTTATCTCCTTGGTGGTATATTCCCAGTTGTTCAGACTTGTTCCAATATTTTAACCTTGATCTTAAAACTGTACAGAACACAAATATTGAAGATGGTGTATTGTTGATCTTTGAGGTTATGCTAGCTTGCAAAGTGGTTGTTTGCATTGAGCTCCGATTTTCCAGAATAGTACTTCTCATATGCAGTTGTGAATATATTCAAATATTTACTATAGTTTTCCACTTTTCCTGTTCATACTGTGCGAAATTGTTCAAAGCATGCGGTTCGTGCGGCACACTGTTCGCGCCTTTTCTTCTGCGTCGTGCGTCGCTTACCTGCTCCCATTTGCTTTGTGGCTGCCATCATCCGATCTAATTCTCTCTCAGATTTGGTCACGACTTTTCGTCCCCCTATTTCCATTTGCGAAGCAGCCCGCCGTCTTCAATCGTTGCTCTTCTAGGGCGCTCAGTGATAGATCAGCCTAATCTGATCTTTTGCTCCGAATCTTTTCATCTCGCAACCGGTCCGGCATCTTCGATCCTTCATTTTCTACGCCGCCAGGTGGTGGAAATATCTTATCTGATCTTTCGTTCTTTAATTCAGTTTGGGTTTTTCACTGTGGTTTTTTAATCGTTTATGCATATCAATTCCTCTTGGGTAATAAGCTATTGTTGGACGCAGGACTGATTTGGGTTGAAGGGTGATCTCTCTCTCTGATCGTCGAAAGAGATCGAGAGGATTTTAGAAAGAGGGCCGTCGCTGGCCTGGCCTCGGGTCCAGGTCTGGGATTAGGTTTGGTGGGTGCCTTTGATTTATTTTTTGCATTTGACTTTTTTGCCCCATTTGTTTTCATGGTTCTTGCGTTGCTATGTTCGGTCTGCTGTGTGAAAAAGCCATGGTCTTCTTTGGTTTGGGCTTTGTTTCTCCTCTGATTGATTTTCAAAGTGTGTTGTCGATTTTGCGTTCGTGTTTAGTCTACTTATTTGTTCTCATGTTGTCCTGCAATCTTCTGTTAATTTGCATATATTCGTTGAGGTTTGGCTTCTCTATGCTCTGTTAGCATAGTATAGCCTAGCATACACATTCCATGTTATATATTGCATCTATTAGATTGAACTTAGCTTTGCTCTGGTCATGAATGACAGAGAAAAGTGAACTGGAAAAATGGTAGTGGTTGGTTTGTATTATTGTGTTGAAAGCATGGTCCTCCTTCATGTTTAGTCTACCTATTTGTTCTCATGCTGTTTGAGGTTTTGAATTTCACATGCATCTTTGGTAGATGTTAATGCTTTTAATAATGCATAATGTTGCTTGGATCTCCGTTGTAAGCATGCTATCATTAAATCTCCCGCGAACACTAGGAATATTCACCTAGGAAAATAATTAGATTGTTGGTATGAGAGAATTATGTAATATGTCATTTCAGACATGTATTCGAACAAAAAGGATGATAGCTGATATGCACAATATATTGTAACATCACCTGAATTATTCTGTTCTATGAGCACATCAACCCAGGAAATCGAGATTTTGTACTGTCATTTGGAGAGAGCAACTGTCTGACTGTGTCATTATTCAATAAAGTTAATTACACACTGCTATGATTGGATGGTGTGTTTTAGGTTTGTTTGGTTGTTTGTGATAGATGGAATGTATGTGCACATTGTGTTTCTTTTGTTAGGTTTATTGTGGATTAGCATGGTTGTTAGATTTATCCTGTACATGGCTGCTCACAAAGGGTTTTCTTTTTGTAGTACTGTGAAGGTGAGGGAGGAGATTGTTTGGCGTTAAGAGATACTGCTGTCACAAACCAATCGGCCCCCAAAATCCGTCAGTCTTTCTTTCACTGTTGTTTAATTCTTCGTTTTGAGATTGCTGGGTTGTATAGCTTTCTTCAGTGATTTGGTTTTGGATTGATAAAACCATCTAATGCGGCGATCGATTTAAACATGATTTCTGTTAGGTATTTTCCGATTTCGCAAGAGCAAGGGTCATTTCACTCGCTCTAATATTAAAGCTTTTTTGTTTGTTTTTTGGTTTATCTGCCTGACTTGGTGCTTCTCTGATGTGAATTGGCTTTGTGTTTTTATATCGACTCTATGGTTTTGGTTAATTAAGTTTGTGCGTATCTACAAGCCTAAGCAACCAATATTGGTTACTGATTTTATGTAGTTTGGGATATTGGTTGCTGATTGAAATATAAGAAGATAGATTTTCCTAATTGGAGCTTCGATAGCAATCTGACCTCAAGTTGTCTTCTTACAAACAAATACAGTTATGTAGATTGTTTAGTTGACCTCAGTTTGCGATTGGTAGAGACTGAAAGAGCGGGAGAGAGAGAGTTGCAGAGTATCTGGTCCATAGGGGTAACGTTCACAAAGAGTCTACCACATATTGATAACTCAAAATCTCTCATTTGATTTTGTTGCCATCTATAATCATGTAATTGTGTAAGTCTCTTTGTTCTAAACCATGAGTGTTTGTTTGTTTTGGCTTTGAATTGGGGATTGGATTTCTATTTCTTTGCTGTTTTTTATTTGCTATTTCATTGAGTGTGGATTTCGGTTCTGATTTGGTTTTGTTCTTTTCTTCAGGTTCGTGTTTCTGTTTGTTCTGGTGGATTTCTAGATCTCCATCTTTTTATTTTCTTATTCATCTATGTGTTTTGTTGCTGCTGGTTTACGTTGTTGGATAATAACTAGGTGGTCATGCTGTTTTTTTTTTCTATTTTGTTTAACTTCAGTTTGTTCATCATTTTTAGATGGTTGTTTTTCATTCTCATTAATTGGAATTTCTCCTCGGCACCGGGTGTGGGGTTAGGTTGGGTGGCTGTCTTCGATTTATTTGTTGGCTTTGACTTTTTTGCCCGATTTGTTTTCATGGTTCTTGCGTTGCTATCTTCGGTCTGCTGTGTGAAAAGGCCATGGTCTTCATTGGTTTGGGCTTTGTTTCTCCTCTGACTGATTTTCAAAGTGTGATGTCGATTTTGCTTTTGTTTTTTTTTCTTTATTTCAATTCGATTATTGGTGCTTCATTTGCTGCTATGATTGGATGGTGTGTTTTAGGTTTGTTTGGTTGTTTGTGATAGATGGAATCAGTCTGCATATTGTATTTCTTTTGTTAGGTTTAGTGTGGGTTGTCATGGTTGTTAGATTTATGGTGTACATGGCTGCTCACAAATGGTTTTCTTTTTGTAGTACTGTGAAGGTCAGGGAGGAGATTGTTTGGCGGTAAGAGATAGTGCTGTCACAAACCAATCGGAACCCAAAATCCGTAAGTCCTTCTTTCACTGTTGTTTAATTCTTTTGATTTGGGATTGCTGGGTTGTATAGCTTTTTTGAGTTATTTGATTTTGGATTGATAAACCCATCTCATGCGGCCATCAAGTTAAACATCATTTCTATTAGGTCTTTTCTGATTTCGCAAGAGGAAGCGTCAATTCACTTGCTCTAATATTAAAGCTTTTTTGTTTGTTTTTTGGTTGATTTACCAGACTTGGTGCTTCTTTAATGTGAATTGGCTTTGTGTTTTTATATTGACTCTATGGTTTTGCTTCGTTAAGTTTGTGTGTATCTACAAGCCTAAGCAACTAATATTGGTTACTGATTTTATGGAGTTTGGGATATTGGTTGCTGATTGAAATATAAGGAGAGAAATTTTCCTAATTGGAGCTTTGATAGCAGTCTGACCTCAGGTGGTCTTCTTACAAACAAATACAGTTATGTAGGTTGTTTAGTTGACCTCAGTTTGCGATTGGTAGAGAGTGAAAGAGCGGGAGAGAGAGAGTTGCAGAGTATTTGGTCCATAGGGGTAACGTTCACAAAGAGTCTACCGCACATTGATAACTCAAAATCCCTAATTCGATTTTTGTTGCCATCTATAATCATGTAATTGTGTAAGTCTCTTTGTTCTAAACCATGAGTGTTTGTTTGTTTTGGCTTCGAATTGGGGATTGGATTTCTATTTCTTTGCTTTTTTAATTTGCTATTTCATTGAGTGTGGATTTGGGTTCTGATTTCGTTCTGTTCTTTTGTTCAGGTCCGTGTTTCAGTTTTGTGGACTCACAAGGTTCTTTAAGGTGGGGTTGAGATATTGGATTCTGGGCTACAAGAGGAACTTTGGTTCTGGGTTTTGTTATGGTGGATTTCTAGACTTCCATTATTTTATTTTCTTATTCATCTCTCTGTTTTGTTGCTGCTGGTTTAGGTTGTTGGATGATATCTAGGTAGTGATGGTGTTTTTTATTTCTATTTTGTTTAATTTCACTGTGTTCATCATGTTTTAGATGGTTGTTTTTCATTCTTATTAATTGGAATTTCTATTTTCTGGCTTTTCCATAGATGAATAGATATGCAATGTGCATGTGACCTTTAGAGGCTGCTTTGATGCACAGTTTAAATATATAGTGTTAGGACAGGTGAAAACCTACATTATTGTGTCAGTGTTTGCTATTATGACTACGGTTTAAATATATTATGGCCACGAAATTGTCATTAATGGGCAGCTTTTGTGGCGCGTCTTTGAAAATATTTTGTAGTTATGGGGCGGAGGAAGAAATTGGTGCTGCCTGTCGAGTCCGCTGGGGCAATCTCAAGGGGCAATACTGACGATGGTGTGGATAGCAGCCGTGATGCAGATTTGGACCAGCTTCTTTCAGGTGATATATATTATGAATTATTGTGTTTTGTTTTCGATGGAGTTATTAATAATAACTGATATGATGCTGTTGTGGTGTTACCTGTTGATCTTAATCATATCTTTGCTACAGTTCCTTATGTTGGGACTTTTGTTTTTTGTCTGACGGTCACAGGCTTTTTGTTGTCACATTATTCAGCTGCGCATGTAACACTAATAAAATTTATAATTTTCCAAATTAAACCAAACTTAATAAAATATAGCGATTACTTTTACAGTTCAGATATATAGCACAGCCTTATGATTGGAGTGACATAATTGGATCTTTTATGCTTTTGGATTTTCCATAGCTTTGCAGTCTAGGATGGGACTGTTTGAGAATTGGTGCGTTTGTTCAGCCTTAACATAGCAATAGGCATGTCTGCATAGAGTTTTCCACTGGTTGAGAATGTCAATCAAGATATCAGTTGTGATGTTTGCTTTCTATATGGGAATGTAATTTTGCCTTGATTTGTTTTCCCTTTTTTTTGCTTTCGTTCTTTGATTTCAAGTGTTGCTGGCATCCATTTTATTTCCTCTTTTTACCTCTTTTTGTTTTCAGCAGGCAAACAAAAATTCCCTCTTATAATTATTAGTATAACGTTTGATTGTGCTATGATGAAGAAGTGCTCACGTGTGTGCGAGGTGGTGGGGACAGTTGATCCCACAGGTATTTTGAGATTTGCATTGTGCAGGTCTTCATAATACCTGTTGGATCAGCTGTCCCCATCAATTGTATTGCATCCAAGCCTTCCTGAGCATGTAATTTTTTGGGTCATGTGGGTTTTCAATACTTTTTGGTTTTCAAAGAAGGTTTTTATTGGCTTTACAAATGACCTGTATGCAATATTGTTCTCATAAGAGGGTGATGTGTGGGTGAGTGTGGTGAGAGCGTTGGATTACATGAGAATTCAGAGAATTGCATGGTTTTCGTTGTCAGGGTTCTGAGCTTTTTGGGTTTTCGGAAGGAAAAAAATAATTGGCTCTTTTAACAATTAGTGTAATGTTTGATTGTGCTTTGATGAAGAAGTTCTCATGTGTGTACGAGGTGGTGGGGACAGTTGATCGCACGGGTCTTTTAAAACTCGAATCGTACAAATCTTTATAATACCTCTAGGATCAGCTGTCTCCATCAATTGCAGTTCATTCAAGTCTTCCTGAGCATGTCATATTTTGGGTATTGTAGGTTTTCATGACTTTTTTGGTTTCAGGGAAGGGTTTTTTGGCCTTTTCAAATGACCTGTGTGCAGTATTGTTGTCCTCAGAGGATGATGTGTGGGTGAGTGTGGTCAGGCCGTTAGATTACATGAGATTTGTGAGAATTCAGTGGTTTTCATTGTCAGGGTTTTGAGCGCTTTTTGTTTTGGTCAGGAAAATATTTTTGCATCTTATAATAATTAGTGTAATGTTTGATTGTTCTACAATAGAGGAGTTGTCCTATGTGTGCGAGGCGGTGGGGACAGTTGCTCGCACAGGTATTTTGAGATTTGCATGGTGCAAATCTTGATATCGCAGCGCATCCAAGCCTTCTTCAACATGTAATTTTTTTGGCAATGTACGTCTTGGATCGCTTTTTTATTTCAGAGAATGATTTTTTTGGCCTTTCAAGTTACCTGTATGCAATATTGTTGTCATTTGAGGGTTATGCGTGGGTGAGTGTGGTGAGGGCATTAGATTACAAGCCGATTTTCAGAATTGAATGCTTTTCATTGTTAGGATTCCTATGTGGTCTGCCGCTCTTATTGCAATTTATTTATCTATTCTTCCTCAATATGTAATCTTATGGGTTTTACTTTTCCGCTAATTTGTGGAAAATGGATGTTAGAATATGAAGTTATCTTTATCTCTTTTGAATGACCTCGCATTTGGTTTTTATTTTTTTAATGCCGTAGATCTATAGTTGTGGTCTTCCTGTGAGAGAAAGGTAAATTTTGAATGTTATTATGTTTTCGGTTTTTATTTTTCCCCTTTATTTTAAGATGTGGTGTATTGAGACAATGGTGTATATATTTTTATGACTTTATGGATAGCAATTTTAGAAATATGAATTCAATATTGAAATTTTGAAATCAGGCCGTCTAGGTATGCAATATGCATGTGAACTTTAGAGGCTGTTGCAATGCACAGTTTAGATATATGCTGTCAAGACACATGAAAACCTATAATATTCTGTCAGCGTTTGCTATTATGATTATGGTTTAAATATATTATGGGCACGAAATTGTCATTGTTGGCCAGATTTTGAGGCGCATATTTGAAAATGTTTTGTAGTTATGGGGCGGAGGAAGAAATTGGTGCTGCCTGTCCAGTCCACTGAAGCAATCTCAACGGGCAACATTGACGATGGTGTGGATGACAGACATGATGCAGATTTGGACGACCTTCTTTCAGGTGATATATATTATGAATTATTGTGTTTTATTTTCAATGAAGTTATTAATAATGACTGATATGATGCTGTTGTGGTGTTACTTAATCATCTTAATTGTATGTTTGCTAGAGTTCGTGATGTTGGGACTTTTGTTTTTGTCTTACGGTCACAGAATTTTTTGTTGGTCACATTATTCAGCTGTGCATGTAACACTAATAAATTTTCTAATTTTCGAAATTAAACCAAACTTAATAAAATATAGAGCTTACTTTTATAGTTCAGAAATATAGCACAGGCTTATGATTAAAGTGAGATAAATGGATCTTTTATGCAATTATGCTTTTGGATTTTCTATAGCTTTGGAGTCTAGGATGGGCCTGTTTGAGAATCGGTGCGTTTCTTAAGCCTTAACATAGCAATAGAAGTGCCTGCATAGAGTTTTCCACTGGTTGAGAATGCGAATAAAGATGTCAGTTGTGATGTTTGCTTTCTATATGGGAATATCATTGTGTCCTGATTTGTTTTTTTTTTTTTTTTTTTGCCTTTCGTTCTTTGATTTTGAGTGTCGTTGGCATCTATTTTATTTCCGCTTTTGAGCTCTTTTTGTTTTCGGCAGGCAAACAAAATTTGCCTCTTATAATTATTAGTATACCGTTTGATTGTGCTATGATGAAGAAGTGCTCACGTGTGTGCAAGGTGGTGGGGACAGTTGATCCCACATGTCTTTTGACATTCGCATTGTGCCAGTCTTCATAATACCTGTTGGATCAGCTGTCCCTGTCAATTGCAGCACATGCAAGGCTGCCTGAGCATGTCATTTTTTGGGTAATGTAGGTCTTGGATCCCTTTTTGTTTTCAGACAATGATTTTTTTGGCCTTTCAAGTTACCTGTATGCAATATTGTTCTCATTTGAGGGTTATGCGTGGGTGCGTGTGGTGCGGGCGTCAGATTACGCGATAATTTTCAGAATTAAATGGTTTTCATTGTTAGGATTCCTGTGTGGTCTGCCACTCTTCTTGCAATTTATTTATCTATTTTTCCTCAATATGTAATCTTATGGGTTTTCTTTTCCCCCTAATTTGTGGAAAATGGATATTAGAATGTGAAATTATCTTTATCTGTTTTGAATGACCTGCCATTTGGTTTTTGTTTGTTTAATGCCCTAGATCTATAAACATATTATGCGGAGAGTTTTGTGCCTTGAATCTGCTGTTGTTCGGGATTTTTTATGGATCTATTTGGATTCGTGTGTCAGGTATGAGGAGAAAAAGAAAGTTGCATGTACTGCCTCAAGGAACATCAGCGGAGAATCTGATTTTGACCAAAAAACCGCTTCTCGGCGTGCCAATTGATATGGGTGTCGTAAATGATGTGGATGTGGATGAACTTATTTCAGGTGGGATTATCCTGAATTTTTTATTTCTGCTTGCATTTTTCAGTGTTGTAATTAGATTTGAGTTTTGTTATTATTGCGCACTTGGATGTTCATTTTTGAAAATACTTTTTATTCTTCGAATTGGTATCACTGTGTTCTGTTTTCTTTGGATTTTATAGTACTGCTGAAACAAATGATTGAATGATGTTGTCGATTGAATCATATTTATATATTTGAAAACTTATTGCATCAACATCTTTTGTTTATGTGGTCTACATGTGGATACTAGAGGAGAAAAAACATAACTCTTTGAGCCTCTTAGTGCATTGTCTTCCCACAAGAGAACTCCGAGCAAGAGACGACACTTATTGTTTGGCTCCTTTATACATAGAAGTAGTCTAAAATGATGTGTTTTTTTCTGGCTTATTTATACTGGTTGTATTTGGTTGTGAGATTTGTCTTCACTGAGTTGGATCTAATCTTTGCTGTTTTGTTTGCCCAATTATTTTGCTTCTTGGGGAAGCAATTATATTTTTTTGCTTATGTGGTTGTGGGCTATGTTTTGTCGTTGTTGTATGACAGTGTATCACTTTTATGAATTTGTTGTTGTCCAAGATATGGATCAACCTTATGATATTATTGAATTGTTAATTCTTTATAGCGGTCAGATTTGTATTGATTTTTAAACGAATTGAACTATCCTCGAGTGATGAGTGGGTTCAGCCAACTATATGGTCCTAAGTCAAGTAACTGCATATGTTGGAAGTGTACTTTGAAGATATGATTTTAAAACTTTGTCTGAATTTAAAGATTGTCATTCTTCGAGAGCAACCTATCAATGTTTTCAATCTGTATTTCACATTGAAATTGGTATTACAGATATAATGTCGGAGAAGAATCAGACCACTGCTACAAAAGAGCCCGCAGCAATGTGTGGGCCTGTTGGAGCAGTCTCTTCACAGAAGAGATCTCGAAGCAAGAGACAACGCTTATTGAGTGCTGTTGTTGGACAATCTCCATCATCCTATCAGACTGAAAGAACAACTGGTAATATTGCTAATGATGAACATGTGCACCAACTAATCTCAGCTGGTATATATTGTGGATAATTTTCTATTACTTTGAATTTCTTGCATATCATTCAGTGAGATAATTAAACTGTGATGTTGCTCTTCTGTTTTGGTTATACGATCATCATTGCTGGTATTATTTAGTGCTTTTGCACATGGAAACTTTTTGTCTATCTGTTTTTTGGATTACTTACATATATATATATATATATATGCATACAGTGGTTCTGTTGTTATCTTGGTTATTCATTTGGGTCAAACTAATAGTCATTTGGGCAAAATTGTATTCTTGAGCTGCCAATGATTGAGAGCAGGCAAACATCAATTTATTTTTTGCTGTAAAAGAAAAACAAAAATTCCAGTTAACTAGTAGCTGCTGGAGCATGTTGGAATTTGGAGTGGATCAATTTTTCCTATTTTGTTTGGCTCGGTAGTTGCTTCTTGATCAGGCGATTTAATTTTTTTGCTACATGGTTGATGGCTAGCTTTTGTCGTTGTTGTCTGCCAATGTATTAGTTTTTTGAATTTGTTGCTGTCCAAAATTTTGATCAACTTGATGCTATTGTTGAATTGTTTTTTCTTGATAGGGGTCAAATTTTCCTGAATTTTGGAAACGTATTGATCTGTCTTCGAATGATTAGTGAGTTCAGGCAACTATGTGGTTCTGAGTCAAGTAACTCTATATGTTGGAAGTATGGTTTGGAGGTCTCATTTTAAATTTTACTCTCAATTTAGAGATTGTCATTGTTTCATAGCAATCTGTTAATGTTTTGAATATGTTTTTTAGGCTTCAATTGGTTTTTTGGATATGGTGTGGGAGACAAATAATAACAGTGCTGTTATTTGGGATGTCAGGGTTGACTTTAGCTATCAGAGTTTACTTTATCTATCAAGCTTGACTTATTTAGTCGCCATCTGTTTTCTTCCTTTCCAGAATCTCAAGAAATATCGGACCAGGACAGTGGTAGTGAAAAAGATGTTTGTGAGGCTGTTCCAGGTATTGCATATATATAGTCATTTATTTAGTGATTTTATTATTTTGCAATTTCTTTTGATTATTCTGATGAGAATGGTTCATGAAATGCAGATTCTGGAAATGGTATTTTTGGCCAGGCATCCTATCAGAAGAGCCATGAAGGTGCATGTCATGCTATGATCAATTAATCATTAAATTATTAATCAATCATATCAACGTTATCTATTATCAAAAATCTGACTT
Source organism: Potentilla sterilis (assembly GCA_963682095.1). Classification (NCBI taxonomy): domain Eukaryota; kingdom Viridiplantae; phylum Streptophyta; class Magnoliopsida; order Rosales; family Rosaceae; genus Potentilla; species Potentilla sterilis. Next base: position 38,708,759 of record OY821760.1, on the reverse strand, counting down.
GGATTTTTGATAATTGTAATTGCAGGTGTGGTTGATGATTATCAAGACTGTGGTGATGATTCACATATATGTAGTTATTGTGCTGCATTGTTTTGGTCATCTGAAGCTCTGAAAAAAAGAAAAAAAAAAAGGAATTAGTATATAGTCATTGTTGTGATAAAGGCAACGTAGATATTCCATTATCATGTCCGACTCCATGTTTTCTTGATGAATTGTTAAATCCAGCAAATGGACGAAGGAGTGTATTATTTCGAGAAAATATTAGAGTTTATAATTCTATGTTTGCCTTTACTTCTATGGGTGCTAAAATTGAACATGGCTTGAATAGTGGAGGAGCTCCTTATGTTTTCAAAATATGTGGACAAGTACATCATAAGATGGGTTCTATTTTGCCTCCGATGGGACAATGTCCAAAATATGCTCAGTTATATGTTTATGATACTCAGAATGAAATAGCAAACCGTATGAATGCAATTGCTGACGGCGGTGTGAATAACAAGATTGATGTCGGTATTGTCAAAGGATTAATTGAAATGCTAGATCGTTCAAATGAGTTGACCAAAACTTTTAGATCGATTAGAGATGGTTTTGAGAATCAATCATTGCCAAATTTTAATATGACTATACTTGATTGTGAAAAAACTCATGGTAGACAATACGAATTGCCCTCTGCTTCTGAAATAGGTGGATTAATAGTGGGTGATATAGGTGAATTTGATTCAAATAGAGATATAGTTGTTCGATCTAATGACGGTTTCCTTAAACGAATCTCTAGAATTCATCCGAAATTAATGTTGTTACAATATCCACTCATTTTTCTATATGGAGAAGATGGGTTTAAAATAAATATGAAATTGAAATCAATTGAGGATGACAGAAAAAGGGGGAAATTAACCATGAGTAAATTTGTATGTTATCAAATTCATGATAGAGACAATCAATCAAGTACTTTGTTGAAAGGTGGCAGATTATTTCAACAATATTTAGTCGATGCATATGCAACTGTTGAGGAAAATCGTCTTGCATATATAAAACATCATCAATCAGAACTTAGATGTGAAACATGGAAGAATATATCTGGATTTGTTTCTGATGGTGTTGTGGATTGTTCTGATGTTGGAAAACAGATAATTCTTCCTGCTTCTTATACAGGTAGTCCAAGAGACATGATAAACAATTACCAAGATGTGATGGCAATCTGTCGAGAATATGGTACTCCTGATTTATTTATTACTTTCACTTGCAATGTTAAATGGCCTGAAATTTATAGATACTTTGAAAAAAAAACCTGGTCAAAAACCAGAGGATCGTCCTGATATTGTTTGTCGAATTTTTAAAATAAAAGTTGATAATATGATTGCTTATATTAAATCTGGAGAACCTTTTGGCAAAGTTTGTGCTCATGTATGTACCATTGAATTTCAAAAACGAGGTTTGCCTCATGCTCATATATTATTTTGGCTAAAAAATAAACACAAATGTTATACATCTGCTGACGTGGATTCCATAATATCGGCGGAATTACCTCATAAAGATGTGAATCCGCGATTATTTAAATTGGTTAGTGAATTCATGATTCATGTTCCTTGCGGTCAAATTAATCCAAATTCTCCCTGTATGCGAGACAACTTATGCACAAAACATTTTCCAAAACCATTTATTACTAATACAATTTTTCACACAATTAAGGCCCCCCAGTATAGACGTTGTGATGACGAGTCACGTTTTGTGGTTAAAAAAGGAGTTCACATCGGTAACAATTATGTTGTCCCTTATAATGCTAATTTGTTATTAAAATATAATGCACATATAAATGTTGAATCATGTTCTCAATCTATGCTTATAAAATATTTATTTAAGTATATAAATAAAGGGCCTGATAGAGCTCGCGTCTTAGTTGGTGAAAATGTTAATGATGAGATTCAAAATTATTTAAATTGTCGATATTTAACTCCGCATGAGTCTGTGTGGCGTTTATTTGAATTTTCTATTCATAACAAATTTCCGGCTGTTCAGTATTTAAAAATTCATTTGCCCCAAGAACAAACTGTTTGTTTTGAGGAAAATAACTTGCTTCAAAATGTGTTGCAAAAACCGCAAGTTCAAATAACTATGTTGACTGCTTGGTTTCAGGCAAATAGGACTTACAAAAAGGCAAGAACGTTGACATATACTCAATTTCCAACAAAATTTATTTGGGACAGTCGTGACAAAATATGGAATCCAAGAAAACAATATTGTACTCTTGGTAGGATAGCATATGTGCCGCCAGTTGCAGGTGAATTGTATTATCTTAGGATGCTTTTAAATGTTCAAAAGGGTTGTGCCGGTTTTAATTCAATAAAAACAGTCGATGGTATAGTACATTCTACATACCAAGAGGCATGTCGAGCTTTAGGATTGTTAGGTGATGATAAAGAGTGGATAGAAGCATTGATGGAATCGACTTTTACTGCCAGCTCTTCTCAAATTCGTTATTTATTTGTCACAATTATTCTTCATTGTCATGTCTCGGATCCCCTCACTTTATTTGATATTTTTTGGATAAAAATGTCTGATGATATAGTCAATAAAATGAGATCCGATTTTAGGATGTTAGATCTCACAATACCTAATGAAGAATTAAAGAATGCTGTTTTATATGAGCTTGAAATATTGTTTAATATGTCGTCCGCCAGTTTGAAAGATCATAAATTACCAATGCCAAAGATGCAATTCATAGATCAATTAGAAAATAGACTTATTAGAGAAGAATTAGATTTCGATTCTGAAGTGCTCAAAGAAAAACATTCTGACTTGCTAGATAAGTTAAATAGTAAACAAAAAATTATATATGATCAAGTCATTCAAGCTGTTGAAGAAAAAAATCCAAAATCATTTTTTGTTTATGGTTGTGGAGGCACTGGAAAAACTTTTTTGTGGAATGCCATAATTTGTAGGTTAAGATCTGGAGGCAAAATTGTTTTAGCAGTTGCTTCGTCAGGTATTGCTTCAATATTATTACTTCCGATAGGTAGAACGGCTCACTCGCGTTTTAAAATAAAACCAGTGATAGAACAAAATTCAAGTTGTAATATCAATAAAAAAACAAATCTTTCTTATTTAATAGAAAATGCTGAATTAGTTATTTGGGATGAGGCTCCTATGTGTAATAAATGGTGTATTGAATCAGTCGATAGAACATTGCGAGATATTTTATCCAATAAAGAACAACCGTTTGGAGGAAAAACAATTATATTTGGTGGAGATTTTAGGCAAACATTACCTGTTATACAAGGTGGTGGTAAAGAAGAAATCATTCAGGCATCATTTAATAATTCATATTTATGGCCATTTATTACAATATTTCAACTGACTGAAAATATGAGATTGTCACTGGAAGGTTTAAGCAATATAGAAAAAGACGAGCTTAGAAATTTTGCTGAATGGATATTGAAAATAGGAGAGGGCCGAATAGAATCAAAAATTCCTACAGGTGATCCAGATGTTAGTTGGATTGATATACCATCTGAATTACTTACAGATCATACAATTCATCCTATAGAGTCAATTTTCGAAGCAACTTATCCTGATTTTTTGAGCAAATATAATAATGCCGATTATTTGAGAGAGCGCGCTATAGTCACACCCAAAAATAGGACTGTTCATGAAATCAATAATTATGCAAATAGATTATTACCTGGTGAGGAAAAAATATATTTGAGCTCTGATTCAATTTCTTATAATTCGGGTAATTGTGATAATATAAATCTTTTATATCCGATTGAATTTTTGAACAAACTTGAATTTAGTGGATTACCGACCCATGAACTTAACTTGAAAATTGGTATGCCTATCATGTTGTTACGAAATTTAGATCAAATGCGTGGCTTATGCAATGGCAAGATTGATTATCACAAAAATGTTTGATAGATTAATTGAAGCAAAAATACTTACAGGAAACAAAATGGGAGAAAAAGTTCATATTCCAAGAATTGCATTGTATGCAACGGAAACTAAGTGGCCGTTTACATTTAAAAGACGTCAGTTTCCCGTTAGACCATCTTATGCAATGACAATAAATAAAAGTCAAGGCCAATCACTAAATCAGGTGGGTATATATTTGTCAGAACCTGTGTTTACTCATGGAAAATTATATGTTGCATTATCTAGAGTTACGTCAAAAAAAGGTCTGAAAATTTTTATAAATAATGGTGATCATATTCCTAATAACCTTACCAAAAATATTGTGTATAAAGATGTGTTGCAAGGTATATAACACAGTGTATAATGAGAAAATGATGTTGATCTTTTTATACATTTATAATTCATGTGAATATAGGTGATTTCCAAAATGATATTAGTTGGTGTCAATTTTTGAAAAATTTATAATAAAACTTTTCACAATAAAAGTTGTTGCCAATTTATTATTTTTTTCATATACAAAATTATTTTTGTCTGTAGAATATAAAGTAAAAAAGGCTTTTTGTTTCCCTCTTAAATTTGTTATAACAATTTCCTGATTTCTTTATTAAGTACCCCATGTGAGGTCACAACAAAAAAAAAATTGATAAGTCAGATGGATTACGTTTGCCATCGTATCGTATCTCAGATTCTCTTTCTAGCACGTACGTGCAACGTTATGGCTATAAGTCTAACCAGCCTATGCACCATCTAATCTCTCTCCATCACCATTCTTTTCTTAACCAGTTTTTTCCCTGCTTTTCATTGAGACAGCACCCCCTAAATCTAGGATTTTTTCAACTGCTTTTCTCCCTTCTAAATCTATTCGTAACTAAGGCAACCCTGTATTAGACTCATAGCCATATTGTTCTTCACCTAATCGGAGCAATCACACTCTTCCTACTGATTGGAAGCCGCTGCAAATCGATTTTCTGTCGTGTCTAACGACGTGCAGTTTCTGAAATCGTCATACATAACACACCATCAGTTCATTTACATGGCGACATGGCAGCTCTCTTCACTGGTCATTCAGGCCAGTCACATTCACTCCATGCCCTCGATGACGTCATCGTCGATGCAGCTTCAAGGCCTCGACCAGCCTATAAAAAGATTCAAGGCAGAGTGCCCTTTCCTTCTTTGGTGCCAAGGAGATAAACTATCACCCCAGTTTACACAAGGTCTTTTATTCAACTCTTCTTTCTTGGGGATTTTTTTTATATGATGTATCTCCATTCTGCTGATCCGATGAATTTATGTTTATTCGGTTTCCTTTTTTAGGTTGTGTATTCTTTCTGCTGAATCGCAATTGCTCAAAACGTGTTCCTTTTTCTCCACTATCCATTTGTTATGCACTACTTCTTAATCTATTTTTGGTTTATCATGTCGTTCAAAGGATTACAACATCAATAGTGTGTTCAGCATTAAAAAAACTCCCGTTTGTATGATCTATATTCATGTTTGAGATATCAAGGAAAATAACTCAATGCTGTGGACTAAATCAATTCACAGATTGCTGCTGCTGATTGATGTCTATGTTTTTTGTTTGATTCATTGATCAAATTCAAATCTTAGAATAAGGCCTCTCCTCATTAGCACTGTTTTCAAAAATGTATTCCTTTGAGGTTCTCATTTTTGTTGTCAAAAGTATGGTGGCCTAATTTTTCCTAACATATTTGTCTTTTGCTTTGTTCTATGTTACTCATAATTTCCATTGTTGTTGGACAGCTCAGTTTAAGATGAAAAAGTTAATTAGTCAGATTAAACCGTATTCTGCCATTGGTATCACTATCACAGTTCGTGCTGTACTAAAATGGAGACCCCGTATGTTTGACAGTACTGACTACAATGGACTCCATTATCTCCTGGTGGATGAACAAGTGAGTCATTTTTTTTACCCAAAACACTTCTATTGTCAATGTTCTACTTATATTCAATTTCCTCATTATTCATTTATTGGGTTCTATTTGTGGTGTCACATTTATTAGTTTCATTATTTCATCATCGATAATTTGTAATCTTAGTTAGTTTAAATGCTTTGGCTATTTTCAATATATATTTGTCAAATGCATTTATAATTATTTGATCTTTTTCACATATGCCAATCTTGGTTGCAGGGTTCTTCGATACATGCAATGATCGAAAAATGTTATTACTCACATATGCAAAACCTAATGCAAGTGGGGAAAATATATGATGTATCAAAATTTGCCTCAAAGAAGGATACTGCCAGACACAAAGTTGCCAACCACGATGCAATTTTGTGTTTCTCAGAGTTTACTCAGTTTCAAGAAGTTGAAGATCAATTGCCCAACTTTCCAAAACATTCCTTTAAACTGCGACAATTTGGACAGCTGGCTGCTGAGGCGCAGCAGCAGACTCTTCTTGCAGGTGAAACGATATTCCTCTTCCATATTATAAGTTTACATTCATAAAACTATGTTCTGTATTTAAATATATTGATCATTCTTTTTGAACTGCAAGATCTCTATGGTTGTATCAAATCTGTGAGGGCACCACAGGTGGTTGATGTTGATAATCCAAAGGAAAAGGAAACTAGGACTGACCTCTCCATTCAACTCATAGGGTATTTGTGATCTATCTTCTTCTCTTCTGTTTGAATAAATGCGTTACATTTGTCAGTAAAATTTCACTCATAGCCCGCATCAAACTAACAGGAGAGAGGAACTGAAGATCTCTCTGTGGGCTGATGTTGCAAGGTTATTTCCTGTGCAAGAGATAACACAACTGGATCCACCTGTGCTTGCAGTTTTCACAGGAATGAGACTCTCTATGTATGAAGGTATTGTGTTTCAATCTGTATGCTCTCTTTTTTTCATTGGCTTTTCAGCCATCTTCATAGTTTCTTTTCTGTTCAAAATTATGCAGGCCGTGTGTCGGCATATAGCACACCTCATACTTGCTTCGTGATTAATCCTGACATTGAGGAGAAAGAACAATTTGAGGCTGAGTAAGTTAATTGCCTAAATAATTGCAATCAAAAATAGTTAAATATCAAATCAGTTGTGTGGATTTTATATGGGACAGTTTTATGTTAATGTTTATAAATTCTATGCCAGATTTTCAAGGAATGGGGACAAACTGGATGTGTCCACTACATACTCCAGTTTGATGTCAACAGGAATAGTTAATGATGCTGACAGAAGGATTGTGCCTGAATTGAATGTGCTTGATCCAAGTCTCCATGCGGTATTTCATTCTGTCCTTTGCCTTTCAACATGTTTTGAAATAAAAAAACATTTGGTGTCATGGAGTGAGCATATAAATGTATGAGGTTTTGATCTGCAACTCTTCAGAATTTTCTTTTCCTGTTTTATCACTTTCAATCCAATATGAAAGCTGTGCAATTTCAAATTTACCGAAGAAATTGACCGCTGAAACTATTCAATGTGCAAACAATTGCCAACAGAAATTTTTTTTTTTAATATATGCAAACATGTCCAGCTGTACTATATTAATTTCTGGTGGAATTGAATTGAATATGTGTTTCAGACCAAGTCAGTTTATTGTACCGCCGTTGTGAGGAGATTTTTTGTAGACAAAGCATGGTTTTATAGATGTTGCCCTGTTGACAAATGCTATAAGCATATGTTCAAGAAAGAAGAAATTGGTGATCGTTACATCTGTGTTGCCCATGGCGAGCTGAAACCAAAATTGAAGTGAGGCAGCCTATTTTATTTCTAATTTTCGTGTGTGCCTTTTTCTCAATTTCAACATTAGCTGAACTGAAATATTATACCTTACCGTTATTTTTTGCAGCACCAGGGTGTATATGGTAATTCAAGATGACTTTGATCAGGCGAGGGTGACACTAATGGGAAAGTCAGCTGATGAGTTCTTTGGAGCAACATGTGGAGAACTCTTGAACGAGGTGGCCCATCCACCGGAACTAAATCTGCCAAGCCAAATCACTTCAAAAGTTGGCCAACCGTTCATGTTTGAGATACAAATCAGCCAACGTGGTGAGCACTTTGTGAGAAGCAGCCGCAAAAGTGAAGTCTCTGCTGGCACAACTGGAGGCTATGCCGCTGGAGCAGAAAAAGTTTTAAAGATAGCTGAATCAAAGCAGCCATTTACAGAGACTCCTGATAAAAGCACATCTGGGAAGAAACGTGAAATCCAAACTTCTGCCAAACAATTGTTTGGGTCCATTGCAGCTAAGAAAACCAGAAGGTATAATCATATTTTATTCCGTTTTTTCCTGTTGGTGGATTACAGTCATTGTAATTTTGTTTTGTCTAAATTTATCTAATCTTTTATTAAGTGACCGACGTGTTGGATCATCATCATCGAAAAACATGGCAGAAGAACAGCTAGAAGATCCGGACAAGAAGTTTAAATAAGGTAAATTATGTCTTCCCTAACTCAATTAAGATAGTCATTTCTTTTCTGGCAGTCAATTCCACAAAAACCAGTAAATAGTGTTAAATTTTCAGAATTGTTTGTTGCATTTGAGTTCTCTTCACATATAATTGAATATGTTGTTTATACAATGTGAACCCCTGTTGTTTTTTCCCCCTTCCAGGTTGGCCTATCCAACAGTCCTATAAGTATGGTGAAGAGTTGCCTTTTGTTTGGGACAAATGTCTTTTGCTTACAAACTACATGAAGTATGGCAGCTTTTTTGCTTACTTACATTGCTTAGTTAAACAAGTCGTGTAAATACCATGAGCACTTGCCTTTTGTTGGAAGCAAATGTATTTTGCATACAGACTACATAGAGTCTGGCAGGTCTTTAGTAAGTTAGGTTAGTTAGTTAGGTAGCTGGTCTTATATCCACTTATGCTGTTGTGAGTGAAAGTAAAGATAGCTAATGTCGTGATCAGGAATCTGCTCTTGATCTGGGGATTAGCTCTTTTCTGCATTCAGTGATGTAATGAAACTCAGTGAATTTGCTCTGTCTGTGATCTGAACTTATGTACAAAATATCTTATGTTTAATTTCTATGTCATGGCTTTAACTATGTGTGCTTAAATATGCCAAATGTTTGACTAGATAGATTCTATACAAAGATTCTACAAGCTTTATCTCACTTTGGCTCATGCTTAGCAGCATGGGATCCATAATATGCCAACACCAAAGTACACAGATTTGGAAGATATGGATTTACCATATCTATTATCAACAACATTCTCCATTGGCCTCATATACTTCATATCTCTTTGGATTCTTATCTGCCAATATTTAAGCCGCATTCTGGTATCACATGTGTACAATATATTGCATTATATAAGTTTGCATCCGTTTGTTCTTCTTTAAGTACACATGTATACTTTCTATCAAAAACGTACCAACAGAGTTTAGTCCAATATTGCAAAGAGCAGTGCTTCCTTGAGCCAGTGTAGTGTTTTGAATTCCCAAGTTTTCGTCAAGAGAATCACACCAAGTTTGCTCCATACTCTACTTCATTCCTCATACTTTATTCACCGCTTATACATTTCTCCATTCATGATCAAATATCATTTCACATCACAAACATGAATAGAAACATGATAACTGATATTCGACGAGATGAATCAGACTTTGATATGATTGCTCGCGTTACAAGACTATGGAGACCTCCCGTTTATCAAAGTCGTCAGTTTGATGGATTACATTATGTTCCAGAAAATTAAAGTGTAAATTTCTAAATACTAAAATTAATATAGTAAACATATTGCGCTAAACTTTCTATTAATTATTTATTAATTGACCCTCGCAAAATATAAATATCACCAATCCTTGCAATTCTTCATGAAGAAGAGTTTCGACAAATCCATATTCCAATGATAGAAGATAGAATTTCTTTAATTATAGAAATTTCTTCAACATGAAATTCTAAGCGAGCTATGATGAGAAATTATCGAGCAATGCTATATTTCAAACATGTTGGTGGATTTGTTCGAATTCAATTACAATTACCTATGATTCCGCACCATTCTTTTTGACTCCTTGAATATTATAATTTTGCCCGACAAATACAACAACAAAAACCTAATACAGACCAGCCATTCACAGGCAAATAATTCTTCTTTGACTAATATAATTATCTATTTCATAAACCATTTATTATTTATGTCATATTATACTGTGTAATTACAAAGAATATTTACAACTTTGCTTAATCTACAAAATATATTAACATTGTCTTTATTAAAATTAAAGTTGTCTATGGTTGTGTCAAATTTATCAAGCCCGTTGAAACCGTCTATAGATATCAAATGTGTGAGATGATCATCTATAATCTGCGGTAATTAACCTTTCTAGGCTTTTTTTTTTAATCTGTTTACAAATTTACACAACATATTGATAATCAAATTGTTAGAAAATATCTTTTACTTTGTTTAGGTCCTGAATTTGAATCAAACAGAAGATTTTTTATGCGCAAAAGGAAGGAATTGAAAATCAAACTATGGGAAGACATTGCAGGCATAATTGATATACTAGATATGCTGAATTTACAAACATTAGTTTTGGCAGTTCTTACCACTTTGTAGATTGATTTTTCGATCGTATGATTTATTGTCCCATATAATTACATCTAATAAATATATTAATTTTCTTCTATTCACTTCCAATATTATTATGAATATATGTAGATCAACTTTTGGGACGAAGTACAACACATACTTGCATTATGTTACATCGCAGTATTCCACAAATAGAATAATATCTGACTAAGTAAGTCAATATTTCAATCGTAAAGTTTCAAAATAATACTTCCTTTTTTCACTTTTTGCACATCTTTTTTTAAATTTTGAGTTAACTGTGTAATTCATTAATCCAAAAACTTTGGATCAACATTTAACACAGATTTTTTCCCCTGTTTTTGTTATTTTCTTTTCAGTTTCAAAAGATCAAGCGATAAAATTATACTGTTGCCGACTGATGAGTAGAATAAAAATCCAGCTCTACAAATTTTGTACTTCATTATATTCATCATTGAATACATTTGTTAGATAAATAAATATTCAATGTAATTCGGTTTAGCCAGAATATATAATTGTAACATACTTGGATCATCCAGTTTAAGGTGTTAGTTTTATTTCAATTTTGCAAAATTAACAACTAATTACACAATATGTCATTTAGGTAGGCTATAACTAAGCACTTCGTCTCGGAAATCCCAAGCTGGCTTTATTCCGAACTATTCAATATAAGAACAATGTCAGTTTAAATATTTTCAAAACAAATCCATCATACCTCACCCCATTTGAATAAAATGAGAACTGGCATTTGCATTTATTTTTCTGTCTAACTAACAATGTGACATCCCAAGCTGACTCACTTATTACATCTAACACAAGAAATGCAAATTCTTTCAGAGCAACAACGGTGGTCAAAGAGCCTGGCATTTGCAATGAGATAGATACGACATTTTGTGAATTGCGAAAAATGATTCAATTTTTAGGTTAAGATTCAGTTACTGATTGATGGATTACATTATGTTCCGAAGGCTGAAAGTGTCACTTTTTAAATACCAAAATTAATATAGTCAACATATTGCGCTACACTTTCTATTAATTATTTATGAATTTATACTCGCAAAATATAGAGATGACCAATCCATGCAATTCTTCATGAAGAAGCGTTTCGGCAAATCCATATTCCAATGATAGAAGACAGAATTTATCAAATTACAGAAATTTCTTCAACCTAAAATTCTGAGCGAGCTACAGTGGGATCTTATCGAGCAATGCTATATTTGAAACCTGTTAGTGGATTTGTTCAAATTCAACTACAATTACCAATGATTCCGCACCATTCTTCTTGACTTCTTCAATATTATAATTTTGCCCGATAAATACAACAACAAAGACCTAATACAAACCAACCATTCAAAGGCAAGTAATTCTTCCTTGACTAATATAATTATCTGTTTCATAAACCATTTATTATTTATGTCATATTATATTGTGTAACTACAAAAAATATTTACAACTCTGCTTAATCTACAAAATATACTAACATTGTCTTTATTAAAACTAAAGCTGTCTACGATTGTGTCAAATTTATCTAACCCATTGAAACTGTGCATAGATATAAACGTCTTAGATGATCATTTATAATCTACGGTAATTAACCTTTCTAGCCTTTTTTTTTCAATCTGTTTACAAATTTACACAACATATTGATAATAAAATTGTCAAAAAATATCTTTTACTTTGTTTACCTACTGAATTTGAATGAAACACAAGATTTTTTATGCGCAGGGAGAGGGAATTGAAAATAAAATTATGGGAAGACATTACAGGTAGAACTGATATACTATATATGCTTAATTTACAAACATTAGTTTTGGCAGTTCTCACCACTTTGCAAATTGAGTTTTCAATGGTATGATTTATTGTTCCATATAATTACATCTAATAAATATATTAATTTTCTTTTATTCACTTCCAATATTAATATGAATATATGTAGATGAACTTTTGGGACAAAGTACAAGACATACTTGCATCATGTTACATCCCAGTATTCCACAAACAGAACAATATTAGACTGAGTAAGTCAATATTTCAATCATCAAATTTCAAAATAATACTTCCTCTTTTCACTTTTTGCGCAGCTTTTTTCGAATTTTAAGTTAACTGTGTAATTCATTAATCCTAAAATTTTGGATCAATATTTAACACAATTTTTTTCCCTTTTTTGTTTTCTTTTCAGTTTCAAAAGATCAACTGATAAAATTAGACTATTGCTGACCCATGAGTAGAATAAAAATCCAGGTCTAGAAATTTCGTACTTCATTATGTTCTTTGTTGAATACATTTGTTAGATAAATAAGTATTCAATGTAATTCGGCTTAGCCAAAATAAATAATTGTAACATACTTGGATTATCCAATTTAACATATTAGTTTTATTTAAATTTTCCCAAATTAACAACTAATTACACAATATGTCATTTAAGTGGGCTATGATCTGGCTTAGTTCCGAAGTCTTCAACATAAGGACAATGTCAGTTTAAATATTTTCAAAAAAATTCCAGCATACCTCACCCCATTTGAATAAAATAAGAACTAGCATCTGTATTTATTTTTTTATGTAACTAAGAATGTCACATCTCAAGCTGACTCAATTATTACATCTAACACAAGAAATGCAAATTCTTTCAGAGCAACAACGGCGGTCAAAAAGCCTGGCGTTTGCAATGATCTAGATACGACATTTTCTGAATTGCGAAAAATGATTCAATTTTTAGATTCAGGTTCAATTACTGATTGAGCTCATATTGAACAAACAAACTGAGAGCCACAAAATCAAAGAGGATTGAGACCCAAAAAATTAGAAATGCTTCGGGCTACAATAAAATGGTTTCATTATACAAAATCAATAGGGGCTAAATAATTTGCATTTAACATGTGAATGGTCATACACAGGCTTAGCATTTTGGGCCAAACAGGGGCGTAACACCTTGGGGCTATGGCTTACAAAACTAAATATTAACAAATATAAAGGCCCGATTTTTCCACTCTTTTCAATTCGTTTATAGTCCCACCTGCCGCCTATAAACGCACCTATCGCCATTTAAACCAACTTACCAACCAAATCACCTCCGTTCTACTACTGACAGTTGACCACTGTAGTTCCCGGGTGGGAACGCAACATCAAACGCTCAAACCTATTCCTCAAAGCAGGTGAATCCCTTCATCTCTTTAAATTTGTTGTTTCAATATCTATCTCACTCTGACCATAAGAGATTGAAGAACAGGATGATTACGTTTTGAATACATGTATGCATGATGATGAAATTTGGGTTTTTTCCATTTGAATTTCCTGATTCGTTAATTTTGAATACTGGGTTTTGGTGTCTCTCATACTTTCATTGATCAAAGTAAGCAGATTTTAGTTTTTCACAACTCTCCGTTTCATATATTGCTTCCATGGTTCTTATTGATCTGATGGATTAGTTTCGTAAAAATGTCCTCATTGTTAAAAAAAATTCGTTTCCTTTTATTGTTTGTGTTTGCATGTGGTCACTGAGAATTGAGTTTCAGTAATACTCTTCACATGATGTGTTTGAAGTCTTCAAATCTGAAATATACATTTTGCTTTTATATATTGAATTTGATTTCTATTTTAACCAAAAGCTTAATACTGGTTTTTTTGTTAATATGATTCTATCTTTGTGTTGATCATTTTGAGTGCATAAATGAGAATCAAATATGAAATCCCCACATTTCTAACAGTCGTTTTATATTATATCAATGAGAATTCAGTTCTTACATAGTCTGATGCTTTAATACATTCTTGAAATATGAATTTGTTTTCTTTTTCAATTTTACAATGCACAGCCTAACCTTATATGCATTGCTGTAATAATGTGAATTACATAATATGGCCTTTTATAACAATCTTTTCTTGCATTTGTTGCAAAGTTCTGTTTCCATATAACATCATGTGGACCTGTGTTCTGAACAGTCAACATAGATTCTTATGACTCTCCTTCATTTTGTTCAATTGTTCCTAATGTCCTGCTATTTAATGATATGTTCTATAATTCTTCTCTCTGCATTTGTCCTTATGTATTCCTTTAAATTGCCTACACCACCTTCTGCTCACACTGAATCTGTCACTCCAGAAATATGAGTGGTGAAGCACAAACATCAACACCCCAAACAAGCAAAAATCCACAGAGAGGTTCTGCTGAATTGGATTACCTCATGCACCACATTCACGCGCTTAAAGATAGAACAAGGTATGAAACTGAATTGCTAATTATCAAATAAAGCAATGGAATCTATCATAATGTCAATCATAATCTATTTTTCTCAGCGAATGCTTGGAAGATGCTGGTGCTGCTGCATGCGCAGGCCGTGAACGCATGAAACCAGAAACCAAAATGATCGAGAGTGAACCGAAAGAGGCGAAGAAATTCGCCAGGCCAGAAAAAATACATCCTGCTATTGCACTTGGTGAGATTGTGTCTGGATTTTATCAGGATGAAGATGCTAAAAGGTACAACAGTGAGATGTTTTCCATTGAATAAATTTATAGAACATATTATGATGTCGATTTGTGAATCTCTTTCAGGTATATAATGGAGAAAGCTAGGGCTTTAGCAATGGTGACAGCTCCAGCCACAACAGCATCTGATACTTCTGTTTCAACTGCAAACAAAAAGAATCAAAAGGTCCAACCAGAGAAGCCAAACAACAGGTCTCATTTTAATCATTCCAAAATAATATCTAAAATATTTTGGGTTTCCATTTACATACCATTGAATAAATTTCTACAACACATTATGATGTTAATTTCTAAATCTCTTTCAGGTATATAATGGAGAAACCTAAGGCTTTAGCAATGCTGACAGCTCCAGCTACAACAACATCTGATGCTTCTGTTTCGACTGCAAACAAGAAGAATAAAAAGGTCCAACCAGAGAAGCCAACCAACAGGTCTCATTTTAATCATTCCACAATAATATATCTAATCTTTTAGGTTTCCATTCACATATTTATTATTTTTTTGTCAGCCCACTAGAGGGAAAGACTGCTGATCATCAAAAGAAAGAATATAAGACGAGAGGCCGCTCACAAAAGATGTCTGAACAGCCAGCAGAAAGCTTCGAATCTGAACTTAGGTTCCAACTAAATTCATTTTTCCTACTTATTCTTCTATATAATAAATGATATGACTATACAAAAAAACTGGAACAAATTAATCAGTAAATCGTTCTGCATGTTATACATTGACAGCAAATTGCAAGCACAAACTGCTACCAATGAAGTCATGAAAATTAAGAAGAGGGGTCGGCCAAGAAAAATTGCTCAACAGGCCGAAGAAAGTTTGGAACCTGAACTTAGGTATGACCGTCAATAACTCTTTCTTCAAACCAGCCTTATATATATATATATATGGAAAAGCAAACTGATATGTCACCATATTATAACTCATATATGTCTTACGGTCCTTTTCCATGAAATATATCATCTCATTCATTGTCAACTCTAATGGAGATATAATTTGACATATACAAAATACATTAAGTCTTGGTTGTCAAGGCATAAGCAACCAACCAGTTAACAATCAAATATCAAGCATTACGTCTTCTACAGTGCAGAAGTAATATTTCCTCCTAATACATCACTGAATTTCCCATTTTCCTTTCATATATGAAAAGGATCCTAATCAAAGTTCTCTATATTCAATTAAATTTTTGTTTAGATTGGTCTGAACTCACTCAACATTAGTACAATCCTATATCAATTAAACTGATATGCCTTTGGAAATCTACATTTCAACATGTACTGGTCTACAAAAGTCAGAACAAATCGTGTCGTAAGATGAGTTTTTCCTGACTGATTCAATACATTACTACTTATTGAAGAATATACAGGATTAATGTATGCCTTACGCAATCTTCCGAATTCAGAATAGTGATCTGACCCAAAAAAATTTATTATTATTCGTATGTTTGTGTTCTAAATACTTTTGCTCTCCTTCTACCCATCTATGTGAACAATTTACGTTATCTAATTAACTTTGCCTCATATTTCACAAATTTTTCTGTAGAGAATCCAAAAAGCCAAAAACAATTATCCTAATTACTGCTGTATTTTATTCATTTGTAGAGACTCAGAAGAAGACCACGGTGGCTGTTAACAAAAGACAAAGAAAGCCAGATCTGGTTGGCCTAAAAACAAGCCCAGAAATCCTACAAAAAGGTTTTATTTCTGACATCGAACACTTCTTTTTTTTTCATTTCTTGGCCTATCACTGATGACATTTCCATGCAGGCTAATATGGGAACAAGAACAACTCAAAAAAGCCATGGAAAAACCACAACAACAACTCTCAGCAGAAATAGACCAGCGACAACCGGACTTCCAACAGCAAAACCAAGAGACACCACAGCGAGGACCGGAGATAGCAACAGATATCCAAGAAGAAGAAGTGCAGCGAGCAGATGAAATCCATGACCAACAACTAGAAACACAGCAGGAGATGCACCTGGAAGAAGGACCGTCTATTATGAAATCTCCAAAGGAACCTAGAAGAGAAGAAGATGGCAGCAAAAGCGGTATCTGTGCTGGCCTGGCCAATATTATGCTACACATGACCAAGATCAGTGGTGAACTTGCAAAGCTCATCGCCATGATTTCAGATATGGTGGATTCTAACTTACCACAAAATACGACATTTCATTGCCGACATTCAATTACATTCCATTTAGTACTTCATGTATCCTTTACATTTTCCCTTTAAAGTATAACCAAGTTAAACTATTATTTCCTCTGTCCTTAAGTTTTTTCCATGTATTCTCAACATTAGAATGCTGGTTTAAATTGAGCACTTTACCTTGAGAGAAATTAGGCACGGCACCATAAAATCACTGAGCCTACCAAACACAGAACATACAAGGTATTCCAGTAAAGTCAATCAGTCTTGATTTTTCTTAAATACATCATGTGGAAAATCTGAAAGAGGTACAAAAAGAGCTGCCAATACTTATGATAGTGTTAATACCAGTGCTTTCGTTAATACGCACCATATGCTAGAACTACACTAGACCTCATAAATATCGGGCATCACACTCAAATTTTCAGAGTTGTACCTCCTATACATAGTACAGTCACAGTCATAATATCTCTACAGTTCGATGATAGAAGGGCTCATGTTTGTCTTGATAGTCACTGATTTATTTAGTTGAATTGTTGCTCCATTCTTTGAATAAATCTAAAACAAAATTGTTTTTCACTGTTATCAGTTCTTTGTTTCAACCATACACTTTTGACTCCACAAACTGCTCCATTTCATATAGGTTTATCAAATTGATGAGGTATAATGATTTGGTCATTTTTGTGAATCAATCTTCACAGGTGGATCTCAGGAAGATTAGGCTGAAGAGAGATTCACGTTGGCTTTTGCTGAAGGTAAGATGTATTTTGTATGAAAAAACTGCTATCTTAAAACCTCTAATGCCTAAGTAGATGATAATGCAATGTATGTTAAATTTATAATATCTAATATTATGTGTGATCTATGACAAAATGAATCTCCGCTATGTGGTCGTGCTTTTCGATTCTTTTGCTTATTATGTGGTTGAGGCATTTGGTGCATTTGGTAATTATTTGGGTTTGCATTCTATTGGATTTTCCTTGGGTTTTGAATTTTGTTCTTTGAATCTTTATTTTTGGATTTTTACAATGTGTTTAATTTTAAAAATCGAGATGTAAACTTCTTTATTAAAAAAAATAACACTTTATATAGATCATCAAGACTGAACTGAAATCACGTACATGGTGATGTTGTACGTGATTTACACTATATTAACATCATATATTAGTGATTTCATAAGAATTGTGTTGAAAATTATAGATTGTGTTCAAACAGGAGGTCATTTTACTATTTTCAAACATGGTGATGTTGTATAGGTCAAACCCTAACGATACTAACGACCTAAAATTCCCTATGAACAATACTTCTTGCCATTGACTAGAGTCTCAAATAGAACAAGAATATTTTTCCTTCATTTTACCAATTTCAATATGACTCACGAGTCACAACACATTACAATTAAGTCAACTCTATATCAAGCAAAGTAAAGCTAAGAAGTGAGTTTGTTTGGCCTTGCGTGATGTTCTACCACCTCTTTTTCATGCTTTGTTATAATTCTAATTTACAGAAATAAGACATTGTTTAATATAGATCACTATACGCATTTGTTTGGTCTTAGTTCAGTAAATTAATTAAAATTATTTTTGTTTTGGATTTCCAGCTTTGAACCCGTGCTTCTTTGAACCTATGTCCAGTAGCGCCCTTTGTTTGAAAGGTTGTTTGGGAATTCATGTTCACCCTATACAAAATTGGATTTAGTTAGGTCGTCCTTTGTTGCTCTGCTTATGCGTACTCTAGCTTCATAATGTAATACGTTTCATCTGTATTAATCTTTGCTGTGAAAAAATTAAAAGAAAATTCAAAAAATAGTTCGAGATCGGCAGAGTGTATCTCTTCACTTTTAATTGCTGACATCTTCCGCTCACTCTATTACTTCATCAATGTTATCTTAGTATTGAATATAAATCAGCTTGATCAACAAGTCCTCAATTCAAATCATGTCATTTTTTTGACCAAAAAAACTACCCTACTTTTAAATGAACTTTTTTTGCGTGTGGTAGTTTGCTCAATAATACTAAAACACTGAAACTACCCTACTTTAGTTTGCTCAATAATACTAAAACACTGACTAATATCCTATAAAACTTAGTTGTCTTTTTTATCTACTTATATTGCTATTAACATGACTAGCAAAAAAATAAGTCATGCCGATATCAACTCGCAACAACGCGCGAGGCAAATCTATGACAGCATAAACCTCTAATGTGTAATCTAACTATGAAACATATACACTAGCTGTGCTCATAAATGCATAAAAAGTCTACATTTATAACTATACATTGCCCTCATTAGAATCACATAAATGCACTATTAGCCGACATAAATCGTAATTTTCAATTTCTTTTTTCTTTCTTTCCCACTCTTTACCCCTGTCACCCGCGCCCCGTGCGCGGGCCCCACACCTAGTTATATACAATGGAAGTGCCTCTGCAGCATTATGTTGCTTTCCGCTGGTCACTTGTGAATCATTATCAGAGCAATGAAATATTTTTCTTAAGAACTCCTGGGGAATGGGAAGGTTTGATTGATTGGAGAACTAGGTGTCAAGAATATCATGCTGTTCTCGGAATTACAGAGTTGACGTTTTACGTCCACTTAGTACTTCCTGCTCGGTACTTGGTATAGAACTATTATTGTTGTACTTGCAAATTTGCAATGTGTCTCATATTCCAGCTTCAGGTCTAGCTTCAAGTGAAGAGGAGCGGAGTAGTTAGGAACCAAACTTTCTAATCACTACCCAGCTCATCATCCTTATGATATGATCCTGTCGTTTTGGTCTCGAGGTATACTTTATATATATATGCGATGGTGATCTTTGGCCGGGTGTTGGTGATTCGGCGACAGTCGTTCTTGTGGCTGTTGGAAAATATACGTGGACTTGACATTATCACTTAAGTATTTTACAATTGAATTAATTAAGTATAATAGCTGAATTATATAACAAGTAAATCCTAAATCAGTTGTTATCAAAATGTATATCTCTTGGTAAACCTAGGACTCTCACAGAGTTGTTAACCTGTTAACAATAAGGAAAAAGATAAGTTTAGTCTCTTAAAAGATAACACTCCTATTAGCTTTGGGCTCTCTATGGGTGAGCACAAAGAGGAGTTTATGCCTATATAAATACATAAGAGATATTCTCTGAATACACACCCCTTCAAACTAAAACTAGTTCTAATAAGCAAGCAATTATTACCTCTTCTGATTTAGCTTCAGGGATATAATAGAAAGTGTGATCAACAAACTAAGATAAAATTTCAAAAGGAGTTATAAGGGATTGACCCACCTGGAAAACAACAAGAGCGAGAAGGGCTATAAGGAGGAAGAAGGAGATGAGCCAAACGTAAAGATCCCCCATATATCCTCTCTCTTCTGTTTTCTTTGATATTGCAAGCTCACGACGACTTCAGAAAGTACATTTTTAATGGAGATAGTATAGGTATGTAAGTGATCGTCAAATGACACATTTTCCCAAATCATTGTAATACGAAGACTGAATTAACCATCTCATAATATTTTCCCTCCAAAAATGGTGTGTGCTATCATGTGTGAAATTTTACATGATTGATTTGATCATATATATTTCATATTGCAAATTTCATACAAATTTCATAGTTAGTCCTCCTCATGCATCTTTCTTGCTATATATAAGTTTATGTGGTTGTCTTCTCAAACTCATACCAACACTATCTAGCTAATTGAGAGTTCTAATTGAAATTTTTGTCATGGATAGTAATAAAAAGTCCAGCAACCAAAACCAAAGCTCCGGCCAACATATCCAAAGCTCCGACAACCACAGCACCAGTCGCACTGTCGACATGGGTGCTTACAAGCCCCCACAACCTATTCAACAACCTCCTCCCATGTATGACAAGACCACCCGTGATACCAAATCCAAAGATGCCACGGACAAGAAGAAGAAGGAAAAGAATTCAGATGGCCATTAGGGTGAGGGTTGGGTTTAGGGATAGGAATTAGAATATAAGATGGTAGTTTTATATATCAATGTTTTTAATAAGCGCTTTAATTAAGGCGAGTTTTACTAACTCCCTTATAGTTATAAGGAGGACTAACTATGATATATATAAAACTACCTATCCTTTTAATTAAAGCGCTTATTAAAAACATTGATATATAAAACTACCATCTTATATTCTAATTCCTATCCCTAAACCCAACCCTCACCCTAATGACCATCTGAATTCTTTTCCTTCTTCTTCTTGTCCTTGGCATCTTTGGATTTGGTATCACGGGTGGTCTTGTCATACATGGGAGGAGGTTGTTGAATAGGTTGTGGGGGCTTGTAAGCACCCATGTCGACAGTGCGACTGGTGCTGTGGTTGCCGGAGCTTTGGATATGTTGGCCGGAGCTTTGGTTTTGGTTGCTGGACTTTTTATTACTATCCATGACAAAAATTTCAATTAGAACTCTCAATTAGCTAGATAGTGTTGGTATGAATTTGAGAAGACAACCACATAAACTTATATATAGCAAGAAAGAATGAAAGATGCATGAGGAGGACTAACTATGAAATTTGTATGAAATTTGCAATATGAAATATATATGATCAAATCAATCATGTAAAATTTCACACATGATAGCACACACCATTTTTGGAGGGAAAATATTATGAGATGGTTAATTCAGTCTTCGTATTACAATGATTTGGGAAAATGTGTCATTTGACGATCACTTACATACCTATACGATTTCTCATGTAACATTGCCACTACCATCACTTCAAACAAGATGAATTGGTGTTAAGCACCTCAACAAGCACATTGCAAGTTGACACTTGACAGCATGTACAACAAAACTGAAGAAAACTCCCGAATTGGTGCTCCTTGGGTAAAAAGCAACACCCTTCGCATGTGGGATCATGTTTCACACAAGGATATGACACTGGATCAAAGACGTCTTCAATTTACTTTTTTCAATAACACCCTTCTAGATGGTACTTGGTTTCAGCTTCGACCTAATGCTAGTTGGAAATCAATTTCAATCTATATCAAAGAAACCCTGCCATCACTAAACGCGAAAATACAAACATACATATACAACAAACATGAAAGTGAATTCGCAGAATGACATATGATTATGTAGACAAAAGTAAGATCATTGAAATAAAGCAACAAGTAACTCAGATGTAAGAGCTAAACTACTACACCTATGTGCTCTATTAACATTTGCAATTAAAGTAGTTAATTTTACTCACATTTCTTGTATCACCGACATAAATCGATCACCCAAAAACGCAGACTTTAGCACATAAACACCCCTTCAAACTAAAACTAGTTCTAATAAGCAAGCAATTATTACCTCTTCTGATTTAGCTTCAGGGATATAATAGAAAGTGTGATTAACAAACTAAGATAAAAATTTCAAAAGGAGTTATAAGGGATTGACCCACCTGGAAAACAACAAGAGCGAGAAGGGCTATAAGGAGGAAGAAGGAGATGAGCCAAACGTAAAGATCCCCCATATATCCTCTCTCTTCTGTTTTCTTTTAGCTTCCTACTAACTCAATCTATGTCTCTCTCTCTCTGTGTTTGGAATTTATAACAGTAAGGATGAGATGGGCTAAAACAGCGCGTGGTGGAGAATTCACGCGCAGCCGTGTGTGGCTGCGGATCGGAGAAGAATGTTTCTTTATTGATTTGGGATGGTCGGAGGAGACTCGAAGACGGCAGAGTCAAACCAACGCGGTGCCCCGAGGATGAGTTTGGTTCTCTATTAGCTCCTACTTCTGTTTTGTTTTTATATTAACAAAGCGCAAAAGATCGGAAACAATTCTTTAAAAAGGCCCATAAAAATATAAAAGGCATCCAAGCCTATGCCCTATGCGAAAACAACAACAACCTAATTAAATAGGAATGAAGTAAAATCGTCCACACAACTCGAGCTCGACTAAGAATTTCATCTATCAGCTCGACAATATACAGAAACATACGTCAAACTCGAACAGAACTATAGGATGATTGATGTCTTGAGGAACACAAGTCATGGTTAACTACTGACCATGAGATTATTTGGTTATAATTTTGGCTTGCTTGTGTTTAGTTTTGTTCATAAAGCTTTTAAGTAGTTATCAGTTGATTATATATGTCATTATGTCAACAATTTAATCTATATGTTATCAATGTTCAATTAGATGCATATGATGTATCACAATTCCACTTAATCTCGAATATGACCCTGTTATGGCTTGAGTTTAACCATTAGGTATATCACCATGGTATCATTGTGTCTCAAATTGAACTATGAGAAGGCATCAAAGTCATCATCTTATGTATCATTGCCTTTAGCGTAGGAGGGCGTTACTCCAATACTTTGCTAAAGATTAGGCTTTCAAATAATTGAGCATAGCTAATGAATGATCATAAGGAGGGGTCATATGCAGTTTTAAATTCATAAAATAGTACTTCCATTGACTTGGAGGAAGACTTGGGTGACGTTAATGTCATCATCCTTAATCCCAATAGCTTCTTTGCTCAAAAGAAAAGATGTTCATGTAACTTTCATATATGGATCATCCAAATATGGCCAAAATTTCGGACGATGTTTATTAGAGTCTATATGAGTCGCCGATTCAAAGAATCTGAATCATAATATACGTGAAATATATTCACAATATTGACTCATAAGTTGTGCGCATTCATTAGAAGCGATACATAAGAAATCATTCAATTTTCACAATGAGTTTCAAGGTGATAAACGTTGGCACGAATATCTTTAAGTAGTGAGCAAGGTTCGATTGCTTCTTTATGCATAGATAGCATATGTGACTTTGAATCATAATGTCATAAGACATTGAAACTTTTGAGCATGAGAATGCTCTATGATTATATGTGATGAACTAGTCATCATAGTCACAATGCATTTATAAAATCCATGAAGATTAGCTACACACTCATTGTCTATATGATACATTCATAAGAGTGTAGAGACAAGGTTTTATGTCAAGTCATATAAACCGAAATATATATGCAATTCCTATAGAGTGCGTTACATGGCGTGTAGTATCACAAGATAAAGCATAGGCATGCTTAAATGCGTAGTAAATACATCCTTTAACGCTCAAAAATAGAGCCGAAAAACAACCAAATGAGCCAACATCGATACTGTATAGACATAAATGTCTAAAAACCAAGTATTAAGGACCAAGGCCATGAGCTAGCTATCCGAGGCCGAAGCCAAGCTAGAGTGGAAGCCAAGCCGAAGCAAGACAAGGGAGAGGCCGGGATCATGTATAAGCGGGTGCAATGCTTCCCAAAGCCGAAGCCGAGGCAGTGCACGGGCTAGGAGAGGCCGAGCAAGTGCTAAGGCACGCCAAGGCCGAAACCAAGGCGTGTCGAGGCAAAGACAAAGGCTTATGGGGCCGAGGCTTGATGTTGGAGTCGAGGTCATGCGGGTTGCTGATGGCTAGCCGAGGCCGAGGTTAAGGCTTACCGAGGCATAAAGCAAGGACCTGACAAGGCCGAGGCCATGCTAAAGGGCCAAAGGCATGCCGAGGCCGAAGTCAAGACGTGCCGGAGTGAGTGCATGGGCTTATAGAGCCGAGAGGGGCAGGCTGGTCGGGCCCTGTGTAGGCCGACGCCAGGGCCGAGGCTAGGGCGGGGCTAGACGGGCGCCTGCGTGCCAAGGTCTGGAGACCAAGGCGTGCCTCATTGTTTGGTTGTGGCGGAGCTGTTGTCCAAGCAGCACGCAAGCCAAGCCAAGGCTGAAACCGAGACTAGGCAAGGCGGGCTTTGGTGTGCGCAAGTGTGCTGAATCCGAGGCCGGGCAATGCGCATGCATCCGCGCATGTATGCAAACATGTCTATTTGTTGCTTGACGAGCATATGCTCGTTTATCTTTGTGATTTTCGAGTTAACATCACCAATTAGATTGGTGAACTCAAATCAACATGCCATGTAATTGTGTAATGCGATTCATTGCATTCACATATAGCTTTGTAGGGAATCGAACCATGTATGCATTATAAAATTCTCGTTCGTTCATTTACTTGAACAATATGAGAGAATTAAGATTAAATGCCAACGGTTACATCGAGATTTTGACCATAAAAAGTGTATCGACTAAGTAGCATTAGTCACACATGTGAGGTCTATGCCTTCACAAAATCAACGGATTTGTAGTCACTTTGACTATGAAATTGAAGTCATATGCTTCATTTTGTCGCAAATTATCTTTTGCTTTTGAAATCCGTAATCATAAGGATATACTCTCATCTTCTTCCATGTATCTCTTGTATACATTGACCATATGATTGCATTATTTGTAATTGTTGAACCGATGTAGAACCATATCAATGACATAATTCTCTTTCTTTTTTTGCAATGACCCCTTTTTTTTTTCTTTATGACATGGGGGTTTCGAGGCGTAGCCTCCCCCTCTTTTTATGGGCGCATTTTGCGGTCAATTTTTTTTTTCTCAAAAGAATAAGAGGGAAGGTATTGAATTTAAGTCGAGACCAAAATTATGGTAACTCAATTCAATATCTGTTGTGACAATTTCCGTCACATATCGATGTTACAACGACAATTTCCGTCGCACATCATTAGTTTGTCCCTTTGTGACTCCCTTAGGATCGTCACAAGCATCGACAATATTATGTCGGAATCGTGATAAAATAGTCACGAAGAGTTGTGGTTCACAGTGACATCACAGCCACAAACACAACTTTGGACGGTAACATCACAGTTACTCCTTAAATACTATGATACGCTAGGGTGGGTGGGGCCCCTTTGTATCGTCCTGAAAAACACACAAGTTCCAACATACAAATTCAAATAATTGAAATTACGAAAAACAGGAACTTTTATTAAATCATACTTGCTAGTTCGCCAAATGAACTACGTAGAAATATAAATTGCGCTTCAGGACTCGGTTCTAATCCTTGTGCAAATTTGAGATGCTCTTCCATGTACGTGCAACGAAATAATCCTCGTAATTCCATCGTGTTGCATCGTGCAATAAGTTTCATGGAAAAGAAAAACATATGGTTAGTCATATTTACCATATACATGTAGTAAAACTAATTAGAGAATTACTGCAGTAACTGTTTTAACCTGTAGGATAAAAACATTTTATTTGGGGTAAGTACAATTACCGTTTTGCCCTTGAACAGTGAAGTGGGTTTACAGCTGACTCGGGTCGGGTTAGTTACTCGGGTCAGGTCCAAGGATCCGGGTTGAATTCTTCGAATCCGGGTCTGAGGACTGGTCGGCGTCGTCTGGTTGAGCTCGGGTCGGTGCCGTCGGGTTGCAGGCGCTATGCCAGGCCAACCGAGGTGTGCATCAGAAATAGCGCTACTCGACCCTGGGCTGCTTAATCGATTGACGCTCCTCATCGATGCTGCGAGGCGTCAGCGATGGGGCTGGGTTGGGCTCGTCGGCTCAAGGCGGCACGGCTGCGGCGTTGCGCCGCTGGCTAGTCGCTCCCAGTAGACGGGTTTCGCAGAACCATCGCCGACGAAGAGAGGTTGGATGCCTAGAGAAAATTTATGGGTGCCCTGAGCGTATTCCAATCTCTGCCGACAAAGTGTCGTCAGCAGAACTGGGGTCCTCACTCTTTCTTGCTTTTCCGACGAAAAAATTGTCACCAGAAGTTTTGTTTCACCTTCGTTACCGACAAAATGGTTGTCGGCAGAAAAGAGAATTTAGGATTTTTTGGATTTTTCTTTAGATCGGAACCCTAGGGTTTTTGATTTTTTTTTTTTGGCTATTAGACGAAGGCTAGATCCACGTGCTGATAACGTGTTGTAGGATAAACAATAGACAAGTAAAGCGTAGTTTTATTGATTGATAAGGAGACCTTTATTAAATCGTAGGATAAACAAACAGCATAGCCGACGAAATTTTATTAAATCGTCGGCTATAGTTAAAACACCATAGCCGACGAAATTTTATTAAATCGTCGGCCATACTTAATGGATTTCGTCGGCCATACTCAAAAATACACGACGAAATTCGTCGGCTATTTCACCCACGTTTGCCCGACGAATTTTTGGACTCGTCGGCCATACTTAACTATAGCCGACGAAATTTTTTTTTTCGTCGGCCATTGGTATTACCGACGGCGTATTACCGACGACTTATGGCCGACGAAATTTTCGTCGGCAGAGGGTATAGCCGACGAAAAATTGGAATGGCCGACGAAAAAATTTTCGTCGGCTATTCGGCCGTATCTGGTAGTGCATGTTGCCTCGCTAAAACCTTGCCAAGCAAAACAAAACCACTTGGGTAAAAAATAAAAAACTTGGTTGAAGGGAAAAGAGCACAACGCACTAACTACAATTGAAGATTACATGTGAGGTAGACTCGCCCTGATGTCTACGAGACAACTCCCCCTGATTGATTACTCAATCTCGGAGTTTAGATTAACGGCGTATACAAACGCTCCTCACAAGCTTCAAAAGTAGGCGTGGAAAATGATCGAGTCATTGAATACGGCCATATTATCCTTGTATTAGACCAGTTATACTTAGCTTACTGGGTCTTAAGGAAGAATGTTGCTTAACAACTCAAAATTAGAGTTCGCGTTGAAAATCAGATTCACGTAAAGTATGTGGACGGTAAATGGTATTGAGCACTTGTGGTGGCGCAATATGGCACATAAAGTATGTGGACGGTAAATGGTATTGATCGTTAACACTTATACGTTAACAAGATGCATTCCGTTATAAAATGTAATATGCATGTATGCTTCCTGAAATGTTTCACTAAGTTCCAGGACACCAAATACAACCAAGTTTTAACAGTAGGTAAGCACGTGTGTTAGGACTCCAACGCCGCCGGCCTCATCGCCGGAACCGGCCGGAAACATACCCTATCCCTAAATCCAACCCTCACCCTAGTTGTTCTCTGAATCCTCTTCCTTCTTCTTCTTGTCCTTGGCATCTTTGGATTTGGTATCATGGGTGGTCTTGCCATACATGGGAGGAGGTTGTTGAATAGGTTGCGGGGGCTTGTAAGCACCCTTGTCGACATGTCAGAAACCACCGCAAAAGCTATGAGGTGGCACGGTGAGCGGGACGCGGGAGACGCAGATATCATGACACACATCTCTGACGGAGCGGCTTGGAAGCATATAAACAATGAGTTTCCTCATTTTGCGTCAGATGTCAGAAACGTCAGGCTCGGGCTCTCAACCGACGGGTTCAACCCTTTCGGCACCATGAGTCTTTCATACAGTATATGGCCGGTGGTTTTGGTACCTTACAACCTTCCTCCGTGGATGTGCATGAAGAATGAATATAATATGTTGACGTTGTTGATTCCGGGGCCTGGTTACCCAGGGAAATGTCTCGATGTGTATATGAGACCATTGATTGAAGAGCTTAAGGTATTGTGGGACGTTGGTCATCCCACTTTTGACAAGTACAAGCAGGAGACGTTCCAGATGCATGCCATGGTTATTGGTACCATCAGTGATTTTCCTGCTTATGGGATGTTGTCGGGCAGCGTTGTTAGGGGATACAAGGCTTGTCCAGAGTGCCTCAGCGATTATGGGAGCACCCCTCATTGCAACAAGATATGCCGAATGGGTCATCGTGTGTTCCTTCCGGCGGATCACCACTGGCGTTACGAGTCCGCCGCATTTGATGGAACCGAAGAACACGGCCGTGCTCCCAGAAGATGGACAGGAAGAGAAATTTTCGCAAGACTTAATTAGTACGATTTTGGGCCCCTCAGCAATCATCCCGATATTGTAGCGGAAATACCTGAAAGGCCTGAGGAGTACAAATTCTGGACACATAGGAGCATATTGTGGGAACTCCCGTACTGGTGTGAGTTGCTGATCCGTCACTTCCTAGACGTTATGCACATAGAAAAAAATGTTTCTGAAAGTGTGGTGGGCACAACGCTGAACTTGGAGGGGAAGACGAAAGACGGTCCTAAGGCTCGCACTGATCTGCAAAACATGAATATCAGAAAACCACTATGGTTGAAACAAGGGAAGAGAAAAATGCCTCAAGCTCCTTACACCGTCAAGCCTGAGCATAAATCAGAAATTTTGCATTGGATAAGTGAGGCCAAGTATCCTTCAGGCTTTGCTGGAAATATAGCCAAGTGTGTCAACAGACAATGCAACAATCTGTACGGGTTGAAAAGTCATGACAATCATATCCTGCTACAACGTCTCTTCCCTGTTTTCATTCGACCGTTCCTTCCCCGTCACGTTGTGCAGCCGTTAGTAGCGTTGGCAAGATTTTTCCAGAAGGTATGCACACGGGAAGTGAGAAAATCTGACCTCCGGGAAATGCAACAAGACATCGTTCATATCATGTGTAAATTTGAGATGATATTTCCTCCAAATTTTTTCGACATCATGCCTCACCTCATGATCCATCTTCCTCGGCAGTTGTTGCTTACCGGTCCTGTGCACTTCACTTGGATGTATCCGATGGAAAGGTACGTATTTTACACCTTATGTTAATTTCCTCATCAATATATGTGATATAGTGTTAATGTACTATCATAACACTTTAAAAACTTGATTTATAGGCAACTTGGACAATACGGTGGTTTTGTCCAAAACAGATCCGCACCTGAAGGATGTATAGCTGAAGCATATATTGCGCACGAGTGCGTTACCTACATGAAGCTGTATTTCGGAGCGTTACAGGAAAGCATACCGGAAGATGTACCTTCACAGTTCAATATTTCCATACTCTCTGACGATGTTGTACTCGGTGGAAACATGCCAGTTTCCTATAAGTTGAAAGATTATGAGGTAGCCATTGCACATTGGTGGGTACTAATCAACTGTCCAGAAGTTCAGTTTTGGAAGGACATACATCTACGCTGTGAAGGAGTAGCAAGTGATCGCGATTACCACAACTAGACATTCGCAGAGTATTTCGGCCGCTGGGTACGTACCTTTAACACTATTTTATACGTGTTCATATATTATTGTGTATATTTATTCATATTTATAGTTGATTCTGATGGTTGCAGATGGACCTTATTGCAAATGATAATCACCCAAATTGGTCGCACGAACTCAGACTTTTAGCGAGGAGGCCGGTCTATTCAAAAGTTTATGCGACGTGCAAGGTGAATGGTGTGTTATTTCGATGTGAAGACAGAGACCTCAGACTGAAAACACAAAATTCAGGGGTTATGGCACATGGTGGGGATGGTGGAGTTGACTATTACGGTGTTCTCCATTCAGTTGTGGAACTGCATTACGGGGAAGGCATGAAAGTGCACCTTTTCAAGTGTAGATGGTTTGACACACGGCCGCAGAGCATGAAAACCGATCAATACGGCGTAAGTTCTGTGAACACTAGTACATCATGGTATGAGGACGACCCGTTCGTTTTAGCCACATGGGTGAAACAAGTGTTTTATCTTGATGATCTCGCCAAGGGTGACCCGTGGAAAGTAGTCAACACTATCCACCATCGCAACATTTACCGGGCGTCTAGACTTGGAGTGGCTGAAGAGAACGAGGAAGGGGGCACCGCGTATCAAGAGCCCAACTCAAACGGTATTCCTGACTCCTCTTTTATTCGTCTAGACACGCCGGTGCGAATTCGACGTGAAGAGCCACTGCTTGTTGATGTTGATCCAATTGAAGAAACTAACGAGGACTCTAGTGGTGAGGAAAGACATAGATTACCCCTATCGAGCAATTCAGAAACCGAAGAAGACTCATCCGATGATTCCGATTACAATCCGACGGATTAAGTAATTTAAATGATGTAATCCTTTCATTTGTAATCAACTCATTTCTAATGAACGGGCGTGGGGATGAGCCTCCCAGCTAGGCTGGGTTCCAAACCCCTTAAACAAAAATTTGAAATATGTTGACTGTTGGGTTTCTGATTTTTTATGTTCAATTTTGGTTATATGTGAACAGGACATCGGAATAGGAGAGGTGTAAAACCACTGATTTTTTTGGTTTTTTTTTTCAGAGAATGGCCGACGAAAAATGCATTATTTCGTCGGCTAAACGGACAATGGCCGACGAAAATTAATTATTTCGTCGGCCATAAGTTATTTAAAAAAAAATATTTTACGAACAATGGCCGACGAAAACTAATTATTTCGTCGGCCATAAGTTATTTAAAAATAATTATTTACGAACAATGGCCGACGAAAAATAACTATTTCGTCGGCCATAAGTTTTTAAAAAAATAATAATATTACGAACAATGGCCGACGAACATTAAATATTTCGTCGGCCATAAGTTTTTAACAGAAAACGACAAAACAATAGCCGACGAATACTAGGTTTGATTTCGTCGGCTATGATTAAAAAAAAAACAAAAAAAGAGCAGTTTCCATTTTCTATCACTATCGACAAACCATTGCTTCATCCTTCAAATGCAAATGTGTCGTGAAATAAGACATGACCGAAATATTGAAATACGGCTACGGTTGAAAAATGGGAAGATTCCGACAAAATCTGTGTGCCGAATGTTGCGGTTAGGCGGTTTTTACTCCCGTTTTCCTATGTGTAGCCTGACGGTCGGTAAATATTTGGAGGGAAATTTTTATACGATTAGTCGCGTCTCATCGATCTGAAACTATTCTCTGTTGAAGGTCAGGCCAAAAAACGTAATTTAGACGGGCCAATTTCCGTTTTAAAGCGTTTAGAGGTTTGACTTTGCGGTTTGACCGTCCCGATCGAGCCTTCAACGTTGTCAGATGTAGTTGGATTTTTTTTCATACATGTATTTAATCTTAACGGTGATATCTGACGGTTGGAATAGATTTTCCAAACTTTGAGATTCAAAATCGGAATATATGCACTAACGTTCCTTAACTTGTTTATTAAGTGTTTAAGTGAATGTATAGTTTCAAATACCTATTATACGTAGACCCTTCAAATGCAAATGTGTCATGAAATAAGATATGACCGAAATATTGAAATACGGCTACGGTTGAAAAATGGGAAGATTCTGACAAAATCTGTGTGCCGAATGTTGCGGTTAGCTGTTTTTTACTTCCGTTTTCCTATGGGTAGCCTGACGGTTGGTAAATATTTTGAGGAAAATTTTTATACGATTAGTTGCGTCTCATCGATCTGAAACTATTCTCTGTTGAAGGTCAGGCCAAAAAACGTCATTTAGGCGGGCCAATTTCCGTTTTAAAGCGTTTAGAGGTTTGACTTTGCAGTTTGACCGTACCGATCGAGCCTTTAACGTTGTCAGATGTAGTTGGAATTTTTTTCATACATGTATTTCATCTTAACGGTGATATCTGACGGTTGGAATAGATTTTCCAAACTTTTAGATTCGAAATCGGAACATATGCACTA
The DNA here is from genome assembly GCA_963682095.1 of Potentilla sterilis. Lineage (NCBI taxonomy): Eukaryota > Viridiplantae > Streptophyta > Magnoliopsida > Rosales > Rosaceae > Potentilla > Potentilla sterilis. The sequence goes on along the minus strand of OY821760.1, from coordinate 38,676,422 downwards.
ATGTTCCTTAACTTGTTTACTAAGTGTTTAAGTGAATGTATAGTTTCAAATAGTTACTATACGTAGACCCTTCAAATGCAAATGTGTCGTGAAATAAGATATGACCGAAATATTGAAATACGGCTACGGTTGAAAAATGGGAAGATTCCGACAAAATCTGTGTGTCGAATGTTGCGGGTTGCTGTTTTTTACTCCCGTTTTCCTATGGGTAGCCTGACGGTCGGTAAATATTTTGGGGGAAATTTTTATACGATTAGATGCGTCGCATCGATCTGAAACTATTCTCTGTTGAAGGTCAGGCCAAAAAACGTCATTTAGACGGGCCAATTTCCGTTTTAAAGCGTTTAGAGGTTTGACTTTGTAGTTTGACCAAAAGTATAGCCGACGAAGTTATATTTCGTCGGCTAAAGTCTGGTGATCCGCGCCTTTCCATTATCCACCGTTGGATGGGGGAGATCGGACGGATGCTGAGGGACGAAGACTATAGCCGACGAATTATGTAATTTCGTCGGCTATGCCACAGCATGGCCGACGAACAATGAATTATGTAATTTCGTCGGCTATGCCATATCATGGCCGACGAAATCGATTTATTTCGTCGCCTATACTATACCATGGCCGACGAAATCGCTTTATTTCGTCGGCTATACTATCGGGTATAAGTAAAATGCAGCCAAACCCTAGCCTCCATTTGCCCCATTTTCCCTAAACAATCTTCCTCCTCGAATCCGGCCCTCCTTCATCCGCCGATCCTCCTCCCTATTCCGGCAGCCCGGCGCCTCCTCCTCCTCCTCCTTGGTTCGGCAGCCCGGCGACTCCTCCTCCTCCTCCTTGGTTCGATCCGCCGCCCCTCCTCCTCCTCCTCCTCCCTGTTCCGGCAGCCCCGGCCGACCCTCCTCCTCCCCGATTCGGTACCCGGCCCCCCTTTTTTTTTTTTTGTTTGTTATTTAATTGTTAATAAATTAAATTATGGTTAATAAATTATATATAATTGTTAATTTAGATATAATTGTTAATTTAGGTATAATTTATGTATTTATATGTTAATTTGTGTATAATTTATGTATTTATGTTAATTTATGTATTTATGTTAATTTAGGTATAATTTATGTATTTATATTAATTTAGATATAATTTATGTATTTATGTTAATTTAGTTATAATTTATGTATTTATGTTAATTTAGGTAGAATTTATGTATTTATGTTAATTTAGGTATAATTTATGTATTTATGTTAATTTAGTTATAATTTAGGTATTTATGTTAATGTATGTAATTTTTAGGTTTTTATGTTAATTTAGGTAATTTTGGTAAAATTTATTTTAATTGTATAATTTAGGTGTAATTGTATAATTTATATGTATAAATTGGTTATTATATAAATCGGTAAATATTAAAATATGTTAGTATTATTGGGTATTATAGTAATTAGAATTTGTTATTTAATATAATATAATTTAATATTAATTAATGTATTAATGCGTCTGGCTTTAGATGGCCGATGCATTTAGGCAGTTCTTCGGAGGCCGTCGTTCTAGATCTAGAGGTTCTGGAAATGCCGCCGGTTTTGGAAATGCCGCCGGTTCCCCAGACTCCGAGAGGACGGCTAGCCAGCCTGAGAGGACCACCAGCCAGCCGCGGAGGAGTGTGGATGCAGCCCAGCCGCGGCGGAGTGTGAGTGCTTGGCACCAGACCCTTCTCCAGGCGGGGCGGCCGTCGAGCACTTCACTTCCGTATGTCGATCCCTCTGTGGCGCCGAGGTTTAGTCGGCAGCTGTTTCACGAGGAGATAGCTGCCGACGTTCCTCAGGTTCGTATGCCTGAGGTTCATCGGGAGCCGATGCCGAGTCCGACTCAGTCTGCTGGTGACTCGACTGAGGGGCCTACTCTCCCAAACCAGCTCTTCCTCCCCTACAACATTCCTGCGATACCCGAGGTCGACTATCAGGGTCGGCCCCAGTGGCCTGATATGCCTCAGTTCGTGAGTGCTGCGGAGGCATACCAGCAGCAGCCATGGGAGAGCCCTGACCTCCTGATTTCGGCGAGGAGAAAAGGAAAGTCGACGGCAACCGAATCATCGGGTTCAGGTAACATTTGATTTTATTAATTAAATGTTTTATTAAAATTAACGCACTAATATTTAATTTTATTAACCAATCGTCGTTTATGTGATAGGGACAGGCGCTAGCAGTTCAACCCAGAGGAATACCAGAGGTGTCATCAGTTTTGAGACGCTGAGGAGAACGGTTGAACGGAGCGGGAGGATCCAGATTGACGAAGCTCCTAATCAGGAGGTTGGGGCGAAAAAGAAATGCGACTACTCGGGTTGCGTGGGTGCACTCATTAGGGACAGAGTACCTATGTTGTGGGCTCGGTGGGCTGATGTGCCCGAAGAAATCAAGATGGAGTTGAACAACGCCGCGTCGGTGAGTAAATAAACAAATTTAATTTATTTATCGTAATATTTAAAAATTTTCGGTATTGTTATAATTATAAAACTAATAAAATATTATCTTTCAGACATACTTTGTGGTTGCGGAACACAAGCGGGGTTGGGCGGACTCCCAACAGAGCTCGAGGTACGTTGGGAATGTCTTATTTGATAATTTGAAATATTTTATGATATTAATCATATTTCTAATGCACTTTTGTTTTTTTCGTAGGTTCAAAGAGTGGAAGAACGAGCTCCGTTCCCACTATAACGAGTACGGCAACCGTGGTCGTATGGGTACTCCCAGAGAGTTCATGTTCAGGGAGTACGAGTGGCGTTGGTTGAGGACCGTAGTCTTCGACAACCCGGCTATGATGGTAAATACTAAACTTCACTATAAATGTTTATTTTATTAAAATTTTAATTATTAGTTTAAATATTTTATAATTATTTCAGTTATATTTTTTGATGCATTTTTCTAATATTTTATTATTTGTTTGAAGGAACGGTCTCGGATAAACTCGGAGAACCGCCGCCGTAACACAATCCTCCATCATGGCGGTTCAAGGCCGTTTGCACAATATCAGGAGGAGGCGCTCAGAGATCATCCTGATTGCAACCCCTACGTGGAGACGTTCAAGATCGCTTATCCACAAGCGACAGACGATCTCGTAAGTCGTTCATTATGATTTTAAAATTTAAATTATTAATTTTACTTAACTATCCATTTGTTAGAATATTAATTTTTTTTCCCCGTCCAATTAGGAGCGGGTGACCCAGGCCGAACAAGAGGTGCTCGAGCAAATAGTTCGGGAGACACAACCGGACATCTCAGAGGCAGATATGGAAGAAGCCGTGCGCCGGGTCGACCGCACCAATATCCAAACGGCGGCGAGGATGTTCAACGCAGCCTTCCCACAGCAGTCCAACGAGTACTACTGCCGGGGTTTGGGAGGTTCTGGACAAGGGCTCCTGAAGACCACTAAGGGAGGTCAAAAGAAGGGAGGCGGGGAGACCCAACATATGAGGGGGGAAGTGCAGCGATTGGCCGCAGAATTGGCGACCTCGTCCCAGACAGTAGAGGAGCTGCGCCGCAGACAACAGCAGTACCAGCAGTATCAGTTGGATATGGTCCGTTGGAATGCTGAGTGCGCCAGAATTCGGCAATACAACTACGACGGCCAGCAACAGTGGGTTTATGAGATGTTCGCGGCACAACAAGAAGGCCGTCCACCCCCGCTCCCGTTTCAGCAGTTAGTGGAGCCTCCAATGCCTGAACCTCTCGAGTTCGGTCAGCAGGATGATGCGCCTGATGCTGTAGATGACATCCTAGACTTTAGTAGTTTAGGGGATAATTAGGGTTATATTTTATGTATATTGGAACGAATTTAATAAAAATGGTATTTAGACGTGTTTCTTGTTGGTGCAAATGCATGAATTGTTTTTGTGATTTGCAGCTTGCTTGGAATGGTAATTTAGAAAATAATTTAATTTTTTTTTTCCAAATGCAAGAATAGCCGACGATTTTTGCATTATTTCGTCGGCTATAACAAGTATAGCCGACGAATTTTACCAATTTTCGTCGGCTATAACTTGTATAGCCGACGAAAATTGCCTTATTTCGTCGGCTATAACTAATTAATACCTATTAAACTAGTAATATATTTCGAGGAAATAGCCGACGAAATTTTATTAAATCGTCGGCTATAGTTAAAACACCATAGCCGACGAAATTTTATTAAATCGTCGGCTATAGTTAAAACAGCATAGCCGACGAAATTTTATTAAATCGTCGGCTATAGTTAAAACACCATAGCCGACGAAATTTTATTAAATCGTCGGCCATACTTAATGGATTTCGTCGGCCATACTCAAAAATACCCGACGAAATTCGTCGGCTATTTCACCCACGTTTGCCCGACGAATTTTTGGACTCGTCGGCCATACTTAACTATAGCCGACGAAATTTTTTTTTTCGTCGGCCATTGGTATTACCGACGGCGTATTACCGACGACTTATGGCCGACGAAATTTTCGTCGGCAGAGGGTATAGCCGACGAAAAAATGGAATGGCCGACGAAAAAATTTTCGTCGGCTATTCGGCCGTATCTGGTAGTGCATGTTGCCTCGCTAAAACCTTGCCAAGCAAAACAAAACCACTTGGGTAAAAAATAAAAAACTTGGTTGAAGGGAAAAGAGCACAACGCACTAACTACAATTGAAGATTACATGTGAGGTAGACTCGCCCTGATGTCTACGAGACAACTCCCCCTGATTGATTACTCAATCTCGGAGTTTATATTAACGGCGTATACAAACGCTCCTCACAAGCTTCAAAAGTAGGCGTGGCAAATGATCGAGTCATTGAATACGGCCATATTATCCTTGTATTAGACCAGTTATACTTAGCTTACTGGGTCTTAAGGAAGAATGTTGCTTAACAACTCAAAATTAGAGTTCGCGTTGAAAATCAGATTCACGCGCAGCATGACCTTCGTGTACTTAAATAGTCATAACTCCTTCGATACAGCAGGTATGAACAAACTGTAAAGAGTTCTAGAAACTAGACACCTATATATTTCCAGTGATATAAAGTACACAACGTTGTTCATCCGAAGCTGATCACAAAGCTCCGTCGAAGATGACTGATCTGTAAATTACATGACAGATTCGTCCTACTTTGCTAAAACAGTCATACCTCACTCAATATGATAGCTATGATCAAATGGTTGGTATCCATAGAAAGTAGACACATAGATATTTCCAATAGTACCAATTTAATCATTTTCCAGTGAGTGGGCAGTCATGTAGGTCTCAGAGAAGTCGACGTACAAAACCAGGCAGATTCTGGAATTGCCTATTGATGTGTCTTTCATGATGGGATCGAATGAGCCTTAACCTTTCTCTATTGAAAGAAAGTACCGCCATATACCATGGCATTGCGTGGGTGCGTCTAGCCATTACCTAGGCTTTATAAGTTTATTACGAATGAGATATCGAGTCGAGCATGTTATGACAAGTACATGATTGCGCACATGGTACTTAGATGGAGAATGTCATCTCCCAAGACTTCTCGTCACATAGACGAAATGAGTCTTCTCAAGACATCGACTGATCATGGGATACATATAAGCTTTGGTTTAACGTCCTTTAGATTGCCATAAGCCGATAGATGAATAAGTTCACCACTAGCGGTTCTCACATTTGAGACCAAGTATTCCCAAGATCCTTTCATTCTTAACGTCGGATTAGTGATATCTCAATCACAATTCATCCGGAGTTTACACGCAAATAGGCATGATTCTTTGCATTTCATCTCCAATCAAGTAGTCGCTCAACCGCTTATACAATATCCAACCATAAGATCTGAGCCCATATGGAGAACATCATAATCTAATAGCATAAGCACTTCGCGGTTTTTGCTCACTTGACTTGGGTGAAAATTGATCCGTTCATGATGTTTATGTACATCTCTTTACTTAGTCCCAATAGAGATGATTTAAGCTGCATATTCAGTTTTTCGGAACTACCTAACTGACAAGATAGTGGAGTGTGATATGACTCCATTATGATAACATATGTCATCGTAGTGGATTTCAGGGCGTTTGTGAGAGACCTTGCGCCATAAGGTGAGCCTAGACTCTTTTGCTCACTATGCTTTCCATCAAAGATTATCGATAGGGTTTACACTTGCGGTGTCGGCATCACTTGACCAAGAACCTATCTCTTCGTATAAACTGGATCGTATATCTTTCTGTGTAGGCCAATTCACAACGTTGGTATTTGCTTCAAAGAAGTGAGTGTTCGATATCTAACTCATAAACCACGTTCTCATGTACACTAGTGTAATTCGCATTTGTAGAGATCTCTATATGGATTGGCATTGCATTGAGGCGTCCCCCAATGATAAGCATAATCCAGAAAATCTATGAGACGAATGAGTTGTCATTGATCCAAGGATCAAGTTGTGTGATACTCGCATTCGGCGAGTGTATATCGAACTAAGTGCCCTCTCTACAATTCTTGTGAGAGTCACGGCCTAGTGACACCATCTACCACTATTGTGGAGTCACCATGTCACCATCTATGGGTGACAATGTGTCCATTTGTCCGGACATCAATCCTTACAGGCATGTTTGATACAAGAGTACGTACTATTCCGATCTTTTCCTTGAAAGACCAATAGTTTACTCTTTGCAGCATGTATATCAAGTCTAGTCACTTTAATTTATGGGACTTTGGAGAATATGATGAGGCACAGTGGGGATAAACCACGGCAATGTCAAGTCGTTCTACTTGAACAAACTTGTTCTTCTCTCCCTCTAACGACGGGGAAACTGACTCATAAAAAAAATTACATTAACGAGATCGCCTGTTAAGGTATTCGTATAGCGGACTATAGGTGGAAGCTTATGTCTTATTCAAAGACAAATACCCATCATTAAGCACTTGTGGTGGCAAAATATGGCACATAAAGTATGTGGACGGTAAATGGTATTGATCGTTAACACTTATACGTTAACAAGATGCATTCCGTTATAAAATGTAATATGCATGTATGCTTCCTGAAATGTTTCACTAAGTTCCAGGACACCAAATACAACCAAGTTTTAACAGTAGGTAAGCACGTGTGCTAGGACTCCAACGCCGCCGGCCTCATCGCCGGAACCGGCCGGAAACATACCCTATCCCTAAATCCAACCCTCACCCTAGTTGTTCTCTGAATCCTCTTCCTTCTTCTTCTTGTCCTTGGCATCTTTGGATTTGGTATCATGGGTGGTCTTGCCATACATGGGAGGAGGTTGTTGAATAGGTTGCGGGGGCTTGTAAGCACCCTTGTCGACAGTGCGACGGCTGTTGTTGTAGCCAGAGCTTTGGTTTTAATAAGCACTAGTTAATTTCTTAGTTAATTAAGGCGAGTTTAACTAACTCCCCTATAGTTATAGTTAAAATTTGTACTCGGCTATGTGCATTTCCCTCCCTAGCTCCCTCCCATTTATGTACTAATGATATTTTACTAAATAAAAGATATAATCTTTTGTTGGTACTTGATTTTTTTTTTTTTGGTAATTAACTTGTGTTAAAACCCTTTGGATGATTTCAAATTGTCAAATTAAGCAAATGGAAAGAGAATTTAGTTGCGGTTCTAACCAATAAATTAACAAAGGGTCCGGATCAAGGGACACCATATTTTACACAAAATTCTACATATGTTTTGAGCCATTAGATTTTATAACATTCAATGACCTATATTTATTGCGAGTATAATGTCAACAACAACATAGTGATGTGAAAAATGACATGGAATATATAAGATTTACTTAAATCATCAGTTTTTGTTAATATCTATTTCAATTATTAAAAATCAACCTAGAGCTAGAAGGCAAATTAGAGTAGAACACGATTCAAAAAGAAAATTGAAGGGAAAAAAAAAAACAAGAAGATGAACATATCCTGAAGTCCCAAGAGAAGAAAAAAAATTATGGTCTATAGAAAAAAATTGTTATTTGTTCAATCATCATGAGACAAACAAAGAGAATTACATAATTGACTTTAGTTAGTTTCATAGCTCAAACGTTCTTAAGAATATTGATGGATGAGACCAAACATAGGGTTCTTATGCATAAATCTGGTTGTGATTCAACCCACGATTTTCAATTATTCAAAATCTTTGTCATTGATTAAGCAATGGTTATTATGATATTATCGATCTTCCCTATGCAAACAATAATTTGTAATTGAAATCTTTGAATCATATTGTCTAAACAAAGCATATTATCGATCTTCCCTAAACAAAGCAACTTCATCTATCAACGACCCGCCATCATATTAAATTTGGATTCAATTGGGCATTAGGTTAGTTCAGTTTTGTTTCATAGAATATCAATCATCTTAAGTTCTTAACTATGAGGATGCTGTTTTGTTTTTTTTTTTTTTTAGGACTCTCAGACGAAGACTAGAGCCACGTGCTGGTAACGTGTTGTAGGATAAACAATAGATAAGTAAAGCGTAGTTTTATTGATTGATAAGGAGGCTTTTATATAGACATTACATCAAATATCCCGAATAATCAGGAATTCCCTATCTACTAAAGTAACTACTAATCTAGTCTAATTAGGTCAAGACACACATCAGAAGTTACGGAATTATCCTTCCTTGAACACTCCCTCTTGTGTCGCGTACCTAATGTGACACGGTGCATGACATGCTGCCTCGCTAAAACCTTGCCAAGCAAAACAAAACCACTTGGGTAAAAAATAAAAAACTTGGACGAAGAAAAAAGAGCACAACGCACCAACTACAATTGAAGATTACATGTGAGGTAGACTCCCCCTGATGTCTACGAGACAACTCCCCCTGATTGATTACTCAATCTCGGAGTTTAGATTAATGGCGTATACAAACGCTCCTCACAAGCTTCAAAAGTAGGCGTGGCCAATGATCGAGTCATTGAATACGGCCATATTATCCTTGTATTAGACCAGCTATACTTAGCTTTACTTGGTCTTAAGGAAGAATGTTGCTTAACAACTCAAAATTAGAGTTCGTGTTGAAAATCAGATTCACGCGCAGCATGACCTTCGTGTACTTAAATAGTCATAACTCCTTCGATACAATAGGTATGAACAAACTGTAAAGAGTTCTAGAAACTAGACACCTATATATTTCCAATTATATAAAGTACACAACGTTGTTCATCCAAAACTGATCACAAAACTCCGTCGAAGATGACTGATCTGTAAATTACATGACAGATTCGTCCTACTTTGCTAAAACAGTCATACCTCACTCAATATGATAGCTATGATCAAATGGTTGGTGTCCATAGAAAGTAGACACATAGACATTTCCAATAGTACCAATTTAACCATTTTCCAGTGAGTGGGCTGTCCTGTAGGTCTCGGAGAATTTGACGTACATAACCAGGCAGATTCTAGAATTGCCTATTGATGTGTCTTTTGTTGACAGTACATATAGTACACCGCCAAGCACATCCGGCGACCTCGTGGACCGTGCAACTGGCATCGGGGGTCCTACTTCTGGCATCTAGCGAGTAGTCCTGCACCCCGGCTACATCTCCATTGTTCCACATCACCGGTGCCGCACTCGGAAGCAGTGCCACCGGGCGCCTGAAGTAGCTTCGTGAGTAAGGAAATATGTAATAGTATAGTGAGCATCCCACATTAGAAACATGGTAAAGGAGGGAGCCTTCCTTCCCTATAAATAGGAGGCTTCCCCCTTAGTATTAGGGATCTTGGATCCAAGGCACTCCACCCTTGTAACCCGATGGCTTATTGGCCGTGCCTACTGGATTCCAAGTGGACGTAGCCGTGCCCTCCGATGGCACGGTGAACCACTATACTCGCTGTGTTCAGTATAGCTTTGTTATTATGGTTCTGTCAGGCCCCCGGGTTTGAGCAGAAACAATTGGCGCCGTCTGTGGGAAGGCTTACAAAAGGCTGTGTTGCTCTGCCGGCAAGCTACTGCCCGGACAACAGGTCAACCAGGCTGGCAGTCCGGCCCAGGCTAGCAGCCTGCCCAGCTAGCCCGCCCAGTACAAGTCAGCAGGCCAAGCAACCCTGCCCGGTCAACCCTGCCCGGTCAAGCCGGTCAGCTGCCCGTGTGGCCCAGTCAACGCGGGTCAACCCCTCGTCTCCCCCGGTTCCGCAGACTCGACCGGATCCTCCTTCGCCACCGCCATCTCCCTCCGCCTCGCACCTCCGGTTCGGCCACGTTCGACCCCGGCAACTCGCCCGCGACGGCCCGATCGCCAGTCCGGCGAGTCACCTGCGACTCCCCCGGTTCCGCAGCCTCGACCCCGGCATCCGTGGCACCGCTCGGAACTAGCACCCCGGATCGGCCCCAGTACCTCCGGTGGCTTCCTCTCCGGGCTCCGATGCGCAGTCTCCTCCGGTTCGGCCAGCAGCGGCAACGGACTCCTCCTCCTGTTCCATTCTCCTCCGGTTCGGCTCCTCCTCGCTGGGTCACCCTCCCCAGCCCATAGCTCTCCTCACCGACGCCAGCATCTCCGGGCGGTGCAGTTTCGCCCTCTTCAGATGACCGGCTCCTCCCTTCCGGTGCGTCGTCTCCGGTGCGGTGCAATTTCATCAACCCCGGCCGACTGGCTACCACCGGTACGTCACTCCTCTCCAGGACCGGCCCGGCTCGTCTCCCTCCTCCCGGGCGGAGCGGTGCGGTGGTCTTCATCACCGGACGAGGAGAGCCCGGACGAGGGTCCTCGGCCGAGAGAGAGAGGCCGGACGCGAAAGAAGCAGAGGAGAGAAATTGGCGGGAAATGGGAAAGTCAAAGCTGCATGATCCGGTCAGCTTCACCCATGCAAAACGGGCCGGGCCGGGTTCCATTGCAGCAATTTGGGCTACAGCGGTCCTGTTCAGCATCTTGGGCCGGCATCAGGGGTCAGGTTTCGAGCAATTTGGGCAGATCTTCTCTTGGCACCCAGCAATCCTCTCTGGGCACCCGCTGCTCCCAAACAGCAAAATCAAGCTGCTCTCTACACCCGTAGACATTCACCGGGCAACTTGGGAATCATTCTCGCATGCTATTCCAACACCCGGCAGCTTTCTCCAAAGATAAGTATTCTAACTTATCTATTATTACTCAACGCGTGCTTCACTTGTACATAATCTGTTGGGAAATATTGATAATTAGACGTGTGATATTAGTGCTGCTCATATCATTATGCATCGATTGATCATCTCAGCATTGCAATGCATCGCATATCAGTATGCATCATTGCACGCATGTCATTATGCGCTTATTAGTGCTGCTCATATCATTATGCATCGATTGATCATCTCAGCATTGCAATGCATCGCATATCAGTATGCATCATTGCACGCATGTCATTATGCGCTTATTAGTGCTGCTCATATCATTATGCATCGATTGATCATCTCAGCATTGCAATGCATCGCATATCAGTATGCATCATTGCACGCATGTCATTATGCGCTTATCAGTGCTGCTCATACAATTATGCATCGCATTACAATGCACTGCACTACGGTGCACGCATTCCAATGCATCGCATCAATGCATCACGTTACGGTAGACCTCGTCTTGATATGGCAGAACGCCCGGTCGAGGTCCACCCAGTTACATCTCACTTGGGGGACTCGTCTCGATATGGCATGCCGCCCGGTCGAGATCCGCCCATCGGTTACGTCGCATCCAACCGGCTTGAGAGCATTTTTCGGGAGCATAATCCACCCGGACCCATGGCATTTCACTGGGGGACTCGTCTCGATATGGCATGTCGCCCGGTCGAGTCTGCCTGCCTCCATGGCAAACGCATGGGCTTTATAAACCCGGGCGAGTTTACATCTAACACATGTACTCTTGTCCAGCAGGATAAAAACCCTGCATCGCACTGAACTGCGATACATTTGGGGATACATGGGAGACTCGTTATCTCAACACCACCCCACCGGGCAGATTGTTTCTCTAACACAGAACAAGTCTCCCCGCAGGCTAACAAACCTGCACATTTACCTCATCGCTTATTCAACACAAGCTGAGAAGAACTAGCAAGTGTTTACCGGCGCTTTAAAACAGCCCGCAACACCGGGGTAATCTCCCCGCAGCCTAGCAATATGGGACTCGTCTCCATAGCGGTCGAGTCCTCACATCATCATCCCATGCTGCTCATATCATTATGCATCGCATTACAATGCATCGCACTACGGTGCACGCATTCCAATGCATTACATCGCCAGCTCACCGATCCGTCCGACGGCGGAACGCCCGAACGGAATCGCCAGCTCTCCGATCCGTCCGACGGCGGAACGCCCGGACGGAATCGCCAGCTCACCGATCCGTCCGACGGCGGAACGCCCGGACGGAATCGCCAGCTCACCGATCCGTCCGACGGCGGAACGCCCGGACGGAATCACAGAGCACACCGATCCGTCAGATGGAGGAACGCCCGGACGGAATCGCCAGCTCACCGATCCGTCCGACGGCGGAACGCCCGGACGGAATTGCCAGCTCTCCGATCCGTCCGACGGCGGAACACCCGGACGGAATCGTCGAGCACACCAATCCGTCCGACGGCGGAATGCCCGGACGGAATCGCCAGCTCTCCGATCCGTCCGACGGCGGAACGCCCGGACGGAATCGCTAGCTCTCCGATCCGTCCGACGGCGGAACGCCCGGACGGAATCGCCAGCTCACCGATCCGTCCGATGGCGGAACGCCCGGACGGGATCGCCGAGCACACCGATCCGTCCGACGGCGGAACGCCCGGACGAAATCGCCAGCTCTCCGATCCGTCCGACGGCGGAACGCCCGGACGGAATCGCCAGCTCACCGATCTGTCCGACGGCGGAACGCCCGGACCGAATCGCCGAGCACACCGATCCGTCCGATGGCGGAACGCCCGGACGGAATCGCCAGCTCACCTAAACATAACCAGGCAGATTCTGGAATTGCCTATTGATGTGTCTTTCATGATGGGATCGAATGAGCCTAAACCTTTCTCTCTTGAAAGAAAGTACCGCCATATACCATGACATTACGTGGATGCGTCTCGCCATTACCTAGGCTATATAAGTTTATTGCGAATGAGATATCGAGTCGAGCATGTTATGACAAGTACATGATTGCTCACATGGTACTTAGATGGAGAATGTCATCTCCCAAGACTTCTCATCACATAGACGAAATGAGTCTTCTCAAGACATCGAATGATCATGAGATACATATAGGCTTTGGTTTAACATTCTTTAGATTGCCATAAGCCGATAGATGAATAAGTTCATCACTAGCGGTTCTCACATTTGTGACAAAGTATTCCCAAGATCTTTTCATTCTTAACGTCGGATTAGTGATATCTCAATTACAATTCATCCGGAGTTTACACGCAAATAGGCATAATTCTTTACATTTCATCTCCAATCAAGTAGTTGCTCAACCGCTTATACAATATCCAACCATAAGATCTGAGCCCATATAGAGAACATCCTAATCTGATAGCATAAGCACTTCGCAGTTTTTGCTCACTTGACTTGGGTGAAAATTGATCCGTTCATGATGTTTATGTACATCTCTTTACTTAGTCCCAATAGAGATGATTTAAGCTGCATATTCAGTTTTTCGGAACTACCTAACTGACAAGGTAGTGGAGTGTGATATGACTCCATTACGAGAACATATGTCATCGTAGTCGATTTCAGGGCTTTTGTGAGAGACCTTGCGCCATAAGGTGAGCCTAGACTCTTTTGCTCACTACGCTTTCCATCAAAGATTATCGATAGGGTTTACACTTGCGGTGTCGGCATCACTTGACCAAGGACCTATCTCTTCGTATAAACTGGATCGTATATCTTTCCGTGTAGGCCAATTCACAACGTTGGTATTTGCTTCAACGAAGTGAGTGTTTGATATCTAACTCATAAACCACGTTCTCATGTACACTAGTGTAATTCGCATTTGTAGAGATCTCTATATGGATCGGCTTTGCATTGAGGCGTCCCCCAATGATAAGCATAATCCAGAAAATCCATGAGACGAATGAGTTGTCATTAATCCAAGGATCAAGTTGTGTCATACTCGCATTCGGCGAGTGTATATCGAATTAAGTGCCCTCTCTACACTTCTTGTGAGAGTCACGACCTAGTGACACCATCTACCACTATTGTGGAGTCACCATGTCACCATCTATGGGTGACAATGTGTCCATTTGTCCGGACATCAATCCTTACAGGCATGTTTGATACAAGAGTACATACTATTCCGATATTTTCCTTGAAAGACCAATAGTTTACTCTTTGCAGCATGTATATCAAGTCTAGTCACTTTAATTTATAGGACTTTGGAGAACATGATGAGGCACAGTGGGGACAAACCACGGCAATACCAAGTCGTTCTACTTGAACAAACTTGTTCTTCTCTCCCTCTAACGACGGGGAGACTGACTCATAAAAAAATGACATTAACGAGATCGCTTGTTAAGGTATTCGTATGGCGGACTATAGATGGAATCATATGTCTTATTCAAAGACAAATACCCATCATTAAGCGTTTGTGGTGGCGCAATATGGCACATAAGGTATGTGGACGGTAAAGGGTATTGATCGTTAACACTTATACGTTAACAAGATGCATTCCGTTATAAAATGTAACATGCATGTATGCTTCCTGAAACGTTTCACTAAATTCCAAGACACCAAATGCCACCAAATTTTAACAGTAGGTAAGCACGTGTGTTAGGACTCCAACGCCGCCGGCCTCATCGCCGGAACCGGCCGGAAACATACCCTATCCCTAAACCCAACCCTCACCCTAGTTGTTCTCTGAATCCTCTTCCTTCTTCTTCTTGTCCTTGGCATCTTTGGATTTGGTATCATGGGTGGTCTTGCCATACATGGGAGGAGGTTGTTGAATAGGTTGCGGGGGCTTGTAAGCACCTTTGTCGACAGTGCGACGGCTGTTGTTGTAGCCAGAGCTTTGGTTTTAATAAGCACTAGTTAATTTCTTAGTTAATTAAGGCGAGTTTTACTAACTCCCCTATAGTTATAGTTAAAATTTGTACTCGGCTGTGTGCATGTCCCTCCCTACTTCCCTCCCATTTATGTACTAATGATATTTTACTAAATAAAAGATATAATCTTTTGTTGGTACTTGATATTTTTTTTTTTTTGTAATTAACTTGTGTTAAAACCCTTTGGATGATTTCAAATTGTCAAATTAAGCAAATGGAAAGAGAATTTAGTTGCGGTTCTAACCAATAAATTAACAAAGGGTCCGGATCAAGGGACACCATATTTTGACACAAAATTCTACACATGTTTCGAGCCATTAAATTTTATAACATTCAATGACCTAGATTTATTGTAAGCATAATGTCAACAACAACATAGTGATGTGAAAAATGACATGGAATATATAAGGTTTCCTTTAAATCATCAATTTTTGTTAATATCTATTTCAATTATTAAAAATCAACCTAGAGCTAGAAGGCAAATTAGAGTAGAACACGATTCAAAAAGAAAATTGAAGGAAAAAAAAAAAAAAAAAAACAAGAAGATGAACATATCCTGAAGTCCCAGGAGAAGAAAAAAAATTATGGTCTATAGAAAAAAATTGTCATTTGTTCAATCATCATGAGACAAACAAAGAGAATTACATAATTGGCTTTAGTTAGTTTCATAGCTCGAACGTTCTTTAGAATATTGATGGATGAGACCAAACATAGGGTTCTTATGCATAAATCTGGTTGTGATTGAACCCATGGTTTTCAATTATTCAAAATCTTTGTCATTGATTAAGCAATGGGTATTATGATATTATCGATCTTCCCTATGCAAACAACAATTTGTAATTGAAATCTTTGAATCATATTGTCTAAACAAACAACTTCATCTATCAACGACCCACCATCATATTAAATTTGGATTCAATTGGGCATTAGGTTAGTTCACTTTTGTTTCATAGAATATCAATCATCTTAAGTTCTTAACTATGAGGATGCTGTTTTTTTTTTTTGGAGAAGACGAAGTGTTCTTAGCTTCTGGGCTCCGTTCTTATTTTTCTTCTTTATTCACATCGTATTTAATTAGTTTTCCTTGTTAAATTCAACTTCATTTTGTAAAAGAGACTTATTTGAATTAATCTAATTTTCTCTTCTAATTCCATGTCATTTTCCACATCACTCTGTTGTTGATGACATCATACTCATAATAAATCTAGGTCATTGAATGTTCTAAAATCTAATGGTTCAAGACATGTGTAAAATCTTGTGTAAAATTTAGTGTCTCTTGATCCGGACCCATTAACAAATTAATGGGCAGTACTTTGATAATTAAAAAATAAAAATAATGGGCACTAAGTAGAATGGGAATTTACTGTTTACTTTTTTCTTATATATTAAAAGAGTAAAAGATAACTAGCGTCATTATTACAACAGTTTAATATTTTAGCCCACTGTCATTAACAAATTATCTAATGATAATTTTTATTGTTCAATTTTCTTTTATTGATAATCAATTACATCATCCCTTCTTATGATTCATACAACTAGTAGTTTTGCTATCAAAGTTTTTGTTTTTTTTATTATCTTAGTAGAAAAATACTGGTTTTTAGGCATGTTTAATCATCTTATTGAGTGTAATTGTTGTTGTCACGATAGGTGTGAAGGATCCGTGGAGAGCTAGTTTTGTGTTGGAGAGGGGGCATATAATGTGTTGTTTGATGGCATGGGGTAAGAATGAGATTGTTGGTAGGTGTGCAGAAGAATTGGTGTGATTTTTATTTTTTTCTCTCCCAATTGATTTAATCATACCACTAGAATTCATATAACTAACATAAGATTTACCCTCTCTTGAAAAAAAAAGTATTGTTTCTTACATAGTAATAAAATATGAGCATAATGGCAAATTCATCTTTAATTTTTATTTAGGAAAATAATTTGGGGCCTCAATGAGGCCTTGGATTTGTGGCATCAATCCTATGTGGCATACAATGTCATCAGTACACATCACTAATTAGAAAAGTCATGTCAAATCATTCTTAAGTAAATAAACAATCATATCCATCTCGATCCAACGGTTCTCCATCATTATATATTTTTCAATAAAAAAAAATCATATTTATAATTTTTTTTCTCTTTTGTTTTTATCACAATAATACTTATATTTAAACTTCAAAATATAAGTTTAATATTGAATATTTTTGAATGTATACTTTTTTTTTTATATAAACTGAAAGTATATTTGAATATATATATATATATATATATATATATATATATATATATAATTGGTTCCAGGAAAAAATAAATTCGTCTAAGAAAATCAAATATATACA
The DNA here is from genome assembly GCA_963682095.1 of Potentilla sterilis. Lineage (NCBI taxonomy): Eukaryota > Viridiplantae > Streptophyta > Magnoliopsida > Rosales > Rosaceae > Potentilla > Potentilla sterilis. The sequence continues at coordinate 38,659,164 of OY821760.1, read as the reverse complement.
TATATAATTCGTCTAAAATAAATTCGATTTAGATTTACCTGTTTCTTTTTAAATTTTTGTTGAAAAAAAATAATTTGATAGAGAAGATATGATATACAGTAAAACCCCTCTAAAGTGATACTCTTGGGACTCGAGTCCAAATATCACTTTAGAGAGGTTATCACATAAGAGGAGTTTATATGTTTTTTGCTCCAAAATGATTAAAATTGTGTTTTTAGCCACTAAATACATATACATATTTCTTTGTCTATATTTAACTCACCAAAATTTCAATAGTTTCTTGGATTTCCAAAAGATTTACTAACATTCATGAATGTTAACACTTTCACCCCAAGAAATTACTTATAAATTAGTTAACATTCTCTAAGTTGATCAACACTTTCTATGAAATATTTTTCAAATTCGTAAAGTATATAAAAAAATATGTATTTAATCAAAAATATCACTTTATGCGAAAGTTGGGACTGGGATTTAGCACTGCGATTTTCTGAAGAAAAAAAATATTAATTATCACGATAGAAGGGTTATTAAATTTTAACACTGGTCCCAACTTAGGACCGAAACTTTTTATCAGTTTAGAGAGATTATTACTTTAGAGGGGATCACTTTAGAGGGGTTTTACTGTATACATCATAGCTAACGCATTAAATTATTAATGGAGATCGAATTAAGAAATTAATTATATTAAAAGTCAAGAATTAAATATAAAGAATTATAACTTCCTCATTGATAAACAAAAACATAATTTTTTTTTAGTAAATATCGTACATATTACCCTTAAATAGATTTAATATAGTTCATGTAAGGTAACTAATTCATCTCAATGATTTTTTTTTTATTGAAAAATATATAATGATGGAGAACCGTTGGATCGAGAGGGATATGATTGTCTATTTATTTAAGAATTATTTGGCATGAATTTTCTAATTAGTGATGTGTCCTGATGACATGATATGCCACATAGCATTGAGGTCACAAATCTAATACTTCATTGAGGCCCTATCAGTGCCCTTTTTATTTATCATGCATGTATTCTTTTGTTCACTAATTCCTTTGTTAGTGGGGCCAGTAGTCCAATCCTTCAAATCATATGTATTATTAGCAATGGTTCTTTCTTTATACACATTACTGATGCTATTAAGTTATAGTGGTTCCCTCCCTTGCTTAAGTTCATCCTTGCAGCATTAACAAGACTGGTGCTATGAAGTGGTCGAGTCAGATAAAATGGTTGAGCTCTATTCAGCATGGCAATAAAAAAGTTCCCAAACTCCATGCCTTGATTTTTCCTTTTGCGCTGTTACAAGGATTTAGAACTGATTGCCAAAAAAAAAACATAAGTCATCACTGTTGCCGAAAAAAGACCACAAGTCATCCTCAGTTTAGTTCCTATACCCAGCAGCTTCTGGAGCCTCGGGCTTAATTATAAGATCACACAATTAGTATTAGAGTCTCGAGGCATAAAAACACCCTCTTGGATCAAGCCACAGAACTAGGCATTTGTTGCTTGGATTTCAGTAAGAAGATACATATGAACAATTGTGATTTTTCTATTTGTGTTTCAGCTACGATATAAATGATCTTCCAATAAGGACATATATACAGCATTTGCATAAATCAAATTCAGAAGGCAGAAGAGAAAGTTGATAATACATGTCACCGACATCGTCCGTCGGACATCCACATTAGAGAGGCTCGTCGTAGAGTAACAGGAATAATATTTTGTGTCACTCTAAAGTCTGTAGCAATGATCCTTTGTGCATAATCTTCTCATCGCATACAGACTATGACCTTCCAGAGTTTATGAGTTCTTCTAACAAATTTACTGAATCTACGAGCAATAAAATTTGGAAGTAACAATCCAGGACGCAGAGCAGGTGGAGGAGAGTTTTCTCTCATAGGAATGACTTCCAAAGAAGCAGATGATCCTCCGTTGTTGCTGCTGCGTTTTCGAAGGTAGAAGCTTCTGCTACCAACATCCCCAATCAAGTCTGAGTTATCCAAACCTGTTCAATCAAGAGTTCTTAATAAAGATCTAATCCTAGTTGGAAACAAAGAAAATCAAGCATTGCTCTAAACTCTAAGCTCGCAACTTCTTAAAACTGGATATGTTTGTCATTCTTTACAAGTTTGCAGCACTGGTTTATCTCAAATGTCGTTGTGCAACTTAGGAAACATCCCTCTTAACATATCCAATGTTACATGTCCACTTATTTGATCCCAACAGTGTTTGATCCACAATAAATCGTTCACCATTTGGAATTCTCTAAATATATTATATACTTCTCAAATTATGAAGACAACCTAGAAATTCTACAATCTAGCAGCACAACTCCAAGAACTAAGTATTAATAGAACTTCAAAAACTATGTAATTCTGACTTACTTTGAAGGCTGAAGTAGGAGTGGTGTAACTCAAAGGACGATGCCTCATCCTTATGAAGCTTGGGAGTTCTCCCTTCTTTACTATATTTGTCTACAACAAGCTTGATCGTCTCTTCCACTGTAGATCCCAACTTCACCATGGCCCTCACTGGCCCTGGACTTCCTTCAACCGATACATTCAAGACCACCTTTGCATCTTTCTTGTATGCCTGCATTTCAAACACTATCAAATCACATCAGCTCCTTAACCCATATATTTATTGGAATAACTTTGAATGTAGTCATGCCTAAATCAATTGAATAAGAATTAAATTGATTTTTGATCGAATTGGTTATGCATTGATTGATTATCAAAATCCAATACTCCACAGTAAATGAAAATCATCAAAAGGGAAAAGCTGCATTGGTTATGTGTTAATTACACGCATTTTGGATCATGAACCTCAAGTTTACTTGCCCAACGTTACAAGGATATTTTTTTTGCATTCTTTTCATGTTTTAATCTCTGATGAGCAACGATATAACAGAGATGTCACACTTTACATTCTCAGTTCTGTTACCAGTTACCACCTTATACTATTTGCTTCAAAGTTGGATTCTGATGAATATGACTAGAAACCAAAACAAAAACAGACAAAAAGAATGGTAATAAAAAGCCTGCAATATACTATAAAACCCAGTTACCCACCTGATCTAAAAAATCAACAACAAAAGAAACACACTTTAGCTAATTAGTTCGATACACCAAACAGTCAACCCTGTCCAAGATTGAAAATTTACAAACGAAAAAATCAAACTTTGATCGCACCTCATTATTATTGGGAGAGAAGGGCATCATCAACGTCGGAGACGAAGCAAAGACGTCGACATAAGTTTCAGGCCGGAAGAGAACTCCTTCCGGCTCCGACCTCAGTTCCCGGCCAACATGCGGCACCACCACGTCCCCGCCGAAATCGCTCACCGGACTCCGGAGCAGAGGCTCGGACGAGCATCGCTTGAGAATCTTTACAGGCTTGGAACGTGGCTTAATGGGCGATCGCTTAACTTGTGGGCTCTTCCGGTGCGACGACGGTGAAGGGTTCGAAAGGCGGGTCCTCCGGCCACCACCCGTCGCCTGAGATCGTCGCCGGAGACCCCTCTCTGACATGTAAAGCTACAAGCTTTGGAGATGTGTAATTGGGATTTTGGAGATTGAGTGAATTGAGTATTCGGTTATGTGGAAGACAAGGGAAGTTGGTGGTTTGTTTGCGTGAGAGGAAAGCGAATGTGTTTGCTTCGTGCTATAAAGTCGTCTTTGCATTATAACTGCTACTTCTCTCTGGTTTGGTTTTTTTTTAATTTCTTCGTCTCTTAGTTTTGGCTTTTCGAAGTTACTGTCACTACTATATTAGTGATCGGTTTTGTGATTCGCCGCGTAAGGGCGGCCATGTGCGATGTGCCTCTTCTATTCTGGTGGGAAGAAAAGTAAAACTGTTATAAAAAATCCATGCAGGAACATCTTCAACAATATTAGCCAATTTTTTTCTAATTTAAGTCAAAATAACTAAAAATTTATTTTAAATAGCTAATTTAGAGTATTTTCAGCAATATTAACTCTATTTTAATTAAATTTTAGTTAAAATAGCTAAAAATTTATTTTGACTAGCCATTTTAGAAATACGTATACATTAATTCTCTCTACTTTAACTTGATTTAAATTTAAAATACTTATTAAATAAATTTAAAATAGTTTAAATACATATGTAAATTATATATAGTTACATATAAGAAATGTATTAAATTTAAATATTTTAATTTTTAACTATCACGCTCTCTAAATTTGACTAGCGAGATAACTAAAAGTTATCATAGTTATAATAGAGAGTATGGTATATCTGCTATCTTTCGCAAAAAAAAACTAAATAGACTCTCCAAAGTAACTAAAGAGTTATAATAGAGAGTCTGCTGAAGAATCTCTTAGAAATACGTATGCATCAGTTTTCTTTATTTTAACTTGATTTAAATTTAAAATATTTATTAATTGAATAAAAAGTTGTTTAAATAAATATATAAATTATATATAATTACATAAGAAATACACTAAATGTAATTGTTTTAACTTTTAACTATCACGCTCTCCAAATTTAGCTAGTGATATATCTAAAAATTAATATAGAGTTATAATAGAGAGTCTTGTATAGCTGCTATTTTTTCGTAAAAAACTAAATATACTCTGTAAAATAAAATATATGCTCTAAGTCTGTATTTGGAGACAGGTGTATATACCACAATATTATTCAGCAAAAGAGAAGGGGTCATATTAAAGAAATTGACAAATTCACCATACAGACCAGGAAGAAGAAGTCGATCATCAGTAATTACTGATGTGGTAAATAACTAGGTGTACGTAGTTAAGGGGCATATTCAACTCTAAGAAGACGTTGACTGCTTCTTCGAGATTCAAAGACAAGATCCATGTTTACTACCAAGAAACAAAATCTGTACACATTTTCACATTGGGTTCAGAGCACTAAAACGCCCTGACTGAGTTTCGTTCAGCCTGGCCCAAAATCATTACATAGGCCCAACCTGCCAATCTATCTAAACTGATGCATAAACCCTAGCTCAGTAGCTCATGTTTCAGCTCAACGATGCCTTTTCCGACCGTCCTTCCCTGCCTGAAAGCTCCACCTGGTGTTAGGAGGGATTGAGCGTTCTATCAGAACTAGACTTCTGCATATCATCTCTATGGAACTAAATTAAGCCTGAAGGCTTCCATGATCCAATTAAGAAACAAAGCATGGCATCGAAAATAAAATGCATACCACTCTACCCGCTAATTTCATGGCGCGTATTTAATCATATCCATCTTCAACTAGACATTTCTCCAAGTGCCTTATGATTTATTCGAACGGCAGACCAGTTTAACCCATAAATCAATCAGAAATGGAATGACGTCCCATAGATATGATGCGAGTACGTTAATCTGATGGAGAGAAAGGCCAAACAGAAGACCTAGAACTGTGGCAAAACGGTGGTTCTTGTGTAGGTACTGTTCGACAACTGAGAGTGTGTGTCTCTTTGGAAGTGTATGCATGGGAACTAAATTTAACGAATTCGATCATAACATTTTCAGGTAGTGTGTATAGCGGGATTACAATTGGTGAGTTGATCGATTACATGACAAGTATGCATTGCTGGAAACCAGCACGCACTCTTATTCGATCACTGTATGTAAACACAAAATGTACGTAGAGATATAAGCACAAACCTAATATCAAATACCGACATTACACTTCCATGCATTAATACACTGTCAACTCTATGATATAGTAGATCAAATGAAACATTGATCTATTAGTACTAATTCATTAAATCATGAAGCTAATTATGCGCGCAGTCACTGCTACATGATACTGATCTATGTGACTGTTTAAGATTTGAGGCGTTTAGATCATATCTGATTATTTACTGTTAGAAAAAGTTTTTCATAGATGTCCAAATTTGAACAAGTGCATGCCACTCATGAATCACGCATTCACGCGGCGTATCAGTATATTCAAGAAGCACAACTGCACAAGGCAATTGGGTCAAAAATCATCACAATGATTCCCAAGTTGATGATGAGCCATCAGAGTAAATGAACCAAGGTATTAAATATAGACGATTACGGAAATATCGATGGTTTGAAAAAAAGAAATTTCGATGGAAATTTCGAGAAAATATCGAATATCGATGGAAATTTTACCAAAAATTTATATAAAAATTGTATATTTAGATAAAAATAGACTAAAAGTAAAATATCGAAAAGATATGAGTATTAATATCGATGTTTGAAAAAAACGGAAATTTCGAAGAAATATCGAAGTTATCGAAGATATTTTAGTCCTTGAAATGAACTACTAGAATCAATGACTTGAAATGAACTACTAGAATCAATGACTGATAATGGACTCACTTAATTAGCTAGCCTATATAGTCTAAATTAAACCCCTTTTGAGGAAAGCATGATTCATGAATAGGAATATTCCTCTATCAATTGATTTTCATCTGATGAATATATGCATGCTAATCAAGCTGGGCAGAGCATAAGAAAAATAAGCCCACGTTTTACAGCAGAAAAAGAAAAAGAGGCCGACTGACTACTTTCCCACAGCTAAGAGTCCACGCACCGAATCATTTGAACACATCACATCTTCATCACTACACACAAAGGACAGTGGTACTGATCTACCACTGGTGCCATGCACTGGGGACTTACAATCATCACCAAAATCAGAACCTTTGGCCCAGCAAATGATCATGCAAGTGATACGGATCACTTTTTATACGATCTCTGTCTTTGGGGATATTTCAAAGTTGATTTTGCTGGATATGCAGATGGAGATGGCACTATTGGCTAGGTGACTAGCCCGCTATGAGCGTCTATCATATGACATTATCACCAAGATGTACGGGGAGCTTGTTGCCGCAGTGGGATGTTGAAGATCACCAGAATGATCGATGAACAAAAGAATTCGATGGCATGGGATAAGAAACCCTATCTCGTAATTGATTCCTCTTTATCTATCTCAAATTCTCAATCACTTTGCGACAGTAACATGAATTAACGAATGTACATTTCTAACTGTATGCTTCGATCTTTCCTGGATCTTACCGAAGAATTCTAATTAACGCAAAAACAAATTGAGGTTTTGGTTTCAACGTTGAATGCTATATGGTTGTAAACCCTAAACATGTATGTTGTCATCAGTTTGGGACGAATCAGGTTTAGAAGCAAATGTTTATTGAGTATACGAGTACGTAGGTAGTGTATCATTCAGTATGCTGTGGAGAGCAAAATTCTTGTGCAGGAAGTATGAATTGAAGTAATGAATTGCTGTGCTGTTCAAAAGTTTTGAGACTTGAGCGAGAATAGTACGTAATTCTTGAAATGACAAATTGAATGATGGAAATTTAGTCATGCTCATCAGCTAGCTCATGCTTTATCAGTATTAATCACACTCTGTCATTTTCCATTATTCGATCAGCATAGGAAAGGAAAAAACTTCGGTCAGTACTGGTATGGATGAAACGGTCCATACATTTCTATATTGTCCAATCGCATGTCGACACCTATTATTTTCTATTTATGAAAAGATTTTTTTAATAGTTTGTATAGTTGAAACGTGAAAAGAGGAGGAGACTACGCACTTCTCTTCTCTGCAGTCTCCTTCTCCTAAGAACTCACAAACTCCTCCTCTCCTCAAATCGAATTTGTTCAAATCACCCATAGCTACCAGGTCTCTTGGACTCTACAACCTATCAAAACCTATCTTTCGTATATTCTTCCTTTCTTCTTCCTTGCCTTGATTCGTTTTCTCTTTATCAAAATAAACTTGTGATTCATTGACTTGAAACCAACCAATTTCAAAATTCAGATTCCTCTCATGAATTTCATCTTCTACTAAAATTCCTTATGAAAGTTAAAAGACTCTGAACACTCACGAACCAATTTTGCAAAATTGATGGTAAGGAATTCCCAAGCAAGGATTGTTAAGCAAATTCTGATTTTTCAAAGAATTATCAAAGACTTTAAAATGAAAAATAACAGGTGTCAAACTCATATTGGTCAAAATCAATGAGTATGGATGGCTGAGTCCATACCAGGTATGGACACAAGTTTTTTCCCATAGGAAATAATGGCCTTTGAACTAAAGAGAATGTTTACGGCTGAAAGTAAATCGATCATGAATCAATGCTTTTTCATTTAGATGAGCATTAGGGTTTTCTAATTATTTACTTTTTCATTTACGTGCTTATACGTTTTCATCTCCTTGGGTTTGTTGTTTTGGTAAATCTCTTCTTGTCGGCATGCTAGAGTTCTAGTTTCTTTTATTTTTTATTTTTTTTCTAAGAAAATAGAAAATGATAACACAAAGCCAATGTGGAAATATAAATTGTTGATCCAGAGACATCCAATGTAAATCATGTGGCGTGTGATCTTAATTAGCAATCTCGTGTTGGGAAATTACGTACTCGATCTGTATTTATATGAAAGTATGCAGTTGGTTCTCTTTGATTTGTTTAACATTTTGGCCTTTTATGTATGAACATTTTTGTGATACCATATCTTGTTTCGGAAAAAAAAAAAAAAAAAAAAAAAAAGTCTTTTGTGAGTGGGAGTCGAAGTTTGTGTGCTAGCTTGAGCGTGGTCAAAAACATAAAATGAAAGAAGTTGGATATGGTGTGGATTTACTTTATTGATCAGGAAACTTCTGTTATCATTAATCTGATCTAGAAGAGTAAATTATAAAGAATCTAAGTAAAGTTGTGTGGGTTATTTGATCCATAAGCTTTCATAGGAGATTTCGATCCTTTAATCTGCACATTATTCTGGTTAACCATGCTGGTCTTAGTTTTTGTACTAGCTACAAGACTACAGGACTACAGGTAGCTAGTTGCTCTTTCCTCCAAGTGTTAACGAACAAAAGCAAAAGTATATATCATAGTCGACCAAATTAATTTCCACTTCATGATGATTGCAAAATGGCAATTACAAGCATAAAGCAATTAATCATTATCATTCTGCTTTAATTGGTTTGCAATATTTACATAAATTATACTAGCCTTCCTGGCCGTGCTCGCGTTTGCGTTTATTTAATTTTCGGGAATAATAGTCAAAATACATCCTGAATTTGGCTCAAATTGTCAATTTGCACCTCGAACTTGTAATTGCGAAATTTTACCTCCTCAACTTGTCAAAAACTGCCGATTTGCACCTCATCCGTTAAATTTAACGGTTTCCATCCAATTAATAGTCACATGCCTTGCACATGAGGGGTATTTTCATTTTTTTATATGTATTTCATTTTATTAATAAAAATACCTAAGAAATTATTATTGTACAATATTTTCTACAATTATATCTTTGTATTTGTGACCTAAAGACTATTTTTGTTGAGATATTTGAGTTCTTTATTCTTATCATGTTTCTTATTAATTAAATAGATAATGACCATTTGCACAAAAATGGGTTAAAAATTGCTCATTCCAATGTTTATAGCCCAAATCAATGAATCTTGAGAAAATTACACAGTTACCCTAGTGCATGTAATTCAGTGCTATTGAAACACATTTACCCTAACCAATTCGATATTAACCTCTCTCTCTCTCCGGCTCGGGCAGTTCGGCTTCCACAACAACACAGAAAAAAAAAAAAACCCTAGTTCCCCCCCCCCTGGGGCCGCCGCCGCCGAAGCAGCTCCTCCCGATCTCGGATCAGCACCTGCACCCGTGACCTCGCCACATCGAGCCCAGATCAAAGCCACTGCCTGTACTCAACCCAGATCGGACCTCCGCTGCGTCGACCCATCAGTCCCAAGTCTTTGACGTCGAGCCTAGCCGAGCGCCGACGACGCAGCTCCGAGCCCAGCAACGTCGCTCCAGATAGGACCCCAACCCGACGTCTCCTACGTCGTCTCAACCCAGATCGGACCTCAAAAAACGTTAGTGACGAAATTCAGATCCTTCGATGGTGCTAGGTGGTGGTTAGTTATGATGATTTAGACCTGCTAAGTTGGGAGGAATGGTTGGAGATAGAGGATGAAGTTGAAGGTTGTAGAGATGTTCTCCATGCTCCTTCTGAAGCTCGTTGTGTATTCAAATTGTGCATTTGTTTTTGTTTGAAAATTATTGGGCTTGGTGTCAATTAAAGCATGGGAAGCATTCAACTTTGAAATGGGTGAAAGTAAAAATCAGATTATGTAGGTGGCACGGATATGCTTCTTCATTGTTTATGTCTGTGTAAGCACTAACGTGGCACACTCACACCTCCTACTAAACTACTTGATGAAAGAATCTTCTCCCTTTCTCTTTGTTATTTCCTGTAATTCTTCATATTATTGATTTTTTATTTTTTTCGTGCGAGACATCTTTATTTCATACATGATTTCAATCTCTTTTCATGTTTTCTGAGAATCAGTAACATGTTTACTGGGGGTCAGTAACATACTTACTGAGGGTCAGTAATATTATTACTGGGATCAGTAATCATCTTACTGTTACTGGGGGTCAGTAACCTGATTACTGGGGGTCAGTAACTTGATTACTGGAAATCTGGAATCTGTATGTGCTTACTAGGGGTCAGTAATTTGATTACTGAGAGTCAGTAACATGCTTAAAGTCAGAGTCAGTAATTTAATATTGAAAGAAAAGAAAAAATCCAGCGAAAAAAAAAAACAAATTCCGGCCAAAAAAATTTGGTGACCGAAATCCGGCGACCGGCCATGGGAGGCCGGCGGAGTTGGGTGACATTTCGGCAAAGTTTCTTTATCTTCCACTTTCTCAACACATTATAATTCAAAAATCTGTTAGATAAGACAGAAGGACAAAAAAGGAAGAAAAAAATTAAAATTGTACTAGGGTTGAAAAAAATTTATTCAAATGGGCAATAGAGTTGTTACCTTATGTTCAATAGGGGAGAAAAATAAGATGGTCATTAGAATAGGTAATGAGGGGGCCAAATTAGCACTAAATGGCCAAATTAGCACTAAATAGTAGTTCGAAAATTCAATTTTAGTTATCTACATAATTTTTCTTATTGACAAATTATATCACGTACGGTATGCGTTATTTTAAAAGAAAAAAAATGAAAAAAAAAGAATAAGAAAAGAATATTATGAGTAAGTAGACATAATTGTACAAAAAATAAATTTCTTGTGTAATTTATTTTAAAAACGAAATAAATTTAAAATAACGAAAATACCCCTCATGTGCTAGGCATGTGACTCTAAATTGGATGGAAACTATTAGATTTGACGGAGAGGGTGTAAATCGGCAGTTTTCGACAAGTTGATGAGGTAAAATTTCACAATTACAAGTTCGGTGTGCAAATTGACAATTTGAGCCAAGTTTAGGGTGCATTTTGGCTATTATGCCTATTTTTTTAGTCTTTTTTTGACTTTTTTGGACTCTATCATACAATCCTTTTATTTTGGATTTTGTTTGTTTTGCTGATTTGTAGATTTACTATTTCACCCATGTTGTATTAAATGTTGTTTTATGAGGTTTTGTAAAAAGAAGGGTAAACAGGAAAGAGGTGATTAACAGTTCCATAAGGAGAATTTAATTAATTAATAGAGATGAGACATGCTATGGTAAGGAGGGTACCGTGTACCTTTTATTATTATTATTATTATTATTATTATTATTATTATTATTATTATTTATCAATTTATGGTAAGTTTTTTTTATATGATTATATATGGTAAGTTTATATAAGGGAAAATGGCTGAATTGATCACTGAAGTATGCCCCATTCTAAACTTTGCTCACTGAAGTTTGTCCAATATCACTTTGCTCACTATCGAATTACACTTGTGTTCACTTTGATCACTCCGTCTAAGTCAGCCGTTAAAATTTTGCTTATGCCGTTAAAAACAATGACACGTGCCACTCATGTGCAAATCTTAAGGACATTTTGGGAATTTCATTAGTTTACTCCCATTTTTGGCATTTTGTTAATTGTGTGAAATCTGAACTGGGGTTCATGTTAATTATGTGAGGTCTGTTCTTTGTAATTATGCACATCTGAATTGGGTTTCTGTGAATAGCAGATCTGTTTGATCCATTCTATGATGAGTCTCGGGTTCTTGCAAGAAGTCTGAACCAGTTGCCTAGAAGTCTGAGTCAGGTCTTCAACATGATGGACCAATTCATGGAAAATCCATACCTGGCTGCATCTAGAGGCATTGGAGCAGCTGGAACAAGAAGAGGCTGGGACGTGAAGGAAACCGACGAGGCATTGCTGCTGAGGATGGACATGCCGGGGTTGAACAAGGAGGATGTGAAGGTGTCTGTGGAGCAGAACACTCTGACTGCCAAAGGAGAAGGAAAGGACTCTGAGGATGAAGGAGATGGAGGGAGGAGGTTCTCTACCAGATTGGATCTGCCTCCTACCGTTTACGAGCTCGATTCGATCAAGGATGAGATGAAGAATGGGGTTCTCAAGCTGGTGGTTCCTAAGGTGAAAGAGGAGGAGAAGAAGAATGTGTTTGAGGTGAAGGTTGATTAGAGCGTTGGTTGTGTTGGTCTTGTGGATTGTTGGTCTTTGAACATACGAGTCCTTTATGTATGGTAGGTTTTTTGTGGTTTCATCTAGGATTGTAAGCTCTGTTTCTTGATAAATAAGTCTTAATCAGAGTGGTGAACAGATTGTAAATTCAGCCAAATGCAGTAACGTTGTTCTTGACAATTTTCATTTTGTTCAGTTTGGTCCTTTTGTATCTGCCTGGCATTCAATGTCTTTTACTGCTATTTCTGATCTAGTCTTCTCTGTTTGATATCCACACGTAGATCTACATTGCAGAAATTTCAAGCAAATCTACATTGCACATGAGACTGCGTTCTATTACATGAGATTGTAAACCTTACACGAATATGATCGCTACACGAGGACAATACTTCGGAGGTTTTTCTGCAAACCATACAGAACAGAACAAATGGAGATGGAGTAGGTAACTCGGGCAAACAAAATGTATAGGAAAAAGAAATAAAAAAATTCAAAGCTTTCATTGTATTTGCAATCACTTGCAATACTTCGATCCCATTTGTGTAAGGATTTCCTTTGTGTAATATCATTTCACTAAAACCATGAAAGTAATAAATGATCACACTGTTGCAACACCAAAACATGTTACAGACAAACAATTGGAATCTGCAAACCCAAATTCTAGTTATACACATCAGTGTAAACTCATCTCCTAGTGAACCTTCTATCCTTAAAATCAGCTCCATCCCTTCGGCTCTGGCTCCCGCGCTTGTTCAGAATCAAAGCGCGCACCCTTTCCTTCTCTCGCTTCTCCCTTCTCAACCGCTCCTCCCTAAGCTCTTCTATCGTCTTCTTCCCACTCTTCTTCTTCTCCTCCTTCACCCCTGTCGACAACTCATCATCCTCGCCACTTGCATCCACAGTCTGCCTTTCAAGGTACCACGGCAACTTAACTCCCTTCCCCGCAACTCCATACCCCAATCTATACTTCTCATCCTCCTCTGTCACAACCCTCGGGGGCTCCTCTTTCTTCTGTTTCTTATTCTTCTTAAACCCATCTTTCCCATCACTTCCCTCCTTCTCCAACCCCTTGATAGGGTCGAAAATCTTAATCCCCTCAAAGAGGTTAATGTGACCAGGCTTCGACTCCACCTCAGCATTCTGACCCTGCTTCGCTTCCTCCGCAGCAGACTCCTTGGGCTGGACCAATGGGGCCAATCCACGGGCCACTCGGAGCTGCTCAATTCGATACTCAGTGTCTCTCCGCCGTGCCTGCTCACGCTTGAGCTGCTCCTCTTTGGCGGCGGCTTCTTCATCTAGCCGCACCTTCTCTCTGTTATCAAAGTTATACACATTCCACCTCTTCTGAGGCAATATGTTCAGACCTCCATGACCACCCATTACTACTTGTAATTTCAATTTAAAACTTCACCTGCATATCAATTACAAAACCATCACTCAAAATTTTTGCACAAAACAATAAAAATTGACGGGTTAGGATGCGATGCAATTTACATAAGTAGAATTGGGGATTTTCCAAATTGAATTGGGTTTTGTGAAAGCAACACGATTTGGAGGCGGATTCGAGGGTTTCGTGTGGAATTGGGAAATCGACTCGAGAGTATTACAGGAGCTGCAAAAATTAGGTCTTGAATGGAAAAGAGATTCTTAGGTAGAAGAAGGGTATATAAATTGATGCGATTGAAAGGTATACACAAAATCAAAACCCAGAAAGGGAGAAATAGACGACTCACACTTTGTTTAAGGAAACCAGTCCAACAGAGGACGAGAGAGATTCAAAGCGCCACAATTCTCGGCTCCGGTAGAGAAAGGAATATCTGGTAGAGAGACTGATCGAGTAGAGAGTTGAAATGGGAGAGATAAGTTCACAATGGGAGTAAACTAATGAAATTCCCAAAATGTCCTTAAGATTTGCACATGAGTGGCACGTGTCATTGTTTTTAACGGCATAAGCAAAATTTTAACGGCTGATTTAGACGGAGTTATCAAAGTGAACACAAGTGTAATTCGATAGTGAGCAAAGTGATATTGGACAAACTTCAGTGAGCAAAGTTTAGAATGGGGCATACTTCAGTGATCAATTCAGCCATTTTCCCTTTATATAATGGTAACCTGATGATTAATTACTAATTACAATCTGAATTGTAGTAGTTCTTGTAATTGAGTGGTGAAACATGTAAATATAATAGTTAGAACATTTTTATTGATAACTAACATTGTTTTATAAAATAAAGAACCACATTATAACATCGAAAACTTGAGCATATCTTATCAGTTATAAGTTATTACATTTTTAAACACATCAACTTGTAAAATACTTGTTGACAGTAGCCATAGAGAGGCTACCCAAACCCCTAAACCCGCAGCCAGGACTCCTGGACCCGGCCCAGGGCCCGGGGCCAAAACATGAACACCTGCACCCGCGCCCGGGCAGGTCTTACCTGTGACCTAGGCCCGGGAACCGGGGATGGCAGCTCCCCAAACAGGGGCCGAAACAGTACAGTAATATGTGCAGAAGGGGGCCAGTCCCACATCGAAGGGTAAGACCAGTCCTCACACCCGGCAGCCTATATATAAGTCTCAACTACCCTCATTAAGAGGTAATCAATACTTCAACTACTCATTCCCGCTTAAGTTATCAAATTATTCCAACTATACTGACTTAGGCATCGGAGCGGAATAGACCGGCTCCGCCCGGTATTCCCTTAGTTAGCAGAATTTGCAGGCAGGAATCATACCAAGATCCACCAGTATCTGTGAGTCTACGGATTCAGACAGAAACAATTGGCGCCGTCTGTGGGAACAGTACAAAAAGTTTGTGTTGTCGTACGAGCGGGAACGAAATCGATCAGTCTACGAGTCGCAAAAAAAAAATAATAATAAATAAATGTCTGGAAGCACAGGAGAAAAGAGGGAAGGAAATCCAAAGGACCGGTGGGTTCTGGAGCCAGTACTAGTCCAAATCCTGGGGACGGAACAGGGGCAGCCCGCTGGAGGATGCAGTCAGACCGCTGCCGCTAGCTGAGGTCAGGAAGGAACCATGGACGAATACGACAGGGCTGCACGCGGGAAGGACCCGGAAGAAGCCCACCATGTCTTGAGCCTGGAACTCACACCGGCGCCCCCCGAGGCCTCAAACAGAGGGGAAGATCGGCTGCCCAGCAGCGACAGCCCGGACGATGTCTCCAGTCCAGGCCAGTATGATATGGCGGGAGAAATAGAAGAGATGCGAGCTGAAGTAAATCGCTTACGGGCAGAGAGAGATCGGGACAGAGCAGAGGCCACCACCAGGTATCAAGACATGGAAGCGGTCAATGCCGCACTGGTGGCTTCTTTAAAGAGGTCAGCAGCGCAATGCCGCTCTGGCAAAGTCATTCGCACCGCCCACAAAAGAGCCTCCCCACCACGATGGAAGGCCAGTCATCGGGAGGAGAGAGGGACACTGGCGTGGCGGGAGACGTGTTCCCGGCGGACGCGGTACCACTAAAGATCGTCCCAGCTCCTCGGAGGAATAGTGACTCGTTCGAGGAAGATACCATCACCTCAACATCACGGGCACTACAGATACTATCTGACTCGGTGTTAGAGATGAAGGCCCAGATGGAGGCCAACGAGAGAAAGGTTGCAAGACCGCCGGAGAGCGCACGATTCAACGAGCAAGTCAGACCCTTCTCACTCCGGGTCTTGGAATCCGGAAGAGCGGGCACCCAAAATTCGCTAAAGCTGACATACTCCAGAGCTGGCTGCCCATACCAACACCTGGACAGCTTCCGGTCCCAAACGTGTGCTAAAGGCTACTCCAACGCCATTTGCAGCAACATATTCCAGGAGACCCTGTCCGGGGAGACACTTAGCTGGTTCTACGAATTGCCGGCGAATTTTATAGAGGCATCCGAACAGCTAGCCGACAGGTTCGTGGGCCGGTTCATAATAAGAGTCGAGGGGGCCCGGACCTCGACGGTTCTCTTCAACTGCAGGCAGGCGGACGGCGAAGAGCTGTGAGCTTTCGTTAACCGTTGGCAAACGGCCACGGCTAGGGTCAGGGACTTGGACAAGGGGATTGCCGAGTCCACCTTCAAGCAAGGTCTCCGGCCTGGAAAATTCTCGTACGCTGTGCGGGTGGAGATCCCGCAGGGTTACGATGAACTAATGACAATGGTCATTAGGTACGTCCAGGCGGACCACAAAACTTATGGGTCTCGCCAGCACAAGAGAAGACAGGAGGAACCTGACTCCACCCGGCAGGAGGCAAGAAACTAGCAGCAGGGCCATGACCGAGGAGCCGCATTCGACAGGAAGCCAAGGAGCTGGCCGAACCAGCACCGCCAGAGGGACACTTTTGACACCCCCCAGCGAGGTGGAAAGCCCCCGCCCTACCAGCAAACCCGGCCCCTCACAATCATGCCAGCAGGACGACAAGAGGTATTCTCTACTTTGACCTCCTCATACGAGGACTTCCTGTATGAGAACGGGAACAACATCCCCCTTCCACCAAAAAGAAAGCACCCAAAGGGGAACCTGACCAGGGCACAGACCGGTAAATACTGCTCCTACCACGATGAAGCCACACACCACACGAACGATTGCCTTGCCTTGAAAACAACGATTGAGGGCCTAATCCGCCACGGCGACTTGCTGTGGTATCTAGGGTAACTCAGACAGTGGGGACCGCGCGAAATCGGGACGTCTATCCCGCGACACCAACGCTCATACGACCAGTCGAAATCTTAAACTCGTATAGAGGCTTAGCGGTTCAACAACTTGTCAGCCTAAGTAAGATGCTAGTTCTTTTTTTCCTAAACACAACTAGCTAGGCATTCCAACTAGTTCGGCAAGTGTAATTTTAGCAGTTGTCTATTCCAACTTTGTGTTCAACTAAGTACAAAGGGCAAGCCATGGGTAGCCAAGTCAGGCAAATTGAAAAAGGCACAACACAAGCGCAGGCAAAATGTCCATTCAATGTAACTTAGGGCAGCGTGTACAAAAAAATAAAATAAATAAATAAATAAAGAACTTAAAGCAAAAAGGGAGGTCAGGAGTGTACAAAGTCTGGAGCCTGCTAGGGCACTTCCGCCTGCTCCCCCTCTTCAGCAAGATCTCCTTCAGCAGCGGTTTCACCAGCGGCGTCTTCACCGGCCGGCTCAGTGTCACCCTCCTGAACCTCTTCCTCATCCGCCTGCGACGGCGGCAGCTTTGAGACATCAAGGTAGCCCTTACTCTTCCAGTCGTCGTAAGCATCAGCTATCCCCGCCTCCCAGGCCCGTTCCAGCAGATCAAGAAGCTCATCACTTTCCTGATACTTCTTCACTGCCCGCTGGTATAGCTCCGGGTCATTCTCATCGACCGCCCCACCGGCAGATGCGGATACCGTCGTCACCTCCCGCTGGAGCTCCTCGACCTTCGTCTCTAGCTCAGCCCTCTCCTCCTCTAGGCCCTTCTTCTCCTCTTCAAGAGCCTCGACCTGGGCCTCCAGCTAGGCCACCTGCTTCCTGGCCCTGTCCTCCAAGCGGGCCTTCTCCCGTTGGAGCTTGGATTTCTCCAACTCCAAGTGGTCCCGGGCGCTTGTCAACGCCGCCACCTGCTTCTTCAGCTCCGGCAGGTCTTCACTTGCATCTGACTGATACAAGTGGTACAACATCTACAATTTAACAGGCACCGGTTAGAAAGCAACATAGTACGAAATAATGAACGAATACCAGTGGCAAACTATCCTTACTTGGAGGGCCACCTCCTTGGTTTTTAGCCAGTTCTCCTCAGGTAGCCCTCCCGGAGCCACAATCTTCTCCAGCTCCATCCCCTGCACATCCATGAACAGCCTCCGGGCGAACGAGTTGTTCGGGAAACTACGCTGTGGGCCCGGCACCGCTGCAGGAACCTTCTCCACCCCTGATGCTTCTGTGCCGGCAACAGCAGAGCTAGAGGCCGCAGGAACATCACCTAGGGCGTCAGCTTCAGCCGCTTGGCCGAGTCCTCACCAACCGAACGGCCGGTGTAGGTAACAACCGCGGAGGCCGGCATCTCCCGGGACCTCTTCCTCCTCTCACCCAGGTCAACCTGCAAAGGAGAAGATTGGGCGGCATATAGTGGGGACCTGGTGACAATTGGACCCAACCTCTGTGGAATCCTTGAATCACCGTCCGGGGGCTTCGACGGCCCACCAACAGTCTTCCCCAGTCTAGAAACCGCCTGGGGTCCCGAAGCGTGAGTCTTTACGCGCATTAAGACGTAATCCTCGTCTGCAACATCAGCGAAATCGGTTTATCATGTACGGTCAACCCCCCGGTTCGCCGGTCAACCGTGGACCGCGCGGAGGAATTTCCCTTCTCCTTCAGCTTCGAGACAAGCTCCTGATTGTCCATCAACAGCGTTTCGTGGGCTTTAATGGCCGTCCGGGAAGATACAGCTGCAGAATACAAAGCAAAGAGGTTAGACAACACCAATTCACTCAACAGAATCAGAGACAGTCAAACTACATTCCACCACCCACCAGGATTCCCCCCCAGATGACATAGTTCTAGCACCTCCCGCCGGATAAAGTTGTAGGAATTCCGCTCCAGGTCTGACCAGCACCCAAATACCCGGGAGATCCTATCTCTCTCCAGCTCAGACAACCGATACGACTGATCGCCGATCGGCTAAAAGGCACTAGGCACCCGGTAAGTCCTACTCCTCTTCTGCCAGTCCCCCTGCCATTACCACATTCTTCCTCTAATTATTGTTGAGCCAGGAGGGCAAGCGGGTTATCACCGGCTTAAAGTCCCGAGCAGAAAAGCTTACACACCCCCGGGCCTTACTTTGTCTTCGAGTATGTCACCCAGTACAAGGCCTGAAATTCATTCACCGTTGGGCAACTCATATCACTCAGCCAGTAGAGACAACCCAGGCTCAGTAATTGCCTCCACTGGTTCCCGGAAAACTGTGCCGGTGATATCCTGATGGCACTCAGCAGGTACTGCACAAAGTCTGGCAGTGGGAGTGATAGCCCATGCCAAAATTGGTCCTCATGAATGTCAACCCAATCCTCCTCCGGGTTGCAAGCCGACTCTCCGGCATGTAGAGGTCGTAGATCTACTTCTCCGGGAATATTCTATCTCGCCCGAAAAGCGGCAATCTCCCCGGGAGATAATGAGCCCTCCGGCTCATTACAATTTATGGTTTTATCCCAGTCTACAAGTATGTGGCACGAGGCCCCTCCTGGGTGGGCAGTGCCCAAGGATACTCTATAGGGAGCATCCTCCTGTCCCAGAGACCCGGACGTCGACGCCTCGCTAGTCGAGCGAGTGCTGGCGTTCGACCCTGAGGAAAAGGAGGCAAGCCAGTCCTCCATCCTCTCTTGGTCGTCCCTCACCGGTCGCCTGGAGGCCGATCCAGAAATCTCATTGGAGCTCCCAGAATCCATGTAACCTAGAAAAAAAAAACCTCTTGCCCGATCAGAAACACAATCTAAAATACAACCCCGCAGGGCAATCCGAAGCATATAGTGCCTTAGCACAGCCCACACCGGCCGCTAGGCATCTCAGCCAAAAGTTCTCGGTTCTCACGGAGATCCGGTACTACAAGGGTCTTATCCAAATGGCTAATCTAGATACCACCAACTGCCCATCGGATCCACCCACGAACAAAAAAGGGGGGAGGATCGGAGAACAATTTCAGAATCGCAAAGGACTTGGACTCATCGATTAGTGTGCACGATGACGGAAACGCAACACCTAGAAAGCACCGAGCAATTGTGTTAAGCGAGGCTAAACAAGGGATCAGTTCTCAGCCAAACAAAAAACACACGAAGAGGCAAGGGCTTATATGCAGGCCCAACGCCCTTGAATTTCCCCCCAAACTACTAAGTAGGGCAAGTAAAGCGCCTGCGGATCCGGGCCATCCATCTCTGACCGTCTCCTACAGGCACGTGTCCCAGTATTTGTAACTTCCCAGGCCATCATAACTGATGGGACCAATAGAATACCCCTTTCAATGCATGTCAGCCACTTGCCTCGCATGCGGAGGGTAGTTGAAAGAGCAGGGGACATACTCGAACCGTCCCGCCTAGAGCCTACTCCACCTAACGCTGAAGTACTTCAACAAATCGAGGTATCCCACCGGAAGAACTCTTCCTCTAATACAGGAGACTTCTTCCCCCAGCTAGAAACCCTGCAGGATTATTATTATTACCCCTGAAATATTCCAACAAGTACGGGCATTCTAACATATATTCCAACGGCACGGGCCATTCCACCGGTTGAGTTTATTCCACATTTACAGCCAAAACAAAAAACGGCTCGGTATCCCACCGGGAGAAGTCTTCCTCTAGCACAGGAAACATCTTCCCGCAGGCTAAAAACCCTGCAGCAATAGTATGTATAGGCTACGATATTCCAACCGTAGTGCCTACTCTGGTTCAACGGTTTCCTAGTCAGTCCATCCAGCTTCGACTATTGGATGCAGTATCAGACCGGCCATGATGACACTTGCTTATCGCTCTCCTATGGAATAACCGGTTCAGCGAACTGAGACATTCCTACGGACAGCTGTGTACGACCTAACGGATCCAATGTACCACCGGGCTTTATAAACCCGGGCTAAAAACCTTGCACATACCTCACGCCTGTACGGCCAAAGGGTATGAAACCCAGGACATCTTGATCAGTTATGAGTTATTACATTTTTAAACACATCAACTTGTAATATACTTGTTGACAGTAGTCATAGAGAGGCTACCTAAGCCCGCAGACCCGCAGTCAGGACTCCTGGACCCGGCCTAGGGCCCGGGGCCAAAGCATGAACACCTGCACCCGCGCCCGCGCCCGTGCAGGTCTTACCTGTGACCTAGGCCCGGGAACCGGGGATGACAGCTCCCCAAACAGGGGCCGAAACAGTACAGTAATATGTGCAGAAGGGGGCCAGTCCCACATCGAAGGGTGATGCCAGTCCTCACACCCGGCAGCCTATATATGAGTCTCAACTACCCTCATTAAGAGGTAATCAATACTTCAACTACTTTTTCCCGCTTAAGTTATCAGTTTATTCCAACTATACTGACTTAGGCATCAGAGCGGAATAGACCGGCCCCGCCCGGTATTCCCTTAGTTAGCAGGATTTGCAGGCAGGAATCACACCAAGATCCACCAGTATATGTGAGTCTACGGATTCAGACATAAACAATACTCTATACATATGTAATATTGCCCTCAATATTATAATTACGTACCATAAGAGAGACCTTAACTACACAAGCAAGAACTATTTTATATGAATGAGGACACATGCTCTCTTTTGTGTAAACATGAAAATTTACCATATATACAACACATTCGTCATCAAATTTGTAAAAGGTGTCATAAACATGTAAATGTGCTCTCGACCTTGTAATTACCACATATAGGATATTTATTATAAAATCTTTTATCAATTGTCCTTGAATTCGTAAAAAGCGTTGTGAGAAATATAATTATTTTCTCAATGAGGAACATTACAAAGTGTATCATCCAATTACATAAGTGAAAACTATTTTACATGAATGAGGACAAATGCTCTTAATTATGTAATTATGAAAATTTACTACTTATACAACACATTCGTCGGCCAATTTGTAAAATAGGTCATAGACATGTAATTATGGTCGTGACCTTGTAATTACCACATATAGGACATGGAAAATTCTTAGATGGGGCTCTCCCCACCACGTGGCAATGGGTCAAGCCAATCAAAACCCAACAATATTTTTTCAAGTTCCTATTTTACCTTCACTTAAATAAACTCTATACCCAAAACACCCTCTTGCTAAGTTCTGATTGGACAACCCCACTGCCACGTGGTGGGACTGCCCCATGTAAGACTTTCTCTATAGGACATTTTTTACAAAAAATGTCATCAATTGTTCTTGTATCTGTAATAAGCGTTCTGAGAAATGTAATTATTTTATCAATGACGAACATTACACAACCGAGCACTCTATTACATGAACAAGAACACATGCTCTATTTTGTCTGATTTAATAAATTTACCACTTGGACAACACATTTGTCATCATTTTTGTAAACTTGTTCATGAACCTGTAAATGTAGTCCTGACCTTGTAATTACCACATTTAGGACTTTTAATATAAAAGTTTTCGTCAAATGTTGTTATACTTTAACAAGCGTTGTCAAAATTGTATTATTTTTTCAATGGGAAACATTACACAAGATGTCATCCAATTACACAACCTAGCACTCTATTACGTGAATGAAGACACATACTCTATTTGCACAAAAATGAAGATTTACACACTACAAACACGTATTCATTGCAACACATGTAAATTAGTTCAAAAACTTGTAAATCTGATTTTAAGTGGTAAGTATTCGAATAGAATTAAAATTCCACATCTATAAGGTAAGATAATATTTTCATATAAGTAAAAAGTCTCAAATAAAACCCTATTCGACTCTCCCTCTCTCTAGCGCCGTCGTCGCCTAGGAGAGCCGTCGAACCAAATCTCTCAAAACTTCCCAAATCGCTTCAACCATTACCCAGTAATGATGGTAGGATATTGTCCTAGATCTTTACGGATGGGTGGTGTGTCGTCACGACGCGAAGATTCGGCGATAGTTGACCTCGGAGCGGCGGGACAAGCGGCGCTACTTGATCGCCATGTTTATTTGGCTGGTCGTCTGCTCGGCCAGAACAATGGATTCCCCGGTTCAAAGGCACGATTCTGACAATCTGGAGGATGAAGAGAGGCATATTTATTCACGATGCGGGCGATCGATATATATTCCAATTCAATCATATATCGGATTGGAATAAGGCTCTCAATGGTGGGCCGTGGTTTTACAGGAACACCATGCTGGTGTTGAATAAGTACGATGGTGAGAGCCCGGCGGAGGAGGTCCCTCTGTTTTCTTTGGAAGCCTGGATTGTTGTCCGTGGGCTGCCTCTGAAGCTCAGGAACAAGCCGACTTTAATTGTAATTGGTGAGTCGCTGGGTTATATCATTGATTTAGATCATGCAGCTTTGAATTGACAGGAACCGGTGCAGCGCATCAAGCTGGAATTCGACATTCGTCGTCGGGTACGATCTTGGATGCAATTTGATTTCTCATTTTCTGTTTCTGTTGAAATTGATTTGTTCTATGAGAAGGTGCATGATTTATGTCGTGCTTGTGGTTTGTTTATGCACGATGCTATGGGTTGTGACAAATTTTTGGTGAAAGAACGGGAAAAGTTGCTTGGTTTGGGGGCCGATTCGACATTTGCTAATTTGAACATTAATGCGGAAGGTGATCAGGCTTTGTAAAGTGGAGGAGAGGTAGGGGAATCAAACTTGGTTTCTTACATTGTTCCGGGTTTGGAAACGGAGAGGCACGGGATATAGAGGCAGAGGTGGAGGTCATGGTGAGACAGGCGGTGGCTTCTTTGCCGTTGGTGGAACCGGTTATCCTGCCGGTTTATGACTTTGTTCCTGGCTCGAGTACACTGACAGCACCGATGAAGAATAGTGCTCTAGCTCAATTGGTTGTTGATGCTGCTGTGCCGGAAACAGGTACCACAGGGTGGTCCTCTTTTGCTTTTACTTTTGCAGCAAATGAGACCCCTCTGATTAATCTGCTAAAGAGAAAGGCGAATTTGGACTGGAAACGGCCTTGAAAAAAATATGTTCAATCTTCTACTTCGTAGGAGGAGAAGCTGACACTGGCGGTGAAACATAAGAATGGTAAGCTGTTAATTTCACTAAAAAAGAAGAGAATTGGTCGTCCAAAAGGAAGTAAAAACAAACCTAAAGACTCTCTAATCCCAGAGTCTGACTGCTCCGGAACGAAGAAGAGTCTCTTTAAAAAGAAACCTCATGTACAGGAGTGTTGATCGTGGAAACCACTGTTGGGAAAGGTAGCAAGGCAGTGGCTTTGGTGGAATATGAACAAGCTGTCATGGAGATAGATAAATCAGTGGTAGAGAAGGTTTTTCCTCCGACTGCTAAGTTGGATTAAGCTGAATCTAGTCACAGTATCTAGAGTATTTGGTTGTTGCCCTTTTCTATCGCTTCTAAATACTCTAACACTGAAATTTATGCACTTCAAACTGTGATGAAAATGTGGGTGTATTGGTGGCTTTAGCAGCCTAATTTTAGGTTGGTGTGTCATGAAAGATAACTCTTATTGTCGACCCTATGAGTGTTGAATCTTTATACTGCTTGCTGAATAAAAATTTATTGACTTCCAATTTAAAAAAAAAAAAATCATAAAAGTGATTATTTTATATAATAAACAAATTTCCTAAATTAGAACTCAGTTATGATTGTTTCATAAAAGTATTAATGATGTAGTTAATTACTAATAAAAGACTCATCGACTCTTTTCCTTTTCAGAAATTTTTTTATTTTTTATTTTTTACATTGTAGCTGAGTACTTTCTTAAATATTTTTAACAATCAAATATATTACAATCCAATGGTTATAAATATTAAAAGAACCACAATATATTGTACCTACAAGTACCCAAGAATTTCTCAAATTATAAACACATAATTTGATATGCAAATGAATCTCGAAAATACATCTTGTGAAATCCGCTCTCTAGTCTCTAGAAAGCTACTTTTGCTATTTGATCTAGCTCCCATTACTTGTTCGTCTCCGATATGGAGATATGGGCAGCAGAGAATAATCATATGCAATACTGCAGTATTCTTTCTTTAATCAGAAACACAATTCTGCACTTGCTACGTACCAAGAAAGAAAGAAATATATCTGCATTATTGGCTCAAATATATGGCATGCACTTCCAAAAATAATTGAATACACAAATAATGAAGGCTTCATGCATCAAGCATGTCAGTCTCTCTCGCCCCATACAATACACACTTGCAGGGATCGATATCACGTTCCAAACTTGATGTATGGGCAGCCAAACGTACCCACTTACTAACTTTGATCCTTTAATAATTTGATCAACGATCTGAACTCTGGAGGTCCCTGAAGTTCAGGCTTGCTCAGGCCTCCTGGTCTACCAATTTCCAACACCGATATAATTTTCTGCTGCTCTCTGCTGTATAGTAATGGGAGCCTTTTATGATCATGTCCTACCACTATTTTTGTTGTTGTTATTTTGTTTTTGTTATAGGAAATACTGAATTGGTCTACTCATTTCATTGATAATCCCCTTTATATAGGGTGAGTATTACAACGGTAATAGGAAATACATTAATGACAATAATGACTACATAATTATCTATCGTCAGTTACATTGACGAAGGCACATAATACGTTTTTCCTTCAACACTCCCCCTTGTGCCGAGTCAGAGATTGAATGGTGCATGTGGTGTTGCCTCATTAAAAACCTTGTCAAGTAACAAAAACCCAATGGGAGAAAATAAAACTTTGGTCGAAGGACAAAAAGAGCGCAACGCACCTATTACATTTGAAAACAACATGTATGTGCTAGACTCCCCCTGATGTCTGCACCTCCCCCTGATTTTTACATTAATCATGGGATTCTCCCTGATTCTTTCATTTGATCAAGGGAGCTTCAGTAACATTAGCATAGTTATGCATTTTCACATGTTTTTCCAAATATGACTTTGAGCAATGATTTAGTAACTAAATCTTGCCACATCGTCCTCAGATCCAACTTGATTTACTTTGATCTTGAGGATAAGGTTGTTCATGAACTGAATGCATAGGTTCATATTGAACATCAGGTTCACTCGTGGTATGACCTTCATATAACAAAATAGTCATAACCTCGTCTAGAGTATGAGTGAACCATTAAGAGATTTGAAATTGATCAGTGATAACAGATTTTCTTATCTCACCTTTAATGCGTTTTTCTTTACGCATAGTTAGCTAAGACGTGGGTAATTTCTTTATCATGTCACATTCTATGTAGAGATTGAATAAGCCCAAATCTTTCATATTTTTAATGAAAGAACGATTTGCGTTGCGTAGGCGCATAGCTAGACATAGCTTTACAAATTTACATCGAATGAGAGGTCGAGTCTTACATATTATGTTTAAGTACAATCATGCGTCATTGCACTTGTATAGGAATTTCATTTCCCAATACTTCTTCGTCATCTTCCTTTAGATGAAAAACGGATCTATTGTTAGAGTAAAGACTTCGACTGATCATGGGAATATCTGTAGGCCTCACTTTATTCTTTAGAGTGCCTAAGCCGATTGATGGATGATCACCATCATTACAGTCCTTGAGTTCTATTTCAAGACTGTGTATTCCCAAAATCTTTTTCATTCTCAACTTAGGATTTACAATACACTGAGTTTCTCTTATTTCATTTAGAGTTCATATATATCCATAATGAAAACGCAAGGGCATAATTCATCAATCCCTTTCCAATCAAGTAGTCACTTTAGTAAACGTTTCAATTTCTTTTGCAAACGTACTCATGTGATCTAGAGTCACTTGATTTGGGTGGATCAAGTCCGTTTAGGATCCTCATGTATATCTCTTAATTTAGATCCCCATAGAGATATATGTTTTGATCACTTTTCGTAAGCTGCATGTTCAGTTTTTCGGAAACTACCAAACTGACAAGGTAGTGGAGTGCAATGACATCCATTACGAGAGTTTGTCTCATCGTAGTCCATTACGAGAGAATATCTCCTCGTAGTCGATTCCAGTGCGTTTTTGAGAGACCTTGCGCCATAAGGTGAGTTTGCATACTCTTATTCTCATTACGCATTCTAACAAAGATATATTTGATAGGGTTTATATTTGCGGTGTCGGCGTCACCTGCCCAAATACCTATCTTTTTGTTTATACTGGATCGCTTCTTTCCATTAGGCCAGTTTACTAAGTTGACATTTTTCAACGAAGTATGGTTCGATAGTAGACTCATTATTCCACGTCCTCATGTACACTAGTGTAATGTGTTTGTAGAGATCTCTATACTTTAAGGATTGGTTCTAACATTTGAGGCGTCCCCCAATGATAACCACAATCCATAAATATTCTCATGAGACGGATTTGAGTATCACTGATCAATAGATCAGGTTGTGCCAAACTTGTTTTCTTCCTTTACACAAGTATGTATCGAACCTAAGGTGGCCTCCCCCTCTTCCTTGGAGAGCCACGGCCTGTGACACCATTTATGCCACTTATGGCGTCACCATGCCACCATCCATGGTGGCAGTGCAATACCCAATTCCTCTTGGGTGGTACCATGTCCTTTTGATAAAACACAATCCTTGCAGGTATATTTGCAGCAGGTTTATGTGATCTCGTCACTTTAATGTATAAGATATCTACACACCTTACTTTGTGTGATTTTTGGGGATCGAGATGAGACACAGTGAGGACAAACTACGACAATTCCTGTCGTTCCACTTGAACATGCTTGTTCTTATCTCCCCCTAACGACGGGAAGTCTATCTCATCAAAGTGACACTCCGCAAATCTAGCGGTGAAGAGATCGCCTGTCAAGGTTTCGACATAGCGGACTATAGCTGGAAGTTCATATCCAGCATAAATATTTATTCATCTCAATGGACCCATCATTGTGCGCTGTGGCGGCGCAATTTTGGCACATAAAAACATTTAATGGAGCTCAAGGATTGTAGATCCGTGTCAATCCAAAAGAGCTCAAGGATTACAAGTTCGTTTGAAATCCTTTAAAATCCTCACACATAGTCACTAGCTATGGTGTAAATTGGTTCAATGATGATGGCCATAGATGAAAAAGTAACGCTGCATGCAAAAATTGCATAACCCAAAACGGAAGTATTGGTGTGCTTTACCAATATTAAGACTATTACTGTAGTCGTTTTCCGTGAGACCAATTGGGTTTTTATATATAGGAATATGATGTCCATTACAAATCCCATATAATAAGCCATAAAATCATCACACCTACGAAAATTAACCCGGCCTAAGTGCTTTGACTTTCTAGCATAAGCAGCATAAATTTTAATTGTGGATGGTGTCATGACACGTGACCAGTGTGTCGACACAACAACCAACACCATAAAATATCTATGATGTCCGCAAGTTGGTTGAATCGATCCACTGAATCCTCTTTTGATTCAATATAACAACATAATGAGAAACTCATGTGTCTTTTGCATATGATGATCTCAATCATAATTGTTTTAACGAATAGGCTTTGAATGATGTACTTTTATCCATAAAATCATGACGGATAGGAGAAGCATAATAAGGTATAAATGCATATGCTTGTGCATCAAATATATTATAATGCCACATTGGGGGAGCGGCGGAATTTAGGAATTGAACATACGTCTTCAACCCTATATGACAATATTTGAGGATAAAATGTTCATTGATCGTCCTTAGATTCGTGTGTGAACCATATTCTTCTGGTGTTTGCTTCTATTTATCCAAAAATATGGGTGTCCATAGTAGTTTCTTTAATGTATGGATCACCATATCAAAGCCAATCTATGTCAGAATTCCAAAAGATCATTTTCTTATGACGTTGGATTTAATTAGCGGTTACTTAGAACCTACTAAGTTGACATATAATCTTCTCTAATACTCGTTTACATTCGCAGTCATTTAGAGGTAATGCAAAGGAGCTCAAATGAATTCTCACTTGTATCTTTTTCACATGAAAAATCGTGGCGTAAATTTCTTTATAATGTGGAAAACAAAATTCAATTTTCTTTTATCGCATAAATTGTCAATTTGACATATGCTCAATATATACATCGAAACGTAACTCAAGTTCTTTAGAGTAAATCGATGGGGATTGTAATGAAAAGGTATTGTAATCCCAATTAGGCAGGTGTATTATGAATCCCAAAGGAAAATATATACTGATCATTATCACTTTCTTTGATATACTAATCATTATCATATACTATTGATATAGTGTTACTGTTCTTCAGTACTATTATTTTAGGGATTACATTGTGCGTTTCTTTGCACACGGTTCTTTGTTTCATGCCTATATTATGATATGTTGCTTTACTTTATGCAATACTTTGCAAAGTTAGATGTAGAAAATTGAATCATGTGTATTATGAATAAAATTTGAATAATCTCAATTCCTTTAGAGAAGATTCAAAAAATTAACATGCCAACGATTACATTTAGTCTTGTCCAATTTAGAGAGAGAAATTTTAAGACCAAAAGTCTAATTTAGAACCAAAAGTCGTATTTAGGCGTAATGGCCTTTATAAGGATATCTTAAAATTTTTAAAGTAGACTAATCAAAGTCTATCTTAGATTGAGCCAGATCCTTTTTGCTCTTTTAATAGCTGCAATGATGAGATTTGTCATTTAACATATTCTTCCCAGATATTATGTTTTTAGTTGTAAACTCATTTTCAATGTTACTGTTGGATATTGAAGATACTTTTCCAAAATCCGCGTACTCATATGATTCTTCATATTTATTGAAAGTCGTAGCTAATTCTTTGCTAGCTTATAATGTACGTATCAATAGTTCATTGAATTACAACAATGGCAGAGTGCTTCACTGCACATGACATGTCCCCTATGTCATCTTTTAAATGTTACATTGTTTCCACTTACTTTTGGATGATTATATGAATTTTACGTCCATGGTAATTACCCTTTGTTTTAGGGTCGTTGCATTACTTTGCCCAATTTGTTCAAGAATATATATATATTTTTCTAAGACCTTACATCGTCATTGTTTTTTGATTTAGGGTTGTTGCATTACTTTGCAAAATGTGTTCCAGAAAATTTCTTTTTCTCATACCTTACATTGTCATTACCCTTTGGTTTAAGGTTGTTGCATTACTTTGCATAATTTGTTTCAGGAAATTTCTTTGTCTAAGACCTTACATCGTCATTACTCTTTGTTTTCTCATAACTTACATCATCATTGCCCTTTGTTTTAGGGTGATTGCATTACTTTGCATAATTAAATTTCAGGAAATTTCTTAGACCTTACATTGTCGTTCAAGATATTGAAATTATTTATTTAGCTATTTACATAAAGCAATTTGCATAAATATACCATGCTCAAGCCTTAGTCGGCTTAATAGGGGAATTTGGTACTCAAATTCTTCAGAGTCCAATATGTCAAAACTAAAATGTGATGGTTAAACCATCTTTAAAATAGAGGAAGAATATAATGTATTAATCTCGTAGTCTAAATGACATGCACGACGACTAATATAAACCAATATACATTATGGTAACTCCGATGCTTCGTGAAATTTCGTTATCACAATAAAATTTTGGTTTCTCCATTTTCATTGCATGTGAAGCTAATGAAATTCCATTATCGTTGCTTTCTACACAATAAATAAGATATCCATGTTGAAAAATTTTCAATAAATAAAAATTGGATTTCAAGACCGAAATTTGTAATGGTCATATTTTTCTTACTTCGTGAAAATGCTTTTTCACAATATAGGTTTGTCACTTTTTCTTTATATTACAATGCTCATGAAATTACATTATCATGACAATGCTCAAACTAAATAACATGTTAAATAAAACAATTATTTAACACTAATAAAATGAGCATATAATGTTTCAAGTTTCATATTTATATAAAATACTAATGCGATCAAATTGAATAAAACATTATTTCATATAAATAACTGAAACAAAATATAATGAAAGCAGAGCGTCAATATAAATATTACTTGTAAGTTTGCCAAACAAACTGCATATGAATCGATTGCTCGATCTCCGACTCCAAATTTGTCGTCGCATATTCATCGCCGTATCATTAAATTGATATGTCACATAAAAAAAAATATTCATATGATTAGTCACTTTAATCATACATTTACCATATCAATTAAATAATTTAATATTTACCATTAAATTCATAAAACAGTAAATAGTCACAGTAAATAAGAATTACTATGCGGTAATTTTAAAATTACCTTCAAAATTTATCCCAAAAAGAAAATTCTGTTTTTTTTTCGTGGGTCGGGTCAGCAGATCCGGGTCAGGCCCAACAAGACCGGGTCGGGTCAAGCTTCTGCCGACGAAGCTTTGTCGGTAGAACTTCTGGGAGTCAGCCTTTCCCGACGAGTTGTCGTCGGTAGAAGCGGGATCGGATCTTGGCTGTGCTGGCGATCGGATCGGGGCTGCTGGACGAAGGGGGACAGGATCGGGGCTGCTGGAGCGGTGTCGATGGCGCTGGAGGAGGCCGGATCGGGGGGGGGGGGGGGGGGGGGGTCGATGCAGGTGATCGACTGGATCGGTGGGGGGGGGGACGATCCGGGTGGCGTCGGTGCCGGTCTGGGGCAGAGGAGCGGCGGGCTGAGCTGGGGCAGTCCGATCTGCACGGCGGCGAGGCGATCTGGAGAGGTGCAGGTGCCCAGAGCAGATTTGCTTGGCTTTGGGGTGGAGTTTTCGCGAGGCGAGCCAAGGATCGAGGTTGTCTGATCGGAGCCGCTGGGCAGTGGTGCTGGCCGGAGCTGATGCTAGCAGGGGTAGCGGCGGTGGAGAGAAAAAAAAAAAAAATTCTAGGGTTTTTTTCTCTTTTTTTCTAAAAACTCATGGTTAGGCAAAGTGCTGATAACGTGTTGTAGGAAATACTGAATTGGTCTACTCATTTCATTGATAATCCCCTTTATATAGGGTGAGTATTACAACGGTAATAGGAAATACATTAATGACAATAATGACTACATAATTATCTATCGTCAGTTACATTGACGAAGGCACATAATACGTTTTTCCTTCAACAGTTTTTTCATTTTCGCTGGGTTTTTCATCCGGTGCCTAGTTCTTTAATATGTACATTGACTAATGATCTCTATGGTACATTCAATAATGATGATTATCCGTAAACTCAATGATATTCAAATTTATATCATGGAAGAAATTGTAGTCTTCAAAATGCCATTTTCGATCACACTAGCTCATTCATTATATAGAATTATAGATCATAGAGAAATACATCAATTTGTACTCTTGTCATGCACAATTTTCTTTTTGTTTCTCAACCCCTTTTACGGTGTAAATTTTGATATCATCTCTTTATAATTGACAACAAAATTTTAAAAATTGTATACCTAATCCTAATTGTACGTAATCAATACTAATATCTCCTATAGTTGTAATTTGGATTTTAATATATATTTTTAATCTTTCTAAAAAAAAATCCTAATTGTACGTAATCATACATAACCTTCCTTCAACCTTTCCATTTTCAGTAAATTAACACAACTCTAATGGATCCATATATAAACACACACCAATCTTTAATCACAACATAATTGTTCAAAAAAAAAAAGGAACTACGACGAGAAATCACATCTACGTGACGAAACCGTACAGATACGTATCCGATTTGTCCTCCTCCTCCAACACTTACCACGTGTCTTTTTCCTTTTGTTCTATTTTTCTGTCTGACCAAACTCAAATATAAAACCAGAGAGAGCAGTCGAGGTTAGTCTATGAGAAGTAACAGAGGCAGCTCTGTCTTCATGTGTACACGATTCTCAAAGCCTTTCCTCATCGCCGTTTAAATATTCCCGCATATTTTAACCCCCCTTCACCCCCCAACCCACACCCCACTCTCTCTCTCTGTTTCTCCACCGCTCACTTGCCCCATCACGTAATCCAATGCTGCCTTACAAGACCATCTCCGACGCTGCCTCCACCCTCGGCCGCAACCTCACCGCCGCCGAGACCCTGTGGTACAACTACTCTGCCACCAAGTCCGACTACATCCTCTACTGCCACAACATTCTCTTTCTCTTCGTCATCTTCTCCCTCGTCCCTCTCCCCCTCGTCTTCGTCGAGGTCCTCCGGTGGGCCGGGTTCGACCGCTACAAGATCCAGCCCAAGGTCCGATTGACCCTCCATGACATGCTCAAGTGCTACAAGGACGTCATCTGGATGTTCTTCTCCGTCGTCGGGCCCCTCCAGCTCGTCTCCTACCCTTCCATCCAGGTCTCGATTTAACTTCACTTCAGTTTTGATGATCCTGTCTTTGTGTCAATTGTGTTCAGTTCAGTTTGCTTTCAGGGTTTTAAGGTTTTGTGTCGGGGATTTATAGGAGTTTTGGCATCATGCTTATACTTGAAGCAATCAAAATTTAATTGTTTTAGTTTTCTTAGTGACATTGTGCCTAAATTGCCGGGATGGTTACTGAATATTTGATCTTAATCTATAGAATCATGAAATACTGTTACTTTGCTTGCTTAAGGTTGTTTTGTCTTATGAGTGTAGAATGTAGATCATGGATTTTAATGTGATGTCTGGTTGTGGAACAGCTTATAGGGATCCGGACAGGACTGCCGTTGCCGTCCGGGTGGGAGATGATTTCCCAATTGGTAGTATATTTCTTGGTTGAGGATTATACCAACTACTGGATCCACAGGTTTCTGCATAACAAATGGGGGTATGACAAGATCCATCGAGTTCATCACGAGTACACTGCTCCCATTGGATATGCAGCGCCGTATGCGCACTGGGCTGAGATTTTGATTCTCGGTATACCGGCTTTTCTCGGGCCGGCGATAGCGCCTGGTCACATGATCACATTCTGGTCGTGGATAGCATTGAGGCAGGTTGAGGCCATTGAGACTCACAGCGGGTACGCATGCTGCATTTTGATTTTTTATGCTTGTGGTCCTTTACTAGTCTAGATTTGAGTTAATGATGGCAACTTTGGACTTCCTTTGATTCCTTTATCTCTTTTCTAATTGAATTAGCTGCATGTACTTATTTTTTTTTTTGACGGAGAATTAGCTGCATGTACTTGGATTTGAAGGATCTTAAATAGTGCCTTAACTTTTAATGATGGGGCCAAGGATCACTACAATGCCTTTCTCTTCTAACTTTTTTCAGGATTTAATTTCTTAATTATTACTTTTTTTGTATGCTGAGTGGGTGGTCATCTTCTACATAGGCTTTCAATGTTTTATATCAGCAGAAATGGTGATGTTTATACTTCCCTCTTGTTCTGGATTTTCTGCCAATAGTGAGAACCCAAAGAGGGAGAGTGGATGAGTGCAATCACTTGTACTTCATGATCTTCCAGATCCAATTGTCAATCTTAAATGCTGATCACTGAACTCTAATAACAGAACATGTATTTGGGTCAGCTGTTTCTGCATTAAGGTTATGATTGATGTGTCCTACCATATTGTCGAATTTTCAGCATTAACATTTATTGAAAGTGTAGCATACAAATTATTTGATTAGTCCTGCATGCCACTGTAGTAACACATCATTTGGGGACTGATACAAAGAAAAACAAAAAGCAGGTCTTCATGAAAGTGAGTGTCTTATACGTATTTGATCATCACTGCATGTGTTGTTGCCTATAGTGTTTTGTGTAATTCTGGACTGTTGGAGGTCCGTACAGATCTAAGATGCAATTTTCTTTGGAAGAAGTAGACCTTTTGGTGAAGGGCCATGATTTTTACCTGCATACTTCAGTTTAGGAATAGAGAGTTGCCTAAATGTGGCTTTATATGTGGAATGCTTGCTGACAAACAGTGAGTATGGTAACATTTATTGTATTATTACCTTGGTGAATTATCCTTGGAGAAAAAGTCAGTTAGTGCTTGGATGACACGTCTGTTAGTGTTCTTGTATATAAATTTTTCTGCAATGAGTTATTTCACTTCCATATTTATGTTTAGCACACAACATAAGAATGATGTGGTTTGTTCTCCTTTTCTGGTCTGAGGTTTTGGCTTTTGACTACTATGTTTCATGAGGAGAAAATTTTTATGTATGTCTTATTGTGCAGGTATGACTTCCCCTGGAATCCCACAAAATATATTCCATTTTATGGTGGTGCTGAGTATCATGATTACCATCACTATGTTGGAGGACTTAGCCAGAGCAATTTCGCTTCAGTTTTCACCTACTGCGATTACATTTATGGGACTGACAAGGTATAATGCCATCTCTTTGTACCAGAATTCTTTTATAATGATGTCATCTGATCAGATGATTTGGCAATCATTAACTCTTGATCAATTTTACAGGGATATCGATACCAGAAGAAGATCCTTAAAAAGGTAATCATCCTGTGCCTTTATTTTCTCGTGCATTATCAAAAACATACAATGGCATCTTGGCTGTTTGACATACGGGGAATCATGTCTCACGATTGATATAAACATGTATCTAATCAATTAGCTGATGTCTTTTATTGTCTAAATTCTTGTAGTGGGTATAATATACCAAGGAGATTTAGTATACTCATCGGTAGAGTATTGAAACTGGTTGCTTATACACCTATCTTTCATGCTTGCCTTGTGCTTTCTTGAGCAAACATGCACGATCGGTCATTTTAAGTATTGCATTCTCTGTTAATCAAGATTGCATTTCGCATTTAGTTCCCTCAGTCTAACAATTCGTGGTGATTGTATTTCAGTTGAAAGAGGACACTAATGGTGTGCAAAATGGAGAATCATACAACACCTCACCTGTAGACCTTAAAACCAATTAGCTTTGAGACTGCGTAGCTCTGTATTTCAGAAATGCCCTTTCAGTATAGCTCTCAGTGGTGACAACTCTCGGAAACCTCTGATTCGAGGTTGCCATCAATGTGCTAGGGCGGTAAATAGAAGCATTAGTTGCTCAGGTGCAGATTAACTATGGGGTTTTCAGAGTTTCTGATTTGGATAGCCTGGAGGGGGTTTAGAAAATCAGTAGATTGTAAGGTTCAGAGTTAAGCTTGTGTTCTTGACGTAATGTTCTGTAATCGTATGAACTCGTTTGTGGTTTGTGATTTCGAAACTTAAATGTTAAATGTGGTTTAGCTCGAGTTTGGCATCAAGTTCATCAAATTGAGTGATATAACTGTCTGGTTTTGCATCCAATGAGGATTGTTCCACTTTTATTCCCAGCATATGCAGTTGTTATTAGCTTTGGTGAAACATTCTGTAGACAAGTAGATTAGTCATGTGAGCTTTGCACGTGATTATTGTACAGGCTTGCTGATTTGCACTCGATTCTCTAAACTATTCTGGATGAAATCTCAATTCCATGTGCTATATTGCTGATGATGGAAATCTACGGATTCAGATCAGAACCAGTCGGCCAAATCAAAGTTGGTATCTTAAGTTTTATCACTTTATGCAAGTATGCTTTAGTCCAAAATGAACAAAACTTCCCAAGTCCATATAGAACAGTAATGGAGCAATGAAATCTATGGTATGCGTCAGAAGCTAGAAATGCTGATCATGGACTCCAAACAAAAGACCGAGTTGTTAGAGCATTTGTTTTGGTTGTTTTTATTATAAAGAAATCTCCTTCGATCATGTTTCCGGCTGAGAATTCAATCAATTCACCGTGGTGCCTTTAACTGTGTTATATTTATATTTAATTAATTCTTATTAGAACCATTGCCAACAACAGCCCGTCTAGCTCAGTTGGTAGAGCGCAAGGCTCTTAACCTTGTGGTCGTGGGTTCGAGCCCCACGGTGGGCGATTTATTTTTTTGTTTTGGCTTTTGAACATGAACTTTGCCTTGCACATGAACTAATGAAGTTGTTATTATTTGGGAAGCAAATTTGATAGACATTGGAGGAATTAAACAAGGCCTATGAAATGAGCCCATTTAGTTCTTTGATTCTCTGATAGTGATCTCAACTGAAAGAAAGTACTAGTGCATTTGCATTTATTAGAATGGGCAGGGGCCAGGGGGTCCTTAGCAATGATGTGCTTGACCTAGCCACCAGCTGTGTTCTAAACAAGTTTCAGCTTTCAATGTTCATAGATAGATATAGATAGGCATCCCTTACTGCAATTGCTTGCTTTTCCCCACTTTTTTTCATAAAGGAATGAGGGGAAGGAAGTTGCAGATGAGCTTTCTCATCATTTCCTACACCTTGTATGGCTTTCTTTCCTGCAGAATCATTATGAAGGTGGAATGTCATACACATGGCTTCTTCATCCTTGCCATGCACATGGCTTCTTCATCCTTGCCATGCACATGGCTTCTTCATCCTTGCCATACACATGGCTCTGGATCCCTCAGCTGATCATATGGAATCCCTAAGTACACAACATACCTACTTGAAACCAAAGTACCTTTGCCCTCTGCTCAAAACTCATTTGAAAATTTACTTCCAACTAGCTCCCAGAGTCCCAGGTGGTTAATAGCACTGGGCAAAGCTCATGGGACTGGGAAATGTTCAATGACTATCCCACCAATGATATTAATCCAAATTGAAAAGAGATTATTAACATATATATAGTCTCTACTATTATA
This sequence comes from Potentilla sterilis, assembly GCA_963682095.1. Taxonomy (NCBI): domain Eukaryota; kingdom Viridiplantae; phylum Streptophyta; class Magnoliopsida; order Rosales; family Rosaceae; genus Potentilla; species Potentilla sterilis. The sequence goes on along the minus strand of OY821760.1, from coordinate 38,621,628 downwards.
TTGTAACTTGTTATATGATAATTGTTGACAGTAGCTAGAGAGAGGCTACTCAGGCCCCCAGATCCGCCACCAGGACTCCCGGACCCGGTCTAGGGCCCGGGGGCGAATCACGGACTTCCGGACCCGCGGCCTTACTTGTGACTAGGGCCCGGGGACCGGGGGCGTTAGCCCGCTAAATAGAGGACCAGAGCAACCCCATAATATATGCAGAAGGGGGCCAGTCTCACATCGAAGGGTGAGGCTAGTCCTCACATCCGACCGCCTATATATGAGTCACAACTACCTTCATTAATAAGTAATCAATACTTCAATTACTCATTCCCGCTTAAGTTATCAGCTTATCCCTACTACACTGACTTAAGCATCGGAGCGGAATAGACTGGCCAGCCCGGTATTCCCTTAGTTAGCAGGATTTACAGGAAGGAATCACACCAAGATCCATCGGTCTCTGTGAGTCTCCGGATTCAGACAGAAATATTTGGCGCCGTCTGTGGGAAGATTACGTAAAAGTCACGTCCGAATAGTATGGCATGAGGGTCAGGATTAGAAGCCGGTGTGGGAAGCCCGAAAGAAACCCACCAAATCTTGGACCTGGAACCCGCGCTTACTTCCCCTGGTGACCCGAGCATAGGGGAGGATAGGCTGGCCAGCAACAACGGCCAGGACGATGCTTCCAGTCCCGACCAGTTTGATATGGCGGGAGAAGTGAAACAGATGAGAGCGGAAGTCAGCACCCGGTATCAAGAAATGGAAACGGTGAATGCCGCGCTGGTGGCTGCCTTGGAAAAGGGGCAGCAGCGCAGTGCCGCTCTGACAAAGGCATTTGCACCACCGCTAAAAGTGTTCCCACCCCTGGAGGTGGGACAATCGTCAGGAGGAAAGGGCATTGGCTCGACGGGGACGGGGCTCCCAGGCGACATGGCGCTACCGGAGAGCGCGCCGATTCCTCAGCGGGTAAGCGTTTCGTTCGAGGACGAAGCCATGAGTCCGACCCTGCGGGCACTCCAAATACTATCTGACTCGGTATCAAATATGAAAGCCCAAATGGAGGCCAACGAGCAGAGGGCTGTGAGACCGCAGGAAAGTGCGTGGTTCAACGAGCGGCCCAGACCTTTCTCCCATCGGGTATTGGAATCCGGAAAGTCGGGTACCCAAAAGTCACTGAAATTGACATACTCCGTGGCTGGTTGTCCATACCAGCATCTGGACATCTTCTGGTCCCAAACGTGTGTCAAGGGTTACTCCGACGCTATGTGCTGTAACATATTCCAAGAAACCCTATCCGGAGAGGCACTCAGTTGGTTTTACGAGCTATCGGCAAACTCTATAGAGGCATTTGAGCAATTGGCCGATAGGTTCGTTGGCCGGTTCATCTTAAGGGTCAAAGGGGTCCGGACTTTGACAATTATCTTCAACTGCAGGCAGGCAGACGGGGAAGAGTTGAGAGCGTTCGTTAACCGCTGGCAAACAGCCACTGCTGGAGTCAGGAATCTGGACAAGGGAATCGCGGAAATGACTTTCAAGCAGGGTCTCCGGCCCGGAAAGTTTTCGTATGCTGTGCGAGTAGAGGTCTCACAAGGTTACGATGAGCTGATGGCAATGGCGATCAGACACGCCCAGGCGGATCACGAAACTTATGGAAACCGCCAATAGAAGAGAAAGCAGGAGGAGCCAGAGTCCACCAGGCACGAAAACAGGAATTGGCAGCAAGGCCAAGACCAAGGAGCCTCATCCAATAAAAAGGCTAGGAATTGGGGGAACCAACAGCGCCGGAAGGGCAATTTTGAAAACTCCCAGGGAGGGCGAAGACCCGCATCCTACCAATCCCCCCTACAATAGCGCCCCCTGGTGATTATGCCAGCATGACGACAAGAAGTCTTCACCACCTTAACCTCTTCCTATGAGGATATCCTGTATGGGAACGGGAACACAATCCCCCCGCCACCAAAGAGGAAGCACCCCAAGGGGAACCTGACCAGGGCGCAGACCGGTAAATACTGCTCCTACCACGATGTAACCACCCATCGAACAAACGATTGCATTGCCCTAAAAACAGTGGTGGAGGGATTAATTCGCAGCGGTAAGTTGCAGCAGTATCAAGGAGAGTCTGACAGGTAGAGAATGCCAGCCACATAGCTTCTCTCCGGGACCTATATCCCATTGCACCAAGGCTCGTATGACCAGGAGAAGTCTTAACCGCCCGCTCAAGCCTAGTGTCTTTCCCAGTTCAAGCTCCGGTGACGAGTCCGGCGGCACAACAACTTTTCAGCCCAAAAGTAAAGTGCTAATTTCTCCAACACAATTAGCTAGGCATTCCAACGGTTCAACCGGTGTAATATCAAAAGTCGTATATTCCAATTCTGTTTTCAAACAAGCTAAAAGGCAAACCACTGGTAGTCAAATCGGGAACAAGTTGAAACATGTAAAAAGTTCATTTCGTTAATAGCAAAGTATTGTGTGAAGCGGGTTCGTCCACCGGCAGGCATCCGGCGAATAAAAAAAAAACACACAAAAAGAGAAACAATTTGCAAATATGAAGTCTAAACTAAGGAGTTGTGGCCTGCTCCCTTTCCTCTGCAGCAACCCCTTCTGTAGCGGTCTCCTCCGTAGCTTCCTCCACCACAATCACTGCCTCTTCTCCGGTCGATCCGGCCTGGGGAGAACCTTCTTCCTCTCTCGGACGACCTTGTTCAACGTCAACCTGCGGCAGCGGCACCTTAGAAGTATCCAGATAACCCTTCTCCCTCAATTCGTTGAAGGCATCGGTGATCCCCGCTTCTCTAGCTTGTTCCAGGAGTGCAAGAAACTCATCACTTTGGTGGTACTTCTTGACCAACCGCTGGTACAGCTCCGGATCACCTTCATCAGCCACCCCGCGGGCAGAGGTAGCGGCCACCACTGCTTGCTGCTGGAGCTCGTCCACCTTAGCTTCCAGCTCGGCCCTCTCGCCTTCCAGACCCTTCTTCTCCTCCTCAAGAGCCTTGACCTGGTTCTCGAACTTGGCCACCTGCTTCCTGGCCCTCTCCTCTAGCCGGGCCTTCTCCCGCTAGAGCTTGGACTTTTCCATCTCTAGGAAGTTCCGGGCGCTCGTTAGAACCGCCACCTTCTTCTTCAGCTCGGGCAACTTGTCACTTGCATCTATCAGATACAAGTTGTACAACATCTACAAGTAGGCGGACGTCAGTAAGAAAACAACATGAGAAGGAGAAAATCAGAAATTTTGAAAAAAAAAAAAAAAAACTGCAAAAACAAGACAGAATTAAGTGTCAAAATCGCTCTCACCCGGATGGCCATCTCCCGGGCCTTTTTCCGATTCTCCACCGGCCGGTCTTCCAGAGCTCGGATCTTATCCAGCTCTATGCCCTTCATGTCCCTGAGCAGGCTCCGGACGAACGGTCCGTCCGCGCACCTATACTCAGTGACCAACTCCCTGATAGGAGTCTTCTCGACTACCAACACGCTTGGACCCAGGTTGGGAAAGTAGGGTGCAGCAAGGGCTTTTCCCTTAGCAGTGGCCGAGGAACCGCTGGTTAGCTTCAGCCTTTTGGCCAAGCTCTCCCCAGCCGTCTGGCCGGTAAAGGTAACAAGAGCGGAGGCCGGGACCGCCTCCCTGATGTTCCTTCTCTTCTGACCCAGGTCAACACAGGCGGAAGAAGATTGGCCAACTAAAGAGGAAGACTTGGTAACGATTGGCATAGGTCCCAGCCTCCGGGGGATCTTTCCTGCGTCGCCCGGAACCTTCGGAGGCCCAGCAGGAGTCTCGACCGCTCTAGAGATCGCCTGACCTACTGCAGCAGGAATCTTCACCCGTCTTGAAAGGTATCTCTCATCTGGGACCTCCAAAGCCACGACTTCTTCGTGCTCGGTAACCTCACCGGTTTCCCGGTTCACGGTGGTCCGCGCTGCAGCTTCTCCCTTCTCGCTCAATCGGGAGACGAGTTCTTGGTTGTCCATGGTTAGAGTGTGGTGGAGTTGAATGACCGTCCGGGAAGGTACACCTGCAGAAAGCCAACAATGGAGTTACAAACAAAGTACCAAACTAGCCAGCGGAGTGGGCACAATAAAAACATTCCCTAATACCCACCGGGATGCCTCCCCAGATCACATCTTTCCAGCACCTCCCCGCGGATGAAGTTGTAAGAACTCCGCTCCAGATCGGACCAACAGGCAAAAATACGGGCTATCCTATCCCTCTCCAAGTCAGACAGCTCGTATGATTGGTCGCCGATAGGTTGGAACGCATCGGGTACACGGAACTTTCGGCTCCTCTTCTGCCATTTTTCCCCCGCCATCACCACCTTCTTCCTCCAGTCCTTGGCAAGCCAGGAAGGCAAGTGGGTGATAATCGGCATATAATCCCGGGCGGCAAATGTAACACACCCCCAGGATTTCCTCTTCTTCGAGTATGTCAGTCTGAAGAGAGCTCGAAACTCGTGCACCGTAGGATATCTCATATCACAGAAGTAATACAGGCAGCCTAGGCTCAGCAGTTGCCTCCATTGATTGCCAGGAAGTTGCGCCGGTGATATCCTAAGCGCGCTAAGTAGGTACTGTGCAAAGTTTGGCAGCGGGAGGGAGAACCCATGGCAGAACTGGTCCTCATGTATAGCAACCCAACCCCCCTCCGAGTTGCAAGCCAACTCACCGGGATTCAAAGCCCGGAGCTTCATCTCATCGTAAATCTTCCACTTTGCCTGAAAGGCCTCAATCTCCGTAGCATCTAAGGACCACTCGGGCTCTTCACAGACTAAGGTGTCATCCCCGTCCACAATTGTGTAAAGCGGGCTAGGACCACCCAGTATGTGGGTGGTGCCCACCGATAAACCACAAGACATTTCATCCTCCGGTCCTAGAGACCCAGACGGTGATACCTCACCGTCCGTACGGGCAATAGCATCTCGCTCGGAGGACGAGGAGGCAAGCCAGTCTTCCATCCTCTCGTGGTCGTCCGTTACCGGTCGTCTAGGGGTCGGTTCGACGGTTTCGCTGGAACTCCTAGAATCCATGTGACCTAGGGGAAGAATATCAAACCCAGCGGCCAATCAGCAACACAACCTAAAACGACGGCCGCGAGGCCGCACGGAGCATGCAGTGTCTCAGCACAGCCCCATTGCGGGCGCTAGGCAAATCAGCCAAAGATTCCGAGTTACAACGGCTAAATAAGGTACATGCGGGATCCCCCAGCAAAGTAGTAAACCGACACAAAACAAGGGCCCAATCGGATCGACCCATAAAAAAGGGGGGGGAGGGGGGGTGTAAAGTCAGAGTGAGCAGGCTAGAACTTACTGATTAATATGTACGACCACAGAAAGTCGGTCATGGGAAAACAACGGACAATTGTATGTGAGCAAGCACAGCTGAGGAACAGTTAGAGCAAGAGCCTCATTCTTCCGATCTCTCTTCAGCGTAAGAATGCGCGAGAAGGGAGGGTTTATATATAGGTCCGACACCCTAAATGACCCCTGTCGTTTCCCCCCAAAAAACCTAATTAGGACATGTCAAACGACCGCGGATCCAGACCGCCCATCTCCGTCCGTCCCCATTATCGGTAACTCCCCGGGGCATCATAACAGATGGGACTGATGGGCTACTCCTTTAAATGCATGTCAGCCACCTGCCTCGCGTGCAAAGGTAGTTGAAGGAGCAGGGGGATAAAATAGAGGCGTCCAGCCCCCCCACCTTCCCACATGCCAATTCCAACCAACGGCTGAGGCATTCCACCGGGTAGGTCAGCAACACTCAAGGCTGAGGCATTCCACCGGGTAAAAGGCATTCCAACGGGAAAAGTACATACCCACGGTAGAGCCTGTTCCAACTAAAGGCTAAAGTGTTCTACGATCGAGCCAGAACGAGCACATGGCTATGGTATCCCATCAGATCAACCGATACCGAGTTATCACTTGAAGGTCCCTACGGCATATCCGGTTGCACCAACTGAGTTATCCCAACGAACAAGCCAGTACCAACTCATGGCTAGAAATACCAACGAGCTTTATAAACCCGGGAGATTCGTTCCTCTCATACAGGACAAATCTTCCCGCAGGCTAAAAACCCTGCACATACTTCACGCCTGCTAGAACAAAGGCTGTGCAAAGTTTGGGGATGACGGTTAATGCCAACACATGACCAAGCCACCCCACCGGGAACTCCTCTAACACATGACACATTTCCCGCTGGTACCAAGTTACCAAACATCAAAGCACTCAATCTAGGACACCCGCTGACCTTAGCGGGTGCTGTTCTAACTTGAGGAACTTGGGGGACTTGTTCCACCCATGCACTATACTTACCCGGTTTTCCCGGGGCATAGCATGGCCTGACGGATTTCAACGCCACATTATCATTATCCCATGCACTATAATCATCCGGTTTTCCCGGGGCATAGCATGGTATGACGGATTTCAACGCCACATTATCATCATCCCATGCATCACATCTTATACCCGTATACAACTGTCTGCATGTACATCATAAACATGCACTCGTACCATTGTTCGTCATCACAACAGGTTTATTCGAACGCCCGGCCGAATCCAATCTTAAACGCAGACTTGGGGGACTAGGGCACCGGTGGGTTCGTATCTCAACAAGTTTGTGGGCCTGTAAGGCAAGACAGATTTAAGTTCCCATTCAAGATTACACTTGACCGGGAACTTGGGGGACTTGTTGACAGTAGCTAGAGAGAGGCTACCCAGGTCCCCAGACCCGCCACCAGGGCTCCCGGACCCGGTCCAGGGCCCGGGGGTGAATCACGGACGTCAGGACCTGCGACCCAACATGTCTTACTTGTGACTAGGGCTCGGGGACCAGGGGTGCTAGCCCGCTAAACAGGGGACCATAACAACCCCATAATATATGCAGAAGGGGGCCAGTCCCACATCGAAGGGTGAGGCCAGTCCTCACACTCTGCCGCCTATATATGAGCCCCAACTACCCTCATTAATAGGTAATCAATACTTCAATTACTCATTCCCGCTTAAGTTATCAGCTTATCCCTACTACACTGACTTAAGCATCGAAGCGGAATAGACCGGCCAACTCGGTATTCTCTTAGTTAGCAGGATTACCGATTTACAGAAAGGAATCACACCAAGATCCATCGGTCTCTGTGAGTCTCCGGATTTGGACAGAAACAATAATAACATCACCTTTTTTTGGTCCTTTTGGTCGAAGAATAGTGCATTTGCATTAACTGAATTGCGATTGTATTTTCTATAAATTTGCGGTAGTTCTTCTCAGAGAGGACTTTCATTTTTATAACGTTTTTGACACTCCCGTAATGTTTATTTACAGCTCTAGGTCATACTTAAATAATGAGTCGAAATTGAGAATGTGAAATAACGTAGAAGAAAATTAAATGAACTTATGAATTTCATGCGGTTCATAATTCGAGTTTGAGTCAAAAACAAAATGGAGCGGATTCAGCACACCAAAGTGCAATTGCACCAATAGTGTGTAAGTCATTTATGCAGTCATTTATTCAACTATGTTAGTGTCTCTTAACGCCTCATTAGTTAGGTATTGTGGACGTTGCTTTTCATGATTTTTTTTCTTACGATTTCTGTTGATGCTAATCATATTGCCATAGTGCCTCCTCTCCAATTTTCTTTAATTCAAATATTTTACAACTTTATCTTCACTCACTATTCGAATATTAGGGTTATATGAATAGTTGGTGATTAAAAAAATAGTTAAAATTGCATATTTAAGTGTCGGTTCACTTATACCTCGGTGCATTGAATAATTTTACAAAACAGAAGGTAAATAAAAATTGAAGCCAAGTAAAACAATATCAAAGTTCTACACAAAAACAGAGTCCAAAAAAATAGGTATTGCATTAGGTCAATAGTCTTACTTGTTCCATACTTAAAGCTTACCAAACAAAAAAGAAGAAAGAAAACTATATATAGAGACAAGGTTCTTGGAGTTGGGAGAAAAGAGGCAAAAGATGTTCATTGAAGAAACTTAATTTGAGATTTGAACCAAGTCAAGTGAGCTTTGAATGAAAAAGACAAAGCAAAAAAAGGAAGGCAAGGAAAAGTACCAGTCATGACTCATGAGTAATGGAGTTTTGAAAATGACCGGCTCATGAGTGATTTTCTAACTTCTATTGCATAATTAGTATCATTTGCTATAATGTTATGTGGGAACAGGAGGAATAGACAACTAATATTTCCTTAAACCAAAAATGAGAGTCACTAAATCACTCCAAATTCCAAAACCAAGCCCTTCCATTGGGATTTAATCAATGCCTCCCTCGTTAAGCTTTTTTTTGGAATTTGACTGTGAAACAAAGACAACTACATGTTTGGAGAGTGGCAAATGCATGACAACCTTTTTGTGAGTTCAGTAATTGTGTACATCAAATTGTGGATGACAGATGGGTATGTGGTTATTTGACTCATTGGAATTGACTCCCAAGTCAATTTTATTCACATTTTACATTATACATATAAGATGAAATCATAATATATATATATATATATATATATTTTTTTTTTTATTGAGATCATACAAATTTCTCAAAAGATTCTTAAGTTCAGAGACTAATTTGTGTCGAGGTCATGTGACTCATATCAAAACGTTTTCTCTCGTCTACCACATTGAGATTTACTCCAAGCAGCATAAACGGGATTCAAATCCGGGTAAAGAGTTTGACTCGACTCCTACAAACTAGATCAACTATAGTGGGTGTTTGTTTGCCCTACTTTCATTATGTAAGAATACAATTAACCCCTCCAATAGAATAATAAAACTCAGTAAATAAGAGTAGGAATTCTGGAATTGTATTAAGATGAACACTCATACTTGGGGGGGGGGGGGGGGGGGGGGGCATGAATGACAGCTACTTACCTACTCTACAACTTCTAAATTTTTGTAGAGGGAAATTACAATAATTCTTTTAGTGGAAAAAAATTTAGTATGACTATATTGCCTATGACATATCCTATATAATTCATAATTCAGGCTTGGATTGCAGAGAGGGCATTTGGTTCTCTATTTTTAATTTTTGTCTTGGTCAACACTGGGTCCCCCCTCACACCAAAAAGAATTCATTGAATTCCTAGGTTGCCCTTTTCTGTCCCCATTCCCCTCTCCTCCATATAAACCCACATGAACAACAAGTCCTTTTGGCCTAGCTTCAAAAAAATCTTCCTCCATTTTGGAAATACAATTAAATATTCCTCATAAAAAAACAACAAAATTGTATAAAATCAGTGCTTAAAAAAAGAAAAAGAAACAAGCAGGCCCTTCCCCACCAAAAATTTAAAATAAAAAAAGGAAAGAAAAAGTTTCATAAAGCACAAAACCCTTCCAGGGACCAAAAACCACAGAAAACCACCCAAAATACCAGGCACGTGCGCCTCACGCTCTAATGAGGAGCGGGTGATGAGCGATGTCAGGGCGCAACTGTTCCCGTCCGTGCGAGACTGTTGAGTGCGGCAATTATTAATAAATATTTTTACTCTTCGCCGTGACACCACCCACAGTCGTAGTTTCCAATTCCATCAACAACCCCAACCCGTGTCTCCCCACGCGCAGTGCGGTGGCGCGTGCTGGGGCGTCGGAGACTACTGACTCCCCCCGAAACACCTACCTACATAACATAACCATCTTTCTCTCTTTCTCACTTGTGTCCCTATTTTTTTCTCTGAAAAAAAAAAAAGAGCCCGAGAGACTCTCACAGCTCAACTCACTCTATCAGTCCACCAGAGAAGAACAAGCAGCAGCTGCTACACTACTGTTCAGATCGCCGGGTCGGGTAGATGGAGCCCCGGCCGAATGCGACTGATACGCCGTCGTTTTGAGCAGTTTTGAATCTTTGAAAAAACTTTCGCAATTTCGCCGGTTCTTTTTTTCTACTCCGAGAATGGCGGCTACTAACACCACGACGCAGACGGTGGCGGTGGACGCTGCGACGGCGGAGACGCCGGACGATGCGGCGGCGAAGGTGGTGACGAAGCGTTACGAGGGCTTGGTGATGGTGAGGACCAAGGCCATAAAGGGCAAAGGGGCTTGGTACTGGGCCCACCTAGAGCCCATTCTGGTTCACAACACCGACACCGGCCTCCCCAAGGCCGTGAAGCTCCGCTGCGCTCTCTGCGAGGCCATTTTCTCCGCCTCCAATCCATCGCGCACGGCGTCGGAGCACCTCAAGCGCGGCACGTGTCCCAATTTCAGCTCCGTCGTCTCCAAACCAGTCTCCTCTCCGTCGCCGATATCCACCTCTCTCCCCAACAACTCCGCTCCGCCGCCGCACCACAACCCCCGCAAGCGGAGCTCGGCGGCGGCGGCCTCCGGGAGCGCCCCGACGCCGTCAACTTACAGCGTTCCGCCGCAGAACACAGTCGATCCGACGCGGTTCTGCGGCGGAGAGCTGACGTACGCTTCCTCGGCGGCGGCGGTGCTGAGTCAGCAGCCGCATTTGATGCTGTCCGGTGGGAAAGACGACTTGGGAGCTCTGGCGATGCTGGAGGACAGTGTGAAGAAGCTCAAGAGCCCTAAAGCCTCGCCGGGGCCGACGCTGTGTAAAAACCAAGTGGACTGTGCGCTAGATTTTCTAGCTGATTGGGTCTATGAGGCTTGTGGCTCGGTCTCGTTTTCGAGCCTGGAGCACCCCAAGTTCCGAGCGTTTCTTAACCAGGTGGGCTTGCCGGCGGTTTCGGGTAAGGAGTTCACAGGGTCTAGGTTGGATGCTAAGTTTGAGGAAGCAAAGGCTGAGTCGGAGGCGAGGATTCGAGACGCTATGTTCTTCCAGATTGCCTCTGATGGCTGGAAGTGCAAGAATAGTGGTCACAGTTTTGGTGAGGATAATCTTGTCAATTTGACTGTGAATCTCCCTAATGGGACTAGTTTGTACCGGAGGGCGGTGTTTATTGGTGGAGATGTGCCGTCTAAGTATGCCGAGGAGGTACTGTGGGAGACGATTACGAGCATTTGTGGGAATGCTGTGCAGCAATGTGTAGGAATAGTAGCAGACAGGTTTAAAATCAAGGCATTGAGGAATTTAGAGAGTCAGAATCACTGGATGGTTAATCTTTCTTGTCAGTTTCAGGGTTTTACTAGTTTGATTAAGGATTTCAGTAAGGAGCTTCGATTGTTCAAGGCTGTTACTGAAAACTGTTACAAGCTTGCGAGTTTTGTGAATAACAAGTCTCAGGTTAGGAGTAGCTTTCAGAAGTATCAGTCCCAGGGGTGTGGTTTGTTACGAGTGCCGTCATTGCGCGATTATGAAATGCTCAACTTTAGTCCTGTGTATGTAATGGTTGAGGATATTCTTAGCTCGAGGCGAACACTTGAATTGGTTGTGCTAGATGCATCTTATGAATTGGTATCAATGGAGGACCCAATGGCAAGAGAAGTTGCTGAGATGATTGGGGACGTGAGGTTTTGGAATGAAGTAGGGGCGGTGCAGTCTTTGGTTAAACTCATCAAGGACATGGCGCAAGAGATTGAGATACAAAGGCCTCTGGTTGGGAAATGCCTCCCACTTTGGGATGAACTAAGAGCAAATGTGAGAAATTGGTGTTCAACATTCCACATTGATGAAGGTCCCGTGGATAAGGTAATTGAAAAGCGTTTCAAGAAGAATTATCATCCAGCTTGGGCTGCTGCATTTATACTAGATCCGGTTTATTTGATTAAGGACAGTAGTGGAAGGTATCTTCCGCCATTCAAATTGTTGACTCCGGAGCAGGAGAAGGATGTGGACAAGCTCATAACCCGTCTTGTATCAAGGGAGGAGGCTCACATTGCACTAATGGAACTCATGAAATGGAGAACAGAAGGGCTAGATCCTGTATATGCGCGCGCTGTACAAATGAAGGAGAGGGATCCCGTTTCAGGCAAGATGAGAATTGCTAACCCACAAAGCAGTAGACTTGTGTGGGAAACATACCTTACTGAATTTAAGTCACTAGGGAAGGTTGCAGTTAGGCTCATTTTCCTTCATGCAACTTCATGTGGGTTCAAATCCAGTTGGTGGTTAATGAGGTGGGTGGCTGCAAATGGGCACTCAAGGATGAGCATGGACAAGGCACAGAAGTTGATCTTCATTGCAGCTCATTCCAAGCTTGAAAGACGGGATTTTTCCTGTGATGAAGATAAGGATGCAGAGCTACTTGCCCAGGCAAACGGTGAGGATGATGTGTTAAATAAGATTCTTGTTGATACATCCTCAGTGTAACAATTTTTTTCCTCAAGTAGAAGTTTAAGTTTGTAGGATTTATTGGATTCTTTCTTAATTTAAGTTGTTGTATCTGTTTAGTTACTCTAGAAGATTTTATGGCAGTAAGGTTAGCACTGCACAGCATCATTTGAATTTAGTCACTTCCCATTTTCACCCTAGCATTGATTTTGAAGTTCTTGGGTTTGCAAAAAAAGATATTCTTCTTGTGTGTGGGAAGATAGAGGATGCTGCAAAGTACAAGAAGAATGTTTTGTAAAACTTTTGTACCCAAGTGCTTTGCAATCAAGTAATATTAGTGAAGGGGAAGGTTTTATTATTTCTCCTTTATTTCATCATCAAATCTCTACCCTTACCTTTTCTCTTTACTTCCTTTCGCTTTAAACTAGAGTTCTAGTTAATTAACCAATTTAACCATAATCTCGTGAACATATTAATTATCATCTGCGACACAGTTGGAGAGTGTAGCTATCTTGGTTTGGCTTGTAAACTGCATAAAGCAATTCTGTGAATTTTTTTTTTCCATTTTTTTCTTTCTGAACAGGGTTTGACTGACTGCAAGTCTGCAACACTTGCTTTGAACTGGAGGAGCCATTTTTTGCACCAGGTGCTTTGTAATTCTGTAATTCTCTTGTCATAATAACATCTCCATGTTGCCATTATTGTTGAAGTAGTAGCTCTACAAAGGGAAATGACTTTCTGTCTTAAAAAGTTGCACAGTTTGTATTCAAAATGATGCCAAGGTCCAATTGAAATTTTTGATTCAAGTCTACAGTCAGACCCTTTTTCTTTTATCTGTGGATGAGTCGTTGGAAGGTTTTAACTCAAACCACTTTGTGATGATATATTTCATGTGTGGTCCGTATTTGCTGATGTACAGGTCTTATTCAATCAACATCCTCGTACCCGAGGCAAGAAATGAGTGAATGACCTTGTTGCTTATTTAGTCTCTGTTTCTCACTCCTTGCACCAGAGTACACAAATTCAGTACTTCCTCTTCTAGTGTTCAATTTTAGTGCTAGCTTCCTGATGGACATAAGTTACATTATTGTTGCTGTGTATTTTGGAGTATCAAATATGCCAAATGAGAAAAGTTTTGTATGTTGACAACTATTGTTTAGATGTGAAATCACTAACTTGGATGTTTCAACTGCATAATCAGTTCCATATAATTATACTAAACTTCCATTCTATTTCTCTCTTTTGCAGAAGAGTTCCACATAATCAGTTTCGACAATGATATGGTTGGACTGGAGAGGGCACCTTAAAATGGTCGGTGGTTAGCATAATCCATTGGACCATGACAAAGGAAGAGCTTGCCGAAAGGATCCAAAGGCAGATATGACCTGAAATTTTTCCTGACTTGGCAAATACAGGGCTGTGGTTCTTCTAATGGCATGCCAGACTTTCACAGATCAAGGCTTTAGAGCTGGAGAAGCACTTTTCTTTCAGCGAAGCCCCCACCATTAAAGAAGTGGAAGTCGTTTTCCAAGCTTTGGTTTTTTTGGTCATGGAGATTGATGGGAATGGGATAATTATCAGTTTTTTTTTCTTCCCATCAAATCAGCAACTTTGGTTCAATTGGATTACTTGTGTTTTAAACATTCCAAAGTCTTTTGCTGAAAGTTTCATGCAGCGTTATTGGGTTGATGCTTGCTGGATCGGGATCCTCTCCTAATAAAAGGAGAGAGGAGCCCTCCTCATGAGATCTGGGCCGTCAGATTAAAATTGGACGGTCTAGATTGTTTTACAGGGGTTGTGTGAATAGTAATAGAGAATTTTGGACCGTTGGATTAAAATTGGACGGCCCAGATTGGTTTATGAGGAGGGTATGAGGAAGATTTTATTAGGAGAGGATCCCATTTCATGCTTGCTCCCCATGAATGAGGGAAAGAAAGGTTTCGAAAGAGAACCCAGTTCCCAAGGTAGACTGTCGGCATGAAAGAGCACACAAGATGCTTGAGAACGATGCCTCAATCAAGTTTAGCCTCATTTTTCTGCTGCTTGTTTAGTCCTTCATTGCAGTCGAAAACTATAATTTTGACGTGTAGTGCTATTGGAATTGGTGTATTCCTAATATCATGTCTCTTCTATATGTATGGCTCTGTAAACCACTTGCCCACAACCACATGGTTTCTAATATTCAAACTCATTGGCACCCTATTATTAATTAGTTTGTGCTTCATTGCTAACCCTTATGCAACTTATTATTTATCTAAATTTACCTAAGAAAAAGTAAATGTCAAAATGTGGGTATACCCAATTTACAAATTTCTGGAGAAATGACTTGAGCTATAATGACCAAACCAAACCTAAGAAGTTTTATGGTCAACTTAAAAAATTACGATCGAGATGTATGGATTCATGGGTCTATGTGTCTATATGGATCATGTTCATGGATTAACGAAAATGTGCAAAAGCTCTATTTGCCTCTGCCATTCTATAAGTCTCTTCCTTTTTGCGTGGTGAGAATGGGGTAATGAACTAATGATCATGTATATGGGACTGGTGAAATGTTAGTTGTGAGTAATTGACAAAATAGCTAGTGACCAACTCTTTTAAATCCAAACAAGTAAAGTAGTTTACCAATTATGGAAAGCCATAAACAGTTTGTTGCAGCATATTTTGGGTACCTGCAAGGTCACTCATTCTGCAGATCATTCAAGTTAGCTACCCAACTAGCTTCTGTATGATTCATTTGCTTTCATTATACAAAACCCTTTAAAGCAGCTAGCAGATTCAAATTCTGAACTTTTTTTTTTCCTCTTTCTCAGCAGTCTCTTTCTGTTGGATTGAATTTGAATTGGTTTCACCCACTCATTCACTCACACCCACCTCACCCAATCAAGTACTCAACTATTCAAGAGCAGTGGGTCTTTGTCTTTCTGCACTTTTTGTTGAGTGAAGTGAAGTGAGCAAGGAAAGTAGAAAGAATTATTGTTAGGGTTAGGGTATTCTATTATCTCCTCCTAATTACTCATTTATTTAGTGGAGGATACATAAATTGTTGTCCATAAAGCTCACCAAGATACAATGACTACTCACCAACTAAATCTCCCTTTTGTTCTGGCTCTTAGATTATTAAGCTTCTCTTCAGCAGTGTATGACTGTATGTATATTGTTATGTTATTTAGGGCTCCCTCCTCAGTCCTCACTCCACTCATTTTTCTTGAGTAGAGGGAAAGGAAATATAATCATTAGTATAGGAAGCAAGACAGTACTAACTAGTCTCTCTTTAATAATACCAGAATCTTTTCTATTCCAATGCTTAATCATCATCCATCTTTCTCTCCAGTTATTTTTTTTGCTTACAATTAATGGTATTTTAGTTGGAGCTTTAGAATATTTTCTTCTCTGTATAGTTTTTCTTTTTAATTTTATCTTGTGTGTTCTGTATAGTTGATAATGAAGGTCAGAGGAAGTTTATCATTAAGGTTGCTGTAATCATTACTGTGAAACTAAGTTCCTAACCTAATTATGAGCGCAATACCTAATGAGTAACTACGGTATAGTACTATAGTTCATAGTGACAGCAATTCAGAAATACATATATTTACTTAGAAATTAGAACTACTCCATGAAACATTTCATTGAAATATTGAATGCATACTTCATTATTGTTCATTCTGAGTATAAACTAGGCTCGTAAATTGCAATAATGTTCATTGTTTCTTCTTCTGAGTTTCACCCCACCAAACCAAAGTAATATTGCCAGTCGTCCCAGTTCTGCTGGAGATATGTAATGTGGTGGTCCTTGGGGACTGTCTTGTCAATTTCTTCAATTCTAGTACCAAACACAAGTATTTCCCCTTTAACAAAATCAGACCATATATAGAGATCCCCATCAGAAAGTATAATTCCAGTTCTAAATGAACTTCATTACTCTTCTAAAAAAAAAAAAACTAAAATCATTAGAAAAAAGAGTTCTAAATGAGTTTAAACTCAAGAATTGGTCACAATAGATTGGAAACCAAATTATACATATATTCAGTGTGAAGTAAGTGAATTATTCCTTAACTAAAGCACACATTGACCTCATGAGCTAGTATGCTGAGATTTTGAGTCCAGATTCACTACTGTGGGTCACAGTTTTGTCGTCGCTTCGACACCGTCCCGACAAAATGTCGTCGCCTTGAGGTCGTCGCTTCAGACTCGTCGGGTAGATTATAAGCGACGCCTGATGAGTCAAAAGTCGTCGCTTGGATATTTCATGCGACGACAACCAAAGTCGTCGTTCACAAGAGAGCGACGACTTTTGACTCGTCGCCAGCCATCACTAGCGACTAATTTATACGCGTCGCTTGTATTCTGTTGCGATGACTTTGGGGTCGTCTCTTCAAACTCGACGCGACGAATTTTGGATTGTCGCCTCGTACTTGTGGCGACCAACTTTGGTTCAAAAGTCGTCTCTTCATTTCATGTTTGATAGGAGAATGTATGATATGATAACGATGAGCGACGAATTTTGAAGAATCTTCGTCGCGTCATTAAAATCTAAGCGACGAATTTTGCTTAATCTTCGTCGCGTCATTAAAAGCGAAGCGACGAACAATGATTAATGTTCGTCGCTTCATTGTCTGTTATAGAGACAGAAAAACAGAATGTCTAATTTCATTCACTTCTAAAAACCTGCATTTTATTCAAATCACATATCCAACATAACACACACACACACACACACACTATAAATACATATATTTCATTCAAAACTACAATATGTTCTAACAATAATGCACATATGTTCTAATTACAAACTAACGAAAGGTTCTAATCAAAGTCTTCGTCGGGTATACCTATACCTTTAGCACATGATGATTTATCGGCGATCGTCGGAGGGTTTGCGGCGGCGGGATTGGCCGCCATGCCGAGGGCAGCCTCCATCCTTGCAATACGTTGCATCATCTCTTCATCCTTGATTCTGCTTTGTTCTTCCTTGATTCTGCTACGCTCATTGACGGCTGCTAGTTCGCTCCTCAACTTCTGAACCTCCGAATCATTGCGGGACACGCGTGCACCGCCTCTTGGTTTTGCCGGGCGTCTTAATGCACCTCCTAGCCCTGCAAAAATGGTAAAACACAAAAAATTATTTAAATTAAATTCTCTTTCGTATCTAAAATACAAATTGTTATTTTATGATTTGTATATACTTCGGACTCTCGTCCCCGGCTTCCCACCCAGACACGCGTCCACTACCGCTATCTGTTCTTCGACGGTAACGGGGCCCATCACTTCACTGCCGCTCTCCACATCACTGGCTCGGCGAGCACATAGCTCATCCATCTTCCTCTTCACCGTTGCCTGCAAAAAATATTATCCAATAAGTTTGTGTTTGTATAGTTTTTAATGGTAAAAAAATTAAAATCAGAAGCTAAAAACTAGGAACTCTTGCATCTAACTCGTCAGAAAACTCACCACTTTCTCCTGCGCATTCTGCGATCGTGCATAAACATCGCAGACTATCTAAAGTATAGGCGCCAAACTGCCTTTCGCCTCATCCGCAACGACCCGGTAGCTATAGGGAGTGGTGCCGGAGTGGTGGTTGACTGCACACCCCTTCTCCTTTACTTTGTTCCGGTTAGCGGCGTTCCGGGCACACATCCTCTGCAAAAATATTCACGAACTATTAGAATAAGAATCTATTATATGAAATTCAAAAACCTCTAATTACTTTCCATTACCTTATAATCGTCGTCCTCAAAGTGAACTTTGAGGTACTCCCACTGCTCAGGTCGGTGGATGAACTTTACAGGCATCGCCTTTGACACTTCGACGTAGTGGGTGTGGCAGTCATACTTCCAGTCCCTGTAGATCTTGGCAGCGGTCTCGTCGATGTATCTCCACATGCCTATCTCGGTGGAAGGAAGGTCATAGAACATCTAGTAAAAAACAATTCAAAGAAATCATTAGAAATAACCTATTTCAATATATATGACTGAAATATAGTTTTTTAAAATTATTATGAAATTGTGTTTTATCTCCATATAAGTGCTCAGTGCATCTCGGTGCTCCTCAGCCAGCTCAGCATATGAAGGCGCAAGCATGGGCACTTTGCTCCGGATGGCGCTCCCGATGTCTCGGGACATCAAAGTCCTCCACTTCAAGAGGCTCGGACCCCTGTGCTCTTCCGAGTACTCAACCTTTAGAGGTTTCCCGCCGTTCAGCGACACCAAAAATATTGGGTCTTCGTACCGGTTATGATGCCAAGCTTGTCCGGGTTCCGTCCATTCATCTTCTGACCCGTTCTCATATCAACAAGCTCTGTCATATTCATTACAAACCATATTAAGAGTATATATTTAGAACAATTACTGAAATTGTTCAGAGGTAGTTTCTCTTGCTTCTGTATCTAGATAACGATATAGTACATAGGTATACTATTCTCTGTATGATTTGGTACAGCATGTGTATTAGGGAGGTGTAGAGGATGAAAAGACTCGGAAGAAGAGGGAAAAGATGGAAAAGAAGGCTTCAAGACCCCAGTTTGTCAAGCCAAGAAATAGACGATCTACATTCAAATGAGTTTTCTTGAAATTAAATACAAGTTGTTCTGACCCAAAAAAAAAAAAAAAAAAGATGTGTTGAATAGTACTGGTAGTATTAGTACAGAGTTTACATTACTGTTTCAGCGTTTTGGAAGGTGGACACAGATAGATGTTGATGCCATACTTTTTTACACACTCAGATTTGTTTTAGACAATAGACTAGAGACACAACCTCCCACAATTAAGCACATTATATTGCTATAAATCACATACTCATACCATGCTGTGATTCCCAAAATATCAGTCGATTTTGATTAAACAAGTTAAGCTTTGGTAGTGCAGGTTGGGCTATAATGCTAGTGGAATGGTACATGCGATTTCTAATGTCCACTTCTTGCGGTTCATTCCTCGTGTATAGATCAAAAATAATGAATGTAATTTTGGGATTTACAAAAGTAAGAATTGTATAGAAGATAACTGAAACATATGTTACGTGTTAGAAATTCAAGATTAACTCTAAAGCCTAAACCCAAAAAGAAGCCAGACAACAGTTAGTGACTCAGCATTCTGAAACGTTGGTTTGGCTTCAAGTGTCAAACACAGAAGATGGGTTTCATTGCCATATTAAGCTTAATACACACCGTCTGTAACCCCAATTAAAGAATGGGTTACACACACACATCGCTCTCTACGTGAGAAAGAGCTGTTATTTATAGTGCACAAGCCAGACATATATATATATATATATATAGATTGAGATTGAGCTGGTTTTGTACTTAGGACATGACCTATAAATAGTTTAAAACGCAATTTCAATAATAGCCAAAAAATCAGGCAAACAACCAAAGCACTCAAACATATCAAACCATTCATCTAACCACAAACAACATGCGCATGTCTGAAATTACAACAATTCCAAATAAGAATCGAAAAAAACCAAAATTTATCGGATAACTCACCTGGCTCCTGAGGACCCCTCTTGGTCCTAATGCTGATTGGAGGAGCATCCTCGCCTTCCACAGCGGCTGCTCCTCCAGTGGCACCGCTACCGCTACCGCTACCGCCATCGCGGCCGCCGCTCCAGAGGTCAGCGCCACCTCCACCAGCCCCCAAACCCGCCGAAGGCGCGGTTTCTTCCAGAGACGGGATGGGAAACATCGTCCCCGCCTCTGGCGCCATCCTCGTTGATTCCGATGCCGCCGCCGCCACTGTCGCCGTCGCCTCCGCAGCCATTTGAGCTGCAACTTCCGCCGCCTTCCTCTCTCTTCTCGTCTCCAGCTCCTTCTTCCTCTTTTGGGCGCTAGAACCGGGTGCCATTGATGAATCGAAGGGTTAGGGTTTGGAATTTCGGGTTTGGGGAAAAATAAATTTAGGAGTGAATTTAGGGTTTAGGGGTTTGAGAGAGATCAGGGGATTTCGATTAGGGGGTTTTTGGTGAGAAGGGGTTTGGCTTTCGGGTTGTAAGAGAAGGGGGTTTGGGTTTATCTTGGAAGAGAAAGAGAATTTGGGGGAAGAAGAAGCAAATGAGGAAGAAGACGTTCGAAGAGGTGTTTTGAAATTTGGGGATCACGCTATTGAGGAAGGAGCAAAGTCCCGGTTCATTTAATCAGATACGAAGCGACGAATATAGACAAACGTCGTCGCTTAGAATATTAAATGACAAAACATGGCCAAATATCGTCGCTTCACATTTAAGTTAGCGACGAATATCTAAAGTCGTCGCTTCTGACAATTAAAGCGACAAATTTTCGTCTCACTAGGTTACCTAGTAGGTTTAAACTTCGTCGCTTCGACAATTCAAGCGACGAAGTTGGACCTCACTAGATTACCTAGTGGGTTAAAACTTCGTCGCTTCATGTGATCTGAAGCGACGAAGTTTAAACCCACAAGGTAATCTTGTGAGGTCCAACTTCGTCACTTGAATTGTCAGAAGCGACAAAGTTTGACAAAAATAGTCGCATCACTTTTTCAAGCGACAAGTATTGTGCAATATTCGTCGCTTCAAGTTGACTGAACAGATTAGTTATGTTTATATGCACTTGTTTTTATTTAATTAGAATATTGTAAATATTGTTCAAAATTACAACAATAAATATTACAACATGTACCATAATTAACTAGTAGTCTTCCTCTTCGTCGTCTCCACCATCATCGTCTTCATCTTCCTCTTCTTCTTCCTCATCAAATTCATCGCCACTGTCATCTTCCTCACCGTTTGATTCTTCATTCTGTTCGTGTACTTCTAAATCGAGTTGGAGATTAGATGCATCAATATGGTAAAATTGTATTGATCTTAGTATGTCCTCTTGGTATGGCTCTATGATTTGATCCCTGAAGGAGGCCTGGTATCTTCTGTTGTCAGTACTTCGGCACTGTATACATTTCGGTGCGACATTTCTTGCACCACCTTCCAAGTACCACCCGCCGCAGGATAGTCCAAATAGAACACTTGTTTTGTCTTGATAGCAAGACAAAATGGTGAATTCTCATAGTAATTAGTGTTTGTATCCACTGATATCAGACCATGATCTACCTTGACGGTGTCAATTTCTTCGGCATTCTCATCGTCAGTGGTATTGTGCCATATAACTCTGAACAACACGACCGACAAATTGTCTGGATAACATACCTCGACTACATAGTCAAGATGACCATCAAAGTGTTGGGAGAGGTTTCCAACATTCGTGCTTAACATCACCCCGCTATTTTGAGTCACGAGCCTTTGATCTCTATCGAATGAAACATACTTGATACCGTTCACATAGCACGCCTTATAAATCCGGGTTAATTACGGACCTCGAGTCAATGAACATATTGCCCTGTTAAAATTCAGGTCTTGAGCATCATGCCGACGGGTTGCCTGAAAAATAGATGGTGTTAGTGTTATACTATTTAGGGTTTAGGATCTTTGTAAAAAAAATAAAAAATTCAATTTGCGTACATATCTTAAGAACCATCGATGGAAACTCCTCCTCATGAGACGGTCGTCGTAATCGTCACCATGTTTCGCTGTGTACATCTCCAAATGAGTATCCAGGTAATGTTGAGCCAAAATTTGCCACTGAGCCTCAGCCGTTTGCTCCTCTGTTAACCTGATATTTCCGGTGGTATCCATAATACACGGCTGAATTAACTGAGAAACACAACTAATATTCCGTATTGGGGGATTGGGCTGTTCAACATCTTCCAATTGCAGATAAGACTTACAGTACGTCACCGACTCCCATGATATGTACCTTTCTGCAATACTCCCCTCCGGGTAACGTGTATTACTCATTGACTGTTTATGTTGACAGTAGCCGTATAGCGGCTACAGCAGGCCCACAGACCCGCAGCAAGCGCACCAGGGCCCGGCCCAAGGCCCGGGACCGGCTCACCAGCACCCGGCCTCGGGGTCCAGCACTTTATCCTGCCACCAGGGATCCTGGGACCGGGGGCACTAGCCTGCCAAAGAGGGCACCAGAATGTACAAACAGAAGGGAACCAGTCCCACATCGAAGGGTGAGGCCAGCCCTCACCCCTAACCACCTATATAAGGGCCCCAACTACCCTCTTTAATAGGTAACTTATCTCTCTCTCCGCTTACATACGTGCCTTGGTTATATATATATTCCAACTATACTAACTTAGGCATCGGAGAGGAGAAGACCGGCCCGCCCGGTATTCCCCTTAGTGAGCAGGATTGCAGGAGATCAAGTTGGATTCATCTGTATCTACCAGGCCCCCGGGTTTAGGCAGAAACAATTGGCGCCGTCTGTGGGAATCTTGAACAAAAAGCCGTGTAAGCAACATCAGTGGAAGAGAATTCGGAAATGAGTCAAGAGAAAGGTACCACCGAGGAGGGACGTGTTGCATTAGTGCAGACGCTCACCTCCACCCCGGCCGTCACGCGGGAGCCACGCGGCGACCGGGGCAACGGTCAGGAAGGAGGGAGCTGTGGGGACCGTCCGGCATGCCGGAGCCCTACCACGACAGCTCACGCGGGAAAGGCCCGGCAGGGGATGAAGACAGTCTAGAGAAACGGGGCTTCTCCTTGACGTTCTCAGATGATCCGAGCGACCGATCTGAGAGCCCGGACCGGGACCCTACGTACAGCCCCGGCCATAGCAGTATGGCGGGAGAGATACGGGCAATGGCCGCAGAGGTCAATCGTCTAAGAGAGGAGAGCGACAGGGAAAGAGCTAAGTCCAACGCCCGGTACGAAGAGATGGAAGCGGTGAATGCTGCCCTGGTAGCCGCCCTGGAGAGGGGACAGCAGCGTAGTGACGCCATGGCCGAGGCGCAGGCGGCACTCACACCGGTCCAACCTCAACACACCGAGGTAGGGCAGTCTTCGGGCGGTCGGCCCGGTGATCCCGTGCGAGAAAAGTCACCTCCAGGCGCAGTCCCGCCGAAGAGCACGACAACCTCCCGCCAGCTCCGCGCTTCGTCTGTGGATGAAGTTGAGACTCCGACCGCACGGGCGCTGCAGATGTTAGCCAACACCGTGTCGGACTTAAAGGCCCAAATGGAGGCCAACGAGCGAAGAGCCGCGCGGCCGATGGAGGGCGCCCGGTTGAATGAGCGCATGGGCCCTTTCTCACACCGGGTCATAGAGTCGGGGAGATCTGGCAACCAGAAGTCCCTCAAACTCACCTATTCAGGGTCCGGTTGCCCGTATCAGCACCTGTACAGTTTCCGGTCCCAAACTTGCGCCAAGGGATACTCGATGCAGTCTGCTGCAACATCTTCCAGGAGACTTTGTCTGGAGAAGCGCTCAGCTGGTTCTACGAGCTTCCTGCGAACTCGATCGAGGCGTTCGAGCAGTTAGCCGACCGGTTCGTTGGCCGCTTCGTTCTCCGAGTCGAGGGAGCCCGGACGTCGACCATCCTCTTCAACTGCATACAAGCCCCCGGAGAGGAGCTGAGAACCTTTGTCAACCGCTGGCAGACGGCTACGGCCGGGGTTCGGAACCTGGACAAAGGCATCGCCGAGATGGCGTTTAAGCAGGGGCTCCGAGCGGGTAAGTTTTCCTACGCCGTCCGGGTAGAACTCCCGCAGGGGTATGACGAGTTGATGGCTATGGTCATCTGGCATGCTCAGGCCGATCATGAGACCTATGGGCACCACCTACTGAAGAGGAAGCGGGATGAGCAGCAGGAAGACCATCCCCGGGAAGAGAACCCTCCGCCCGGCCAGGAAGCCAAGCCCAGTCAGCGGACCGAGAACTGCACTGCTAGACCTAGCCGGAACGCCAACAACAGAAACTGGCCACAGCGGCAGCAGAGGCCCTATTCTGATAAACCCCAGAACGAGCACAAACCGGCACCGTATCGCCAAGAGCGCCCCCTGGCAATCATGCCAGCACCACCGGCCGGTCAAGGAGTCTTCACCGCTCTCACCACTTCCTACGAGGATATCTTACTTGAGAACGGGAGCGTCATTCCCCCACCGCCCAAGAGAAAGTACCCGAAGGGGAAACTTACAACGGCACAGACGGGCAAGTACTGCTCTTATCATGATGAGGCTACTCATCGAACAAATCAGTGCTGCGCTCTCAAGACAGCGGTGCAGGGTCTGATCGATAACGGCCAGCTCCAGCGGTACTTAGGGGAAAGAAGAACAGACCCCGACCGGGAACGTGACCAGGCCTGGTAAACCCGCTAGCTCCGAGCGGTTAGTTTGACATATCTCCGGTTAAACCGTTGTAAAAACAAATATATGCAAACTACTTTTGAGAAAATTTCACCGGCTCCGCCAGTTCAAGTATATTCATAATCAAGCAAGTATACAAGCAGTAACCGTTCCGGAAAGATTACAAGGAGAAGAGCAAGGAAAATCCTAAGGAGCCACGACTCCGCCTTAAGCAGGCAATCCGCCAGCCACTCCTGCTGTACACTCGTCATTGACCTCAGTTCCGGCGTTGACTCTGGCTTGGGGAGACTCGGCACCGTTGGTAAAAGAATCCAAGTCCGAGCGAATCGCTTCTTCCGGCTGCCCCTCCACCGCCTCCTGATGGATGTCCGACTGTTCATGGATATCTCCTTCAGCAGCAATCGGCATCAGGGAAGTGTCTAACCATCCATTCCCCGCCCATTCCGTGTACGCATCCGAGATGCCCTCTTCCCTGGCCTTCACCAGAAACTCCAGGAACTGATCGCTCTCGCGGTACTTGAGAACAACCCGCTCGTAGAGTTCCGGGTCGTCTTCCCCGGTCGCAGCAGCAGGGGCGGCGGGCAGAGCGGCAGCTCCCACTTGGAGCTCGTCCACCTTGGCTTCCAGTTCGGCCCTCTCCTTCTCCAGGCTCCGGTTCTGCTCCTCCAGCTTCTTGGCCCTCTCCTCCGATCTAGCCTTCTCCCAATCCGAGCGGGACTTCTCCACCTCCAGGCGCTGTCGGGCCTCCGATAAAGCAATTATCTGTCTCTTCAGCTCCGACAGTTCCTCGCTCGCATCCGGTTGGTACAGACTGTACAGCAGCTGCACAACAACAGAAACAGTTAATCGGGCAGTAAGACACACCACCTACAAGCAGTGTAGTGGCACCAGTTAGTGCTTACCCGGAGGACGGATTCCTTGCATTTTGGGCGGTTCCCGCCTGCCAGGGATCCTGCAACCCAGGTCTGTCCAGACCAAGGCCGGCCAAGTCCGCCGCCACTTGCCGGACGAGTGCACTATTCGGGCTTCCCCTCGGTGCCTCCGCAGGCACGGGACTACTCTGCCGGGCAGCAGCAGCCTTCTCCCCGGCGGAGTTAGGTTGAGCACCGCTGGTTGCCCTGAACCGTTTGGCCAGGTTCTCCCGTGCCGACCCGCCGGTAAGCGTCACCAGCGCGGAGGAAGGAATGTCCCCGCCTTTCCGTTTCTCTCCCCGGCCTTCCGGAGAAGAAGATCGTGCGCCTACCCGGGCGACACGAGCCACGTGCGGCACAGACACCGGCCGGTTGGGGATCCTGTTCACTCCACCGGGAATCCTCACTGGCCCCCCGGTACTCTTGCCCTTTCCAGGCACCGCAAGGACCGCAGCATGATGGGTCTTCACCCGCTTCAGGACGTAGGCGCCATCATCAACATCCATGGCCCTCGGCTCCGGATGAGTCGTGAGCCGGCCGGACTCCTCGTCCACCGACGTCCGCGAGACGGTCTCGCCTTTCTCCTTCAGCTTGTTAAGGAGGTCTTCCCCGTCCATTGAGAGAGTGGTTGCGGGCTTGATAACCGCCCGGGAAGATGCACCTGCAAGGAAAGCGAACAGTTAGCATTTTGCCAGAGCTAGCACAAAGTATCACCGCTAAAGGGCTTCCTACGCACCGGGACCCCGCCCGAGTTGGCAGTATTCCAGCATTTCTCGCCGGATAAAGTTGAAAGAACTCCGTTCCAGATCGTCCCAACATCCGAGTATGGTCGAGACCCTCTCATGCTCCAGATCGGATAGCTCGAACGACTGGTCGCCAATGGGTTGGAAGGCGCCAGGAACCCGGTACATTTTACTCCTCGCCTGCCACCTCCCGCCCACCATCACCACCTTCTTCCTCCAACTGTTGTCTACCCATGTAGGCATATTGGTGACGATCGGCTGATGGTTCCGGGCGTTAAAGGACAGGCAACCCTGGGACCCTTGTTTCCTGGAGTAGGACAACCTATACAGGGACCGGAATTCGTTTACCGTTGGCATACTCATTCTGGACAGATCATATAGGCAGCCGAGGCTCAATAATCGCCTCCACTGGAGCCCAGGAAGCTGCGCGGGCGACACTTGCAGCGCACTGAGCATATACTGCACGAAATTTGGCAGCGGAAGCGAGAGTCCATGCCGGAACTGTTCCTGATGCACGGCAACCCAACCTGCCTCCGGGTTACAGGCTGACTCTCCAGGATTCAGGGGCCGCAGCAGAACTTCATCCGGGATACCCCACGTTTCCCGGAACGCTGCAATCTCTCCAGGGGTCATGCTACCCTCCGGTTCATCACACACCACAGCATCCTTCCCTCTGCCAATAGTGTAGCTCACGGCCGGAGCATCCGCAAGACGCACCCCGTGCGGTATTTCAGTCTCCGAGGATTCAGCCCCGGAAGACGAAGACGAAGATGGAGACGAAGCCCTGCTCCCGGAGCAGTCAGCGACTTTGGTCTCCGGGGATTCCGAACCGAGCCAGTCCTCCAGCCTCTCCGCATCATCCACGAGGGGACCCCTGGCAGCCGATTCGGAAGCCCGGTCAGAACTTGAAGAAGACATCTTAACCTAGGGGAAGAAAACAAAACCCTAGCGCTCGTCAGCAACAGGCTACAACAGCGCCTTCTACGGCCTCTCCCCAAGTTTGCCGCAGAGCAGTTCAGTCAGCGACAGAGATCCCTCCCCCCTGCCGCAAAACAACAAAGCCAAAACAAGAACAACACCGGGGTAAAGAAATCAACAAACTTACCGATTAGTATGCTCAACCGAGGACAGTCTGCCCTGCGAAAGCAGCGAGCAATGGTAGGAAGAGAGTAGGGAGCGCTCGAGAAAACGGATCTCGTGGGGCAAAAGGGCTCAGAGTTTTCGCCGAATTTCTCTCTTTCTCTTAGTTTCTCCAAAGCAAGAAGCAATAGCAGAAAGAAGAGCAGATGAGGCCTTTTTATAGAGGGGACTGGTGCCCTAGGCAATTGAAATCCCTCCAAAAACAAGTAATCAGAGCAACTCAAACGCCTGCGAATGCAGACCCTTCATCTCAAGACCGCCCCCCGCTGGCATGTGTCCCAGCATTGGTAAACTGCCCATGCCATCATAACTGACGGGACTGATGGACTTCCTCCTTAAATGCATGTCAGCCACTTGTCCCACACGCTGGCGACAGGAAGGTAGGAACGGGAACCGAGGAGTCAGGCCCTCCCACACTTCCCCAGGTTCCACACCTGCATGGCTTCGCTGCATATCTCGAAGACCTCTCACTGGTGGTGATCATCCAACCGCTTCGAGAGCATCCATCCGGGTATGAGCAATATGGGACCCTTCTCGATATGGCAGGACGCCCGGTCGAGGTCCGCCCGGCACCATGGCAGTTCGCGGTTATGATCATTCAACCGGCTGCATGGCTTCTTCGCTGCATATCTCGAAGACCTCTCACCGGTGGTGATCATCCAACTGTTTCGAGAGCATCCATCCAAGTATGAGCAATATGGGGGACCCGTCTCGATATGGCAGGACGCCCGGTCGAGGTCCGCCCGGCACCATGGCAGTTCGCGGTTATGATCATTCAACCGGCTGCATGGCTTCTTCGCTGCATATCTCGAAGACCTCTCACCGGTGGTGATCATCCAACCGCTTCGAGAGCATCCATCCGGGTACGAGCCATCCGCCGGCACCATGGCAGTTTACGGTTATGATCATTCAACCGGCTGCATGGCTTCTTTATTGTATATCTTGATGACCTCTCACCGGTTGTGATTTTCCAACCGCGTCGAGAGCATCTATCCGGGTATGAGCCCTCCTTCTAGCACCATCTTCGTTGCATATCACTGGGGGCCTCGTCTCGATATGGCATGTCGCCCGGTCGAGATCCGCCCGGTCCGTAGCAGTTCACGGTTAGGTATCATTCAACCGGCTGCACGCCATCCTACTGGAGACCTCGTCTCGATATGGCATGTCGCCCGGTCGAGGTCCACCCAGCTACATCTCACTTGGGGGACTCGTCTCGATATGGCAGAACGCCCGGTCGAGATCCGCCCACCGGTTACGACGCATCCAACCGGCTCGAGAGCATATTCCGGGAACAGGATCCACCCGGCCCCATGGCATTTCACTAGAGGACTCGTCTCGATATGGCAGGACGCCCGGTCGAGTCCCGCCAGGTACCATGGCTTGACCCCGGTCATGAGAACATTCGACCGGCATGGGCTTTATACACCCGGGTGAGTTTACATCTAACCCATGTACTCTTGTCCAGCAGGATAAAAATCCTACATCGCATTGAACCGCGATCAACGTGGGGCTGCACGGCGAGCCTTGTCACCTCAACGCCACCCCCCCTTACCTCAACGCTTACTCAACACAAGCTGAGAAGAACTAGCAAGTGTTCACCGGTGCTTTAAACAGCCCGCAACACCGGGGTAATCTCCCCGCAGCCTAGCAATATGGGCCTCGTCTCGATATGGCCGAACGCCTGGTCGAGGTCCCATACTCCTGGACTCGTCTCGATATGGCAGAACGCCTGGTCGAGGTCCAGTACTTAAGTTCACCTAGCACTCGTCTCGATATGGCAGAACGCCCGTTCGAGGTCCCATGAACTCCACTCCGTTCCGTTTTGGCAGATCGCCCGGTAGAGGCTCAGTGAACTCCGCTTCGTTTCGATTTGGCAGATCGCCCAGTTGTGACCCAGTGAAGCTCCGCTTCATACCGATAGGGCAGAGTGCCCGGCCGGAATACCATGCACATCTCTTGCATGGTGGATTTCAACGCCCCATTATCATCCCATACACAAATCTCTTGCATGGCGGATTTCAACGCCCCATTATCATTCCATGCACACATCTATTGCATGGCATCATCTCATACACTCTCCGGGTTCCACCCCACTCCATGCTCATAGCACCACAACACCTGAGCACAGTACTACTTATATTACAAACGTACTTATAAACTATTGCTTCCCATCGGTAACAAGTACTCACCTCGGTCACGCCCAATCTTTAACGCGGACTTGGGGGACTGGGCACCGGTAGGTTGGTAACCCTGCGGGTCTGCAGGACAAGAGCAAGACAGATTTAAGTCCCCATTCAAGATTGCACTTGACCGGGAACTTGGGGGACTTGTTGACAGTAGCCGCAGAGAGGCTACAGCAGGCCCACAGACCCGCAGCAAGCGCACCAGGGCCCGGCCCAAGGCCCGGGACCAGCTCACCAGCACCCGGCCTCGGGGTCCAGCACTTTATCCTGCCACCAGGGACCCTGGGACCGGGGGCGCCTGCCTGCCAAAGAGGGCACCAGAATGTACAAACAGAAGGGAACCAGTCCCACATCGAAGGGTGAGGCCAGCCCTCACCCCCAACCACCTATATAAGGGCCCCAACTACCCTCTTTAATAGGTAACTTATCTCTCTCCCCGCTTACATACGTGCCTTGGTTATATATATTCCAACTATACTAACTTAGGCATCAGAGAGGAGAAGACCGGCCCGCCCGGTATTCCCCTTAGTGAGCAGGATTGCAGGAGATCAAGTTGGATTTATCTGTATCTACCAGGCCCCCGGGTTTAGGCAGAAACAGTTTATAATCACCTAATTGCCTATAAAATAATAAATATGATTAGTGCATATATAAAGTTAGTGTAAATTTAGTCTGAACAAAATAAACATATTTGGTTAGTGCATATACATTTCCGTCGGATACATCCATGTAAAATGTACTGGGCCTGTAAGCATAACTTGTTCGGGAAGGTGAACCATGAGATGAACCATAGAGGCGAAGAAATGTGGAGGAAAAATCAACTCCAAATTGCAGAGAATGATCACTATCTCATCTTTCATCTGTTAGACATCAGCCTTCTTCAACTCCCTGACACATAATTTCTGAAACCAATTTGACAATGCTATCAATGGCTTCACGACGTTATTTAGCAAATATCCTCGGATAACCACTGGAAGAAGACGTTGAAGCAGGACATGGAAATCATGCATCTTCAATCCATAGAACTTTTTCTCGGTTAGTTTCACCTTATTTCTTGTTTCTGCCTAAACCCGGGGGTCTAGTAGATACAGGACAATAAAGATAGAATATGAACACAAGGGTTTATAGTGGTTCACCGTGCCATCGGAGGGCACGGCTACGTCCACTTGGAATTCACTATAACCGGCTAATAAGCCATCGATGGTACAAGGGTGGAATGCCCAGGAACCAAAAGTCCTTAATACTAAGGGGGAAGCCTCCTATTTATAGAGAAGGAAGGCTTCCTCCTACACCATGTTTCCAATGTGGGACACAAGCCCACATTACTACACATTTGTCTACCCACGAAGCTACTTCGGGAGCCCGGTGCCACGCCCTCCGGGTGCGGCACCGGTGATCTCTGACATTGGGAATATAGCCAGGGTTGCGGTCTACCCGCCGGATGCCGGAACTAGGACCCATGACACCGGTTGCACGGTCCACGAGGTCGCCGAACATGCTTGGCGGTGCACCATATCTACCACCAACAAGTCCCCCAAGTTCCCGAGTAAGGGTGCAATCTTACTTGGGGAGTTAATCATCATGCGCTTCCAAGCATAGGCGGTGACCGAGTCACCCCTACCACCTCCAGTCCCCCAAGTCCCTAAGTGAGATTGGGCTCTTCTCGAGGTGATCGCCTTTTGCCTCTCGATGATATGTACCTTATAAAACAAATAAGAATAAAAAAATGATTAGAATTTAAGCCACTGACAAGAATCAAGCACCGGGTTTGTTATTCGTTACCGCTCGGTGATATGAATACTGCCCGGGGATACCAATGATATGCACACAGATATCAATGGAACACATAAATCATGATCACGTATAAAATGAAGGCATGTGTAGTTTGAAGATGTCATGCAAAGTCTTTCGTTAGTGTTGGCTTAGCCGTTGGAATGCCCCAGAGCCGGTTGAACGGTACATAATCGGTAGAATACCTCAGCCGTTGTTACTGGCTTACCGTTTCCCGGAGGAAAAGATCCCGGAGGATAGAACTCGGCCAGCCACACATGAAAGACTATGCCATGCACAACAAAGCTAAATATTACCGATGTAACAGGTAAGCATGCACATTCATTATCATGCGGGAAAAACAATTCACATGCTCGCCAAATATATAGCACAGTACTCGCATAGAAGTGGAGTAAATATAATTGTAAGGATTAAAGAACTTAGCTTTGCTGGAGATTGCTGCAGGTTGATTTGCTGTTTGAAGCAGTGGGTGCCCAGAGAAAATTTCTGGGTGTCCAAGCTGCTGAAACTGACCAGGATTGCTGACCAGATGGGAAGGCCCAGGGCTGCTGCTTGAGACCCGGACTGCTGCTGGATGGACCCGGCCCAGCCCAGCTGCTCCCCTGCTGACCGGTTGACCGGGCCCTGACAAGATTCGAACTTACTGCTTTCCCGCCATTTTTCTCCCTTTCCCTGCTTCGGGCTCTGCTTACTTCTGCTTCTTGCTTCTGCCTCCTCGGCCGGCATCTCTCGGCCGGTGGACTCTCGGCCAGCACCACCGCTCGACCGGCACCTTCCTCGGCCGGCATCCTCCTCGGCCGGTGGCTCCACCCGGCATCACATATAGCTCGGGGACTCTCTGCTCTCGTCCGGCGCTCTCCCGCTCTCCTGGCCGGGGAATCCCGTCCGGCCTATCTCTCCCGGGGACCCCATCCGGCTAACTTGTCCAGGTAATACTCGTCCGGTGGCTCTCGTCCGGGGACGAACCGCACCGCACCGGGCCGGACTGCTGGAAGCTGCTGCACCGGGAACGACGCGAACCGGAGTCGACGTACCGCACCGGAGCTGCTGACCAAACGTGCCGCCCCGGGGTTGACGATCCACACCGGGGCACTTGCACCGGAGGACGAAGCAGGGCCGGGGATGCCGCACCGGACGATGAAGCAGGGCCGGGACGCCGAACCCGGGACGGACCTGCTGCACCGGAGCTGCTACGCCGAAGACGAAGCCGCACCGGAGCCTTGCACGCGGATCGGCTGAGCTCCATGGCCGCTGACCGGACTGCTGATGGGCCGGCGGTGCTGCACCGGAGCTGCTCGGCGGACGGAGACTGCTGCACTGGAGAAACAATTGGCGCCAAGTCCGAAACCGCACCGGAGCTCAACGTGCATGGAGTGCCTCAGGGTTGACCGGGACAGAGCTGACCGGGCCTGCTTCTGCTGACCGGGCAGGGCTGACCGGGCTGGCCTGCCAACCGGGCCGGGCCTGCTGACTATGAACTGGGCTGCAGCAGCAGGGCTTCTTTCTCTCCACTTTTTTTCCTCTTCTTCCCGATGGAATAAATAACCGATCTCTACCCAGCTGGTAGAGCAACACAACTTTTTGAACTGATTCCCACAGACGGCGCCAATTGTTTCTGCCTAAACCCGGGGGTCTAGTAGATACAGGACAATAAAGATAGAATATGAACACAAGGGTTTATAGTGGTTCACCGTGCCATCGGAGGGCACGGCTACGTCCACTTGTAATTCACTA
The DNA here is from genome assembly GCA_963682095.1 of Potentilla sterilis. Lineage (NCBI taxonomy): Eukaryota > Viridiplantae > Streptophyta > Magnoliopsida > Rosales > Rosaceae > Potentilla > Potentilla sterilis. The sequence goes on along the minus strand of OY821760.1, from coordinate 38,588,823 downwards.
TAACCGGCTAATAAGCCATCGATGGTACAAGGGTGGAATGCCCAGGAACCAAAAGTCCTTAATACTAAGGGGGAAGCCTCCTATTTATAGAGAAGGAAGGCTTCCTCCTACACCATGTTTCCAATGTGGGACACAAGCCCACATTACTACACATTTGCCTACCCACGAAGCTACTTCGGGAGCCCGGTGCCACGCCCTCCGGGTGCGGCACCGGTGATCTCTGACATTGGGAATATAGCCAGGGTTGCGGTCTACCCGCCGGATGCCGGAACTAGGACCCATGACACCGGTTGCACGGTCCACGAGGTCGCCGAACATGCTTGGCGGTGCACCATATCTACCACCAACATTTCTCAAACTTCCCGCATAGTCAAGTGGATACCTAACACCGCGAAACCATTCGAATACTTCTTCACGACGATCCTCTTGAGCAAAAAAGGGTGCATGAGGAACATTTCCCGTCCTCTTTTCAGCTTCCGAACATCACTGACTTTTGTGGATTTTCCTCTTCTCCAAAGCTTCGCGAGCCCTTGGACCATCCTTGGTCTTCCCTTCAATTGCAAGAATGGTGCCCAGGATATTGTCACCCACGTTCTTTTCAATGTGCATGACATCTAAACAGTACATGTGTAACAACGATGACCAATAGGGAAGTATCCAGAATACGCTCTCGTGGGTCTAACATTGTATGTTGTGTGCTGAGTAAGGGACATGAAAATCCGGATGCTGGCTAAGAATGGCGTAATTGTGTGACCTAATTTCCTCCAAAATTTCATCTCCGTTCTTATGAACTGGTCTTTTTCCCCACTCTGGCTTCCCGTTAAATGCCAAACTGGATCGCATTGGTAAATTCTCGTCGAGTCATTTCCGATGTTCTTCATAAACAATTCTCCCACAAATATGTTCCGCCGTCAGGTCATATAGACAAATTGGACATGCCTTGTACCCTTTCACCGTTGAGCCCGTAAGCATCCCTAAACCAGGAAAGTCACTTATAATACACATCACCACTGCCTTCATCGTGAATACATCATTGTCGACTCTGTCAAAAGTAGAGACTCAATTTTCCCACAAATCTTTGAGCTCGTCGATCAATGGACGAATGAGGACACTAAGGTACTTTCCTGGAGATTTAGGGCCAGGAATCAACACGGCCAGCATATTATATTCCTTCCTCATACACATATTAGGGGATAGATTATATGGCATCACAACCACGAGTCATGTACTATGATGGGTTGTCATTGTTCCAAATGGACTGAAACCATCAGTTGCCACTCCAAGCCGCACATTTATTCCCTTAATGTCGTCGAAAGCTGGAAATGTCCTGTTAAAATGCTGCCATGATTCTCCATCAGATGGGCCAGAGGGTACTTTCATCTAGTCGTCTCTCCTTATGCCATCGCATATGCTTTGCTGTGTGTGGAGACATAAATAGGCGTTTCAACCTTGGAGTGAGAGGGAAATACCAGATTACCTTTTTTGGAATGTCATCCGTATCTGGCTTATATCTTTGAGTACCACATACTGGACAAGTCCTATGAGTTTTATTTACAACCCCCATGAATAGGTAACAGTTGAATTCACAAACATGAACTTTTTCATATCCAAGGGAAAGATCCTTGAGAATTTTTTTTAATTCTCGAATAACTCACAGGGAAATTATGCATTTTAAAAAACTTATGCAACCATCCACACAATTTATCAATACTCGTATCCGACCATCCATTTTCAACTTTAATTTCCATTGCATGTAATATGGCACGTAATACAGTTTCTTCACTTCCTTCATACAATGGGGCTTGTGACTCCCTTAGAAGCCTTTCATACTTAGCATAATCATCATCTACCATGTCATTGAAGTGAACTTCAACATTTTCTTCAACGACATTATGCGGTGCATCTCCGTGGTATCCAGGATAGTATGGATATACATCTTGTATAATCTCCACAGGCGGGATCACTGAAGGACCGACAACACTAGAAGCCTGGACTCTGTCTTGAAGCCACTGTCTCCATTTACTGATCATTGCCGGTTGACCAGAAACTTCCCCGTGTAGGTGCCAAACTGTGTAAGTCGGATCCAAACCGTGGTGCAAGCAGTGATGATAAATCTCAATGAGTTTCTTATAATAAGGACCATTTCTACAAACTGCGCACGGACAAGGGAGAAATTCGATTCCAGCAGTGCGAGCGGAAATAAAATTGATGAAGTTAACTAAGCCTGTGCTGTAATCAGGGTGTGTAATATGAAGATTCATAAAAGATTTGTCGGGGACATCATCCATGTTTCCTGTCATAACATAAACAAACAATATGCATAAGGTTAGCACACAACATTTATGATACAATCAAAACTTGTCCCAACACTTATTCTCCTTATGCCTCCAGGTTGGGTCCTATCCTCTTCAGGAGAACACGACTTTGTTGATCCTTTTGCTATTCATGTAGTTTCTATTACAGTTTTGGAAAATTTCGGCAGCATCTCCCTACAGTTCCTCAAGTGCACAAAAATCTAAACAACCTAATTTGCACTCGAGGAACATTGTAGAGAGACACAGTCGAAACTCTATCCCAAAACTGCAACGGAAACCACATGAATAGCAAAAGGGTCAACAAACTCGTGTTCGCCTAAAGTGTCTAAAAATGGGACAATTCGAGAATCAACAACTTATCTCGATCAACTAGATGAGTTGTTGATTCTCAAACGGGAGTTCTAAGCTGATAAACACCACAATTATATACAATACGAAACAATAAATTTACACACGGCACCACACTCCCTCACTAAGCCACTCGCATGTTTCAGAAACCCTAACTATCACAATCCACACACAACACAAACCAATTACTCATTAACTAATAATTTCAACCTAATCTACCATAAAATTCACAAAATTTCACTAAATTGCACTAATTCAAGCCATTTTAATTTCACTAAATTTGGATTTAACTAAATTTCACAATTTCACTAAATTACACTAAAATTCAATTTCACTAAAATTTCACCATTTCACAAACTAACCTAAATAATCTCAATTTCACCAAAATCAACACCAACTCTATCATATATTCAAACACTAACACTAAAAATAACAAAAAAAACACATTATAAACCAAATCCAACTCAAGATATCAAACACTAAATTCAACCAATCAAACCCAGATATGGTGATTACAATGAAAATAAGAGATTATACTAACCTACAAAGCAATTGGAAGAGAAGACCCAAGCAATTAGACCCTGAAATTGACAAAATCAGCCGATCTGCCCCCTTTTTCGCAGCTCCGGAACAATTTTTTTTTTCTAAAACTGTAACTTCTGCAATCTGTTGAAGTCGAGAGCTTTATAACAGATTTTAAAACATGAAGCGACGACTATTGCTCAAAACTCGTCGCTTCGTTTCATATGTTAGCGACGAATATTGATGAAGGTTATTAACTTTGTCACTTGAATTTTAAGTCGGCGACGAATATTGAATTTTCGTCGCCACAGTTTACAGAACATGATCGGAAGCGACAACATGCCTTTATTCATCGCTTCAATAATTTGTGAGCGACGACTATTGATCAATAGTCGTCTCTCTCATTTTTTGAAGCGACGAATTCGATATTGGTCGCTTCGATGTGTTGAGGCGACAAAGTTTGGTTTTCCCGTTTCAATTTTCGTCGCCTCAGTCCTTGTTTCTAGTAGTGATTCTTAAGTAGAAGTAGAAACAAACTGGGAAGAAAAAAGAATCTGAACAACACTAGCTAATGACACTGTATACAGAAAAAGATACAAAATAGTAATACCGCCCTCTCGATCTGTGAATATTGAGCAGTCATCTATGTATCTGCTATATCTAGCTTTATGCAAGAATAACTTGCCGAAAAATTGGTGGTCCAATTTTTCCCACAAGCTACTAAGCTAGAGAGGTCAGCTCCTCGAGATGCTGCTGCTTGGTTATAAAGAAATACAGCACTTAATCTACTTTTACTGTTATTTCACATGCATCAGATTCTATTTGAATATGAGTATATCAAATCAAGATGATGACCTGACCTTACATATATACGTACCCTAGCTTGTTTTCTTTATTTGATTTTTCTTCAGCTGGGGAAAAATAAAAGCCCCGAAATTAAAGTACCCGAGGGGAGAGGTAAATTTATGGTAATTATAAGTTTCTAACGTGCATTTTTAGCTCATTAGAATCTCTCAACTAGTAGTATTACTTACAGAGGCTGAGAGAACTAGTTTTAGGAAGATCTGTAAACAAGAGAGGGGTTTATGATTTTACAAATATGATTACCCAAAATTAATTTATAATGAAAATAATAATTATAAATAAAGAATACCAATGGGTTCCGACGGATGTTAAATAGATAAGGAAAGTAGAATCCGTTTAAGTCGAGTCATGTGTATTACACACTTTCCTTAAGACAATTACGCCGCCTCTATTGGTGCAAAAGGATTTCTTAGCGTTCGTCTCCCAGAATACAACGACCTTTCGAGTTGTTGTGGCTGCACTGCTACAAGAACACCTACGAAACTGCTAGTATTTTTTATCTATCACCAGAATAAAACAAGAGCACAAGTGCAGAAGAGAGAATGATCTTCAAAGGAAAAGAGCTCAATGCTTTGTGTTGGTGTTGATGTTGGTATTGGTGTAGGTATAAAACTATGAAAAAGGAGGCCCTTTTTATAGTGTGAGGAATGGCCAAGGCTATTAAAATCAATCATCAATATAGGGAACTCAATGGTCATGAACATCTCACTCAATGGTCATGAACATCCCACTCAATGTTCATAATACACATTACATCATATGTTACTAGAATATTAAAAATTTTCCAGTAGCAACTGAAGAGTCACTTGACTCTTACCATTTCTCTTTTTCAATAGCCAACTTTTGATGACAATTTTTCATTCATCCCAAAACCAAATTGGTCATATGAACACAGAATATTGTAGTCTTCATTATGAAGAATACAAATCCAAGTTCAATTCTCATTAATTATAAGTGTAACACACTTTAATTAATCCATTTAAATTTGGTTTCAAAAAAGGTTTTTAACCCATTTTTCCAACAAGATCAACTGGAAACAAACCCAGAACGTACGACGTATTACACCTCCTCCAAACAGACTTATTGAGGCTAAGCTAGTAAACTAATTTAGGGTTTGGGTTTTAATTTGGAATGAAATGATTGTGATTCCTGGGATATATATGAATGCATATATACCTGCATGTGTAGCCCTTCTTATCGATCAGTTTGGTGCTCAAACTCATCTTGTTTAATTAGTTCTACTTCTTCAACCTCCTTTTGTGTTCCGACCGAGTTGTATATTAGCTATGAGTTTCTACGTTCAACTGGTTTTGTAAGAGGTGATCGAGATACGCATAAGATCGGAACTTCTAATACATACGTCTCTTTCCAGATGAACATATCCATCGTTCTACTGTGATCTGTGAACACAGCAAGCTAGATTGCTTAAGCACAAATATATTACCACAGCAAGATTTGCATATGTATGAATCAGATCGAGTGTTTAGTTAATCTCCCATTTTAAATAATTTATCAACTTTCCTTCGTTAAGTATTACATTGAGTTAACACTTGGCTTTCAAAGCAAAGCGCTAGCAGAATCATTGCGCTCAACAGAATGATCATTATCCGAAGTTCCTAACTAGCTGGTCTATACTTAATGTACCACTCGATCAGCTCGATCAAATAATTGCACTCAATTAGTTTTATCATCATTCTAAAAGAAAAATTAGTTTTATCTTCTTCTGCTCGATCATGATCCATAGTATAAATGAAGGCTTCCGTACTTCTTATAAGCTTCTTCAATCATCAAACAAACAAGGAGAGCTGGACGCTCTGGTTCAATATTGGATATTGATCACAGTTACAGTCCCTTAGCATTCAAGAAACATAAACAACTATAACTAAACGTGGTGCTTAATTGTATTATGGATATTTTGTTTAACGTATTTGGCTAATTAAAAAACTGTGGTTTGCCTTTGGTGATATGATCATTATCGAGCTAATTCCATAAATACATTCTAACACCCTTTTCAGCTTTTCAGTAGTCAATTGTGATTTCATTTGATTATGTATTCTCTCCATATTATAACATAGCAATTTGCATATGTATTATGTATATAAGTGGGATTAAGTGCATGTGCTTCAATATTTGGTATAAGAAAAATTAAGCATCAGCTTTAGTTGGCTCACTGCTCCATTAGTACTCATTGAATAAGATCTTGAAAAGGAGATTTGTTCGGTATATGTACTCCCAATTCATTGGATTGCTTAGAACAAAAGATATTTAGTGGAACGTACGAATCTGCCTAATAATTAATTAATTGTTTAAGAATGGGATTAGCTTAATTAAAATTGGTTGAATCCACTAATTTTGTATATAAACTCCAATGATTAACACATACTATTGTCATCGGAATTGTAAGTAAGCATGCGCTAATTGAGGCACTAAGAATTGGAATCTAATAACTATGTTTGTACTAGCTGGTTGTGCTCGACCCAGCTCGAGATTCCATATTACTTCAGCATGATGCTTCAGGCAGTGAAGAAAAATTACCCAACACTTGCGAAGAAGAAGACGAAACATTCCCAAACTTTTCTTGTTTGAAACTTCCCTTGAAACTAACATGCTCAGTAGAATACATGAAACCGCCGGACCCAACATCACTCTCTCTCGTGCTACCATGATTCGCATGGAAAAAAAAAAGCATGGAAAAAAAAAAAAAAGTGAACAGTATCCAAAAGGAAAAAAAAATGAACATTACTGTTCATACTGTTCAAGTAGGAACAGTAAAAGTGGAAAACCCACAAATGTTATATAGTAAATTTGGGGAATCACAGGCAAAGTAGGTCATGGACATTATAATGCTTTTTGAGAAATAATAGGAAAATAAAGTGAATGAAATATACTTTTGATGAACAATAGATGAAGATCTATTTTCGTCATGAGTTGCTGGGTTTGACATTACAGATTGTATTTTAAGATTTTGCTTGGAACGATTGTATTATGGAATTAAGCTACTTTTGAAGAAGAAGAAGAAGAAGAAATGTATTGTGTCCGCATGACGCCCATGAGGTAAACGATCCCAATCCCACACTATTAAAAGTGCCCCTCTAAACGAGCTACATAACCGACCAACCTCTATCTCTATTCCTATTGGGCCTGATCCACCACATGAAAAACAACTACTTTAACGACCAAAACCCTCCACGTATCTCCATTCAAAACCACACCTTAACCGTTTGGTTTCCCTCCTTTTTTCTCCTCCTTTCCATTTTCACCTTCTCCGATTTCTCTCTCTCTCTTAACTTAAACACACCCTGGCCCACATCCTCCTTCCACCGCCGCCGCAAATCACCAACCTCATTCCTCTCCCCTTCCACTCCTCCATGGCCGCAAACACCGCCTCCGTCCAACCGGGTCGGTTTCGGGTCCTCAAGCAAGGAACCAAACCGGTCGACCCGAACCCGGGTCCGGTCGTTTACTGGATGTTCAGAGACCAAAGGGTCAAGGACAACTGGGCGTTGATCCACGCCGTTAAAGAAGCCAACAAGGCCCATGTCCCCATCGCCGTCGCCTTCAATTTGTTCGATCAATTTCTTGGCGCCAAAGCGCGCCATTTAGGGTTTATGCTGAGAGGCTTGAAGCAATTGCATTCTGATCTTGAAAAAACCCATCAAGTTCCGTTCTTTCTCTTCCGGGTATGTGAAAAGATTGAATCTTTAAATACCCAATTGGATTTGTATTAGGAGAATTGTTTGTTTTTGTGTTATTTGAAAAATTGGGGATATTTTGTGTTTAGGGGTTAATTGGTTGGGTTTTAATTTCAGGGAGAAGCAGAGGAGACGATACCGGATTTTTTGAGGGAATGTGGGGCTTCACTTTTGGTGACGGATTTTCGCCTTTGAGGGAGGTAAGGAAATGTAAGGAGGATATATGCAAGAGGGTTAGTGATTTTGTGACTGTAAATGAAGTTGATGCACACAATGTGGTGCCGATTTGGGCGGCATCGGAGAAGTTGGAGTATAGTGCGAGGACTATAAGGAGTAAGATAAATAAAAGGCTGGCTGAGTACCTTGTTGAGTTTCCTGCATTGCAGCCACCGGTTGTGAAATGGGTGGGGAGTATTCCGTCGGTGGATTGGGATGGTCTTATTGATGAAGTTTTGAGGTTAGGCGTTGTTTATATGTTGTTTGCATGATTTGGGATTGTTTGGGTTTCTGTTGTTGATGTTGTGAATATGTGTCACTAGGAATGGAGCAGAAGTTCCTGAAGTTGAATGGTGTGTGCCGAGAGAAAAGGCAGCAATGGAAGTTTTGATGGGTAGCAAAAATGGATTCTTGACAAAAAGGTTGAAGGGTTATTCATCAGACCGGAATAACCCTTTGAAACCAAGTGGGTTGTCTGGTCTTTCTCCATATCTGCATTTTGGGCAAATATCTGCACAGAGGTGTGCCTTGGAGGCACGTAGCGTCCGAAATCTTAGTCCTGTGGTTTGTGACTTTAAACTCAAGTTGAATATTTGTTTTTGCTTTCACATTTTCCTCACCTGTTCTAACTTTGCTTATATCTAGATTTTTTTGCAGTTTGGTGCTGTCTTCAATAATTTTACCTTTCATATAATGTATTGCTTATTGTTCAACTTTTACATGCTATTATAAGGCAGTGGATGCATTTTTAGAGGAATTGATTGTGTGCAGAGAACTTGCTGACAACTACTGCTTCTACCAGCCTTAATATGATTCATTGCAAGGGGCGTGGGAATGGGCACGTAAGACCTTAATGGACCATGCTTTGGATAAGCGAGAGCATATTTACATGTCAGTATATCAGTTGTGCTTTGTTGTTATTAGTTGATTTTGGTTTTTGAAGTGATAATGGTTGTGAAGTGTAAAATAATTTTTTTTGTAAACTGCAGTAGGGATCAATTGGAGAAGGCACAAACGGCTGATCCTGTAAATTAACTGATCTTTTGCGCCTTAAAACTTATGTATTTGCGTGTCACCTTGGTTGTATATCAGGTCTTCTGCTGTATCATTTTCTTATCACCTTCTGTTTCTCGTCTCCTGGTTTGCAGCTCTGGAATGCCTCCCAATTTGAGACGGTTCATTATGGAAAGATGCATGGTTTTATGCGGTGAGGAACTATTCTCTGTCCTCTTAAATGGTTTACTATACTGATCAGATGTTTGTTAATGGTTTCTAGTACTTAAAACTCTTGTAGAATATCATTGAAGTATTATGGTCTGGTCTGATCTTCATTTTGTCACGTTAAGCAGTTCTTCTATTTGCTGAGCATGGCATCACATTGTGCTTGTAATCCCTTGCATGGATGACTAGAGTAGCCTAGATCTAATCAGTTTGTAGGTTGCTTTTTTCACATACTCAAACACCAATGTCACGCTCTTGGTTGTGTTTGGTATTCACTTTCAGGAGAGTAAATTTATATTATTGTTATCATAAACATCATCTGCAGGATGTATTGGGCGAAGAAGATTCTCGAGTGGACAAGAGGACCTGAAGAAGCCCTTGAAATATCCATATATTTAAATAACAAGGTATGCAAGTACAATTTGATTATGCTTGTCCAAATTTCACCTAGAGACCTCTTTTGGCTAATAACACTTTTTGCAGTATGAAATAGATGGAAGGGATCCAAATGGATATGTTGGTTGCATGTGGTCAATATGCGGTGTTCATGACCAGGTTTGTGTCGATCATTTTCTAATATGATCTCTGTTTTTTGTCCCAATTTTTCCCTAATTTTAACACCATTTATTCTGAGTTATTGGTTCTTTCTCAGATAAGTGACAAGTGAAAGTGATTACATCTTTTGCAGTGAAATTCTCTGATTAGTTAATATGATCTGTAATTTCAGGGTTGGAAGGAACGGCCAATATTTGGGAAAATACGTTACATGAACTACGCATGCTACAAAAGGAAATTTGACGTGGATGGATACATTTCCTATGTGAAGAGGCTTGGTGCAACCAAGAAGAGAATTGCGGAAACTCTCCTATTCAGTAATAAGGCCAAGGAACTATGCAGTTAGTAATTGGGGCTCTTCAAGTGAATATATGCAGAATTTTTGCTTTTGGCTTGCTGCCCTTATAAATGTAGTTAATGATGATACGATCATTGATTATTGCACTAAATTCCTCTGAAGACAAAGATTTGGAGGCAGAGTTTCAAGTTTGTGAGACTTTGCTCATCTTTTTTGTTGTTGTTATTATTATTATTATTATTATTATTTATAAGTACTTTGCTCATCTAAAATGACTGTTAGAAATTCAAGTTGGCACACAGATCGTAATTTTCCTTTTTAAAGAATTTAAGAACAAGAATGAGTTCAGGAGAACACAGAAGAGTTGTGGTGATTTTCTCTTGATTTCTTGATAATCGAATTACAAGATAAAACAAGTATATATAAACAGATATCTATGCTAGAGGAAAAAACTATTGGGGGAAGCAACACAGATGTGATGATGATAAACCAAAAAGGAGAGATGGGACTGATACTGCACAAAAGCATAGGACCTGAGAGCACAGGTCAACACAAGCTTTAGGCAGTTCAAACTGTACTAAACTAAGGCTAACTTGGTTAGCTTAGTTATAAGCAAAGCCAATAGAGATGAACACACCACTCACGTGAAGAACACATGAGTGGTGGCGGATGAACACGGCGGATGAACAGTGGCGGATGAACAGTGGCGGCGGATGAACAGTGGCGGATGATGAACAGTGGCGGATCCGCCAAAGAACAGACTAATTCAACACCCCCCTTCAAGTTGGGTCCAGGGGATTGATGGAGCCAAGCTTGGACAAGAGAAGCAAGAAATGATCAGTGGGTAATACTTTGGTGAATAGGTCTGCCAACTGATCTTGACTGCGAATGTATCTGGTTTCGATCACTTTAGCTTGAACTTGAGACCGGATATAGTGGCAATCTACCTCAATGTGTTTCGTTCTTTCATGAAACACAGGATTAGAGGCAATGTGCATTGCTGCTTGATTGTCACAATGGAGGACCATTGATTTAGTGACTGAGAATCCCAGATCATGAAGGAGACCCTTAAGCCATATCAATTCACAAGCTGCAGAGGCCATAGCCCTGTATTCCGCTTCAGCACTGGATCGAGCAACAACAGTTTGCTTCTTACTCTTCCATGTGACCAAATTTCCTCCAACAAAAGTGCAAAAACCAGTAGTGCTTTTCCTGTCAAGAGCATTTCCAGCCCAATCTGCATCGACATATCCAGTAATATCGGTAGTTCCATTGTTCCTGAGCAATATTCCTCTACCAACAGAATTTTTCAAATATCTAAGGAGTCTCTTCACAATTCCTAAGTGATGGACAGTAGGAGCATGCATAAATTGACTGACTATACTCACACTGTAAGAGATGTCAGGCCTAGTGATAGTGAGATAGATTAATTTTCCCACTAACCTTTGATAAGGACTGATATTCTCAAGAGGATCACTATCAGTTTCTAGTTTAAACTTACTTGAAAGAGGGCCATGAGCTGGTTTGCAGTCTAGCATCTCAGCTTCCTTAAGAAGGTCCAGAATGTACTTTCTTTGATTCAAAAATAGACCTTTTTGGGAGGAAGCCATCTCGATGCCTAGAAAGTATTTGAGCTTGCCAAGGTCTTTAATTGCAAATTTCTTGTGAAGAGATTTCTTTAGGACTTCAATTTCTTCCATATTGTCACCAGTAACAATGAGATCATCAACATAGATTAAGACTATCAACTTCCCTGATGATCCATTTCTGACAAATAATGAAGAGTCTGCATTGCTGCTTCTGAAACCAACTTCTTCAAGAACAGAACTCAACTTGGCATACCAAGCCCTAGGAGATTGCTTCAGCCCATAAATTGCCTTGTGAAGTTTGCAGACCATTCCAGGTTCATGTTCTTGATCATGTCCTGGAGGTAAACGCATAAACACTTCTTCTTCCAAATCACCATGAAGAAACGCATTTTTAACATCCATTTGATGAAGATTCCAAGCTTTATTGACTGCAACAGAAAGAAGGACTCTTACTGTGTTCATCTTGGCCACAGGAGCGAAGGTCTCTTTGTAGTCCACTCCATAGGTCTGAGTAAATCCACGAGCAACAAGACGAGCTTTCTTTCTCTCTATTCTTCCATCAGAATGAAACTTGGTCTTAAATATCCACCTGCTTCCCACTACTTTCTTTCCAGGAGGTAACTTGACCACTGACCAAGTCTTGTTCTCATGAAGCGCATTGAGCTCATCAGACATAGCTAGTCTCCAATCTTCATGCTCATTTGCATCAGCAAATGACTGTGGCTCAATGACACTATCTAGGCTACTTAGGAAGCCTGAATGAGACTGTGACAGGTTCTTGTAAGTGTAAGAGTCTGAAATTGGATGCTTTGAGGATAGAAGAACATAATCCTTGAGTTTTGTAGGTATATTCCTGATACGGCTAGGATTTCTTCTAAGAGCAGGAATAATCACTTCTGTTGGATCATTAACATGGTCAGTGGAATTGACATCATCAGTTGCTTGATCTACTACATTCTCATCATCATGTAAGCTAACAGATTGAGGAGGAGGATGAGGTTGAGCAGAGGATTGAATGGTGGTACTTACACAGTCATTTCCCAAGCTATCGGTTATGATAGGAATGGGAGTGAGATCGGAATATGACTCCCTCTGTCCCTTGTCATCAAAGAAAGGGATAGTCTCCTCAAATCTTACATCACGAGACACAATGACCTTCTTAGTGACAGGATTAAAGCATTTGTATCCTTTTTGAGTAGAAGAGTACCCAAGAAACATACACTTAGCTGCTCTGGGATCCAATTTTCCTCTTTGAGGGGACTGAATGTGAACATAACATACACAGCCAAAAGTTCTCAAATGAGTCAGATCAATGTTTCTTCCTTTCAATTTCTCAAGAGGAGATTTGAACTCAATAACCCTGCTAGGGAGTCTGTTGATCAAGTATGTAGCAGCAAGAACAGCATGAGACCAGAATATTTTTGGAACATTCATCTGAAACATAAGGGCTCTAGTTTTCTCAAGAATATCTCTATTTTTTCTCTCTGCTAGACCATTCTGTTGAGGTGTTCCTACACAACTGGTCTGATGTAATATACCATAGGAACCCAGGTACTGTGTCATTTTGTTAGACAAATACTCAGTACCATTGTCAGATCTTAAAGATGAAATCTTTGAAGAATATTGAGTTGTAACAAGTTTGTGAAAATCTTTGAACATTTCAAACAACTCACTCTTGAATTTTAAAACATAGACCCAAGTAATCCTTGTAAAATCATCAATAAAAGTTACAAAATACTTGGAACCATCAATGGATTCCTTAACTGGTCCCCAAATGTCTGAATGGATGGTTTCAAAAGGATAACTAGTTCTAGATGATGAAACAGAAAAAGGAAGCCTGGTGGATTTAGAAAAATGACATATATCACAGCCAATGTGGTCATTACACAGATTTGGAAACAAAATAGATAAGACTTTGTCTGAAGGATGAGCAAGTCTTCTATGCCAAAGCTTAGGTTCTTGAGGAGAGCTACTAAGAAGGGCTTTAGATGCAGTGAACTCTCTTGAAAGATAATAGAGTCCATCTTTGAAAAAACCTTCACCAATCATCCTCTTGGTGGTGATGTCCTGAAAAAACACATTTTGAGGTGTGAAGATGACAAAGCATTTTAATAATTTTGTGATTTGACCAACAGAAAGGAGCTGAACAGGAAATGAAGGTACAAACAATGCATCAGACATTAGAGTTTTTGACAAAATCCTGATTTTTCCTTTCCCATAAACAGTAGCCCCGTTTCCATTTGCAACTGAGACACTAGAGGACATGCTTTTGAAGTCATGAAAAACGGATAAATTGTTTGACATGTGGTCAGTAGCTCCTGAATCAATTACCCAACAGTCATGGTTGCTGGTCAAGTTTAAAGCGGTGGAAAAAGCCTTAATGATACCTGAAATTTCTGCAGGTTTGACATGGTTAGATTCTGCCAAGAAACCTGCAAACTTTCCCAAAAGTGCAGTATGACTATCATTCAAACGACAACTACTGCCTTCATTGCTTGTTTGTCTTTGTTGCAGATAATTGGCAAACTCATTTATTAGAGTCAAGGGACTAGCAGAGAAGTCTGGCATAGCAAGAGATGAGGTAGTATGAGAGGAGGCAGCTGACACATTTGCCTTGAAGTTGTCATTTTGGGGTCTCCTTGAGCTGTTTCTCATTTCCCTATCCTTCTTAAACTTGGCCTTGAGCTCTGGATAAAGTATCCAGCAAGTATCCACAATATGAGTTGTGGAATTACAATGACTGCATCTAACCTCAGCCTTTTTTCCTTTAAAAACCCTTGCTTCAGATGATTTGAAGCTTGATGCACATGCACGAGCTTCAGGGATATTAGGTTTTTCCTCCAGATTCATTACCTTCCTTCTCACTTCTTCCCTTTGGATTGTAGCACATACAGCAGTGAATGAGGGAAGAGCAGAGTTCATCAGAATGATGCTTCTCATATCCTCATATTCAGAACTTAAGCTAGCAAGTAGCTGAAAGATTTTATCCTCCTCAGCACGCTTGAGAAGGATGGTAGCGTCAGTGGTGTGTGGCCTGTAGAGATTCAGCTCATTCCACTTGCTAGTGAGGACTCCAAGGTGCTTGACAAACGACTTATCATCTTGTTGGAGTTCAGATATCTCTTTCTTCAGCTGGAACACTCGAGCAGCATTGTTTTGATATCCATACATCTCCTTCAGATTTGCCCATAGTTCTACAGAAGTTTCTGAGTAGCTGAAAATTTCAGCAATTGATGACTCCATGGAGTTAAGAAGCCAGGTCATTACAAGTCTGTCCTTGCAAAGCCATTCCTCATATCCAGCTGATAAAGGAGTAGGCATTTGAGAATCCCCAATTACAAATCCCAGCCTTGATTTTCCACCAAGAGCAAGTGTAACTGCTCTTGACCATGAGAGATAGTTGAATTCATTCAACAAGGTTGAACTGAGACGCTGGCTAGTATTGCTCTCAGATTCAGTAGAAATAGCAGCGGGTGAAGAGGAAACCTCCCTGGATGAAACTTCGGATTCAGTCATGATAACACTGAATCAGATGTTTCAGCAGGGAAACTGTATAAGTAGAAGAGACAGGGATTAATCCTGCTCTGATACCATAAAGAATTTAAGAACAAGAATGAGTTCAGGAGAACACAGAAGAGTTGTGGTGATTTTCTCTTGATTTCTTGATAATCGAATTACAAGATAAAACAAGTATATATAAACAGATATCTATGCTAGAGGAAAAAACTATTGGGGGAAGCAACACAGATGTGATGATGATAAACCAAAAAGGAGAGATGGGACTGATACTGCACAAAAGCATAGGACCTGAGAGCACAGGTCAACACAAGCTTTAGGCAGTTCAAACTGTACTAAACTAAGGCTAACTTGGTTAGCTTAGTTATAAGCAAAGCCAATAGAGATGACCACACCACTCACGTGAAGAACACATGAGTGGTGGCGGATGAACACGGCGGATGAACAGTGGTGGATGAACAGTGGCGGCGGATGAACAGTGGCGGATCCGCCAAAGAACAGACTAATTCAACACTTTTACTTTCATCTGCATGAAATATGAATGTATGATTGGGGCTAATTCGTACGTCACTGAGGTTGTCTTAATTCCAAGTTTCCAACACATATTTCAAACCGGAAATGGACCGGTGTTGCCCTTATTTAATTAGAATCAAGCTTTCAAGTCTTCAAGGAAGCTTCTGATAGGCAGGAAAAATCACCTTTTTTTTTTTTTTTTTGGTTCTTTGATATTATGGTAATCCTGTAACCATTTCTCAAGGACAACTGGGTTGAAACACTGTTGACACTGGAGATAAATATAGAAAGTCGTCATGCTTGTTACTGAGACAGTGAGACTGCTGCGCGCGTTGATGGAATGAAATTGAGTCGGAAAGTCGGAGTTTTCACTTATCAAAGTTCCCCGGCTATCCGTTCCTCACGAGTCCCGATCGACTAACTTGACTAATAGATTAATGTATTGAACACCTTGAATTGAACATTATAGTACTCATTTTCCGATGCATTAATCAACATTCTACAGCTCTGAAAATTCAAAAGCCTTGTCTACACTCCATGTACTCACCCTACTCCAAGGCTATAAATACCACATCAAGAGCTCATGCTTTCCCACATCCAATATCTTTTACCTCCAGAATTTACTTCTTAAGTTACTCCATCAAATTATTCACTTAAGTAATCATCATGGGTGTCTTCACTTATGAATCTGAGTTCACCTCTGTCATCCCACCAGCCAGGTTGTTCAAGGCCTTCGTTCTCGATGCCGACAACCTCATCCCCAAGATTGCTCCCCAAGCAATTAAGAGCATCGAGATTCTTCAAGGAGATGGAGGTGTTGGAACCATCAAGAAGATCAACCTCGGGGAAGGAAGTAAATACAGCTACGTGAAGAATCAGATCGACGGCATTGACAAGGACAACTTTGTGTACAAGTACACCATGATCGAAGGAGATTCTATCACAGACAAGATTGAGAAGATCTCCTGTGAGACTAAGTTAGTAGCAACTTCCGACGGAGGCTCCGTCATTACCAACACCAGCTGCTACCACACCAAGGGTGACGTCGAGATCAAGGAAGAACATGTTAAGGCCGGAAAAGAAAGGGCAGCTGGTTTGCTCAAGATTATTGAGAGCCACCTTCTGGCCAACCCTGATGCTTACAACTAAGACACTCTATATATCTAGCTATCTATGTTACTAGCTACATGCTAGATACAACAATCATGTATCGTCATTTCTATGTTTGTGTGGCCTTTTTCATTTTTTGTTCTTTTGGTGTGAAGTTGATCATGCATTTTGAGTTCTGATGAAAGAGCAGTATACTTGTATTTAATTTCAATCTGAATAAAGAAAGCAATAATCATTTGATAGTTACAAGCTGGATTTTCGTTCATAATTTTATACCTGTTACAACGATTCTCTACGTCTTATCATTTATTATGCATTAATATTAAAAGAAAAAAAAAATAACAAACACAAAATTGGAGAATTTTATTTCAATGAGAGAACAACATCTAAAAGTTTTTTTTTTTTTATTGATCATCACAAATTTGACTGATTAATGTTTGTTTGTTTTTATTTTATAATCCACGACGATGGATCTGAATATCATGAGTCTCTCTCGACTCCTCCCAAACCCTAGCCTCCATGACAGGGATCTCCATAACCCTAGTCTCCATGGCAGCGATCTCTATCAGCAGCAATCGGCAATGATACCAAACAAATATCATTTCTCTGCATCCAAATTTCTTCTTGCAACAATCCATTGTCAATTCTGTTTGGCAAATTCATCGCAGGCTTTCAACGGTGGTAAGCTCCGTATGGCTAGACCTCCATCGTCTTCACAAACTATGTCTCAACAATCATTTATTGGGGCAAATCGAGTCAGACCTCGTCAGGAGTGTGCTTGGGCTGATGGTTGTGCGGTGGTGCTTCCAAGTTGGTTTAGCGTCGAGCTCCAACCATGGCAGCCATGGATTTGCTGTAGATTTGCTACAGCGTTGAAGAATCTGAATGGAGGTCTCACCCATCCTCCCGAATACAGAGATCTTGCAAGCGACTGGTTTTGTTTAGATCTCGATGAACTGAATAAGGGTAATAGAGACGCTGCCTTCAATTTGTTTTAGGTGAAGACTTGCCGATCGGCGTCAACATCATAGACGGCGGTGAAAACAAGTTGTTGGTGGCTAGAGCAACATTTTCTTTTTGGGTCCTATGGGTTGCTATTTGGGCCTAGAGCTTTTTGTTTAATTTTTTTACCTAATCTTCTTGGGTCCAAAATTTTTAGCTAGTTTTATTTAAATTAGTCTATTACAATGTTTTATCATGCATTGGTAGTAGGCTCGCTTCAATAAGTGAGCATGAGAACCGTCAAATGATTGGGCTCAGTCTATGTATCGTTGTGGTTTGTCCCACAAACTTTTTATTTATCCTTAGTCGGTAGAGGGAGGATATGTAATAGTCTTTTCTGGCTTGAGAATTAATACAATCAACTTGATTTCTTCAAAAAAAAAAAAAACAAACAAACAAACAAATTTGACTGATTACAATACTGTGATTGTCCGTTAGTATGAAGCATGGTTTTGAAACGATTGAATTTCTCCCAATAATTCGAAAGAAAGTCTAAGAAACAAAAAGGCATCATTCTATTTGAAGCAAAATTACAAGGACATACAGCCATATGCCATTTGGGGTGAGTCTGGCATCTTTATCCAGTCTATGTATCGTTGTGGTTTGTCCCACAAACTTTTTATTTACCTTTAGTCGGTAGAGGGAGGATATGTAATGGTCTTTTCTGGCTTGAGAATTAATACAATCAACTTGATTTCTTCAAATAAAAACAAAAAAAGAACAAACAAACAAACAAATTTGACTGATTACAATACTGTGATTGTCCGTTAGTATGAAGCATGGTTTTGAAACGATTGAATTTCTCCCAATAATTCGAAAGCAAGTCAAAGAAACAAAAAGGCATCATTCTATTTGAAGCAAAATTACAAGGACATACAGCCATATGCCATTTGGGGTGAGTCTGGCATCTTTATCCAAGAATTGGACTTGTGCATAAATACACGACTCATTTGAAAAGTACATGAACAACAAAAATGAAATGAAACAGAGAGGAATACTACGCAAGTTGTATGACAATATAGAATGAGGAATGTAACTTACATATGAAAGCAGAAAGCCCCGTCATGTAGAAAAAAAAAATTCATGCCAACGAAAATTACATGTAGGAGAAATTCGTTATTATCTCAGGATGTTCTCTTTATACTTATTGTACTAACGGATGTAGGTATAAGGTCCGCCTAATGTATTTTGAAGTTTCGTTTATGATCAAGGCTTGAAGGGAGCCGTACTAGCCCCATTTCAAAAATTACATGTAGGAGAAGAACATGTCCACAATTTTGCTGCAGTTTGGTGTTGTCTTTCAATAATTCTAATATATTGCTTATTCTCCTACTTTTACATGCTATTATAAGGCAGTGGATGCATTTTTAGAGGAGTTGATTGTACGCAGAGAACTTGCGGTGACCTTATGGACCATGCTTCGGATAAGCGAGAACATATTTACACATCAGTATATCAGTTTTTCTTTGTTGTTATATGTTGATTTTCTGTTTGTGAAGTGATAATGGTTACGAAGAGTGATATACAATTGCAAATTTGCAGGAGGGAGCAACTGGAGAAGGCACAAACAGCTGGTTCTGTAAGTTAAATGATCTTTTATATCATAAAGCTTTTGTGATTGCATATCGATCACCTTGGTTCTGTATCAGGCCGTCTGCACTCTGCTGTACTATACTCTTATCACCATCTATTTCTTGTTCTCCTGCTATGCAGCTCTGGAATGCCTCCCAATTTGAGATGGTTCATTATGGGAATCCAATCAGATGCATGGTTTTATGCGGTGAGGAGTCATTATCTGTCTGGCTATATGGAATAATATATAATCTGATGATCAGACTTTTGTTAATGGTATCTGATGTTATAATCAATAAAATACTTCAGTATATAAGCACATATGTATATAAGCACATATAGATTATGACAGATATTAGATCATATGTATATTCAGTTAGAAAACTAACTGGTGTTCTTGATCCCAGTATCCATTTTGATCTTCTTCTAGATTCACTTTTGTATATCTCGGTTTGTTTGATGGGACAAAATGTATGAGAATCTTGCATTTGCTCTAGAAAGGATCAATTGGCTTATATAAGTTTGCTGTCATGAAAACTGTCGCAGACAGTTTTTCATGACAGTTTATTCAACAGTTTCTTCCATCAAGAAACTGTCAAACAATTGTCCTAATCCAATCTGTGTCCTAATGACTTCACCAATACGAATTCAAAATTCATATAGACAGTATAATGCTATTTATCTCTCATATGATTATTATCAACATGGATAGAATAGCTTATAGTTTTATTATGAAACTTCAAATCTATTTTACAATGGTACAATATAACCTCAGTTCAAATAATGCAGTAGAGTTGCATTCTGATATTTTACAATCTCCCACTGAACTAGGATTATATTTTATAACATGCAAATAGATTTACTTTAGGTGCGCACTTGAAATTTCATTTCGATCTGCATCTATTTCAAAATCCTGTCAATTAAAAACAAATACAATGAACTGTAAAAGGTCATGACAATTATGCAAATCATATGTCTTTTACAATCACATTATAAAAGAATTTAATCACATGGATTACCTCTAGTGAAATCTTTGTTTAACTGAATATAATCGATTTAAACAAAATGATCCTGATGGCTAAATGCTGCTGCAAACTTTCATTACAGAAATATAATGAACTGTATGTATACATGCAGTAGTTTATGCAGCAACTATGAAAAATTAAGGCAAATTTCTGAATGTAAAGATATCACAACAATTTTGAATAATCAATATATCAAGAATTATATATATATGTTGTATTAAAACATCTTACATCAGTTTTGCTGCATTAATCATCAAACTTGTTTAGAACTCCCATATTTTTCACATGATCTGTGAAAACTTCAACTGGCAATGCTTTAGTCAATGGATCTGCTAATTGCTCTTTAGTTCCAATTTTGACAACTTCAATTTCCTTTTCTTCTACACTTTCTCTTACTGAAAAATACTTCACATCTATATTCCTTGAGGCTGAAGTTCTTTTGTTGTTCTTTGAAAAGAATACTGCTGCAGCATTATCACAGTAAATCACTAAAGCCTTTTGAATAGAATCAACAACTTTCATTCTTGATATAGAATTCCTCAACCATATGGCATGTGCAGTAGCTTCAAAAATGGCAATATATTCTGCTTGAAATGTTGAAGTTGCTGTTATACTTTGCTTGCTAGTTTTCCAGGAAATTGCTCCTCCTGCTAACATAAAAATATAGCCAGAAGTGGATTTCAGATCATCCATATCTGCTTTGTATGAAGCATCTGCATAACACTCTACTTCCAATTCCTCATCTTCTATTTTCCTGTACACAAGCATATGATCTCTAGTGCTTCTCAAGTACCTCAGCACTTTCTTTCCTGTAATCCAATGTTCTTCACCTGCATCTGCCTGATATATTGAAAGCATGTTCACTGCAAAACTTATGTCTGGTCTTGTACACACTTGTGCATACATGAGGCTGCCCACCAAGGATGCATAAGGCACATTTTCCATGGATTTCTTTTCCAACAAATTTCTAGGACACTGCCTTTATGAAATTTATCACCTTTAGAAATAGGTGATTTTCCAGATCTGCATTTCTCCATTCCAAACCTCTTCATTATCTTATCAATGTAATTCTTTTGCGACAGTCCCAACATATTTTTTTCTTTGTCTCTGCTGATTTCTATACCAAGCACATAATGTGCTTCCCCCATATCCTTCATATCAAAGTTTTCCTTCAAGAACTTCTTGGTGGCTTTGAGTAACCCAAATTCACTACTTGCTAGCAGGATGTCATCCACATATAATACTGAAAATATGAAATGACTCCCACTGATCTTGCAATACACACATTCATCTAATTTATTCTCTTCAAAACCAAAACTTGTAATTACAGCATCAAATTTTAAGTACCATTGTCTAGATGCTTGTTTCAGACCATAGATTGACTTCTGCAGCTTGCAAACTTTCTTTTCATCTTCCACAAAACCATCTGGTTGCAACATGTAAATATTTTCCAATAAATCTCCATTTAGAAAAGCTGTTTTAACATCCATTTGGTGCAATTCAAGATTAAAATGTGCCACCAATGCCATCATGACTCTGAAAGCATCTTTTGTAGAAACAGGAGAGAACGTCTCATTGTAATCAATACCTTCCTTCTGATTGTATCCTTTGGCTACGAGTCTTGCTTTGTACCTTTCAACTTTGCCATCTGCATCTCTTTTAGTTTTATAAACCCATTTGCATCCAATAGGCTTCATTTATGCAGTTCTTTCAACTAGAGACCAAACACCATTTTGTGACATACTTGAAAGTTCATCATCCATTGCAAGCTTCCATTTATGACTATTCTTTGATTGCATTGCTTCTTTAACAGTAGTTGGATCAGTTTCTTCCCCCAAATCAAATTCAACTTCATAAATGTGATAATCTGCAGAGGAAATTGCAGGCCTTCTTACTCTTTCTAATCTTCTTAAAACTGGAACTGCATCAGCATTTGCAACTTCTTATTGAACTACCTGTGGAAATTCAGCAGATTCCATTTGTTGAACAGCTTCATTTTCAACTGCTGAATTGTTAATCTCTTGTAACTCATCTGGAGCAGCATCATTGTGCTGAAGAATTTGATTTGCCACAACTACATCTGTAAATTCTTCTTCTGTAATAGGATTTTCAACATGCTATAGATTGTCTTTATACACAAACCACTCATCCATGTTGAAATAATTTTCTGGTGCAGCATCAGTCATCACCATATCAACTTCGGTTTCAAAGAATTCATCAATAAAAGTGGCTCTATGAGTCTCAAAAATTCTGTTATTTCTCCCAGTGCAGTAGAACTTGTAGCCTTTAGATTTTTCTGAGTAACCAATAAAATATGCTGAAATTGATCTTGACTCTAGCTTGTCATTTTCCTTATTGTATACTCTGGCTTCAGCTTTGCATCCCCACACATGCAAATGGTTTATGCTTGGCTGATAACCATTCCAGATTTCAAAAGGGGTTTTATTAATGGACTTGTTAGGAGTCCTATTGCATATATAGTTAGCTGTTTTTAAAGCCTCTCCCCATAGAAACCTTGGTAATTTTGATCTGGAAAACATGCTCCTAACCATATTCATGAGAGTTCTGTTTCTTCTTTCACAAACTCCATTTTGCTGTGGAGTATATGGAGTTGTATACTGAGCAACAATACCACATTGTTCTAAATATCTGGCAAAAACACCTTTATGTTGCCATTTCTCTGAATATTTTGCATAATACTCTCCACCACGATCTGATCTAACTGTCTTAATGAACTTTTCTGTTTGTCTCTCAACTTCAGTTTTAAAAATAATGAACATGTCTAAAACAGATGATTTTTCAGACAGCAAATATATGTAACAAAACCTAGAAAAATCATCTATAACTGTCACAAAATAATAATTGCCACATATTGTCTGAATTGGGAATGGGCCACAAATATCTGTATGAATGAGTTCCAGTAATTCAGTAGCCCTTTTTGAATCAAACTTTCTTTTGTTTGTCATCTTTCCTTTCAAACAATCTATGCAAGTTTCAAAATCTGTAAAATCTAATGCTGGTAAAATGCCTTGTTTAACCATTTCATGTAATCTAGTCTTTGAAATATGCCCCAATCTTTTATGCCATAGAAAAGATGAAACTGTGGAGATATGTTTTCTTTTAACTCCTATTGTTTTTGAAATATGCAGTACTTCATTAGCTTTAGCTATATTGACACAATTGACATGCCAATAGCCATCAATCATATCAGCAGTACCAAAACAAACAGAATCTTTATATAAACACATAGACTTATCATTATTACTTGAAAAACTACATGCATTATCTAGTACAAATTGAGAACCAGAAATAAGGTTTCTCTTTATTGAAGGAATACAATAAACATTGTTTAATATTAAGACATAATTATTCTTAAACATAAGCTTTACTGTCCCTATGGCTTGAACTGTTACTTGTTGCCCATTTGCTGCACAAATTCTTGTTTCATTCTTTCTTGGGATTGTTTGTCTGTATAATCCCTGTATAGAATTTACAATATGAATAGGCGAACTAGTATCAAACCACCATGAATTTGTATTGACACATGCATGAGACTCTAATGAGAAAACATTTTTCAACAGAAAAGTACCTTTTTTGTTAAGCCAGTTCTTAAAGCCATCACAGTCCTTCTTAAAGTGACCAGACTTCTTGCAGAAGAAACATTTTATTGTTCCATGATTCTTTATGAACTTTCCTTTCCTCAGATCATGTTTGGTGCCAGAACTTGATGCACCATACTTATTTCCAGAATTTTTATTTCCAAAATTCTTCTTAGGCTTATTAATGTAGTTCACAGTTACAGCTTTTCCCCTTTTGATTCTGTCTTCCTCCTCTTGCACACAAATGGAGATCAACTTGTTAAGACTCCAGTTTTCTTCTTGTGTGTTGTAGAGGCTTTTGAGATGACTATATTCATCAGGAAATGAATTCAGAACCAGAGTAACCAAAAAGGATTCATCAATATTCATCTTCAGCCCTCTCAGCTTTTTAGCAATATTTGCTGCATTCATAATGTATTCTCTTATGCTTCCAGTCCCATTGTACCTCATTGCAGTCAGTTTATCCATCAGCCTGCCTTGCTCAGCCTTATCAGATATCTTATATTTCTCAGCAATTGAACTGTAGTACACTTTGGCAAATTTAGAATCTGGTATACCACCTTTCACAGCATCATTCATGCTCTTCTTAATACAAATTAGGGCCATCTTGTTATGCTTTGCCCAAGTTGTGTATTTCTCTTTCTCTTCTTTGGATGCATTTTCAGCAGGTACATTAGGTGGTTCTTGTTTTAGCACTTGATTAATATCTAACATTGCCAAATTGAGTTCTATATTTGCCTTCCATTTCTGATAGTTCTGACCATTAAGCAGTTGATACTGATTAATGTTCAGAGGGAAGTTCATGGCTGAAATGAATTTTAAACTAAAGTCAGTCATGTATATATATATATATATATATATATATATAGACGGAGCTTTTCAAATACGGACGTCCGTATTTTAAAGTTCCGTGCGGATTTTCACTTTTTGCTCCACTTCCCGATCGAATTTCATCAAACTTCCTTCTAGACTTATCTAGATCATGTTGTGTAGATCATATCTGCAAAATTTCAGCCAATTTGGTGATCGTTAAGGCCCTCAAACTTCAGTTTTTCTGTTATATATCAAAACCGGACAGATTTCAGACCATCCGGTTTGTTTTTTGATTTTGAGGGTCTTAACGATCACCAAATTGGCTGAAAATTTTCAGAGATGATCTACACAACATGATCTAGATAAGTCTAGAAGGAAGTTTGATGAAATTCGATCGGGAAATGGTGGAAAAATGGAAATCCGTACGGAACTTAAAATACGGACGTCCGTATTTGAAAAGCTCCGTATATATATATATATATATATACATGTATTTTCAGATTTGCCAAATTCCAAATATACATGTGTTAATCCCAAAAGTTATATCATATAGATACATATAATGAAGTGTCATAGCACAGATAAAACTGCATAAACATTTTCAAGATTTTGGCATCATGTGTGATACACTCATCTCTGATGTAATGCATGAATGCGTATCTGATACATATAACTAAAACAATGATTTTAGTTCAGAAATTTAACCGCTGTGGAGATTAAATTTCATTCCAAATTTTCATGTTTTTCTGTGATTCTTCCTATCTTTAAACTTAATATACATTTCGGCTAATGTGTTAGCATAGAAAAATACACCAGTTTCAGATCACATTGGAAGAAAGTGAATTAATTTTAATACATCTATCATTTATGTACAGCTACTGTGGCAGCATGATACATTCAATGAAAATATGTATAATGCATAGCTACTGTGGTAGCATTTTGCATATGAGTACGAACTGTTTCAAACTTTTAATACAAAATTATTGATCAATCAAGAGTAATCATATTAATAAGCATATGTAGATATATATATATAATCAATAAGAGAAGAACATTATGAAGGAATTCACAAAACTGCATGTTTCTGCTCAAACCCGGGGGCTTGGCAGAACCACAATAATAAAGCTATAAAGGACACTGCGAGTATAGTGGTTCACCGTGCCATCGGAGGGCACGGCTACGTCCACTTGGAATCCAGTAGGCGTGGTTAATAAGCCATTGGGTTACAAGGATGGACTGCCTTGGATCCAAGATCCTTAATACTAAGGGGGAAGCCTCCTATTTATAGAGAAGGAAGGCTTCCTCTTTTACCATGTTTCCCATGTGGGATGCTCACTATACTATTACATATTTCCCTACTCACGAAGCTACTTCAGGCGCCCGGTGGCACTGCTTCCGAGTGCGGCACCGGTGATGTGGAACAATGGAGATGTAGCCGGGGTGCTGGACTACTCGCTAGATGCCGGAAGTAGGACCCCCGATGCCGGTTGCACGGTCCACGAGGTCGCCGGATGTGCTTGGCGGTGTACTATATGTACTGTCAACAAGTCCCCCAAGTTCCCGAGTAAGAGTGCAATCTTACTTGGGGAATTAATCACCATGTGCTGCCAAGCGTAGGTGGTGACCGAGTCACCCCTACTACCACCAGTCCCCCAGTCCCTAAGTGAGATTGGACTCTTCTCGAGGTGTTCGACTTTCGAGTCCCCCAGGTTCGTGTTGGAGATGTGACTTGGCCAAGAGTGTTGGGGTGCCGGGAGTGATGAGGCCGGGCGAGACGAGGTGGTGGGTGGTCAGGGAGGATCCGGGTTTGACCGGTCCTGACGCGCTGAAACCTGATCAGACAGTGCTGGCGGAGCCGCTGCTGAACAGGAGTGGGCCGCCTGAATCCGAGGTGACCCGCCGGATAGGACCGGTCGGCTGAAGCCGGGGCTACCCGCCGGAGGGGGTGCCCCGCCGAATCCGCCGTCGGACGGATCGGAGAGCTGGCGATCCAGTCCGGGCGTCCTGCCATCAGACGGATCGGTGAGCTGGCAATCCCGTCCGGGCGTCCTGCCATCGGACGGATCGGAGAGCTGGCGATTCCGTCCGGGCGTCCTGCCATTAGACGGATCGGTATGCTCGGCGATGTCGTCCGGGCGTTCCGCCGTCGGACGGATTGGTGAGCTGGCGATCCCGTCCGGGCGTCCTGCCATCGGACGGATCGGAGAGCTGGCGATTCCGTCCGGGCGTCCTGCCATCGGACGGATCGGAGAGCTGGCGATTCCGTCCGGGCGTCCTGCCATCGGACGGATCGGTGAACTGGCGATCCCGTCCGGGCGTCCTGCCATCGGACGGATCAGGCAGTGCTCGGCGATGCCGTCCGGGCGTTCCGCCGTCGGACGGATCGGTGAGCTGGCGATCCCGTCCGGGCGTCCTGCCATCAGACGGATCGGAGAGCTGGCGATTCCGTCCGGGCGTCCTGCCATCGGACGGATCGGTGAGCTGGCGATCCCGTCCGGGCGTCCTGCCATCGGACGGATCGGTGTGCTCGGCGATTCCGTCCGGGCGTTCCGCCGTCGGACGGATCGGTGAGCTGGCGATCCCGTCCGGGCGTCCTGCCATCGGACGGATCGGAGAGCTGTAGTACTAGACCTCGACCGGGCGTTCTGCCATATCGAGACGAGTCTAGGAGTATGGAAACTCGACCGGGCGTTCTGCCATATCGAGACGAGTTCCCCAAGAGAAATGCAACTGGGTGGACCTCGACCGGGCGACATGCCATATCGAGACGAGGTCCCTAGTGAAGTGCAGCGAAGAGCAAGGCGATTCCGTCCTGGAGTTCTGCCACCGGACGGATCTACCGTAAATCGATGCACTGAAATGCGTGCACCGTAGTGCGATGCATTGTAAGGTGATGCATAATGATGGCGATGCATGGGATGATGATGTGAGGACTCGACCGGTGGATTGCTATGTCGGAATGAGTCCCATATTCCTAGGCTGCGGGGAGATTACCCCGGTGTTGCGGGCTGTTTTAAAGCGCCGGTAAACACTTGCTAATTCTTCTCAGCTTGTGTTGAATAAGCGATGAGGTAAATGTGCAGGTTTGTTAGCCTGCGGGGAGACTTGTTCTGTGTTAGAGAAACAATCTGCCCGGTGGGGTGGTGTTGAGATAACGAGTCTCCCATGTATCCCCAAATGTATCGCAGTTCAGTGCGATGCAGGGTTTTTATCCTGCTGGACAAGAGTACATGTGTTAGATGTAAACTCGCCCGGGTTTATAAAGCCCATGCGTTTGCCATGGAGGCAGGCGGACTCGACCGGGCGACATGCCATATCGAGACGAGTCCCCCAGTAAAATGCCATGGGTCCGGGTGGATTATGCTCCCGGAAAATGCTCTCGAGCCGGTTGGATGCGACGTAACCAGTGGGCGGATCTCGACCGGGCGTTCTGCCATATCGAGACGAGTCCCCCAAGTGAGATGTAGCTGGGTGGACCTCGACCGGGCGTTCTGCCATATCGAGACGAGGTCCCCAGTGAAATGCAGCGAAGAGCAAGGCGATTCCGTCCGGGCGTTCTGCCATCGGACGGATCTACCGTAAATCGATGCATTGATGCGATGCATTGGAATGCTGATATGATCAACCGATGCATAATGATATGAGCAGCACTGATAAGCGCATAATGACATGCGTGCAATGATGCATACTGATATGCGATGCATTGCAATGCTGAGATGATCAATCGATGCATAATGATATGAGCAGCACTGATAAGCGCATAATGACATGCGTGCAATGATGCATACTGATATGCGATGCATTGCAATGCTGAGATGATCAATCGATGCATAATGATATGAGCAGCACTGATAAGCGCATAATGACATGCGTGCAATGATGCATACTGATATGCGATGCATTGCAATGCTGAGATGATCAATCGATGCATAATGATATGAGCAGCACTGATAAGCGCATAATGACATGTGTGCAATGATGCATACTGATATGCGATGCATTGCAATGCTGAGATGATCAATCGATGCATAATGATATGAGCAGCACTGATATCACTTGTCTAATTATCAATATTTCCCAACAGATTATGCACAGGTGAAGCACGCGTTGAGTAATAATAGATAAGTTAGAATACTTAGCTTTGGAGAAAGCCACCGGGTGTTGAAATAGCATGCGAGAATGATTCCCAAGTTGCCCGGTGAATGTCTACGGGTGTAGAGAGCAGCTTGATCTTGCTGTTTAGAGCAGTGGGTGTCCAGAGAAGATTGCTGCACCCTGCCCAGCTTGCTGCAGCTGATCCAGCCCACTAACCGACCCAATCCGCTGCTGCTGCCCAAGCCCGGCCCATCTTGCATGGGGTGATACGCTGACCGGAGCAGCTTTGAATTTTTCCTTTCACGCCAATTTCTCTCTCCTCTACTCTGTTTTCTTCTTTGTTTGGCTTCTCCCGTCGCGTCTCTCGCCTCGGCCCGGCTTCTCCTACCTCCGCTCGGAGACTACCCAGACCGGCAAGGAGGCCACCGGTCCCCGGAGAGGTGGACGATCGGTGCCCCGGAGAGGTGTCCGTACCGGAGGGGGAGGCGGCCCGCTGCTAGGATTGACCCATCGGATCCCGGACGGTCCGGTCATCGAGGCCCGGAGAAAGAGGCTCGTGCGGGTCACCCGGAGCGGAAGACGCCGGCGAGGGGGGGGCTATCGGTCTCGGAGATGGTTGGCACCCGGACCGGAGAGCTACGGACCCCGCACCGTGGTAAAGGAGGGAGGAGACGGGGAGATGCCTGGAAGGGAGAGCGTCCGGCGACCGGAGGGGGTGACGTCAGCGGACCCGGAGGGCAAAGCCGGAAGCGTTGGTACCCGGAGGGGAGAACCGGGGAGGCACGGTGCCGGGCTGACTTGCGGCTCGGGGAAGATGACCGGCCCGGTTGACTTTTCGTTCGGGTGACATGGGTTGACTCCTAACTTGGTTGACCTGTTTGACCGGGCTTTGCTGACCCGCCTGGAGCTGGGCAGGTTCATGCTGGGCTGGGCAGCTTGTCTGTTGGCCTGGACTGGGCTGCCTGCTGGTACGGGTCGAGCAGGATTGATGGCCTGCTGATTATTGGGACCTGTTGTCCGGGCAGTAGCTTGCCGGCAGAGCAACACAGCTTTTTGTAAGCCTTCCCACAGACGGCGCTAATTGTTTCTGCTCAAACCCGGGGGCCTGGCAGAACCACAATAATAAAGCTATAAAGGACACTGCGAGTATAGTGGTTCACCGTGCCATCGGAGGGCACGGCTACGTCCACTTGGAATCTAGTAGGCGTGGCTAATAAGCCATTGGGTTACAAGGATGGAGTGCCTTGGATCCAAGATCCTTAATACTAAGGGGGAAGCCTCCTATTTATAGAGAAGGAAGACTTCCTCCTTTACCATGTTTCCCATGTGGGATGCTCACTATACTATTACATATTTCCCTACTCACGAAGCTACTTCAGGCGCCCGGTGGCACTGCTTCCGAGTGCGGCACCGGTAATGTGGAACAATGGAGATGTAGCCGGGGTGCTGGACTACTCGCTAGATGCCGGAAGTAGGACCCCCGATGCCGGTTGCACGGTCCACGAGGTCGCCGGATGTGCTTGTCGGTGTACTATATGTACTGTCAACACTGCATAAGTTATAGATATGTAAATTATAGTCTCAGGAAAGAACCATGATATAATATCAAGAACACAAACACAAATCTAATATCCGAGCATAATTGCTCTGATACCAATTGTTATAATCAATAAAATACTTCAGTATATAAACACATATAGATTATGACAGATATTAGATCATATGTATATTCAGTTAGAAAACTAACTGGTGTTCTTGATCCCAGTATCCATTTTGATCTTCTTCTAGATTCACTTCTATATATCTCGGTTTGTTTGATGGGACAAAATGTATGAGAATCTTGCATTTGCTCTAGAAAGGATCAATTGGCTTATATAAGTTTGCTGTCATGAAAACTGTCGCAGACAGTTTTTCATGACAGTTTATTCAATAGTTTCTTCCATCAAGAAACTGTCAAACAATTTGTCCTAATCCAATCTGTGTCCTAATGACTTCACCAATACGAATTCAAAATTCATATAGACAGTATAATGCTATTTATCTCTCATCCGATTATTATCAACATGGATAGAATAGCTTATAGTTTTATTATGAAACTTCAAATCTATTTTACAATGGTACAATATAACCTCAGTTCAAATAATGCAGTAGAGCTGCATTCTGATATTTTACAATCTGATACTTAAAATCTAGTAGGAAGTATTATGGTCAGGTCTGATCTTCATTTTCTCCTCTTAAGCAGTCTTATATAAAGTTCTTTACTTCTTGTATATGCCGAGCATGTCATCACAGTGTCGATCCTTGCATTGATGACTAGAAGTACTTTAGATCTAAAAACTTTGTAAGTTGCTTGTTTCACTTACCAATGTCATGCTGTTGTTGTGCTTGATTTGATCTGGAATTTCAGGGTTGGAATGATCGACCAGTTTTTGGGATAATACGATACATGAACTATGCAGCCTGCAAAAGGAAATTTGACGAGGATGGATACATTTCCTATGTGAAGAGGCAGGCTTGGTGCAACCAAGTAGAGAAAAGCGTAACTCGATCTGCAGTAATTAGTACATGAGGCTCTTTAAGTGAATAGGCAGAATTGTTGCTTATGGCTTGCTGGCTGTCATCTAAAATCCGCAGTGGCATTCTTCTGAAGATGAAGGTTTGAATATGCAGAGTCGAATTCATGATTTCTTTAAGAGCAAGTTGTATTGAATAAGAGTAGAGAGCCAACTCATACTATCTGGGTCCGGTGAAGACGGCCACGCCATGTTACTTAATTTGCATTACCTTACGTTTCGTTAATAAACTTTTAAAATGCTAACAACATTATCTTCTTACTAACAACCCATTAGGTTTTGTTTCATCTTAGACGAAGTCTTGGCTGATTAGCTGTTCTTTGCTGTGAAAGGGAAATTAATAATCCAACTGATGAAGTCTTCGATTAATAATAATTAGACATTAGTGCTGCCTTTCTCTTCCAAATCGTGATTTCCCACTCGTCGGCTTCTGACTCCACTGAAAGAGGTTATGCAATTCAACTTGGTTTGATTGAAGTTTTGAGTTAACAACGTCTTTTCGATTTTATTTTGATTACTGCTTGGTTTTGATTATTGCCTGTTTAGATTCAAGCCCTCGACTTGGATTATGATAAAATCTTTTGATTTCGTTTTCCAGTCTTCTTACTTTTCCGCTGTTGTTCGAGTTCATTACGAGACAGATTACATTATTTCCATGGGTGTTCTAAACGAAGGAAACTGACCGGACCTCACCTCAAAGTGCCAAACAGGGCCGGCCCTGACTTTTTGGGGACCTTAGGCGAAAAAAAAAATGGGCCTATGTTCAAAATCTCTTTCAATTTATATATGCTTTGATGTTCAACCACATGAATAAAATGATCATAATCACTAATGTAATACAAAAGTCATCAGATTGATGCTTTTAAAAAACTACTCTTCTTGCATTTTTTGAAGCAAAAGTACTAATTAGTCTTTCATAGTCGAGCTTGTCAACGAGATCTTTTTCAATCGATAACAAAGTCAAACCATTTAATCTTTCTTGTGACATGGTTGAACGAAGGTAAGACTTGATCAACTTCAACTTTGAGAATGTCCTTTCAGCGGAGGCAACAGTGACAAGAATTGTTAAGAGAATTCTGTAGACAACCCAAGCATTTGGATAACAAACACTGTAATCTTTCAAATATTCCAGTACTTCGACTACTCTTGCTGTTTCTTGTGGCAAAACTTCTCTTAAGTGATCTAACTCTGAAAACAAATCACTCCCATCTATGTCTGAAATATCACCATGTTTCAACAAATCTTCAAGATTCGAACAAAAACTCATCAAACTCTTTTTTTTCCGCTGACTTTAACTTCTTCAAATTAAACAAGAATCCAAAATCTTTCTCATACTTCTCAAATTGTTCAAACCTACTTTGAAGTGAAGATAAGGCTTGATCGATAATATAAAGAAAGTAACTAACCTTAAATGATTCAATGGCCGATTGTGTCACCCCTTCAGTATCATTGTCATCAAACCATCTTTTTGGCTTAGAGATAATATAAGCCATCTTTTTGGATAATATAAAGGAATTCTGTATGTGGCTGATCTACTTTCTATAACAATTCAAATTTTTTTTTTTCAATACAGCAAAAAAAAAAAAAAATTTGGGGCTCTAGGCCTGTGCCTACTGGGCCTATACCCAGGGCCGGCCCTGGTGCCAAACACATTCTTTTCCAAAGACTGTGGCATACAGCAGGTACGTCCTTCAATTTCCTTCTTCGCGTATGTTCTTTAATTATTTTCAGCTGAAGGGGTAAATGCTAAATAAGACTTAAGATTTGAGGCCTTATCCTAGTTGAGATTGTCTATACATATGAATAAAGTCAATACTTGAATGATAATTAATAAATGAAATAGATTGATATATATATATATAACCTTCGCTTTGAAATTAACGTATGAAGTTCTTTTTTTGACACACTTTTCGGTCATATTTCCACATCTTCACCGTTCTAATATTAGAACCTAATGTATAGATTATTTCTGTAAAATTTCATCTAATTTGGTTACCGTTAAAGTATCGAAACTATATTAAATCAATGAACAAACCGAATATGTTCAACCTGAACTGTTCGTGTAAATCACCATAATAAAAAGTCAAACGATTATCAAGTTGGATAAAATTTTGCAAAGATGATCTATACATTAGGTTCTAACATTTGAACAGTAGAGATGTGAAAATATGACCGAAAAGTGTGTTAAAAAATAAACTTCGCACATTAATTTTAAAAGCGGGGGTTCGCTCTAGATATTAACTATATATATATAGATACACACACATGATCATAGATCAGATCATTCCTTTTACGGAACTTTACCAATTAAGGTTTTTTTTTTTTATTGAAAATTAACTTTACTAATTAAGTTGATCAGGAGGAGTTCAACTTAATTTGTCCTTGCTTAAACAAAGAAAACTTGGGAATATAATTGTTCTTAATTAAGATCTTAGTCCTTTAAAAACAAAAATTAAGATCTTCAATTCCTAGATTAGTATACGTGTACAATTTACATTTACGTTAATAATTATCACAATAGTAGTCTTTAGATTCAGATATGATACGCTTTTCAGTTAATGAAAGAGCCCAATTATTTTGACAAGTCGATCGATCTATTTACGTAGTATTTTGGCAAATACTCCATTCTTAAGGGAAATTACTTCTCATTTACATGCTGTTTTCCATAATCCTACGTACTCGGTGTATGTTTCCTTTGGATATTTGAAGAGCAACGATAATCCATAGGGATAGCACAGGCCTCTGGAAATAATAATCCTTAGGGATATGGTACGTGGTTTGCTTTTACTTTTTATTTTCTTAATCTTGTGCGGTAGCAAACAATATATTGGAGACAATCCAAGATATGAGATTCACACTACTACCTATTAGGCCTTTAGGAATGGATGATAAATCCTCCCTACTGACACTATAGGGGACTGAAGTTGTCCTTATTGATGGTGGGGGATGAAAAAACTGTCTGTCACGGGACGTTCTCTCTCCATTTTGAAATGTTGCATTTTGGGGAGGGAATTTTCTGTCCTTCCCACATTGGTTACCATAGCAAACACAAAGCTTCACGCGCCACTCTTACATTCTGACACTGAATAGTAACCAATGTTTTTTATACATTATAATAAAACAAAGTTCACACGTTTGGTCTCAATATCATCCATCCCCATATTAAATCTCAAATTTAATAAACCTCATTCTATCTGTCGCCAAATTGTAGCAACAAATGAAAGAAAAAAAATATAAATTGTAGCAACAAATGAAAAAATATATATATATATATAGTGAAATTTTAATAAAATACCATTATGGTTTTAAAGGAATTATATCCTGGTTTTACAAATAGTCCCCATTGTATATGCTTTATGGTAACAAAATTATTACATGATAATTTCTACAAACATCAAATTCACCCTTAAAAGCATGAGATAAATTAAAATAAGACAAATCTATTCAAAACAGCAAAAATAAATAAATATGTTGTCAAATGTACACATATAGATTGAACCAATTGCTGGAACAACTGCAGAAACAGAAAATCAAAGGAGAAACCAACACATTCCAAGTTTCCAAGTTAGTAGTTTAGTTGTTAATCCATCATCATATACATACATAAAGAATGCTAGTAGTTGTAGCAGACTTTAAATGTTCCAAACATAAAAAAAACTACATCATGAAGGCTATCATCATTCATCACAACTTCCATATACCAAAAGCAAATTTCATTCTAACCCACATTGATTAGATATAATGAAATTTGTTCCCAGGAAAACATACAACCTAACTAAGTTAGACTTCAGCTGGTAATCTAAGTCCTATACATATTTCCAAAAAACAATAGCCGCTAACTTTCTAATATATCCAAAAGGCATAAGGTTTTAAGTTCTAACATTTACCTAACAAGTCGAGCAGCTTAGGCTGATATCATTGGCCATTTGATCATTTGACTGACAATTTGCTTGAGGATTGTCCGGCTTCTTTAGGAAATTGAGGAGACGGCCAAAAACCAAGGACTCCATTGAACTTATCTCAGCAGTAGCAAAGATTTCGGTCAACTGATTAGCACCGACATGTGCGTGCAGTGAATTCAACTTCTTGCTCACTATTCCAACAAAAGCTTGCAGGGCCTCTTCCCTCTCAACAATGACCCATGCCTCCTCTACTTTCTTAGTCTTACAAATCTCCGCCTAATTTTCTGCGTTGAGGGGAAAATTGCTGCATTCAGCCGCAAGATGTCCAATAAACAGACCTAATTGTAGAATGGGGCATGAAATCTCAAACTGAAATTACTAACTGGGCAAATTGTAGAACGGTTACATACGCTTTCGGAACAGTACTCTTCTTTGCACTTGAAAAGAAGAAGCCATGGCTGTAAAAGAAGATAAATATAAGCCCATAAATTATATTAGAAGAACAAAATCAAAACACCCAGTTTGATAGCAATATCTGAAATCAGCAAAACCAATTGGCTTAAGATCTATAAAATTCTGATTTGAAATAACTCCGGCAGGCCCCTCCTCGACAAGGAATCATCCTTCCACCGTGTGATTCCCGGGTGCATGTGCCGATAAGGTGACTTCGCCGCTGGAAAGGAAATCAGAGGCCAGTCGATCTACGGCGCCATGTTCGCCGTCTACCTGGGTAAAAGAATATGATATTATTAACATAGGTGATCTTGATAGAGAGGAGATGAAGAGAAATTAATTGAACAAAGGAAAAAAGCAAAAGGATAGAAATTGATGGTTCTAATTAAAAAAAATATATATATATATATATATATATATATATCATTTCATTTTCGGGAGGAGAGAGGTGATTCTTGGCCTCTTGGGACGAATAAGAATAATAGATATAGTATTTAGTTAAAGAAAAATGATTTGGGCCCTCTATGAGGTCTTGGATTTGTGGCCTCAATCCTATGTAACATGCAATGTCATCAGTACACATTACTAATTAGAAAAGTCATGCCAAATCATTATTAAGTAAATAGACAATCATATCCCTATCGATCCAACGGTCCTCCATCATTATATATTTTTTAATTAAAAAATTTATATTTATATTTTTTTTCTCTTTTGTTTTTTATCAATAATACTTATATTTAAACTTCAAAATATAATTTAAATATTGAATATTTTTGAAAGTATACTTTTTTTTTTATGTAAACTGAAAGTATATTTGAATATATATATATATATATATATATATATATATATATATATACATATGTATATATAATTGGTTCCAAGAAAAAATAAATTCGTCTAAGAAAATCAAATATATAATTCGTCCAAAATAAATTCGATTTAGATTTACCTGTTTCTTTTTAAATTTTTATTGAAAAATAATAATTTGATAGAGAAGATATGGTATATACATCCGCATTACAGTATTTGTTTCTGTTCAAACCCGTAGGCCTGACATAAGCACAATAAAAAAAACTAATAACACAAGCATGTATAGTGGTTCGCCGTGCCGCCGGAGGGCACGACTACGTCCACTTAGAATATACTATTGTTTCCGCACAAACCCGTAGGCCTGGTAGAGACTGGTGAATCTAGATGTGATCTCCTCCTGGAAACCTGCTAACTAAGGGGAATACCGGGCGGGCCGGTCTTCTCCTCTCCGATGCCTAAGTTAGTACAGTTGGGATGAATAGATAACTTAAGCACGTATGATAGTAACTTAAGTTACCCATTAAAGAGGGTAGTTGAGGCCCTTATATAGGTGGTCGGGCGTGAGGTCTGGTCTCACTCTTCGATGTGGGACTGGTTTCCTTATGTTCGCACACAAAAGGGCAGCTCTGGTGGCCTGTTCGGCAGGCTGGCGTCCCCGGCTCCCGGGCCCCTGGTCACAAGGTAAACTGCTGGGTCTCGGGTCCGGGTGCTGGTGATCCTGCTCCGGGCCTCAGTCCGGCCCCGGGCATGCTGGTTGCGGGTCTGTGGGCCTGTGTAGCCCCTCTGTGGCTACTGTCAACAAGTCCCCCAAGTTTCCGATCAAGTGCAATCTTGAATGGGGACTTAATATGTCTTGCTCCTGTCCCGCAGACCCGCAGGGTGACCAACCCAACGGTGCCCAGTCTCCCAAGTCCGCATTGAAGATTGGACGTGACCGGGCGTTCGGGTAGAGAATGCGTGGTGATGTGAGTACCTATGATGACGTGTGACAGTTATGGGTATGCCTGCAATACTGATGATATTGTGCTCAAGTGTCGTCTTGCCGTGAGTATGGAACGGGGTAAAACCCGGACAAGTGCTTGGGATGATGTGGCGTTGAGATCCGCCATGCAATAGATATGGAACGGGGTGAAACCCGGACGAGTACATGGGATGATGTGGCGTTGAGATCCGCCATGTAATAGATATGGAGCGTGGTGAAATCCGAACGAGTGCATGGGATGATGTGGCTTTGAGATCCGTCATGCAATAGATATGGAGCGGGGTGAAACCCAGACGAGTGCATGGGATGATGTGGCGTTGAGATCCGCCATGCAATAGATATGGAGCGAGGTGAAACCAGGACGAGTGCATGTCGGAACGAGTCCCCCAAGTTTGCTAAGGTGAAATTGCTACCAACGGTGGGGCAGGCCGGGAGTAGCCCGGTGGCTCGGCCCAACTTGTGTTTAGACTAAGCGTGGGGCAACGTGCCTGTGGGGGGATTTGTTCTGTGTTAGATAAACAATCTACCCGGTGGGGTGGCTTTGAGATGACAAGTCTCGCCTTGGATCCCCAAATTGATCACAGTTCAGTGTGATGCAGGGTTTGTATCCTGCTGGAAAAGTTTGCATGTGTTAGATGCAAACTCTCCCGGGTTTATAAAGCCCATGCCGGTTGAATGTCACATAACCGGTGAAATGTCATGGAACCAGTTGAATGTTACCTAACCGGTGAGATACCGTGGAGCCGGTTGAATGTTACCTAACCGGTGAGATGCCGTGGAGCCGGTTGAATGTTACATAACCGGTGAGATGCCGTGCCTCTTGGGGAAGTGGGGGGGCTGGACGCCTCGGTTCCTGCCCCTATCTCCCTTAACTGCCGCTTGTAGGCGGGACAAGTGGCTAACATGCATTTAAGGAGGCAGCCCATCAGTCTAATAAGTTATGATGGCGTGGGAAGTTTATCGATGCTGGGGCACGTGTCAGTAGGGAGCGATCTGAGATGGAGGGCCTAGATTCGCAGGCGCTTGACTTGCCCCGATTGAGTATTTTGGGGGGATTACAGGGGTGCCTAGGGCATCGGACCCATCTATAAAAATGCCTCCTTTGTCTTCATTATTTCTGTTTTTGCTCTAGGCCCAAAGAGAAGAAGAGAAGGTTGGAGAGGAATCCGGCGAAAGTTCTGTGGAGGTGCCTCACGATATCCGTGCCCCAAGCGTTCTGGGTCTTTGCCTACTATTGCTCGGTGTTTTCGTAGGACGGACTTTCCTCGGTTGTGCATAGCAATCGGTAAGTCTTGCTTTCTTTACTTCGTGCTTTTCTTTTTGGTTGGTGTTTTGCGGCGGGGGGGGGGGGGGGGGGGGGTGCTCTGTCGCCGACTGTGAGTCGTTTTGAGCGGGGCGTCTGCGGTAATCCTGGGGAGCAGCCGCAGAGGGCGTTGTTCTAACTTGTTGCTGACCAGCGGTGGAGTTTTGTTTTCTTCCCCTTAGGTTAAATGGCTTCTGCAAGTTCTGATGGGGCTTTCGAATCGGCCGACAGGCGTCCCGTGGTGGACGATGAGGAGAGATTGGAGGATTGGCTCGGTTCGGAATCCCCGGAGTCCAAAGCCGCTGACCGCTCCCGAGGCGGGGTCTCGTCTTTCGAGTCCTTGGGATCTGAGGGCATCCCGCAGGGGTGCGCTTTCCTGGCACTTCGCCCGTGAGCTACACTATCGGGAGTGGGAAAGAGGCCGTGGTGTACGATGAACCAGAGGGTACTATGAACCCCGCAGAGATTGCCGTCTTCCGGGAGACGTGGAATATCCCCGATGAGGTGGCGTTAAGGCCGCTAAATCCCGGAGAATCGGCTTGTAACCCGGAGGCGGGTTGGGTTGCTGTTCGCGGAGACCAATTTCGCCACGGGTTCTCCCTCCCGCTGCCAGACTTCGTGCAGTATACGCTTAGCGCTCTGCAAGTGTCTCCTGCGCAGTTGCTGAGCCTCGGTTGTCTGTACGAGCTGTCCGGGATGAGCATGCCAACAGTGAACGAGTTCCGGGCACTGTACAGAGTGTCCTTCTCGAAGAAGAAAGGGTCCCAGGGTTGGCTGACCTTTAGCGCCTGACACTTCCAGCCTATCATCACCCATCTGCCTTCCTGGGTGGACAGTAGCTGGAGGAAAAAAGTGGTGATGGCGGGTGGGAAGTGGCAGAAAAGGAACAAGATGTACCGGGTTCCTGGTGCCTTCCAGCCCCTTGGCGAGCAATCGTTCGTACTGTCCGAGTTGGAGCGGGAGAGGATTATGACGTTACTCGGGTGCCGGGACGATCTTGAGCGGAGCTCCTACAACTTCATTCGACGGGAGGTGTTGGAGTACTACTGTCTCGGGCGGGATCCCGGTGCGTAGTAGGGTTTTAGCGGTGGCATTTCTGCTGACTGAATTGATACTAACTCTTTGTTTGTTCTGTAGGTGCATCTTTCCGAACGGTCGTCAAGCCCGGTAATACGCTATCCATGGAAGGTGAAGACCTTGTCTCGAGGTTGAAGGAGAAAGGGGAGGCCGTTTCACGGACCTCGGTGGATGAGGAGTCCGGTCGGCTTACCGTTCATGCCGAACCGAGGGCTATGGACGTTGAGGACAACGCCTATATTCTGAGGCGTGTGAAGAGTCACCCCGCTGCGAGCAAGGCGGGACCCGGAAAGGGCAAGACCACAGGGGGGCCACCAAAGGTTCCTGGTGGGACGAACCGGATTCCGCACCGGCCGGGATCGGTCCCGCTCGTCACCAGGGTCACCCGGTCAGGCGCACAATATTCTTCACCGGACGGCCAGGGTGAGAAGAGGCGGAGGATCATGGACGTCCCTCCCTCCGCGCTGGTGACGCTGACTGGCCGGTCGTCTGGTGAAAACTTGGCGAAACGGCTCAAGGTGA
The DNA here is from genome assembly GCA_963682095.1 of Potentilla sterilis. Taxonomy (NCBI): domain Eukaryota; kingdom Viridiplantae; phylum Streptophyta; class Magnoliopsida; order Rosales; family Rosaceae; genus Potentilla; species Potentilla sterilis. The sequence continues at coordinate 38,548,333 of OY821760.1, read as the reverse complement.
CCAGCAGTGCGACGAGTTCCGCTGGGGACAAGGCCGCTGCCGCCTCACACTCTGCCGGTCAGCAGAGTAGCCCCGCTCCTGCAGAGGAACAGAGGGGAGGTCTGGAAAGTCCCTTCGTCCGGAAGCTGGCGGCAGATGTGGCTGGCCTTGGTCTGGATGGGCCTAGGGTCGCTGGAGCCTTGGCGGGGGAGAACCGCCAGAAGAGCAAGGAGTCGGTTCTCCGGGTAAGAACTGCTTGGTGCCATGGCACTGCTCATAACTCGTTACTTTTGCTGTGTGCTTAATTGGCTCCCTGTTGTTCTATAGCTATTGTACAATCTGTACCAGCCGGACCCGAGCGAGGAGCTGCCGGAGCTGAAGAGGCAGGTGACCGCTCTGACCGAAGCCCGTGAGCGCCTGGAAGTTGAGAAGTCCAGGCTCGAGCGGGAGAAGGTCAGACTGGAGGAGAGGGCCAAGAAACAGGTGGCCAGGCTAGAAGAGCAGGTCCGGAGCCTCGAGGATGAGAAAGAGCGGGCTGAGGAGGAGAGGGCCGAGCTGGAGGCCAGAGTGGATGAGCTCCAGGTGGGAGCTGCCGCTGTGTGCGCCGCCGCTGCTGCTGCGGCTGGAGAAGAGGACCCAGAGCTTTTCCAGCGGGTTGTCCTCAAATATCACGATAGTGATCAGTTCCTTAAGCTCCTGGAAAAGGCTAGCGAGTCGGGTATCGCCGACGCCTACGTGGAGTGGGAAGAGAAGGGGTACCTGGATACCTCTCGAATGCCGAAGGCGGGGGCCGATGATGATACCCATAGGCAGCCGGCAGAAGAGGAGCAACCGGAAGGGGAAGGTGGGCCTCAACCTGCTGGAGAGGATGCGGCGGCTCCATCTAGAGAAGCTGGTGGGATGCCCGTTGAGGGGGGAGGCGCGGCTCCTTGAAGATTTTTGTTTTGCTCTCTTTTGTAAATCCGCTGGAACGGTTTTTTGTATTATGCCTTTTGGATATATATATTTTTGCACCGGTGGAATTCCTTGAATTTCTCTTAAAATAGTTGGCATACATCTTATAATGTTGCGTTGGTGAACCGTTGATATGCCAAACTAACTGCCTGGAAGTTCTAGCACCTAAACCTTCACCGGTCCGGGTGTGCTTACCAGCCCTGGCCCTGCTCCCGGTCGGGATCTGCTCTCATTTCCCCTATATACCGCTGAAGTTGACCGTTGCTAATCAAACCCTCCACCGCTGTCTTGAGGGTGAAGCAACTGTTCGTCCGATGGGTAGCTTCATCGTGATAGGAGCAGTACTTGCTCGTTCGCGCCTGGGTAAGTTTCCCCTTTGGGTACTTGCTCCTCGGCGGTGGGGGAATGATGTTCCCGTTCTCGTGCAAGATATCCTCGTATGAAGAGGTTATAGTGGTGAAGACCTCTTGACGTTCTGCTGGCATGATCGCCAGGGGGCGTTCTTGCCTGTACTGCGCCGACTTGTGCTCGCCCTGGGGTTTGTCATGATAGGGCTTCTGCTGCTGTTGGTTCCCCCAATTTCTGCTGGGTCTGCTCGGTCGGGCACCTCGATTCTCGTTCCGCTGGCTGGCCTTGTTTTCTCGGCCGGCCGGGGGGAACTCTTCCCGGGGGTGCTCCTCCTGCTTTCTCTTCAACAGGTGTTGCCCATACGTTTCATGATCCGCCTGAGCATGCCTGATGGCCATCGCCATTAGCTCGTCATACCCCTGCGGGAGTTCCACCCGTACGGCATAGGAAAATTTTCCTGGCCGAAGCCCCTGTTTGAACGCCATCTCGGCGATACCCTTGTCGAGGTTCCGAACCCCGGCCGTCGCCGTTTGCCAGCGGTTGACAAACGTCCTTAGCTCCTCGCCAGGTGCCTGCATGCAGTTGAAGAGGATGGTTGATGTCCGGGCTCCTTCGACCCGAAGGATGAAGCGGCCTACGAACCGGTCAGCCAGTTGCTCGAACGCCTCGATGGAGTTTGCCGGGAGCTCATAGAACCAGTTGAGCGCCTCTCCAGATAGGGTTTCCTGGAATATGTTGCAGCACACTGCATCAGAATAGCCCTTGGCGCACGTTTGGGACCGGAAACTATCCAAATGTTGGTATGGGCAGCCGGATCCTGAGTACGTGAGCTTTAGGGATTTCTGGTTACCAGACCTCCCTGATTCCAGAACCCGGTGCGAGAAAGAGCCCATGCGTTCGTTGAATTGCGCGCCTTCCATCAGCCGCGCCGCCCTTCTCTCGTTGGCCTCTATTTGGGCCTTTAGATCCGACACAGAGTCGGTGAGTATCGGTAGTGCCCGTGCGGTCGGGGTCACGACTTCATCCTCGAATGAAGCGCGCGACTGCGGGGGTGCCGGCGTGCTCATTGGCAAAGCCGCACCGCCCGGGGACTCCGCCCTCCTGCGGTCGCTAGACCTTCCTCTCGATGACTATCCTGCCTCAAGGCGCTGAGGTTGGCCTGGCGCGGGTGTAATTGCCCTTGTCATGGCGGCGTTGCGCTGATGTCCCCTTTCCAGGGCAGCGTTTACCGTCTCCATTTCCTCATACCGGGCATTGGATTTTGCTCTCTCCCGGTCGCCCTCCGCGCACAGGCGACCGACTTCTGCCCTCATCGCCCGTAGCTCCCCCACCATATCTTGCCGGTCGGGGCTATACGTGGAGTCCCGGTCGCTGTCACCGAGCAGACTCTCCTCTTTGTCGCTCGGATCATCCGAGAATGTCAGCGAAAAGCCCCGGTGGGTCGGTTGGTCTCTTTCCACCGGGTCTTTCCCGCGCGCGCTATCGTTGCGTGCCCCCGGTGTGCTGTTCGGCCTCCCATAGCTGCCGTCGTCCTGGGTGTCCTGGTCGCTGCGCTGCCCCCGTACAGTGACCGGGGTGGAGATGAGCACTTGCTCTGGTGCAACCCGCTGACCCTCCATTGCATTTCCTTCCGGCCCCGCCTTTGAGCTTTCTGTCATTTGGTGATGCTTACGTGATTTTTATATAAGCTTCCCACAGACGGCGCCAATTGTTTCCGCACAAACCCGTAGGCCTGGTAGAGACTGGTGAATCTAGATGTGATCTCCTCCTGGAAACCTGCTAACTAAGGGAAATACCGGGCGGGCCGGTCTTCTCCTCTCCGATGCCTAAGTTAGTACAGTTGGGATGAATAGATAACTTAAGCACGTATGATAAGCAGTTGGAGAGATTCAGTTACCCATTAAAGAGGGTAGTTGAGGCCCTTATATAGGTAGTCGGGCGTGAGGTCTGGTCTCACTCTTCGATGTGGGACTGGTTTCCTTCTGTTCGTACACAAAATGGCAGCTCTGGTGGCCTGTTCGGCAGGCTGGCGTCCCCGGCTCCCGGGCCCCTGGTCACAAGGTAGACTGCTGGGTCTCGGGTCTGGGTGCTGGTGATCCTGCTCCGGGCCTCAGTCCGGCCCCGGGCATGCTGGTTGCGGGTCTGTGGGCCTGTGTAGCCCCTCTGTGGCTACTGTCAACAACTATGATCGACCAATAAGCCTGGTGGTGTTACAAGGGTGGAATGCCCAGTTGCCAGTTATCCTATTCTAAGGGGGGGGGGGGGGGGGGGGGGGGGGGGGAAGCCTTCCTTTTATAACTAAGGAAGGCTCCCTCATATACCATGTTTCAAATGTTGGATGGAGGCACAGTATTCCTGCTCACGAAGCTACTTGCGGAGTCCGGAGGCATGGCTTCCAGATGCGGCACCGGTGATCTTCCACAATAGAGATGTAGCCGAGGTGTCAGTCTACCCGATGGATGCCGGAAGTATGACCTATGGCGCCGGTTGGACGGTCCACGAGGTCGTTGAACATGCTTGGCGGTGCACTATATCTAGTGTCAACAAGTCCCCCAAGTTCCCGAGTAAGATGCAATCTTACTTGGGGAGTTAAAATCATGTACTGCCAAGCGTGGGTGACGACCGAGTGACCTTACCGGGCCCCACCCCCACTAGTCCCCCAACTCCTCAAGTAAGAGGGGCTCATTACCGGGCGTTCGAATGCCGAGTCCCCCAGGTTTCCCGGTGGAGTGCATTTGGAATACCATTGGAATGTCTGTTACCCGTTGGAATGCCTGTTACCGTTGGAATATATTTGACCATTGGAATGCCTGTTTAATATGCGTGCAATAGTGAAGTGAGCGATACATACAGATATGTGGTATATATATAGCTTCTAATAAGTCTCAGTTCAAATAGGGACTCGGCCGGGAGTTTCAAGTTTTCCCGTTGGTTTGTGGTGGGGTGTTGCGGCCATGATCTTGCACCGGTCAACACCCGCTGGGGTTATAAAGTGTTGTGATCCCCCATGGTATGCCAACGGTGCTATACAAGAAAGTGATGCGATGCACAGGATGATGGAAATGAGGTGTTGAGATCCACCATGTTTATGCAAGGAAAGATGTTTATACGGCGTTTGAAATCCGCAATGCTATGTTCCGCAAGGACTCGACCGGTGGACTGCCATGTCGAAACGAGTCAGGTATTAAATGCTCCGAGAGGACCCAACCGGTGAGCTGCCATGTCAGAACGAGTCCCCCAGTGAAAATCGCTACCCACGGTGGTACAAACCGGGGAATATGTCCTATGTTAGAGGTTAATTTCCCAGTGGGGTGTTGCGGCCATGTTATATCACCGGTCAGCACCCGCTGAATCGTCCCAGCTTGTGTTGGAATAAGCGTGGGGTAATGTATAGGGTTGCGAGCCTGCGGGGAGACTTGTTAGGTGTGAGCCAACAGACCTGCCTGCAGGGTGTTGCGGTCATGTTCTAGCACCGGTCAACACCCGCTAATTCGTCTCAGCCTGAACGTTATAGGCGTGAGGTGGGGTGCAGGGTTGCGAGCCTGCGGGGAGACCTGTTAGGTGCGAGCCAACAGATCTACCGGTGGGGTGTTGCGGCCATGTTCTAGCACCGGTCAACACCTGCTGGGGTTATAAAGCCCAATGGTACCAGGAGCCCGTAGGTTGTACGAGGCTTATCCGTAGGAATTTTTCGGGTAGCTGGACCGCTTATTCCGTAGGAATGTGAGCGGGAACTCCGTGCCGGACTGACCAGTGGAGTTCCGCAGGTGCTGGATTAAAATGGAATGCGTGCACTGAGATGCGATGCATCGAAATGTGTGCACCGTAAACGCATAATGATATGCGTGCAACGATGCATACTGATATGATAGTGCAATGCTGAAATGATCGACCGATGCATAATGATATGCGCAGCACTGATAAGCGCATAATGATATGCGTGCAACGATGCATACTGATATGATCGTGCAATGCTGAAATGATCGACCGATGCATAATGATATGCGCAGCACTGAGCAAGAATGGAATGGAAGCATGTAATGCTCGATGTTTTGAGAGTGCATGATATCTGCCTCCGGTGTGGTTGGCTTACCCTTTCCTGTTGTTATACCTCAGCCAACCACACACGAAAGACCATGTTGCTATGCAAAGACAATGTTGCTATGCATCAACAAGCAAAATTATACCGTTCCAGCAGGTAATTATGTGCACATATTTACCGCATGTTTAATGTATCAATATACCCAAACATGTTATGCACAGGTGAAGCATGCGTTGAGTGATAAAAAAGAGTACTCATCTTTGGAGAAAGCTGCCGGGTGTTTGAATAGCCTGCGGGAATGATTCCCGAGTTGCCCGGTGATTGGCTACGGGAGTAGAGCGCAGCTTGGGTGTCCAAAGAAGATTGATGGGTAGCCAGAGGAAATTGCTTTCTGGTCCAACTGTGCTGACCCGTACCCAATCCAAGCTCAACTTGCTGGCCTGGGCAGGCCCGTTGACCGGCCTGACCTGCTGCCGCCCCCTTTTGTTTTTCGTTTTTTTTTTTTCGTTTGACTTCTTTCCCGCTCTTTTTTCTTTCTCTCTTTCTTTCTTCCTCTGGTTTTTCTTTCTGCTTTGTCTTCCTCTGCTTTGGCCTCTCTCTCTGGTTTCTTTCTCGTCATACCCGGAGGGAGACGACCCGCCCGGAGAGGAGGACGACTGGTTCAAGAGAGGGGGGGGAGTCGTCCAAACTAGAGAGGAGCCACCGGCACCCGGAGAGAAATTGAAGAGGGCCCGATGCGTGTAGTTTTCGGCTAGGGTCGTCTGGAGCTGATTTTGGGCCGCTGGTCACCGGGAAGCGACTTCGGGCCGCTGAAGGCTGCGGGGCACCGGGGGCATCACAGAGTTGGGTTTTGCTTGCTCCGCTGGCTCGCTCTGGCCGGGCGATTGGTGAACCTTACACCGTCGGTCCCTAACCAACGGTGGCGCTTTCTTCCTCTCTTCTCTTCCTCTCGGTTTACCCTTTGCAGGTGTGCACTGCATGGACCAGAAGACGCGTCGGGTTCAATCCGCGCCATGGCCTCCGGTGGTGTTGAGTTTCTGTGCCCGTCGACCGGGATTGCACCCGGAGGAGACAACCTGTCATCAGAGCCCGGAGAAGACGAGCAGGAGGAGACGATCCCCGTGGGGAGGGTGACGTCATTAGGGAACAAGACATCTCCGGGGGAGGTTGTGGCGACATCTCCGGACATCTGTTTCTTTCTTCTCTCTTTCCCGTATTTTTTTTCTTTCCTCTGCTTCTTTCTCTTCAGTTCTTTCTTCTGGCATTGTTTGTTTTTTTTTCTTTTTCTTTCCTTCCTCTATTCCATTGGCTTCTCTTTCTTCCCTTCTCTCGGTTGGCCCGGCCGGTGCCCATAGCAAATTCTGAAGTTGTCTCCGGGGTTGATCTTTACCATGCGGGACCCAAAGACTGAACCGGGCGGTGCTCGTGTTCCAGCGGGATGAGGGCCTTGAGCCCGCCATCTTCACCCGTTGACCCTCTTAACCGGGCGGCCTGTTGGACCAAACGGGAAAGGGAGATGCTAACCGGATGCAACCGACGTGCGAACCCGGACGAGTTCCCGGTGCCTCACCCAGCTCTCGCGGCAGCCGGCTTCGAATCCCTGCGCCCTAGAGTCGACTAGACCCGCCATGCCATCCTCTTTCTAGCACCACCGGAGGCAAAGAAGAAAAAACGCAGCAGCCGGCTTTGAAGTTTGAGTCGGCCGGTTTGACTTTCTTGACCGGGCATCTTTGACTTCTTGCTGACCGGGTTGACTTGCTGACCGGCCGGGCTGCCTGCTGTCCAGTCTAACTGGGCCGCTTCCTGCTGACCTGGGCCTGTTGATCGTTCGGACCTGCTGTCCGGGCAGCTTGCTGGCCAGGATAAACTGCTGGCCTGGATGGAATAAAGGGTGGTATGATCAATTGAACACCGTTCACTGTTGATTATTTGGACCTGCTGCCCGGGTAACACAGCCAGTAGAGCACTATAAACTTTTAGAAATCTTCCCACAGACGGCGCTAATTGTTTCTGTTCAAATCCGTAGGCCTGACAAAAGCACAATAAAGAAGACTAATAACACAATCATGTATAGTGGTTCGCCGTGCCGCCGGAGGGCACGACTACGTCCACTTAGAATATACTATGATCGGCCAATAAGCCCGGTGGTGTTACAAGGGTGGAATGCCCAGTTGCCAGTTATCCTATTCTAAGGGGGGGGAAGCCTTCCTTTTATAACTAAGGAAGGCTCCCTCCTACACCATGTTTCCAATGTGGGATGGAGGCACAGTATTCCTACTCACGAAGCTACTTGCGGAGCCCGGAGGCATGGCTTCCGGATGCGGCACCGGTGATCTTCCACAATAGAGATGTAGCCGATGTGTCGGTCTACCTGATGATCTACCTGATGGATGCCGGAAGTATGACCTATGGCACCGGTTGGACGGTCCACGAGGTCGTTGAACATGTTTGGCGCTGCACTATATCTAGTGTCAACAGTATTGATGGAGACGGAATTAAGGAATTAATTGTATTAAAAGTCAAGAATTAAATATAAAGGTCAAGAATTATAACTTCCTCATTGATAAACTAAAACGAAAATTTTTTTTTAGTAAATATCGTACATATAACCCTTATAGATTTAATATAGTTCATGTAAGGTAACTAATTCATCTCAATGATTTTTTTTTTTATTGAAAAATATATAAAAATGGAGAACCGTGGGATCGAGAGGGATATGATTGTCTATTTACTTACTAATGATTTGGCATGGTTTTTCTAATTGGTGATGTGTCCTGATGACATGACATGTCAGTATTGCCACATAGGATTGAGGCCACAAATCGAATACCTCATTGAGGCCCCCTATCAGTGCCCTTAATTAAACAAGAAACCTAATTAGTCGGTGGGAACTAATGGTAAACATTTTGGGCACGGATCACAGTACTAATAAATATTAATTAATTAGGGAAGAGAAGTGTTTCTTCTCCTTGGGGACGGATAAAAACAAAGAACTATTATTTAATTAAACAAGGAAACCTAGATGAGTGAGTGGGAACTGATGCCTGATGGTATCCATTTTGGTGCCGGATCACCACTAACAAATATTATTTAATTATATAAGGAGAAAATAAATACCTGTGTTTGTACCGACTCGGGACAGATGTCATAATTTGCCAATTTGGCTATCAGTTTGGGACGAGGATGAGTTTGTTCCGTACCAAAAATCTTAATTAGTATCACCTAGGGACGGTTAGCGTTCGTTTGAGACAAAATTAACCTAGCTGTCCCTATTCAGTTTATAGACGACGGTTAACTCAGCTGTGCCCGATAACTCCGTCCCTATAGCCCCATTCGCTAGTAGTGTCACCAACTAGGTTAGAGATATGGAGTTCTAGATTTGCTCGTTATTTCTTACTTCAACAGTCATTTAGTTTCCTTGTTTTTACACGTCATTCTGATACTTACTTTGCAATATATCAAATATCAATAGATCGATATGGAGATTGTCACCGGAACTGCTATTTGATATGGAGATTGGACGGCAAGTGGGTTATTTGATCCACTATAAACGCAATCTTGGAAATCTTCGGACTGAAGTTGGCAAATTAAGCGTGGCAAAGGAAACAGTGAGTGAGAAGATTGCCGTAGCTGAAGCCAAGGGTGAAAAGATATATCCGAATGTCCAGGTTTGGATGGAAAGTGTGGCTAAAACCACTAAGGAGGCAGAAGAACTGTTGAAAGATAAGCAACAAGCAACTGCTGAAGACGCAAATAATTCTTCGAAAGATGACGGCCAACCAAAGATCAAGTGTGTCCATCGGTTTTTTCCAAATCCGATGCTTCGTCGGCGTCGAAGCAAGAACTCGTTGGCATTGGTTGACGATGTTACCAATTTGATCAACGAGGAAAAAGAACTTACCGAGATTTCATTCGTCCCCCCTAAAGATCTAAAAACTGAAGTGAACAAATTAACTGTTGCTAAAGAGACGTTAGCTGAGAAGGTCAATGCAGTTGAAGTGAAGGGTGAAAAGATCCATTCAAATGTCCAAGACTGGCTGAAAAGAGTGGATGAGGTTACCGAAGTGGCAGGAGAATTCTTGAAAGAGAAGCACCCATCAATTGAAGAGGCAAGCAAATTATCGAAAGATGAAATCCAAGCCATTGAAAATCCAAACACATCCTTACGTCATGGAAGCAAGGGATTATTGGAGTTGCTGCAGGAGGTTACTGAACTCTATGAGATAAGAGAATTTCCTGATATTTCTTAATTACGTTCTTCCGGCAGAAGATAATTAAGTGTATCACATTTGATGAAGACTATGACTATGGAAATTATGCATATTCAGACTCTACCTGGACGAACCGATAAAATATATGAAAGAATCAAGGAGAAGAACACTCATTTCATGTTTGATGATGTTTGGGGAGAAATTGATCTGAAGGCTGTGGGACTTCCTCAAAAATCCACTTGAAGAATATTGTTGACATCCAGAAGTAAACAAGTATTTTCTCATAACATTAAGCAAAAAGAGTTTCCGCTTGGGGTTCTAAATGATGAAGAAGCAGGGGCTATATTTGAGAAGAAAGCAGGTGATGTTGTGGAATTATCTTAGGTATCAACCTGTGTGATACATACGCTCACCGATACATTAACAAATTTGTCGTCATTCTAGTAAAATAGATAATTATTTAGGTAAATATAATTCAACTATAGATAATTACTTCACTAATAACATTTTTATAAGTTTCTAAACAAATTGTTGTCAATATAGTAATTTTGTTCAATTATATGTAAATGTGTAAAAACAATGTGATAATTTTGTTGTCAAAGTGGTAATTTTGTTCAATTAGTTGTAAAATGATTGTATGGTATCCTGTTGCAACTCAAGTAGCCGAGAGAAATGTGGAGGGTTGCCTGTTTTGATTATCACAGTTGCAAGAGCATTAGAGAGCAAGACTTAATTTACTACCCATCTAAAAGCATGCCTTGAGACGCCTCGAAAGGAGACTTGACTGAAAGTGGAGTTACAGTCAACTGAGTGAAAAGGTATGCAAGTACAATTTGATTATGCTTGTCCAAATTTCACCTAGAGACCTCTTTGACTGATAAACACTTCTTGCAGTATGAAATAGATGGAAGGGATCGACAAATGGATATTTTGGTTGTATGTGGTCAATCTGCGGTGTTCAAGTTTGTGAGAATTTGGAGGCTCAGTTTCAAGTTTGTGAGAATTTGCTCCTCATCTTTTTCTTTTTCTTTTTTTTTTTGGGTATAAGTATTTTGCTCATCTGTAGTAAAAATATTCTGCACAATGTATGTTATAAAACGACTGTTAAAAATCCAAGTTGGCGCACAGATCGTAATTGTCATTTTACTTTCATCTGTATGAAATATGAATGTATGATTGGGGCTAATTTCGTATTTCACTGGGGTTTTATTATTTCCAAGTTTCCAACACATATTTCAAACCGGAAATGGACCGGTGTTGCCATTATTGAATAAACCTCACGCTTTCAAGTCTTGAAGGAAGCTTCTGATAGACAGGAAAAATCACCCTTTTTTTGTTCTTTGATATTATGGTAACCTTTTCTCAAGGAGAACTTAATCACTGTTGACACTGGAGATATATATAGAAACTCTTCATGTGTGTTACTGAGACAGTGAGACTATTACGTTGTTGGAATGAAATGGGTCGGAACCTAACGTCGGAGTTTTCACTTTTCACTCTCCCTGGCTGTCCGTACCCTCATGATCAACTAATTGTACTTCCAGAACTTCAAACTTGGCTAACTTGACTAATAGATCAATGTATTGATAATCGCCTTGAATTTAAAATGATAGTCCTTATTTTCCCATCTATTAATCAACATTCTACAGCTCTGAAAATTCAAAGCCTTGTCCACACTCCATGTACTCTCTCTACTCCAAGGCTATAAATACCACATGAGGAGCTCATACTTTCCCACATCCAACACCTTTTACCTCCAGAGTTTACTTGTTAAGTTCTTCCATCAAATCATTCACTTAAGTCATCATCATGGGTATCTTCACTTATGAATATAAGATCACCTCTGTCGTCCCACCAGCCAGGTTGTTCAAGGCCCTCGTTCTCGATGCCGACAACCTCATCCCCAAGATTGCTCCCCAAGCAATTAAGAGCACCGAGATTCTTCAAGGAGATGGAGGTGTTGGAACCATCAAGAAGATCAACCTCGGGGAAGGAAGTAAATACAGCTACGTGAAGCATCAGATCGACGGCATTGACAAGGACAACTTTGTGTACAAGTACACCATGATCGAAGGAGATTCTATCACAGACAAGATTGAGAAGATCTCCTGTGAAACTAAGTTGGTAGCAACTTCCGACGGAGGCTCCGTCATTACCAACACCAGCTGCTACCACACCAAGGGTGACGTCGAGATCACGGAAGAGCATGTTAAGATTGGCAAAGAAAAGGCCGCTGGTTTGTTCAACATTATTGAGAGCCACCTTGTGGCCAACCCTGATGCTTACAACTAAGAACACTCCATCTAGCTATCTATGGGACTAGCTGGATGCTAGATACAACAAATCATGTATCATCGTTTCTATGTTTGTGTGGCCTTTTTCATTTTTGTTTTTCTTTCGGTGTGAAGTTGATCGTGCATTTTGAGCTCTGATGAAAGAGTAATATACTTGTATTTGATTTCAATCTAAATAAATACAGCAGTAATCATTTGATAGTTACAAACTGGATTTACATTCAAAATTTTATTCCTACTTCAACGATTTTCATAGTGAAATTCAGCTTACAGTCTTATTATTTACTTTGCATTAATGTTGAACTTTCAAAAGTAATCCTTTTCATATTTGTTCTACATGACAGGGCAGGGCTTTCATTTTATATGTAGTGTACTGTGTACATTCTTCATTCTATAGTCAAACAACTTCCATTAGAATCCTCAGTTTCATTTCATTTTTCTTGCTCATGTAATTTTCAAATGTGCCCTCTATTTATACATATACATGCACAAGCCCAATTCTTGGATAAATATGCCAGACTCACCCCATATAGCATATTTTGCCCCAGTAATTTTGCTTCAAAATAGAATAATTGCATTTGTCTTACAAGACTTAAGTTTAAAGTATCTGATATTCTATTCATACCTCCGAAATTCACACTTATAATTAGACATGTTTAGTGATTAGACCTCCAACCAACTTTTACAAGTATATGTTTTGCTATGGGTGTTGCTAAATGTACCCAGCACCTAATTAATTTCTAACTTTACCCTTGATTCTGATATACATACCCAGAAATATAAGAAACGTCGTTACTTTTGCAAAAAAAGAAAGAATGGGTGAGATGAAAAAGACAGACCGATCCATTATACTTCCAGGGACCGAATTCATCCATTGAAGCAAATGCATACAGAATTTCTTGCAATCATATATTATGATACGTACGTCTATTATCATTATCATATGTATCATGATCACTTTGTTAGTCACAAAGCATTGGGCTCTCTTTATCTATGTATCTATCCTTAATTATACTTAAACAAGTTTAAAATTTAGGAGTTGTTGGCGTGCAGAAGTATTATATAATATATATGAGTCCAGATCAATACCCTATAAAAGTACTCCAATGCTCCATGAATGAACTATTTGGAATTATTTTGTTTCTCTTAGGGTTTCGATATATATGTTTGGTAATTAAAAGAGTAATTATGTGTCTTTATTAGTAATTAGACATGAGTTGACAAAGTCAAATATAAATTGAAAAAATGACAATTTTAAAGGCATAAATAGAAGCCCTCTTAAAGTATCGGAAGAAACTAAATTATTGTGAAAAATTTACAAACAGTGCGAAACTAAATTATTGTGAAATATTTACAAACAGTGCAAAAAACCATGAACGGCCATTATTAGACACAACCCATTTAATTACTCGTGAGTACCATATGTAAAATCCGTACTCCAGCATTCATTCTGATTGTTTTAATGAATTATTTTATAAAATAAACATTCTCCGTCTTAATAAAATACAATTCATTTACCCATGGGGTTTAGTGCAGTGGGTAGCACACTGTTCCCACATGTTGGGCGGACGCTGCAGTGATACTCCTGGTAATAGGAGGTCACTGGTTCGATCATCCGCATGTGAGATTCCATGGGGAGGGGTCTTACCCAAAGTGCTCTCGGCCCCGGAGTGGTAGTCCCACCCGACCACCATTTTAATTTCAAAAAAAAAAATACAATTCATTTAATTACTCATTAATACCATATGTAACATACTACTCTATATAAGAAATTCTCTCAGATCTCTTTCATCAGGTTTCATGGGGTGGAAATTACTCTATAAAAGAAATCTCACAAGACTTGCACCTCTAAGTCTCTAACCAATCTCAAAACCAACAGTAACTTCTCAATATAGATGCATACACAACCAGGTGAAGAACATTAACAAAGAAACACAACAGGGGAAAGACGTAAATACAACATTAACAAAGGAAACTCATTAATCACATTATATGGGATGATGTGAATCAGTGATCCCTTTAACATGTCTGATGATGCAGCTATGATGTTAGCCTCCGTAATATGTTTTGAGTTTCTAAATAGTTATGGCCTCTGATCATTTGTAGATCACAGACTTGAGCAAATGTAACATACAGAAGAAAAAAAAGGTGAAGCTCCATCTATTAATATCACAAATTCACAAGGCACAATTTTACAAAAAAATGTCGAAACTCAAAAAAGGGTTAAAAAAAGAATAATAGATACATGTTTCTATGATTACAAATTGGAGGGATAACCCAAAGGAATCTCATTCCAAGAATTTGTATGTCCTCAACATTCAGATCTGGAGATCATCCAATGACAGCTCATTCTCTGTCAGCATTTTTAGTCGCTGCAAGTTCAAAGAACCGCAAGCATTTTCAGAATAACTAATCGTTCGAATCTATTAGAACACTTTCTTAATATGGAAAACTTAAGTTCATTACCGTAATAAAGGGTGCAGGATCGTCAAGACACGAGGAGCCTAAAACAACTTCCCTCTTCAACTTAGCTGTGAGTTTATGGCAAACCCTAAGCTGAAATTGAAACACAATTTGTAAGCTCAATAGGCTAGAAAAATAATTATTAACTTTATTTGGGGGACAAGTGTAACCATACCTCTGATCTAGTAGCTCCACCTACTATAACTACAAATATACGCTGGCCCATCTTCTTGAAATCACTAGATGCATGCCTTAATACAGAATCACTGTACACAGCAGGAAAAAATCATAGTTCAGAGGGATAAAGTATTTATCCATTCAGAGGGCACTCTATTTAGGGTAGACGTTAAAAATGCATATCAATACGGAATCAAAAATTTCTTCACAACCACGGCATACAAGACAAAAGTAGAGAGGAAGTAATAGCTAAATCTTAAATAGACAATCATCAAATTTGAGCAACCAGATACCTTGAATATCCGTCATCAGAATTCCGAGGCCGGGCCCATGTTGGTGTCCTTCTTGATCTCATTGAATGAGCAGCTGGCTGCTGATGTACTGGCGCACTATGTGATGTCCCATGAAAACTTGGACTTGGGTCATTTAAGCACGGATAGTCTTCCTTTGAAAGTTCCCCTTTGCTAAGATTTTCTATAAGTTCCTGAAAGAAGAAAAATATTTGATATGGTAATTCATGAGTAAAAAGTCGCATAATAGGTTCGTCTATCAGTTAGACCAAAAAAAAAGAGGTTCATCTATCAGGATATAATGATAAGTATCTAATGATGAGTATACGATGAGGTGTCTTAAAAGTTCTAATACTATGATGGTTAGCAAGCTATGCTATACATAAGCAAAGAAACATTACTTATGCAGACTTCACTGGAATAAAGATAATAAACCATAGATGGAATGAAGTCTAGAATCCAGACATTATTGCTCTTAAAAAGCAGTTCCAAGATTCCAAGCCCTCTCCCCCACTCTAATAAAAACAGCAACTTGAAATTATACAATGCACAACAACCATAAAAGTATATGCAGTAGTTGCTCTCCGCTACCAGAGAAAGCACCTTGAAATTATACAATGCACAACAACCATAAAAGTATATGCAGTAATTGCTCTCCGCTACCAGAGAAAGCCCCCAAGAAGGTAAAAATGATTAGATAGGACGCTTCATAATATAACTGGTTGAAGTTTTTTTAATTATTCAGAACAGGAACATCAGATATCTCTATTGGTATGCAAATTATATATCACGTGAGAAATCAGCAAAATCATTGCATAAATACTAAGATCTGTACACAAGAAACCACCTCTATAATGGGATAAAAACGCGAAAGCTGCCATGTTTCTTGTTCATTTGGACGCTCTTTCCTAGCTGCACGTTTCTTCTGAAGATGAATAACTACTTGTTAGAAAATTGTTCAACTGATTGAAATAACTCAAAGGCATCTAATAAGTGCGTTCACCTTATGAAGATCAAACTTCAAAGAAAAAGTTCCCGAGCTCTTTTTGCTATCTAACGAATCACCAAGCAGTCTCATATTACTCACAGCCTTCATATCATCGGGTGGTAATTTGGCTAACTGAAAATAAAGAACATTATCACAACTGAACAGTTCACTAAGACTACATACACTGATTAACATCAGCTGTTACCAACCTTCATCAAATTGTGACCCTTCTCCCCCTCAAATTTCTCAGGATAAATGGCTGCAAGAATCATCAACAAGCGCAACTTATTTTCACCAGTTGTATCCTGCAGAAAAATGGTACATGCATTTTACAAAATATAATAAGGAGTGGTGGTTTCAGGTATACTTCTAAAGTCTCTTACCTCTTTAGTTGTCAAAAATTTAATCACATCTTTCATCCCCGCATCTCCAAAAACAAGATCCTGCTCCAACTGCCCAAGTTCTCGAAGCCCAAGCTCCCTGATAAGTTTGTTAACTTTCCCCGCAATCTGGATTAATAAAATAAGAATTGGCTCAAGCCATGATATCCATACTCAAAGTCAACAACTTGAAAATATATTTAGTCATTTAATATCCCATCACTTTCGATATGTGATAAAAGCGTAATTGGTAGCATAACATGTGAAAATGAATATAAGTTATCCCCAGTTCATTAAGGGCTGAATAATATGATGAGAATGTTATGATACAAATGAACATCAAATACTGTTTCATATATATTGTCATTTGCAGCCCTTTATAAAGACTTCACAGCAACTTAAATCTTTAGCCAAATTCTTGATCTAATTGGTTATTTAAGAACAAAAATCAGATACTTAAGATAGTACTTCATAGAGCTAACCTCTACATGAAGGGAGAGCTTGTCAATTTGTTCACTGTATTGGGGCAATGCTTGAACCATCTTTTGCAAGTCCCTTGTAGATAGTTCATGAGTATCTCTATACAAGAATTAAACATTGTAGATGAGAATCAAATCAATAGTCAAACACTGACACCAAAACGACTTGTTCGAGTTTATACATCAACCAGCGGATCAATAGTTAGAATAAAGAAAGAGGCAGGAAAAAAAAATATGAGCAAGTACGTATATAGAAAGTCAAGTAACATATATCTATATGAAATATCTGTAACTAAAAATCACAGAAAATAAGTTTGGTAAAGTCAGCAAGGGCGATATAAAAAATTGACTGTATATAGAAAAAAAAATCTCTTTATAGCTTCGGGAGCAATCCATAAGAAATGTTGTAGCAGTCACTAACATCCAAAGTGGACATGTAAGCTACTTAGCACTAAACAATTTCAAGTGATATCTTGATATTGCACCAACTCCCGCACAATTGGGTTCATACACAATTTTCATTCTGACTAGTTTATGTAAAAAATGAGTGCATTACTAAAAGACCACACGGACTGAGGCTCAGAGCTCCGCTGTATTGCCCAGATATCAGAAACAACAGAAAGCTGGGTTTGAAGACCAGAAAGAAAATTCCAAGCACCAATAAAATACTTAAGATATGGCAGGTACATATGCCTTGGGTCACATATAAATAATTTGCACAACGAAGGATTAACACAGCCAAGTTGAGTTGTTTTGGAAGACATGCGCCCAGAGAAAGCAAATCATGATAAAGGAAACCCAGAGAAGCAACTGTATGAATATGAAGTGAGCCCCACTTGCTCCGTTTCTCCTATTTGATATAACAAAGTCCAACTTTTACATCATTACATGCATGAATCTCTTTACGGATATCTAATTCACAGCAACACTTCTTATAAAATAATCTCAGAAAAATATTCAAACAAGTTTAACCAAAATGCTCCTCCCAAATTATGAACCAGAACACAATTAGGACATGAGGAACAAAGACCAAAAGGCATTTGATTAACTACTATGTACATATTATATATATCGGATACTAAAGAAACAAATAGCAATTTACATTTCATCTGAAAAGCTTGAAAGTCGTAGGCTAATAATTAACTTTTCACAAAGGCATACTAACCTGGAACCATGCATTTGTGCAGCCTTATTCTTTGATACAAAGTTGGTCATTTTATCATGCAACCGTTCACTAGCCTGTCACAGTCAATTGTGATTAAATGAGAAAGGGAACTATTTTTCATTTATACCGAAAACCTGGAAGATAAGTACAGGTGCAGGACATACATCTGCTATATGTGCATGGCGAAGTTCAAGCCAGACAGGATCATGTTCCTCTAAGAGAACATCTTTTTTCTCTGGTGGACCACCATTTTTGCCTGGAACCTGTATGTGAAATCACAAAATAAAATAACCTAGAGACAATATAAACAAACTTGGAAAGCAACTAGAATTAAACACCACTCTAACTTACTTCTTGCACATATTTATTTCCATCCATATTTAGCAAGTCATGACACATGGCATCATATGTCCATTCATGTATGATTGGTGCAATCTGAAAGTTCAAATAATAATATCCATTATAACAATGACACGGATACCCTATATATGATACGTGCTTATAACCAACACATGCACCTAAAAACCTGATCTACAGATCTGTCAAGGATAAGCAACTCGCATGTTTCTGTCTCAGGGAAGTTCGGAATAGTTTTTTTATATTTCATGAGACAATCCCAGATCCCAGCAGCAAGCTTTGTCGGAATTAAATCACGAAAAGTGGTCACCGTGGTGGCATCAAGTGACTTGGCAGCTCGGTATCGCACATGAGGAAATTCCTAAGATATTAAATAAACAATTAGCTGCTTCAGATGATTTTCCACATAATCTCCAGCCAAAAATTAAAGAATAAGACATGTACCCTTAAAGAAGCAAAAACCGTGGCAACTCGAGCTGCCATCCCATTCAAACATGCAACACCTTTGCGTGAATTCTCCTCATCCCCATAAAGTTCCTCTAAAGCCTTCTCATTGTTGGTAACAAAAGCCTTTGCAAAAGAAATCACAAATTAGACAACAATAAACCTCTTTCTTTTAATTTCGATAAAGTGACTGCAGGAACAGTTTTAACTGTATAGAGTAATTGAACTGAGGAAGTGATTCATGACTTTGAGTGTCATTTATTTTAACAAGAAATTAATACATAAATGTGCATAAGAAAGTAAGAACCCTGACAATAATAAAATGACGGGTGTGGGTATCAAATAGGCTGCATCTCCACATACTGAACTAAAAAGGAAAAAACTATTTACAATCCCTGATCACATAATAGCACTAAAAATATTCGAATCAATAAAGAAGGAAAAAAAAAAACAAGTATAATGAATACAAGTAAAATCTTGACTCAAGAAGCCACAAAACATTATTAATCATGTTGATATGTTCAACTCTAAACTAGATGCCACAAATACTCAGATTCATAAATTATGGGAGATATAAGGTGCTACAGCCATACTGATCGGTCATCCTCTTATATAGACTGATCATTAGTAAACAACTACATTTAAATGAAGTGCTGAATTAGTACTGCATACCTGGCTGTCTATAGCAAAATATTCCAAATTCATCTGCACATTTATCCAATTAGAATACATTAAGACTTCCAAACAGAAAGATGAAACTGGGGCAACTAAATCATGTTCTGTAATCTAATCAATCTAAGAATAATTCCAAGGATAGAACTGTAACCTCTCTCAAAGCGGATATGCGAGTCAAGACAGTTCCATCCTTCTTGATGTGACTGACCAATTCTTTTGGAATAGGTGAACTGAAGAAAACAAACGCCCTACACAAACAGGGAAAAAAAAAATATTCCCATTAAAAAATTATATTCGCAGTTTCCATTAAAGAACAAAACAAACAACACACTAGGATAAGGTACGATCCCACACATACTTTCTGTATAACGGTGATCTTCCAGACATGTCTGACAAGAACATGATAACACTGCAATTACAACATAGTGAGAGTTAGAAGGTTTTGATCCATAAGCCTAACGAAAAACCTAACAGGAGACATATGATTCTAATAAGCTTTGAAAGTGTCATACATTCATAAGTGGGCAATTTGTTATTTCACATCCTACTTCCCAAATAATCCAAACATGTGCTTTGATATATAATAAGGAACAGAAATGAGAGACATAAAAAGTTTGGTTGAATGAAAGGGCATATCAAAGAAAAAGTCACCAGACAGAGACAAAGTAAAAAACTAAAAAAATTCAACAAAACAGCTTTTAGTCCCTATATTGTTACTGAGAGAAGACGTGTTCCAATATTTTTTTTTCTTTTCAGAATTCTCAACTCTAAGATCATTTAGAACTAGAAGCCAAGGGAAATGACAGAAGCATAATGACACAGAAAACAGATAGAAATAGCTAAATAAAACCCAATCAATTCCAAGTCAGACAGTTATTCACAACAATAAATCTTGGCAAACCGATAAAAGAGGTGTCAATCTCCTTAGTTAATAACCTCTTACTTTTTTTAAAATCAATAGTGTAAGACATTCCCAAAAAATGTAGAAAATATTACTTCTCTTTGGACGGCTGCATAAAGTATATAGCATCCATGGAGGGCAACGGCTGCCTTCGCCTATATATATCTTCAACCACTGCAGGATAATATAAATACCAGTCAATTGCAGAAGCATACATACAGTTGGAAAATATTTCCTTCATTAAGAATACTTGTAATAAGGCAAACAATCAAGACCTATAGTCTCTTTTATGTAAACTTGGCTATGACATTTATAGTTTCTTTGGTATAGTAATTTTCTACTAGAACAAGTTCATCCTATATGGACGAGTTCAACTCCACATTTTGGGCTCAAATGATGTAGAGAATAGAGAAAACCCACATGTGAGGGGTATGTAACAAATTGAACTTTGGAAATAGTGGTCAACCAGCAACGAAACATGTGATGTTCATAACCAAATATGTTTGTATTGTGTGTGTGATGTCATGTGTTGCTCTCTGATGCAAGCAGTCAAAGAAATGCCATGCCCCCCTTTATTTTACAACTAGGTAAGCAGTGTTAGAAAAATAAAGAGGAAGATAATGATGTCCTTGAATAGTATTCTGTTCACACCACTGACAATAGAATAAATTGAGCAGAAAGCTGATAGGACAATTGAAGAAAAAGGACAATAAGAAAAAAAATTCCAGGTGATCCCTTGTGATTCTTACATGAAACTCCTTCATCTGTGATATCAGCCATTTTGCACGCATATGACATTATCTTGACAGTAAGTTTGTCCATAATCAGCACCTGCAGTTATATAGGAATACATGAAAATGCTTAAAACACAAAAGCAGTGTCATAATAATGAACAAACCAAGGGCTTATGAGAGAGAGAGAGAGAGAGAGAGAGAGAGAGACTCTTGCCAGAATAAAAAAATGAATGTATTATAACTTATCCTATGGATTTACAAAATATAAAGAGATAACATTTATTCAGCACAGTGGGAAGTTATTTCACAATTATAAACACAAAACCAACAAGACAAATCCCATTCCTATAACATGTCCATGAAGCGTATAAGCTCTTTTCAATTATGTAAACCAAAATCAATGGATATTTGCATGGCAACACACACACAAACACGTCTGTGTTCATAGATAATGAAGAGGAGCATGCATCCACCCGAACAGTTACAAGAAGCACAGATAACAAACAGTGTGCTACAATGACATCATATACAAGCAATATGTACCTTCCAAGTTGATTTTGAGTCCCCCGATTTACAAGACCGGAGCATTTCATGCAATAGCCCTGAACAGAAAATTAGGAAAAGGAACAAACCAGGGTCAATTAACAGTCCCCCAGTCAGCAAATTATAAACTACAGTACCTTATTAAAAAAAATAAAAAATTCATTAACCAAAGCAACTGCAAAAACCGTAACGAGTGTTCTTATTCACTAAAATAAGGGCTACAAGACATATTCCCGTCAACCTCCGCGCTTACAGCTTAAACTTTCCGAGTTCCACAATCTTCCTATTCATAAATTCTTTACAACTCAAGTCTAGTGCACATTGCACCGTGTATCGGAACACATTCTACACATATTAACTGTCTCTCTACTGGCTTAACCATCTCAATTAGCTAACTAGCTGCAGCCGATGACAATCAAGGTCTCCACCATTATCAATTGCAATTAAAATTTACTAACTCCATTATTCATTCAACTTACAGCTTCTAAAAATTGACTTCCGTTTTACTAATCACCACCATTTTTCACTACCAGTAACAATCTGAACCAAACAGCATACTAATTCATTTCCTTCAATCATCAAATTCATTGAAGTGAATAAACACGAAAGTAAGTAGGAAAAAGAGGAAGAGGACTCACGATCGCGTGTGATTTGCTTGAAATTCTTGTAGTCGGCGCCGTAGGACGACGAATCGGAGTCGGAGAACGACATGTCGGATCCGCAAAATCTTCGTTCCTAACGTTCTCTCCGATCAAATCGACGGCGACGGAAACCGGAGAGAGAGAGAGAGAGAAGAGAAAAGAAGAAAGAAGAAATGGGGGAAATGCGATTTATTCTTTCAATTTGTTTTTTCTTTGGGGGTTAAAGTGGGAAGTTAATTACGAAAAGGGACGGGGTTTTATTTGGGGTGCTGACGTGTTGAGTTTGAGGAGGAGAGGAATGTTGAACCGGCTAATGAAGCTTCGCGTTTTGGCATTGAGGGATTGGAAAATGACTTTATAACCTTCTTAATTATGGTTTTTGATTTCATTAAGGAGATTCTTGTTTTTGATTAGGATACTGGCCTGCCATGGGTTGTCAGCTAGCTGTGATTCATGCTTAATGTTTTTCATAACAGTATAAAATTGATTTATTGACCATAATTAATATGGAATCGATTTGGATGATTGATTCCATTTTGGGTGATATTGTTGGCCTCCCCATCTTGAATAATCTCGAGTAGAGAGGAAATATGTTCTTTTCTTCTAGAATTACATACAAATTTATTTACTAACATACCAAAGAATCGTAACATTCAGGAATTTTAAATATATGAGAAATATTATTTTGAGGAATTCTTCATCGTGGAAAAAAATAATAATAATAATAATAATTGATTGGAGTTTAAGCCGCCACACTTATATTCATATTGTAAAACATTTGAACAATTTGTGAGACTAATGTTTAACAAGTAATACAACGTTACATGACATCAAGACTCAACAATGCAAGTCGCTAAGTCATGCAATCCGGTCCAGTTGCTAGCGCTCTGTATAGTTTGCACATGCCATGCTCAAAGAAAGCTTCATGCCTCTTCCTCCTGGACAAAAGCGCAAGGGTGGCAGAATAGGTCCACCTCAATCTCCGCCACAACAGTGCTGCCCCGGTTGCAAATCGACCATATATATTCGTATGCAACAAAAGACAACAGTGCAGCCTCAGTTACAGCAGCTTAATTGAACGAATGAAACTGTGTGATATGCGCGATGGTCAAGATTAATCTTCATGATGTGCCATTGTGCGTCCTTCAGAAGTCTCCCCATCGAGGACTTCATTAGCAACAAAGGACCACGAGGGTTTGCATTTATGATCTTGAGTGGGATTTCATGAATGTTGCGTTTCGTGATTAAAATAACAAGCCATATCTTGAGTACGTCTTGATTGAAAGGTCTATGCAGGGAATGTAGGTAAGTTTTTTGTGAACAAATGGGATCCATGTATAGGATCTTGATAATTTCGATCTCTTCAACAATTGTAAGACATATGTAACTTGACGTAGGTTCAGCGTGTTGCTATACAAATATTGTGCAGATGTTCTTCTGAATAGTGTAACAAGAAAAGTGTTCAATGACTCAATTGATAAGGTAGGCATCATCCACATCCATTCATGCGTCGACTAGAGGGGAGTGTTGACAGTAGCCGCAGAGAGGCTACAGCAGGCCCACAGACCCGCAGCAAGTGCACCAGGGCCCGGCCCAAGGCTCGGGACCGGAGCACCAGCACCCGGCCTCGGGGCCCAGCACTTTATCCTGCCTTCAGGGACCCTAGGGCCGGGGGCGCCAGCCTGCCAAAGAGGGCACTAGAATGTACAAACAGAAGGGAACCAGTCCCACATCGAAGGGTGAGGCCAGCCCTCACCCCCAACCACCTATATAAGGGCACCAACTACCCTCTTTATTAGGTAACTTATCTCTCTCCCTGCTTACATACGTGTCTTGGTTATATATATTCCAACTATATTAACTTAGGCATCGGAGAGGAGAAGACCGGCCCGCCCGGTATTCCCCTTAGTGAACAGGATTGCAGGAGATCAAGTCGGATTCACCGTGTATTTACCAGGCTCCCGGATTTAGGCAGAAACAGGGAGAGTATAATATTATCATGCTTATATTTGTACCTCTATGTAAATCTCCTAGTGTGGAGAAAAATAACATCAAAACATTACAAACCATATTTAATCCTTATTTTCAACTTGGTATCAGGCTTAATGAATCTTGAATCGCACATAATAAGGTTTGATGAATAATAAGGCATCCTTATTACCGAATGTTGATTTCACTTGCATCACTTGAAAATTGGCCCCTACGATGTGAAAAATGTTTTTCTTAATGGAAAGTTGGAAGAAGATGTATATATGGACTTGTCATCGATGCTAGCAAGGTTTGCAATTAAGTTGAAGTTGCTATATGGTTTGAAACAGTCTCTTAGAGTTTGGTTTGGAAAATTTTCCAAATCAATGAAGATGTTCAGCTGTAGAGAGGAACTCATATCACACGTTATTCATCAAGCGAAGTCAGGGTAAGACTACCACCTGATACTGAGTAGAAAATAAGGTTTTAGTACAATTTGTAATGCTTTGATGTTATTCTTATCCAAAATAGGAGGTTTATATATAGGTACAAATATAAACCTAATAGAAAAATATTTCATACAATTATACACAATATTTAACCTACACAAACAAGGAATGTAATTATTTACATAATATTCTACATAAACCACATGATCCAGAACACTATGATGATTAGAACTTCACGAATTAGATTGAGATGCTGCAATATACCTTCTCAGATCCCATTACTAGCCGGTTTGAAGGGTTCAACTAATTTCTATATTTTAAGTTGTAGCTAATGCCCTATAGAATGAGGAATCCTGGTATTTGTTTGTAAATGATAGTCAGCCTATGTATAATCTTGCTGATCAATGGCTACATTGTTTTTCTTCTGCTTTTACCTCTGTTTGCTGAAGCCTTATTCCTTACTGAAGTTGTTCATTCACTTTGTGTTTAGAAAAGTTTATGCATACATAAACTATCATATGATAATGGACACAACAGCACATAAGATCAACACAAATTAACTGCAACACCAATCACTATTTCACCACCCACACAGTTCCCTCCAGGAAATGTAGCTATCCTTGTTCCTCCTACTGTATAATTTGCACATGCCTCGCTGAACTTAAGCTTCATGCCTCCTTCTCCTGGACAAAATAGCAACGGTAGGAGATTAGGTCCACTCCAACCTCCAGTACAACAGTGCAGCCATTTCTGCAGATTATTCGTACGCAACAAAACACAACAGTGCAGCCTCTGTTGCATGCAGCCTCAACAACTTTAGCATTTCTGGCACCAAACCTCACCACACTATCCCCATTTTATTACCTCACTTGTGGTCCTCCTCAGCACTCTTTCTTAACGTATTAAAAATGACTTAACAACAACGGAGCGAGTCGAGGATGTGAAAGTTGCGACTTATCTTTCACATCCTAGACTCGGAAAATTTACCATACTCGTACCCGCCTCGTCTGTATTACCATCAACGCAACGAAAACAGGACGATTAGGTTATAAAACGGGCTGCATCATTACAAAAACTCGTGTATTACATGTTCTAATGACCTACCTACGTCCAAAACAAAACGTTAAAGAAAGGGTTAGAGGCTTTTGATCCGGATTCACGTGTCACTGAACGACTAAAACCAACCCAAGCTCAACCTTTTCCACAGCTAAAACTTTAATCCCCAACACAATCTTTCTGTATTTCCAAATAGGAAAAGAACAAGAACGGAAGCAAACATCTCTCTCAGGACTCAAAAAACAAAGACATTGCTCATCGTGAATGTTTGACTGTACTATAGGACACTCCATTAAATCCAAAATTCAAGTTGTATAAGGTTGATCCTAGAGAGTGAGTTGTTACATTAGATGAGTTAGATTACATATCTTTGCTTACAAGTCATTGGCCACAGTACCAACCATTTCACATGAGTGGTTACTTTCAGCTCAAGAACATAGGGACATGTGCTTGTGATATTTGAGAAAAGGTTTTCTTACTTGACAACAAAATAGATACTCAATTTAAATCCAGAAACTCATCCAAAAACCATTCACAATAGAAGCATACAGTTCTAGTCCATACAGGTCTGCACATCATCTATTGGTTTACCTATTTTGAGCACTTGTGTTACACCTACACATGATCAAGACAGTTTCGTTTCTGGTTCTTATATAATTACCCCCACCCCCATTCCCTTCTCCCCAAGGTACCAACAAGAAAAAAATGATTTAAGTTTAGGGTTCACGCAACAAAGAGTAAAACAAAATCAACAAAATGAAAGAAGAAACATTTGAATCAATACCAACATCTCCAAAATGATAGCAAACATTTCAGCCTTGTACCAGACATTTTTCCGAAGAAAATACTAGCATCCGAACCGGTATGCACATGAAATTTACTGTTATATGAATACAATCATATTCTGGGAGGAAAATCGAGTATGCAGCAAGCTCATCGTGATTTTTGAGAAAACAATATATCGAAACAAAGAAAGAAAATGTCACTTCTCTTGATCTCCATATTACCATTACACTAGAGGTCGCATACATAATAACTTCATACTACCACATAATAACAAGATCAAAATAGCAACAAATTAAGTATGATAAGCTAGTGAATAAAGGTTTCAAATTTAAGGTGACGATTGGGTCAAACCATTACTATGACTATTGTACCTGCAAAGCACCTTGCACTTGACCACGCTCCCATAAACATAGAACCCCGGCGCCACCATGATCCTCACCACAGAAGGTACCAACTTCCTCGCCTTGTCTCCGCCCATATCTTCCATATACACCAGGTCAAACCCGACCCCACTTTCGACCCGAAAAACCGGCAAGCTCGGGTGCACCGATGTGGCCAAAAGATGCACCAGCCACACACTCTTGGAGGCCCCAAAGAAGGCCTGCAAAAGCGGTTCGGGCCAGGCCCGGTTCCAGCCCAACATCGCCACAATCTCGCTCATTTTCCTATCGCAAAACCTGCTGAACTCCTCGCTGAAATGCCTGGTCCCCTTGATCAGCACCTCGTCCCACGTCAGCCCCCGGAGTAGATTAAACGACGCGTAGTTCGCCTCGCACCGCTCGACCGGGTTCAGGATGTGGTTCGCCGAGTTTTTACAGAACCCGGGCGACTCGAACTCGTCGAAGAATGTCTTGTTCAGTAGAGCTTCCAAGTAGAACAGCAAGCTTCTTGGGTTCTTTGACAACGAAAGCTTGATGTCGTAGGGTTGGAGAAGAGCTGTAATCTTGTCGTAGACTTTGGTCCCGGCCATGTGCCTAAGCTGCATAGTCAGGGCCCGGCTCAGGAGCCGGACCGCGGTCCGGGCCTCGGAGACGGCGACCAGGAAATGCTCTACGACGGCTTTGTTGCTGTCGTTGAATCCACTGAAGCTCTGTCGTTTATTATGAGATATCTTCGATCCCGAATTGTACGGCGAGTTTCCTGTGCTGCATTCTTCGAGCCCGGACTTCAATCCGTGGCAGTAGACTTCGAGCTTGTTGAGCTTCTTCTCCAGCTCCGCCATCGAGTGCTTCAGCCGCGAAGCTTCTAGAACCGCCTCGTCTCTTTTCCTCGTGGTCTGAATCAGCTTCTGAGACAGCTCCGCCACCGCCACCTTCCACTTCTCCTCCCTCGCCGCGGCGTAAGGGTCCATCGGTAATTTCGGACTACTCTTTCTCGTAAACGACGAGATAATCGATTTCAGAATGCCGTTTGGGCTGGCCATGGAGACAGACGACGAGCCGTTGTGGTTCTTGCGGTTGAAGCCGTTGTTGGTGTCCAAGGGCACGACCGAGATCTTCTCCCGACCGTTAGGACGACACTTGTTGCAGTTCACCGACATGTCGTCTTGCTCTTCGTCGTCGCGAGTTGCCGACGACGAGCCGACGGAAATCTCCGAGCGTTTCTTACCGTGACGCTTGCCGTGCTTGTAATGGAGAGGTGTAGAGGTGTGTTTTGGAGTAGCTTTGTTAGGGGTGGTGGTGCTAGTACTCTCATTTCCATCTTCTTCTTGAATCTGCAACCAAAACAAATATATAAGCAATTATATATATTTATATAACACTACGTTTTCGACTAAACCAACTCTCATAAACTTACAGGGGTGAAGTGGGTGGTTGTTGTAGGGGGAGGTGGGGATTTGGAGGAAGGGGAAGAAGACGAGGGAGCCATTTTTGGTTTGGGTTTTTTGGTTTCAGTGTTCTCAGCTGTGAGAGTGGTGGCACATAATATACGTGACTGGGTTTGGGAGTGGGTCTGTGGTTTTGTTTATCCTGAATTTGAGTTGTTTGGGAGCGCTGGGGTTTGGATCCAGACTCTCTCTTTTTGTATTCTTTCATTTTCTTAGGTTGGACTTTTCGTCGTGTAGTAATCATGGCTATGAGATCACAATGGAGGGATGTGGGGCTACACGCGCGGGCGGGCTGTGAAGAAGACGGTGTTGGGGAGCTAGTTGCATGAAATAATAGCAGGATAAGGTGAATTAGGTGCACTGGTGAGCTGCAGCTAGTATCAGTATCCCAGAGCCTAATCACTTAGTGGAATGGAGTTTAAGACATAGATTAAGTACTTGATTAGTCTAATCACTTTGGGTTTTGTCTGTTCTGTAGGGATTTTGTTTGTAGTTTATTTGAAATTTTGAACAATGCTAGGTCAACTATCGAGACTTCATTCTCGCAAGTTCACAACTGAAGTGGGTTTGAACTTGAAATTACTCTAAAAGTTCTAAACCAAGAGCAACTTCTTAATCCGTATGATTTGAATCGGATAGAGAAATTGATATATCAACTTACCGTAATTAATAACGGCACATCAATCATTTTTAAGTCGAATTTGATGTAAGAGACGACTATATATCAGTATCAGAATATAATGTAAAAATCTCACTCTTTCAAAATGTACATTTACGTGAAGTCTTTCAATGATAGTTCATATTGTAGCACTGTTAACCACGCCATAAATTTGGTTGGTCTACATCATAAATTTTGAAGTGTAAATGGAATAAGTAGATGTGCGGAAATCTCTTACCAGTCGTACAAAAATATGTAGGGATTGTTTGAAATCAATGCTTCAGTGTTATTAAGCTGGGGTCATTTCTGCATCAAATTTAGGGACAGAGGCTAATTCCATTTACTAGCTTGGTAGATTGCATATGGTATAATCTACAAATTTAAAGCCTGCAAAACTAAAATGCATTAACTATTTGGGTCGAATGTATGCCACAACTGAAAGAGTAATAGCATCAAGAATTGTCAATGTAGCGTGTTCTTGTTCTGGTACAAATAGTCAGGTTGGTAGTCTACTGAGAGAAGAATTAGATGGAGGAGGCAATGAGAGAATGCAATTGCTTCCTGTAGACTTCTCTTCTATGGATTCAAGTGTCTTAATTATCAATCCACATAGCTGGTTTGATGTTTCTTCGCCGGGAAGGTAAAATCCATTTTTGATGAATTGTCTCAAAAGAAATAAGAACAATCATACTTGGAGTTGTTGGATAAACAACTATATTTAAATCGAATTGGACATGAAAGAGTAAATATAACATTTTCGACAAATTTCTAAAAGAAACTATTCAAACAAAAACAATGATATGAACTAATCGTCACGCAAAACAAACAACTAAAACTAGAACTATGATCAAACATTCAAATTGGTGAAAGAGTGAAAATGGGTGTTGAATTAATTATTTCCAAGAATAAACAGTAGACCATTTTAGAGTTTTGTTATCACACTCAATACTTCATGTTGTCTTAACAATTCATTCAATTAGTGAATATGTAATTTTCATCAATACTGAGTTCAATGTTAATAAGTAATGATTTCACGATCAATTTTGTTCACCAACCAGATGCGTGAAAATCTTACTTTCATGGAACTACATTACATAGATTTACTCATCCACAACTACTAGAAAGACGTAACAGAGCTCCTCCTGCAGGGTCAAGATGAGAGATCAGAGTAGGCACGGGGAAATGTTATTAGTAGAAAAGGAAGGAAGCAAAGGAAAAGAAGGGACAAGGGAGGAGAGGACGTCAATCGGAGTCAGGAATTAAAGAGGGTGCGTTATGGAGGTTGGGGACATTTAATAGCGATGAGATGGTCATCAACTACCATTTATTGTGGCTCAGGAGTTGGAGCTAACTCCGATGGACGTTTCTGCCTAAGCACCAGTGAGGCAGTGACAACTGACAAGGAAGGAGTCCGTGCATGTGAAATTAGTAAATGAAGGACCGACGACAGCTGCGCGGCTGAGGGAACTCGTCGCCATCGCCACGGTGGTCCACCTTTCTTTTATATTACATTCCCGCTGACCACTGTCATCTATCTATTCCCAAAAAAATAAAAAATAAAATCCTTTGAAATTTATTTTATTTACCCACCGGACTGGACTCACGCTCATGTTGGACTTGCATGATTTGGGCCAGACCCACATAATAATCAGTAGCAACCGAACTGGACTACATATATGTAAACATGGTCCAACTGACCAACTCCCTCTATTTTTTTTAAAGGTTAAAATCTATTTATTGATAAAGATGTATTTTTAATGAAAAAGAAGAAAAAAAATTTCTACATTAGTGAAGGACATCCTATCCTCCCTCTATTTTTTTTTTAAAGGTTAAAATTGTAAAAGTAAATCGCAATGTGTCTACTCATTTCATTAGAGAATCCCTTTATATAGGGTGACGATTACAATGGTAATAACAATTACATTGATGATCATAATCACTGATTGAAACGTTACAACTTATTGATAACTAATTGCCTAATTTACTATCGTCATTACTTTGACGAAGGCACACAAAAGGTATTTTCCTTTAACACTCCCCCTTGTGCCGAGTCAAAGACGGAATGATGCATAGATCGTTGCCTCATTAAAAACCTTGCCAAGTAACAAAACCCAGTGGGACAAAATAAAACTTGGACGAAGGGAAAAAGAGCACAACGCACCTTTAACCTTTGAGGATGACATGTGTGTATTAGACTCCCCTTGAAGTCTATATCTCCCCCTGATCCTTACATTAATCAAGGAAGCTTTGAAAGCTTTCGCATTCCTATGTTTTTCACATGTTCCTCGAATATTGCTTTGGGTAATGATTTGGTAAACAAATCTGCTACATTCTCCTCAGACCTTACTTGATTCACTTGAATCTTGAGGAGAGCTTGTTGTTGCTGATTATAGAAAAACTTTGGCGATATGTGTTTTGTATTATCACCCTTGATATAACCTAGCTTCATCTGTTCGATGCAAGCTGCATTGTCTTCATAAATGCAGGTAGGCTCTTCAGTGGTAGTACTTAAACCACTAGTCCCTCGAATATGTGTAATGATGGATCTCAACCATATACACTCACGAACCGCCTCATGTAGAGCTATGATCTCTGAGTGGTTCGAGGAGGTAGCCACAAGGGTTTGCTTGGTTAATCTCCAAGATATCGCCGTATTCCCAATGGTGAATACATAACCAGTTTGAGAACGACCTTTATGTGGGTCAGAGAGGTACCCAGCATCAGCAAACCCAATTAATACATTATTTGGGGTTTCAGTGTGGGGGGTGGTACCTTCTCTATCTACATTTCCTTTAGGGATTACATTTTCATTTGTGTTCCCTTTTGCCTTTGTGTAGGGATAGAATAGGCCCAAGTTAATGGTTCCTTTTAGGTATCGAAATATGTTCTTAATACCATTCCAATGACGCTGCGTTGGCGCTGAGCTAAATCTAGCTAACAAATTCACTGAGAATGCAATATCAGGTCGAGTACATTGAGCTAGGTACAATAATGCGCCTATTGCACTCAAGTAGGGAATTTCGGCTCCCAATAGCTCTTCGTCATCTTCCTTTGGACGAAATGGATCTTTCTTTACATCCAAACTCCGACCAATCATGGGAGTGCTAACAGGATGCGCTTTGTCCATGTTAAATTGCCTGAGTATCTTTTGGACATACGCAGACTGGTGGATAAGTATTCCACAAGCTCGGTGTTCTAGTTCAAGACCTAGACAAAACCGAGTTTTCCCAAGATCTTTTATCTCAAACTCGGATTTCAAATAGCTCGCGGTTTCTCTTATTTCATTAAGAGTACCTATTATGTTCATATCATCGACATACACAGCTACAATTGCAAATCCGGAACTTGTTTTCTTTATGAATACGCATGGGCATAGTTCATCATTCTTATATCCCTTCCCAATCAAGTAGTCACTTAGACGGGTATACCACATCCGCCCGGATTGTTTCAATCCGTAAAGTGAGCGTTTCAATCTGATTGCAAACGCACTCCGTGGTTTAGAGTCACTTGATTTGGGCAATGGAAGGTCATCAGGCACTTTCATATATATCTCTGAATCAAGATCCCCATAGAGATATGCTGTAACCACATCCATGAGCTGCATTTCCAATCCTTCGGAAACTACCAAACTAACTAAGTAGCGGAACGTTATAACGTCCATTACGGGAGAGTACGTCTCCTCATAGTCAATTCCAGGGCGTTGTGAGAAACCTTGCGCCACAAGGCGAGCCTTGTACCTTAGGACTTCATTCTTCTCATTACGCTTTCTGACAAAGACCCATTTATGTCCTACAGGCTTTACACTTGGTGGGGTTAGCACTACCGGACCAAATACCTGTCTCTTTGTCAGAGAATCTAGTTCTGCCTGGATTGCTACTTTCCATTGAGGCCAATCTGCTCTTTGTTGACATTCTGCAACAGAGCGTGGTTCGATATCATCGTGCTCTATGATTCCTTGAGCAACAGTGTATGCAAATACATCATCAATGTACATGGAAGATCTTTCCATCAACTTGTATGTCTCCTCATAATCCATTGAGATTTCTTTGTTCTCTGGAATCATTTCAAACATCGGAGCGTCCTCCAGTATTGATTCATGGACATAACTATAGTCAGAGACAATCTCATGTGAGGGATTCTCTACATTGATGATTAATGGATCGGGTTGTGCCTTACTCGCCCTCTTTTTCCTTGGGTGAGTGTCAGTCGAACCAAGTGGCCTTCCCCTCTTCCTTTGGGAAGCCACGGCCTCAACCACACCTCCACTAAGTGTGGTTCCAATGCCTCTATCTGCGGCATTGTGCCCCTGTTTGGGGACTTCTAACCTTGCAGGCACATTTGCAGCTGGTATATGTGATCTTGTCACTTTAGCAATCTCAGAAAACGCATCAGGCATCGAATCAGCTACGTTCTGAAGATTGATTATTCTTTTCACTTCACTTTCACATTGTGAAGTGCGGGGATCAAAATGAGACTGAGTGGGGACAGACCACGACAATTCCTGTCGTTCCCTTAGAAAATCCTTTTTCTTATCTCCCCCTAACGACGGGAAGACAGTCTCATCAAAGTGACAATCCGCAAATCTAGCGGTAAAGAGATCGCCTGTCAAAGGTTCCAAATAGCGGATAATAGTTGGGGATTCATATCCAACATAAATACCTAATCGTCTCTGAGGACCCATTTTAGTGCGCTGTGGGGGCGCAATAGGCACATATACTGCGCAACCAAATATGCGTAAGTGTGAAATATCAGGCTCATATCCAGTGACCAACTGGTACGCAGAAAATGGTTGGCTAGCAGTGGGTCTGAAACGAATAAGTAAAGCTGCATGTAATATTGCATAACCCCAAGCAGATATAGGCATGTTGGTGCGCATAACCAGTGCCCTAGCCACCATCTGTAGCCTTTTGATGGTGGCCTCTGCGAGACCATTTTGTGTATGCACATGGGGTACAGGATGCTCTACATCGATCCCAATTGACATGCAATAATCATCAAATACTTTTGATGTGAACTCTCCAGCGTTATCAAGCCTTATAGACTTAATAGGGTGATCAGGGTGGTGAGCCCTTAATCGTATAATTTGTGCTAAGAGTTTTGCAAATGCAGCATTTCTTGTGGACAATAATGCGACATGTGACCAGCGTGTCGAAGCATCTACCAGAACCATAAAGTACTTGAATGGCCCACATTCTGGATGGATAGGTCCACATATATCACCTTGTATCCTTTGTAAGAATGGAATGTTTTGTTTCATGTCTTTAGCATAGGAAGGTCTCGATCCTGTTTTTGCTAAAGAGCAGGCTTTGCAAAATGAGTGACGTGCCTTTGAAATAGTCAATGAGGCAGAGGGACATAGCGCTTCTGGTGCTTTAGAAGATAATGGGTGTGTTGAAGTAGTACTACGACCGGCACTTTGCATTGTGTCGGATCTGTGTCCCATTTTATTTCTTCCTCGGAAGAATAGATGTCCGTGTGAGTTCTTTAAAACACGAACCATCATGTCCCGACCAGGGTGTCCTAGTCGGTCATGCCAAAGCCTGTATGCGTCAGTGTCCCAAATTTCTTTGTTGGTGACAGCATAAGATTCGATAATCCGGATGGTAGTTAAATATAATCCATTATCTTGACGCATTAGTTTCTCTAAAATGCGTTTTCTTCCGCATTCATAAGAAGTAATATTCAAATATTCAATTCCATTCTCACAGTAAGTTTGCAAATGATAATTGTTGGCACGAATATCTTTGAAACTTAATAAGGTTCGATTGCCTCTAGGTGCATATAGGGCGTTTGTGACTTTTATCATTGTGCCATTAGGCATAAAAAAGGAGGCATTTCCTCGCCCCTATATTACTTGGGATGATCCCTCTAACATAGTCACATATGTGTTATAAGGAATTAATTCAACAAATAATTGTCGATTCCTTAAGATAGTGTGAGTAGTCCCACTATCAGCTAAGCACTCTATTTCTCCTCGATACATTCCTACAATTAAATGGGATGGGATTATTATATAAAGTCGAAAAATATATCTCATATTCTTTAGAGTATGATATTCTTTTCATTCTCATAATATTTTCTTTTATTTGCTAGATGTATTTCTTCACATCATAATAGTGCTATTTTCGAACCATGTATATATATAGGAAACAAAATCGAATAAAATTCAATACTTTAGAATAAAATCCGAAATTTATTAATAAGCCAACAATAATCAAATCAAAGTCTTGGACATCAAAAACCAATTCAACAGGCCATTATTCAAATAAACTTTAAGACTAAAAAACCATAGTCTAATTAAAATTAAGCAGATCAATCAAAGTCTGGAACATCCATAGACTGAGCAGGGTTCATGTTGCCATTGAAGTCTGCAATTGTGAGGTTGACATCAGCGTCATCGCCTCCATCTTCCATATAGTGAGCCTCTTGTTCTCTAGACTCCCTATACCTCTTGTAATTGGCTGCTACTTTGTTGCTTGCCTGGCAGTTCTTGTACCAATGCTCAGTAGCTCCACACCTATAGCAAGGTTCCTTTCCAACTCTATCCCTTTTGAGTGCAGGGTTCTTGGGTGCCTTTTGCACCTTTGCCCTAGGACCACCATGGCCACTAGGACCACTATGGCCACTAGGACCACTATGGCCACTAGGACCAGCACCACCCTCTCTGCGCCATACGTTAGGAGGGCCTCCACGGCCCATACCACGGCCCATGGGTGCCTTGCCACGTGGTGTATTGTGCCCACGTGGGTAGGGCTCAGCACGTCCAACCCCCTTTTCTCTAGGGTTCTTTCCACCTTTTATCTTGCCATAGTTGACCTCAGGAATTTTCTTTGTCCCAACAGGTCTGGCATTATTATTCAGAAGAACTTGATCATGTCGCTCTGCCACTTGCAACATATTGATCAGTTTGTTGAAAGTTGTGATATTTTTCTTGTCATACTCCAACCTATACTGGTTCGCTAGTATAAGGGCTGAAGTAGGAAAAGTGGAAAGAGTTTTCTGGATCATATCATCTTCTGTGAGTTCCTTGCCACAGAAATTAAGGCGTGCTTTAAGGCGCAACATTTCTTTGTTAAATTCATTAACCCTTTTGTAGTCAAGCAAGCGGATTTCGTTCCACTGAGCGGTCAGTTCTGGGAGTAAAGTGTCATGAATATTCCCAAAACGTCCCTTCAGGGCATCCCACAGTTCTTTGGGTGATTTTAACTGAAGGTACTCCCAGCGTAAGCTGGAGTCAATATGTCGCCTCAGAAACATTAAGGCATTTGCTTTGACTTTTGCAGACGGTTCTGCGTCTTTAGGGTCGGTGGAGGGGTGGATGGTGAAAGTATAGTCTTTTGCAATAAATGCAGTTTCCACATCCGAAACCCAACGGTGGTACTCAATTCCTTCTGAGTCCAGTATTTCAAATTCGGGTCGAGTTGGATCAGCCATCTACATAAACAAGAGTGAAGAATATATTAATTATGTAGTCGTAAGACATCCACAATAATTAATTGCCAATAATGTGAATTGGATTTTGAGACGAGAATTCATAGTGGTCACACATTTTCGATGCTTTGTGAAAATACTTTATCACATGGTAAATTTGTGCTTATTTTGTAACGCACATGAAATTTCTTTATCATGACATTATACTAAACATAATATATGCGGAATAATTTAACATTTAACAAAATACATATAGCATGCGTGATAATTAATTAACAAAAAAATAGCATACAATATTCGCATATAAAAACGATGTCATATTAATTTCGAGATAACATATAAATGAAAAATATTGCATAAAGTCTACCACTTATAAATTTTAATGCTTAATTTACCACACATATATATATAAACATTTATGTAGGCAGTAAAAATACCAAATATACAATCAAATTTCACATTTACAATTAATTGCATTAAACAGTAGTAGTAAACAGTAATTATTTATTTGATACTTCAGTAAGTTTTCAGAAAACTAACCTTAATTTACCAGAAATGGTAAATATTTGTTTTCTGTTCGCGGGTCGGGTCGGGTCGAGGGAAACAACCGGGTCGGGTCGCACAATCTCTGCCGACGAATTTGTTGTCGGCAGAACTTCTGGAGCAATCCTTTCCCGACGAGTTATCGTCGGTAAAAAAAGGGATCGGGTCTCCGGCTGTGCTGCTGCTGCGGCGTGGCTCGGGTGGCGTCGCAGGTTCCAAGGGGGGACCAGATCGGCGATGGTGATGGACCGGCGTCGACGGATCGGGGCTGGGCTGGCGTCGAGGGGACCGGATCGGGGGCGCCGATCGAGGGGGGGGGGCCGGATCGGAGGTGGGGCCGATCGGAGGGGGGGCCGATCGAAGGGGATCGGATCGGGGTCGAGTGGATGGCCGGGACCGGAGTGGGACGGGCTGCTGTTGCGGCTAAGCGAAGGGGACCGGGTCGAAAACGGGGCTGCTGCTAGGAAAGGAGGGCAGCGACGGCGACGGCCTGGTGGAGGTCTAGGGCGGCGGAGGCAGGAAAAAAAACAGAAAAAAAAAATTAGGGTTTTTTCTGTGTTGTTTTTTTTTTCTCTCTCTTTTTTTTCTCTAAAAACTCATGATTAGGCAAAGTGCTGATAACGTGTAAAAGTAAATCGCAATGTGTCTACTCATTTCATTAGAGAATCCCTTTATATAGGGTGACAATTACAATGGTAATAACAATTACATTGATGATCATAATCACTGATTGAAACGTTACAACTTATTGATAACTAATTGCCTAATTTACTATCGTCATTACTTTGACGAAGGCACACAAAAGGTATTTTCCTTTAACAAAAATCTATTTATTGATAAAGATGCATTTTTAATGAAAAAAGAAGAAAAATTTCTAACTTAGTGAAGGACATCCTATCTTTGGCTTTGAATTTTGCCAGTACTGAATTTCATCATGTGTGGCGTGACACAAATTTTGTAGCGGACGCTTTGACAAATTTTGGTCACTTTATTCAATGTGAAAGTTGGCTTTCTTCAGTTCCTTATGCAACAGTCCATGCTTTATAATGTAAGGAAGTGTAATAAAGGTTTTTTTTTTATTATTATTTTATAGTTTGTTTATTTGTTTTAAAAAAAAAAAACAAAGATGAAGAAGAAGAAAAAGAAGTCATATTCATGATTAGGGACATCCTAGTACGTATATATGGTCCAATAGTAAATAAATCTTAAAGAGAATAGATAAAGCTAGTAGTAGCCAAACGAGCGATATATATTTTTCTTTATGAAGACGATGAGTGATATGTAAGTTAGTAATATTTGGAGCGTCATCATACGAATATGAGATAAATCATTTGTTTTGTTGTAGGAAAATGGGAAATTTGTCTACTCATTTCATTGATAATCCCCTTTATATAGGGTGAGTATTACAACGGCAATGGTAAATACATTTATGATAATAATGACTACATAATTATCTCTCGTCAGTTACATTGACGAAGGCACATAATGTGTTTTTCCTTCAACACTCCCCTTTGTGCCGAGTCAGAGATAAAATGGTGCATGTGGTGTTGCCTCATTAAAAACTTTGCCAAATAACACCCAATGGGAGAAAATAAAACTTTGGTCGAAGGACAAAAAGAGCACAACACACCTATTACATTTGGAAACAACATGTATGTGCTATACTCCCCCTGATGTTTGCACCTCCCCCTGATTTTTACATTAATCATGGGATTCTCCCTGATTCTTTCATTTGATCAAGGGAGCTTCAGTAACATTAGCATAGTTATGCATTTTCACATATTTTTCCAAATATGACTTTGAGCAATGATTTAGTGACTGAATCTTGCCACATCGTCCTCAGATCTAACTTGATTTACTTTGATCTTGAGGATAAGGTTGTTCATGAACTGAACACATAGGTTCATATTGAACATCAGGTTCACTCGTGGTATGACATTCATATAATAAAACAGTCATAACTTCGTTTAGAGTATGGATGAACCGTTAAGAGATTTGAAATTGATCTGTAATAACAGATTTTCTTATTTCACCTTTAATGCGTTTTTCTTTATGCATAGTTAGCTATGACGTGGATAGTTTATTTAGAGGTTGAATAAGCCTAAATCTTTCATATCTTTAAGTATTTGAAAGAACCATTTGCGTTGCGTGGGCGCAGAGCTAACCATAGCTTTACAAATTTTCATCAAATGAGAGGTCGAGTCTTACGTATTGTGTTTAAGTACAATCATGCGTCATTGCACTTGTATAGGGAATTTCATTTCCCAACACTTTTTCGTCATCTTCCTTTAAATGAAAAACGGATCTATTGTTAGAGTAAAGACTTCGACTGATTATGAGAGTATATGTAGGCCTCACTTTATTCTTTAGAGTGCCTAAGCTGATTGATGGATGGTCACATCCATTACAGTCATTCAGTTCCATTTTAAGACTGTGTATTCCCAAGATCTTTTTCATTCTTAATTTAGGATTTACAATACATAGAGTATCTCTTAGTTCATTGAGAGTCTGTGTATATCCATAATGAAAATGCAAGGGCATAATTCACCAATCTCTTTCCAATCAAGTAGTCACTTTAGTGAACGTTTCAATTTCTTTTGCAAACACACTTATGTGATCTAGAGCCACTTGATTTGGGTGGATGAAGTCCGTTTAGGATCCTCATGTATATCTCTTAATTTAGATCCCCATAGAGATATGTTGTGACCACTTTCGTAAGCTGCATTTTCAGTTTTTCATAAACTACCAAACTGACAAGGTAGTAGAGTGCAATGACATCCATTACGAGAGATTGTCTCCTCGTAGTCCATTATGAGAGAATATCTCCTCGTAGTCGATTCTAGTGCGTTTTTGAGAGACCTTGCGCCATAAGGTGAGTCTACATACTCTTATTCTCATTACGCATTCTAACCAAGATATATTTGATAGGGTTTATATTTGCGGTGTCGGCGTCACATGTCCAAAGACTTATCTCTTTGTTTATACTAGATCGCTTCTTTCCATTTGGCCAGTTTACTACGTTGACATTTTTCAACGAAGTATAATTCGATATTAGACTCATTATTCCACGTCCTCATGTACACTAGTGTAAAGTGTTTATAGAGATCTCTATACTTTCAAGGATTAGTTCTAACATTTGAGGCGTCCCCCAATGATAACTACAATCCAGAAATATTCTCATGAGACGGATTTGAGTATCACTGATCAATAGATCATGGTCTTCCCCTCCTCCTTGGAGAGCCACAACTTGTGACACCATTTATGCCACTTATGGCGTCACCATGCCACCATCCATGGTGGTAGTGCATTACCCAATTCCTCTTGGGTGTCACTATGTCCTTTTGATAAAACACAATTGTTCTAGGTATATTTACAGCAGGGTTATGTGATCTTGTCACTTTAATGTATCATACATCTACGCACTTTACTTTGTGTGATTTTGGGGATCAAGATAAGACATAGTGGGGACAAACCACGACAATTCATGTCATTCCACTTGAACATGCTCGTTCTTATCTCCCCCTAACGACAGGAAGACTGTCTCATCAAAGTGACACACCGCAAATCTAGAGGTGAGGAGATCGCCTGTCAAGGTTTCGACATAGCGGACTATAGCTGGAAGTTCATATCCATCATAAATATTTATTCATCTCAAGTAACCCATCATTGTGCGATGTGGCGGGGCAATTTTGGCACATAAAAATATTTAATCGAGTCTAAGGATTGTAGATCCGTGTCAATCCAAAAGAGCTCAAGGATTACAAGTTCGTTTGAAATCCTTTAAAATCCTCACACATAGTCACTAGCTATGATGTAAATTGGTTCAATGATGATTGCCATAGATGAATAAGTAACGCTGCATGCAAAATTGCATAAACCAAAACGGAAGTATTGGTGTGCTTTACCAATATTAAGACTATTACTGTAGTCGTTTTCCGTGAGACCAATTGAGCTTTTATCTAGGAATATGATGCCCATTACAGATCTCATATAATAAGCTATAAAATCATTGCGCCTACGGAAATTAACCCGGCCTAGGTGCTTTGACTTTCTAGCATAAGCAGCATAAACTTTAGTTGTGGATGGTGTCATGACACATGACCAGCGTGTCGACACAACAACCAACACCATAAAATATATGAGGTGTCCGCAAGTTGGTTGAATCAGTCCATTGAATTCTCTTTGGATTCAATATAAGAATATAATGAGAACACATGTTTCTTTTGCAGATGATGGTGTCAATCATAAGTTTACGATTTGGCTTTGAATGATGTGCTTTTATTAATAAAATCACAATGGATGTCAGAAGCATAATAGGGTATAAGTGCGTATACTTGTGCATCAAATATATTCAACCCTACATGAATTGTGTCGAAACAATATTTGAGGATAAAATGTTATTTGGTCGTCCTCGGTTTCCTGTGTGAACCATATTCTTCTGGTGTCTGCTTCTTATTCATCACAAATATGAGTATCCATAGTAATTTCTTTAATCTACGGATCATCAGATTACGAGTAGTTGCGTCAAAGCCAATATATGTCAGAATTCTAAAATATCATTTTCTTATGACGTTGGGTTCAATTAGCGGTTACATATAACTCACTAAGTTAACATATAAACTTCTCTAATACTCGTTTACATCCGCAATCGTTAAAGATAATGCAAAGGAGCTCAAATGAATT
This sequence comes from Potentilla sterilis, assembly GCA_963682095.1. Taxonomy (NCBI): domain Eukaryota; kingdom Viridiplantae; phylum Streptophyta; class Magnoliopsida; order Rosales; family Rosaceae; genus Potentilla; species Potentilla sterilis. The sequence goes on along the minus strand of OY821760.1, from coordinate 38,506,866 downwards.
CTCACTTGTGTCTTTTTACATGAACATCGTGGCATGAATTTCTTTAAAATGTAGAAAAAATTCAATTTTCTCTTGTCACATAAATTGTAAATTCGACATATGCTCAATATATACATCGAAACGCAACCCAGGTTCTTTAGAGTAACTCGATGGGGATTGCAATAAAAGGTATAGTAATCCCAAAAAGGCAAGTGCATTATGAATCCCAAAGGAACAAATATACTAATCCTTGTTATTTTTATTATATCTATTGATATAGTACTACTGTTCTTCAGTACTGTTATGCTATTTTGTGATATATTAGTACCATTGCCCTTCGGTACTATTATTTTAGGGATTACATGATGTGTTTCTTTGCACACAGTTCTTTATGCTTTACTTTCTGCAATACTTTGCAAAGTTAGATGCAGAAAATTGAATCATATATATCATGAATAAAATTCGAATAATCTCAATTCATTAAGAGAAAATTCAAAAAATTAACATGCCAACGATTACATTTAGTCTTGTCCAATTTAGAAATAGAAACTTTAAGACAAAAGAGTCTAATTTATTAGATATAAGGCGTGATAGCCTTTACTAAGATATCTTATAAAGTTTAAAAAGTAGACTAATTAAAGTCTATCTTGGATTGAGCTAGATCTTTTTTGCTCTTTTAAAAACTGCAATGATGAGATGTGTCATCGTCATCTTCTCCCATATGGTAAGCCTTTAGTTGTAAATTTATTTTCAATGTTATTGTTGGATATTGAAGATACTTTTCCAAATCTGCTTGCTCGTATGATTCTTTATTAGGGCTGGGCATTTGGTCCCGTAATCCCGATCCCGTCCCAATTTCGTTCCTAAATGGGATGGGACGGGACGGGACGAGATTGAAGTTTGAAAAATACATATCCCGTCCCGTCCCGATCCCGTTCTAAAATGACGGGATGGGACCGGGATCAGCTATATAAATGTAATTATATTATATATAAATATTAACTTAATCTCAACCGTTGAATTAAAAACTAAAAAATATTCGACCGTTAAATTCTGTTAAACCCGATCTCACTAATCTCAGACTCTCAGTTCCTCACTTCGGACACTTCCTCCCTCACTTCCCTCAATGCTCAAGTTATGCTCGTCTCCTGACTCTCCTCGACCAGTCCATTACCTCGAGCCATCGTCGTCTCCTCTCCCGTCTCCGAGCCCAAGTCTTGTTCCTCTCCCGGTCGGCGCTCGCCTGAAGCCCCAAATTGGCCGGCCTGACGACAGTGAGCACTGCCTCAATACCTAAAATTTTCCCAAAATCCAAGGGGAGGCCCAAGGCCAGGGGCGGAGGGAGTTCAAGACGAGGGTGGGCACAGGCCCACACAAGAATTGGGTGCTTGATTGCTTTGACTGTTCTTGTTCTTCTGCAACTCTGCTCTCTCAGGTAATTAGTTTCTTTGTTTCAGCTTTGGTTTCTTTATATATGTTGAATATGAAGAAGCTTTGTGGGCTATGAATCAAGTTTTGTGGTTGTGGGGAATTTGCTTTCTCATTTATTGATTTTTCCTTATTCATGATCATTATTTATTGTTCCATTTTTTAGGTTTGTTATTTCTTTCTATTCTATTTGGCTCTGAAAAATCTTGGATCTTTATGTGGGTTTAATTCAAAAGTTGAATCTTTTATTGTCATTTTGGATTCATTATGTGGAATTTATGTTATGAGATATGACTTCTCTGTTTAGATTTCATTCATTCATTAGTTCTGTGTTTACTTTTAAGTCTTTTATCCCCAAATTTTAATGAAGTTGAACTATTTGACATGGGTGTAATCTGGGTTGGATTTCTGTTTTGAATTTAGATAAGAGATGAAGAGAATGACTTTGCTGCTAAATTTCAATGTTACTGATAAAGCTTCAGTTTTCAGTTGCTGTGATATCCCTTTATTGAATTAATGGGTTCTGGAGGTTATACTAATGATATTTTGGAATCCAAAGAACAGTCTCCGAAATCTTATGAGAGTTTGGACAAGGCTGGGGAACTGCAAAAGGATGTTGCTGAGCCACAAGCGGTATTAAGGGCCTATTACTCACAGAGATGGTGACTCCCAACCAAGATTTTTGAAAAAACTGCCAGTTTTAGCTGTCAAGTCCAACATAGATGGGGATGACCCTTTTGGTCTCTGATGATAGCAAATATTTACATACGATGCATTTGTGTAAGTTATTTTTCATGAGATTTACTAAACTCTTGCTTAAAAAATAAATAAATAAAAAATTGAACAGGGATCCCGTTTTGGTCCCGGTCCCGTACGGGATCCCGGTCCTGCGGAATCATTTTTTAAAAAGTCTAATCCCGTCCCGTCCTGTTTAAAATCTCACGGGACAGGACCGGGATCAGGTGAATCCCGGCCCGTCCCGGCCCATGCCCAACCCTATTCTTTATACTTATTGTAAGTCGCAGCTAATTCTTTGTTATCTTGTAATATACGTATCAATACTTCATTGATTTACAACAATGGCAGAGCGCTTCATTGCACATGACGTGTCCCCTAGGTCATCTTTCAAATAGTCCATTCTTTCCATTTGCTTTTGGATGATTATAGGAATCTTTACGTACATGGTAATTTCCCTTTGTTTTAGGGTTGTGGCATTACTTTGCATAATTTGTTTCATGAAATTTCTTTTTCTCAGACCTTACATCGTCATTCAAGATATTTTAATTATTTCTTAGCTATTTACATAAAGTAGTTTGTATAAATATATCATGCTCAAACCTTAGTTGGCTTAGTAAGGGAATTTGATACTGAAGTTCTTCAGAGTCCAATGTGTTAAAACCAAACTGTGATGGTTAAACCATCTGTAAAATAGAGAAAGAAGAAAATGTATTAGTTTCGCGGTCTAAATGACATTCACGACAACTAAAATAAACCAATATACATTATGGTAAATCTGATGCTTTGTGAAATTACGTTATCACTATAAAATTTTAGTTTCTCCAATTTCATTGCATGTGAAGCTAATGAAATTCCATTATCGTTGTTTTTTACACAATCAAGAAGATATCCATCTTGAAAAATTTTCAAGAAATAAAAATTGGATTTTCAAGACTAAGATTTGTAATGATCATATTTTTCATGCTTCGTGAAAATACTTTTTCACAATAGTAGGTTTGTCCATTTTTCTTTATATTACAATGCTTCATAAAATTGCATTATCATGACAATGTTCAATTAGATCTTACTTGTTAGTTTGCCAAATAAACTGCGTGTGAAGCAGTTGCTTGATCTCAGTTTCATTTTGATCATCGCATCATAGTTAATACGTCACATGTAAAAAGTAAAAACAACAATATTCATATGATTTGTCACTTTAATCATACATTTACCATATAAATTAAATAATTTCATATTTACCATTAAATTCGTAAAACAGTAAATATAATTCACTGTACAGTAATTTTAAAAATTACCTTTGAATTTACCGGTAAAAGGTAAATATCCCTTTATTTTTTTCGCAGGTCGGGTCGATCAAAACCGGGTTGGGTTTGTTGGACACGGGTCGGATCAGGTCCAAAGGAGCCGGGTCGAGAACTTCAAATTCGAGTCATAATTTTTTTTTGGTTTTTTTTGTTTTTGTTTTTGCTGATCGCAATGGAGGCGCGCCGGACTAGGCTAGAGGGCGGGATTCGGCGACGCTGTGATGGATGCAGGCCGATCTTGTCGGCGCTGGACTAGGCTGTTGGGCGGCAGCGAGGTTGACGTCGGCCGATCGGATGTGCTCTGGCGCCGTTGGGGTTGATGGGGTTGACCTGGATAGGAGCCGCAGATTAGTGGTCAAGGTGTCGGCTTGGGTAGCGTGCTCGAGGCTGGGCTTCGTCGTCGTCGGCACTGGGCAGAGCAGACGTTGGGGTTGGATCGGTATCGTCGACGTGAATGGCAGGTGGTCGATCTCGTTGACGGGGATGAACGGATCGATGCAGGTCTTCGACGGGGATAGAGGGGTCGCCTGCGTCGTTGGGCTAGGGTGTCATGACGAACGACCGGATCGGGGACGGACCGGGCTAGGCAGGCGGCATCGCTGGTTTGTTGTCAAGGACGATTGGATCGGGGACGAAGGACTGCCAGTCGGGACGTGGCCGGGGCTGCTCTAGAGCGGATCGACTAGGCACTGGTGCCGGGACGTGGCCGGGGCTGCTCTAGAGCGGATCAGAGAAGACGATGGGTGCCCAGAGAAAATTTCTGGGTGCCGGGTCAAGCAGCATATCTGGCCGATCGGGCGTCGATGTGGGCTGGGCTGGCGTCGGAGCAACAACAGCGTCCGTCGTAGGAGGTGTGTTGGTGCAGGACATGTTTTTTTTTTTCTCTCTTTGGCTAAAGCAAAGTGCTGATAACGTGTTGTTGGAAAATGGAAAATTTGTCTACTCATTTCATTGATAATCCCTTTTATATAGGGTGAGTATTACAACGGTAATGGTAAATACATTTATGACAATAATGACTACATAATTATCTCTCGTCAGTTACATTGACGAAGGCACATAATGTGTTTTTCCTTCAACATGTTTATAATTTTTAATTATCTATCTTCTAATGTACCCATATGAGTCATTGTTTAACTTGTTGTAGGAAATAATGAATTGCTCTATTACCGTTGTAATACTCACCCTTTATATAGGGTGAGTATTACAACGGTAATAGTAAATACATTTATGACAATAATGACTACATAATTATCTCTTGTCAGTTACATTGACGAAGATACATAATGTGTTTTTCCTTCAACACTCCCCCTTGTGCCGAGTCAGAGTTAAAATTGTGCATGTGGTGTTGCCTCATTAAAAACCTTGCCAATTAACAAAAACCCAATTGGAGAAAAATAAAACTTTGGTCGAAGGACAAAAAGAGCGCAACGCACCTATTACATTTGAAAACAACATGTATGTGCTAGACTCCCCCTGATGTTTGCACCTCCCCCTGATTTTTACATTAATCATGGGATTCTCCCTGATTCTTTCATTTGATCAAGGGAGCTTCAGTAACATTAGCATAGTTATGCATTTTCACATATTTTTCCAAATATGACTTTGAGCAATGATTTAGTAACTAAATCTTGCCACATCGTCCTCAGATCCAACTTGATTTACTTTGATCTTGAGGATAAGGTTGTTCATGAACCGAACACATAGGTTCATATTGAACATCAGGTTCACTCGTGGTATGACCTTCATATAACAAAACAGTCATAACTTCTTCTAGAGTATGGATGAACCATTAAGTGATTTGAAATTGATCTATAACAGCAGATTTTCTTATTTCACTTTTAATGCGTTTTTCTTTACGCATAGGTAGCTATGACGTGGATAGTTTATTTATCATGTCACATTCTATGTAGAGATTGAATAAGCCCAAATCTTTCATATCTTTAAGTATTTGAAAGAACCATTTGCGTTGCGTGGGCGCAGAGCTACACATAGCTTTACAAATTTTCATCGAATGAGAGGTCGAGTCTTGCATATTGTGTTTAAGTACAATCATGCGTCATTGCACTTGTATAGGAATTTCATTTCCCAACACTTCTTCATCATCTTCCATTACATGATAAATGGATATACTGTTAGAGTAAAGAGTTCGACTGATCATGGGAGTATATGTAGGCCTCACTTTATTCTTTAGAGTGCCCAAGCCGATTGATGAATGATCACCATCATTACAGTCCTTGAGTTCCATTTCAAGACTGTATATTCCCAAGATCTTTTTCATTCTTAACTTAGGATTTACAATACATAGAGTATCTCTTAGTTCATTGAGAGTCCGTGTATATCCATAATGAAAACGCAAGGGCATAATTGACCAATCTCTTCCCAATCAAGTAGTCACTTTAGTGAACGTTTCAATTTCTTTTGCAAACGCACTTATGTGATCTAGAGTCACTTGATTTGGGTGGATAAAGTCCGTTTAGGATCCTCATGTATATCTCTTAATTTAGATCCCCATAGAGATATGTTGTGACCACTTTCGTAAGCTGCATGTTCAGTTTTTCGGAAACTACCAAATTGACAAGGTAGTGGAGTGCAATGACATCCATTACGAGAGATTGTCTCTTCATAGTCTATTATGAGAGAATATCTACTCGTAGTCGATTCCAGTGTGTTTTTGAGAGGCCTTGCTCCATAAGGTGAGTCTACATACTCTTATTCTCATTACGCATTCTAACAAAGATATATTTGATAGGGTTTATATTTGCGGTGTCGGCGTCATCTGCCTAAAGACCTATCTCTTTGTTTATACTGTATCGCTTCTTTCCATTTGGCCAGTTTACTACGTTGACATTTTTCAACGAAGTATGGTTCAATATTAGACTCATTATTCCACGTCCTCATGTACACTAGTGTAAAGTGTTTATAGAGATCTCTATACTTTCAAGGATTGGTTCTAACATTTGATGCGTTCCCCAATGATAACCACAATCCAGAAATATTCTCATGAGACGGATTTGAGTATCACTGATCAATAGATCATGTTGTGCCAAAACTCACTTTCTTCCTTTGGGTGAGTATTTATCGAACCTAAGGTGGTTGTTGGGGACATATATGGTGCACCGCCAAGCATATTCGGTGACCTCGTGGACCGTGCAACCAGCCTGATATGCCCTACTTCCGGCATGCCTCGGATAGACCGCCACCCCGGCTACATTCCCAATGTCAGAGATCACCGGTGCCGCACCTGGAGGGCGTGCCACCGGGCACCTGAAGTAGCCTCTAGAGTAGGGAAATATGTAATAGTATGTTTACATCCCACATTGGAGATGTAGTAGAGGTAGGAAGCCTCATTCCTTATAAATAGAAGGCTTCCCCCTTAGAGTTAGGGATCTTGGATACTTACTACTCTTGGCATGTAACCACCCGATGGCTTATTGGCCGATCATACTATATTCCAAGTGGACGTAGCCGTACCCTCCGATGGCACGGTGAACCACTATACTTGCCCGTGTCTATTTATAGCTTTATCATTGTGCTTCTGTCAGGCCTACGGGTTTGAACGGAAACAATTGGCGCCGTCTGTGGGAAGAGTTACAAAAAGTTATGTTGTTCTAACCAGCGGGCTGCCTGGACAGTTGGTCTAGATAATTAATAGGCCAGCAGTTTTTCGCCCGGGTTAGCAGGTCAGCATGCATTCGGTCAGCCCGAGCCAGCATCAACCGGCCAATGGGAAGGCTGCAAGAACTGTCGTGATGCCTCCGGTGTGTAGCAGCCCCAGGGAGCCGAAGCTCGCGCCTCGCGGTGGCACCTCCCGATGACCCAAGTCGAGCGCACACAAGTCGAGCGTATCCAACCCGGTCAGCGGGTCAGCAGCAGCCGGTCAACAGGTCGACATCGCGGCTGCACCCGTGCCATCCCTCTCCGGTCGTCTTCCTCTCCGAGGCACCAATGTCCTCGCCCCTGGGCCGTCTCCGGCCGTACTCCCCTCCGGGCATGAGCCGAGAGGAAGAGGAGAGGAGAAAAGAGAGAAGGCAGAGAGTAAGAGAAAAAAGAAAAAGAGCGGGAAAGAAAGAGAAGGAAACAGAGGAAAGAGAGAGGCGAAAGAAAAAAAAGAAAAAGACGAAAGCAGGAGAAGTTCAGCCCGGTCAACGGGCCCAACGGGTCAACAGCCCACCAATCTGCTCAGTACACCCATTCTATGCCTAGGCAAGCACCGGGCAACCCGGGAACCATTCTTGCAGGCTTTTCAAACACCCGGCAGCTTCTCCAAAGATAAGTACCACATTTCATATCATTATATCTCCACATGATTGTTTTGGGTATGTTGATACATTAAACATGCGATAAATGTGTGCGCATAATTACCTGCTGGAACGATACAATTTTAGCTTGTCTTTGCATAGCAACATGGTCTTTCGTGTGTGGTTGGCCGAGGTATAACAACAGGAAAGGGTAAGCCAACCACACCCGAGGCATATATCATGCACTCTCAAAACATCATATCATTATGCATCGATCGATCATTTCAGCATTGCACGATCATATCAGTATGCATCGTTGCAAGCATATCATTATGCGCTTATCAGTGCTGCGCATATCATTATGCATCGGTCGATCATTTCAGCATTACAATGCATCGCATATCATTATGCATCGCACTACAATGTATCGCATTACAATGCATCGCATATCAGTATGCATCGCATTACAATGCATCGCACTACAGTGCACGCATTTCAGTGCATGGCATTACAATGCATCGCATATCAGTATGCATCGCATTACGGTGCACGCATTCCAATACATCGCATCTCAGTGCACATATCAGCATGCATCGCATCTCAGTGCACATATTAGTATGCATCGCATCTCAGTGCACATATCAGTATGCATCGCATTACGGTGCACGTACTTCAGTGCACGCATTCCGTTGTAGTCCAGCGCCTGCGGAACCCCACCGGTCAGTCCGACATGAAGTTCCCGCACACATTCCTACGGAATAAACCGGTTGAAAAATCGACATATTCCTACGGACAAGCCTCAGGGCTTTCGGTACCATTGGGCTTTATAAACCCAGCGGATGCCGACCGGTGCAACACCATGGCCGCAACATCCCATTAGGTAGATCTGTTGGCTTGTACCTAACAGGTCTCCCCGCAGGCTCGCAACCCTGCACATAACCCCACGCCTATAACGTTCAGGCTGGGAAGAATGAGCGAGTGTTGACCGGTGCACCAGCATGCCCGCAACACCCCACCACGAACCAACGGGAATACTCGAACTCCCGGCCGAGTCCCTATTTGAACTTGGGGAACTTATTGGAAGCTATATATATACCGCATATCTGTATGCATTACATTTCAGTATTGCACGCATCAGTAGACATTGTAAAAGGCATTCCAACGGTAAAAAGAATTCCATCGGTAACAGGCATTCCAATGGTAACACCATTCTATCGGTAACAGGCACTCCAGCGGTAACAGGAATTCCATCGGTAACAGGCATTCCATCGGTAACAGGCATTTCACCGGTAACAGAAACACCACCAGTTCACAGGCATTCCACCGGTTATCAGGCATTCCACCAGTTATTTAGCATTCAACCGGCTCCAAGGCATTCCATCGGTTTAGTCACTTTCCTTCACCCCTACGGGCACGGACAAGCCAACAACAACTCAAGGCTTCAAACACATGGGCTTTATAAACCCGGGAGAGTTTACCTCTAACACATGCAAACTCTTCCAGCAGGCTAGAAACCCTGCATCACACCAAGCTGTGAAAGATATGGGGATCCATGGGAGACTTGTTATCTCTACGCCACCCCACCGGGCAGATTGTTTCTCTAACACAGAACAAATCTCCCCGCAGGCTAGCAACCCTGCACAAAACCCCACGCTTATTCCAACACAAGCTGGGGCGAATCATCGGGTGTGGATTGGTGCTATGATATGGCCCAAAACACCCACCGGGCTACTCTCCGACCTGTCCCACCGTTGGCAGAAATTTTACTGGGGGACTCGTTCCGACATGGCAGTCCAACGGTCGAGTCCTGGTATCGCATGGCGGATTTCAACGCCACATCATCATCCCATGCACTCGTCCGGGTTTCACCCCGTTCCATACTCATGGCACGACAAAAGGCATTCCAACAGTATTCCAAAGACATTCCATCGGTGACAGGCATTCCAACAGTAAAAGGCATTCCAACGGTATTCTAAAGGCATTCCAACGACAAAATGCATTCCATTGATCGAGCCGGTACCAGCTTACCGCTCACTTTCCTACGGCATAACCGGTTGCACCAACTGAGTTATCCCAACGGACAGTCCCAACTCCAGCACGGACTTGGGGAACAGGCCCGGTGCCATTAGGCCACTTCCAGGGCCAGAGCAGGCCCGGTCTTGTTCAGCAGTCAACTTGGCCAGTGGGCTAGCGGTTCAACTCAGCCAGCGGGTCACCCCAGATTCACCAGGTCGGTCCTGTTCAGCAATCACCTCAGCCAGCGGGACACCCCAGATTCAACAGGCCCGGCTCTATTCAGCAGCGGCTCTGCCCGATCAAGCTTCAACGAGTCAGGACCGGTCAAACCTGGATCCTCCCTGGGCACCCACCATCGTTCCGGAACCCGATAATCCAATCAGCTTGCCTCCGGGAAATATTGCACAGACAGTGCGGATCAGAACCCGGCACAGACAGTGCGAATAAGAACCCGGCACAAACAGTGCGGATCAGAACCCGGCACAGACAGTGCGGATCAGAACCTGGCACCTCAGTACACCCCCAAGCAAGACTAAACACGGAGGACACTAGCAAGGAAACATCACTCCCGGCCAAGTCAAATCTCCAACACGGACTTGGGGGACTATTACTGGGAACACATCTGTAACACTCGAGCGGAGGGGTGGGACTCGGCATTCGAACGCCCGGTAAGAGTCCAATCTCACTTAGGGACTTGGGGGACTGGTGGTAATAGGGGTGACTCGGTCACCACCTACGCTTGGCGGCACATGATGATTAATTCCCCAAGTAAGATTGCACTCTTACTCGGGAACTTGGGGGACTTGTTGGGGACATATATGGTGCACCACCAAGCATATTCGGCGACCTCGTGGACCGTGCAACCGGCCTGATATGCCCTACTTCCGGCATGCCTCGGATAGACCGCCAACCCGGCTACATTCCCAATGTCAGAGATCATCGGTGCCGCACCCGGAGGGCGTGCCGCCGGGCACCTGAAGTAGCCTCTAGAGTAGGGAAATATGTAATAGTATGTTTGCATCCCACATTGGAGATGTAGTAGAGGTGGGAAGCCTCATTCCTTATAAATAGAAGGCTTCCCCCTTAGAGTTAGGGATCTTGGATACTTGCTACTCTTGGCATGTAACCACCCGATGGCTTATTGGCCGATCATACTATATTCCAAGTGGACGTAGCCGTGCCCTCCGATGGCACGGTGAACCACTATACTTGCCCGTATCTATTTATAGCTTTATCATTGTGCTTCTGTCAGGCCTACGGGTTTGAACGAAAACAGTGGTCTTCCCCTCTTCCTTGGAGAGCCACGACCTGTGACACCATTTATGCCACTTATGGCGTCACCATGCCACCATCCATGGTGGCAGTGCATTACCCAATTCCTCTTGGGTGTCACCATGTTCTTTTGATAAAACACAATCCTTCTAGGTATATTTGCAGCAGAGTTATGTGATCTCGTCAATTTAAGGTATCATACATCTACGTACTTTACTTTGTGTGATTTTAGGGATCAAGATGAGACACAGTGGGGACAAACCATGACAATTCCTGTCGTTCCACTTGAACATGCTTGTTCTTATCTCCCCCTAACGACGGGAAGACTGTCTCATCAAAGTGACACACCACAAATCTAGCAGTGAGGAGATCGCCTGTCAAGGTTTCGACGTAGCGGACTATAGCTGGAAGTTCATATCCATCATAAATATTTATTCATCTCAAGGGACCATCATTGTGCGTTGTGGCGACGCAATTTTGGCACATAAAAACATTTAACCGAACTCAAGGATTGTAGATCCGTGTCAATTCCAAAACAGCTCAAGGATTACAAGTTTGTTTGAAATCCTTTAAAATCATCACACACAGTCACTAGCTGTGGTGTAAATTAGTTCCATGATGATGGGCATAGATGATTAAGTAACGCTGCATGCAAAATTGCATAACCCAAAACGGAAGTATTGGTGTGCTTTACCAATATCGAGACTATTACTGTAGTCGTTTTCCGTGAGACCAATTGAGTTTTATATAGGAATATGATGCCCATTACAGATCTCATATAATAAGCTATAAAATCATTGCGCCTACGAAAATTAACCCGGCCTAGGTGCTTTGACTTTCTAGCATAAGCAGCATAAGTATTAATTGTAGATGGTGTCATGACACGTGACCAACGTGTCGCCACAACAACCAACACTATAAAATATCTAAGGTGTCCGCATGTTGGTTGAATCAGTCCACTGAATCCTCTTTGGATTCAATATAAGAACATAATGAGAACACATGTTTCTTTTGCATATGATGATGTCAAGCATAATGTACGAGTTAACTTTGAATGATGTGCTTTTATACATAAAAGCATGATGAATGTGAGAAGCATAATATGGTATAAGTGCATATACTTGTGTATCAAATATATTATAATGCCACCTTAGGGGAGTGGTGGAATTTAGGGATTGAACACACGTCTTCAACCCTACATAGATTGTGTCGAAACAATATTTGAGGATAAAATGTTCTTTGGTCGTCTTCAGTTTCGTGTGTGAACCATATTCTTCTAGTGTTTGCTTCTATTCATCCAAAATATGGGTGTCCATAGTAATTTCTTTAATGTACGGATCACTAGATTTTGAGTAGTTGCATCAAAGCCAATCTATGTCAAAATTTCAAAAGATCATTTTCTTATGACTTTGGATTCAATTAGCGGTTACATATAACCCACTAAGTTGACATATAAATTTTTCTAATACTCGTTTACATCCATAGTCATTAGAGGTAATGCAAAGGAACTCAAATGAATTCTCACTTGTGTCTTTTTCATATGAAAATCGTGGCATAAATTTCTTTATAATGTGGAAAAAAATTCAATTTTCTCTTGGCATAATTTGTCAATTTGACATATGCTCATTATATATACATCGAAACGTAACTCAAGTTCTTTAGAGTAACTCGATGGGGATTGTAATAAAAGGTTTGGTAATCCCAGTTAGGTAGGTGCATTATGAATCCCAAAGGAACAGATATACCGATCCTTATCACTTTCATTATATCTATTGATATAGTACGACTGTTCTTCAGTACTATTATGTTATTTTTGTGATATATTAGTATCATTGTCCTTCAATACTATTATTCTAGGGATTACATGGTGCGTTTCTTTGCACGCAGTTCTTTATGTCATGCCTATATTATGATATGTTGCTTTACTTTATGCAATACTTTGCAAAGTTATATGCAGAAAATTAAATCATGTATATCATGAATAAAATTCGAATAATCTCAATTCATTAAGAGAAAATTCAAAATTTAATATGCCAACGATTACATTTAGTCTTGTCCAATTTAGAAATAGAAACTTTAAGACCAAAAGTCTTATTTTATATATAAGGCGTCATAACCTTTACTAGTGTTCGTACATAAAACCCGTAGGCCTGGCAGAGACAGATGAATCCAAGTGTGATCTCCTGTAAACCTGCTTACTAAGGGGAATACCGGGCGGGCCGGTCTTCTCCTCTCCGATGCCTAAGTTAGTACAGTTGGGATGAACAGATAACTTAAGCACGTATGATAAGCAGTAGGAAAGATCAGTTACCTATTAATGAGGGTAGTTGAGGCCCTTATATAGGTGGCCGGGCGTGAGGTCTGGCCTCACTCTTCGATGTGGGACTGGCTTCCTTCTGTTCGTACACCAAAGGGCAGCTCTGGTGACCTCTTAGGCAGGCTGGCGCCCCCGGTCCCCGGGTCCCTGGTCGCAAGGTAGACTGCTGGACCCCGGCTCCGAGTGCTGGCGATCCGGTTCCGGGCCCTAGGCCGGCCCCGGGTGCACTGGTTGCGGGTCTGTGGGCCTGTTGTAGCCCCTCGGTGGCTACTGTCAACAACTAGGATATCTTAGAAATTTTAAAAGTAGACTAATCAAAGTCTATCTTGGATTGAGCTAGATCATTTTTGCTCTTTTAATAGCTGCAATGATAAGATGTGTCATTGACCTTTTCTTCCATATGGTAAGCCGTTAGTTGTAAATTCATTTTCAATGTTATTGTTGGATATTGAAGATACTTTTCCAAAATCCGCGTACTCGTATTATTCTTTATACTTATTGTAAGTCGCAGCTAATTCTTTGCTAGTTTGTAATGTACGTATCAATGTTTCATTGATTTACAATAATGGCAGAGTATTTCATTTCACATGATGTGTCCCCTAGGTCATCTTTCAAATGGTCAATTGTTTCCACTTGCTTTTGGATGATTATAGGAATCTTTACGTCCATGGTAATTGCCCTTTGTTTTAGGGTTGTTGCATTACTTTGTATAATTTGTTCCAGTAAATTTCTTTTTCTCAGACCTTACATCGTCATTCAAGATATTTTAATTATTTCTTAGCTATTTACATAAAACAGTTTGCATAAATATACCATGCTCAAGCCTTAGTTGGCTCAATAGGGGTTTATTTGGTACTCAAGTTCTTCAGAGTCCAATGTGTCAAAGCCAAACTGTGATGGTTAAACTATCTGTAAAATCGAGGAAGAAGAAAATGTATTAATTTCACAGTCTAAATAGACAACTAAAAATAAACCAATATACATTATGGTAAAATTAAAACTTTGTGAAATTACATTATCACAATAAAAGTAAATTTTTTAATTTTAACACTTTTATTGCTTAATTTCATTTTCATTTCATGTCAACAACAGTTACAAAAACAACGCTTGTGTTAATTGATTGCCAAGATATATAAATTGGATTCAAGACCAAAATTCGTATTCACGACATAGTCTTAAATCATTTGTGTTTATTTTAATCATATATCTTGGATTGAATTCAAGATATATAGTCGTATTCACGAATCATAAACTTAAATCATATGTGATTCATTCGACAATTGCAGAAAGACAACAACATTACAACAACAATCTTGACCTTCAAGACCCTCGATCATATGATGACAATAGGGAAGACGGGAACGTCGAGAAGAGGAGGAGGAGGAGGAGGATTTGGTAGTGCCTTGTTATTTTTAAAACGAACATTTGATAAAATAGATAGTGCCTGTAAAGCGTTACATTTTGAACAAGAAAATAAAAGTAATAAACAATTTATTAGTGTATGCGTGGTCTTCTTTGAACCAGTCTCTCTCCCCAACCTCTTTCTCTGCATTCGTATTTTTTGGTCAAATCGCAATCACAATTTCGTCAACGCATTCGGACCAATCCGATGCGGAAAGGAAATCCCTAATTCCCTAGAATCATGAGTTTCTAATTTCCCAAGAGTTTGTTTGCTTGAGTATCAGACCCAGCTAGAAATGTCGTGGAACGCGTTCAAGCTGTGCACGGCGCTGCGAGCCCTGGGCTACATCATGGTCCTAGTCGTCGTCGGCATAGTCGGCCTCACCTACTACGCCGTCGTTTTGACCAATTACTTACCCGCCCTTCTCCAAGGAGGCCTCGCTGCCCTTATTGCTTTCCCGCTCTTGATTCTCTTCCATTTTCTGGTAATTCCCAATCACCCAGAATTTTATTTTTATTTTTTTAATTGTAAAGGAAAGTAAAATTAGAAGCAAGTGTAAAGGTTAAAGCTTTGAGATTGGGGTGTGTGTGTTTGGAGACTTGAGTTTGAAGTCTCTGCAAGCTGGGAAAGTGACATTTGCTTGTAGAATATTTTAGGGGCTTTTCTTTGCTACTTTTTGATGAAGTGAGATGTTATTTCCAGAGTTCGAGTTATCGAGGGGTGTACTTGTGAAAGTTGTAGCACACAACAGGTGCAATGCATGAATCTTCTCTTGTACATTACAACTTTTGCTGTGAAAATTAAATTAATGATTCCATCTGTGAAAATGTGGGGAGCTCTTGCGTGCGAAGGTTGTACATTGCTCTTGTTGTTCATGCATGCGAGAGCGATACATTGCTGGGGACATGTGCAAATTATTTTTGCTGAAATATGACTGTCCCCCTTGTATTTGGCAGCTGGGAAAAGGAGTTGAGGATTAGAATATGATTTCGTGTTAAGGGTGACATATGGAACACCCTAACATCTGTGAACTGATAATTTAATTAATTTTGGGAAATTTGATTTGGTCATGTAGTTGGTGATGCTGTTGTGGAGCTACTTTTATGTTGTTGTAACGGATCCTGGGGGTGTTCCACCAAATTGGAGGCCTGAAATTGATGAGGAGGGAGGCCAAGGAAACCCATTGGTGCAATCAGAATACGGTGGTGCAGGCCTAGTATCCAACCAATCTGTCATGGCTATTGACCCAGCAAATCAAAAAGTACGTTTCTGTCGGAAGTGCAACCAATATAAACCACCTCGTTGTCATCACTGTTCTGTTTGTAAGTATTTTCAAATTAGTTTATCTATTTTGAAAATTTTGATTGTGGTCTGGAAGATTCCTCATTTATCTGTGCATTGGTTTTAGGTGGGAGGTGTATTTTGAAAATGGACCATCATTGTGTGTGGGTGGTCAATTGTGTTGGAGCCTTGAATTACAAGTACTTCCTTCTTTTCTTGGTATGTTGGCTGCACTAATTTGGTATTGAAATCTCAAGTGCATATTGAGTACTTCAGTGGCATGATAAACAGTATCTACCAAACTAGGTGTATTACTTCATATTTGTTGATGTATTGCAGTTTTATACATTTCTCGAGACGACTCTTGTCACATTATCATTGTTGAAATATTTTATGGCATTTTTTACTGATCAAGAGATATCTGGAACGCTGGGAACTGTTGCAGCCAGTTTTATCACATTCGGTTAGTGTTTAGATAGTTATTCCGATTTGTTTTATGCAGGCTATCTTTTTCTTTTTCATAATTTCCTCCTTTCAATCTTGTTTTCAGTTTTGAACTTAGCATTTTCGTTGAGTGTTTTGGGCTTTATGATCATCCACCTATCATTGGTGGCAGCCAATACCACCACAATTGAGGTAATGAATTTTATTATTCAATTTTTTATGTTAAGTTGACAAGGCTTACTCTAGCATGTCTCATATGAGTTTCTTGATTGCCTCAGGCATATGAGAAGAAAAATACTCCCAAATGGCATTATGACCTTGGTCGGAAGAAAAACTTCGAACAGGTTTGGTTTTGCCTGTCCTTTTTTTCCTATTAGATAACCAGTATTATGGCATTCTGCTTTTATGATTCTTTTGTTAAATTCCTTGCTTTGCCTCTCTGTGTGGGTTGCACCCAACCATCGAAACAACTCTAGATGTGTGCTCTGTAGTTAGTTCAAGCACTGACGTCCACATGTTATATCAGCACTCTATGCTCACAACTCAATGCAGCATCTATTAAATGAAATATATGAACCTGGTTATGTTGGCAAACTGGTTTATTGTTACTCAATACTCAAGTTGTGCAGTCGAAGTGTTTATGCGAGTATCTCATTTATAAAACTGTACTCGGTTGGTGTAGTGAATTACCTATTTATTTCTCAGGTGTTTGGCACAGATAAGTGGTATTGGTTCATTCCTGCATATTCAGAGGAGGATTTAAGACGGATACCAGCTCTTCAGGGGATGGATTATCCAACAAGGCCCGAGTTGCATGCACTCCAGCAGTTATAAGTAACAATTGTATAGGATGGACAAACTTGCAGCTATTTCCTTTGTGTAAGGGCAGCTGGGATGTATTTCTTACTTGCAAGGTGCAGTTGTCCTTACCAGTTCTGCAACCTGCAGGCAGAAGTATCAGTTCAGGTTGTGCTTTAGCTTGGGAGACATCATCGTTTGAGTTTTGAGAGAGATTAATGAAGTGTCGTATATAGGTGATGTCTAGCATTCTGAACACCAATAATTAATTTTATACTCATTAAAATTTAGAAGGTGGGATCTGTGAGGATGCATAGACGCGTTAGTCGTTACATCTGTATAGTGGTGATGTATGTGCTTCATCATACATACTTTTTCTGTGTCATAGTTTTGTTTGCCTGACCTGGATTCCAGTGTGCCTTCTGAGGCTTGTTAATCCTGTATTATACAAAGCGATTCACCTGGACCATTTGATATCAAATGCATGTTGGAGATATTGTATAGATGAGCTAATTATTCAACATAGTAAATCTGAATCATTTGCAGCAGCAATTGACTATATGTCTGGAGTATTTGGTTGTTACCATTTTCTATTGCTTCTGAATAGAAGTTTCCTTTCAAAATATTTGAACAAATTTGTAAGTATGAATTATTTAGCGAGTTTATGTTTCTAAGTTATATTATAACAACATTTATCTTAAGACATTATTTTAGCCAATGAAATTCTTTTACAATGTAGAGATCCTTTATGAGAGCCCTTCTAATGAGACCCACTTTTCTAATAGAATACAGAACCTGTTTGTAGAAAAATTATACCTATATACCTAGCTATGGTCTTGAAAAATCACCATCTTCAGCATATGCTCTACAAGAATCACCTGCTCGGTTGCCACCTTTTTCATGAACTTTTTGTACTTGATTCACAAGAGTGGTGACTCCAACTTTTGTTGTCCGCCACTTTTGGCCAAGTTCTTTGCTCAACTTTGCAGCACCAGCTGAAGCTGAGTCTTTGAAACATGAGGCTGCACTGAGAAAGCTTCTGCCCCACTTGGAGGACGATGCGGCAGCTGGAGCATGGTTCCGTTTTGGTCCAGGACACTTGTGGTCAAGTCCAAATCGGTGATTCAAACAATGGTGTACCATGCAGTCCCTGCACTTGATTGTGTTCGAGAATGTTAACACCTCCCTGCATCCAGTAACACCACATTTTTTCTTCTTCTTCGTAGCTTTGTCATAACTCGGAGGGTCGCATTCATTGTTGACATGCCTCTCCCAAGTAATATTGGGATCTTCATCTGGAACTCGATGAACTCCTTTAGCACAGAACGGGCAAACGACAACGGTGACGTTGTGTCTGTCGCCCTTTGCACAGTTGTGTTCACTGCAGCTCCGGTGCTCCGAACAAAACACCTTGTTGCAACTGTCGCAGGTGAACGGCAAAAAATGGAACTGATGGCATTCAAGGAAGGAGCAATGCTTTCCAAGATCTGTCAATTCGGGAGTTCCCATCAAGAATCAATGAAAGGCAATAACAACAACAAGAGAGGAAGCTTGGAGACGAATGGCGAATCTTTAAGCTACGGCAAAACTTGTATTTGTGCGGAGACTCGTATATATAACCAGTACATTGCATTTCGTTAAGTACAAATCGTTTATAGATTCGGCCAAGTAATCACTACCGGAATAGGAGTCACAGAACCGAGCCTAGGTTTTTTCTATTTTAATCAGGACACGCGTCGCGAATGAGGAAAGGGCAGCTGAACATATGGGACTGGGACACGTGTCAGACTTGGTTACTACTAGAACCTTCGATCACTTGTACTTTCCTCTCATCTCATTTTCTGATTGAGACCACGAATTGGGAAACCCTTTCGTGCTCAGGCGATTAGGGTTTTCTCTGCTTCGGTTCTTCAATTCAATCCAGGTATGAATTGATCTCCAATTTCCTACGTTTCTTATCTTGCTTCGCTAGAATTGATGATCAACGAAATAAGCTGAATTTGCTGTATTAATTGTTATCATTTTGCTTTACATGGCCTTGCTTGCTTTGGGTTTTGTTATAGAATTGAGAAGTCATTTGATCAATTCAGTCTTCAATTTGTTTGTGGAACTTATAATTTGACTATGAAGTTTAGGGGTTGAGTTTTGATTGTTTTGTATTTTCAGGGATTGAAGTGATTAGAAAATGCAAGGGGGAAGAGGTGGTGGTGGGCATGGTGGGAGGGGTCCTTTTGATTTCAATGATCCCTTTGCTGGCTTTGGGGGCCAGGGGAATATGATGTCTAGCTTTTTCGGAGGGAGGGATCCGTTTGATGATCCTTTCTTTACTCGCCCATTCGGAGGAATGTTTGAATCAGGCTTTCCGGGTATGGGTGGCGGTATGTTTCCGGGAATGGCTGGTGGTATGTTTCCTGGAATCGGTGGCGGCATGTTTCCTGGAATGGGTCCTGGTATGAATGGAGGTATGTTCTCGGGAATGCGGCCGACGGGGTTTATTGAGAATCAGGCTCAGGCTCTGGAGCCACAGATATCTAGGGGTCCAATCATTGAGGAACTAGACTCTGATAATGAAGAAGAAGAGGGTAAAAATGAGAAGAAGGAAAATCCAAGAAAACGTGGTGGGCCAAGTAATGATCCTTATGTTGAGTACCCTGATGATGCAGTTGAAGGTAGAGTTGTGTAGCTGATTGGTTACTACTGTCTTGCTGTTTATTCGTTGTCTTTTGTTCTAGTATAGAAATTCAAATCAAGAGTAATGAATCAGCTTGGCTTTCCTTCAATTTGCAGAGAAGAAGAGCAAGCATTTGCTGTTGAGAGAGAACTTTGATCGATTTGGTTCTGTGCAATCGCAGCCTCAAGCTCATAGCTACACATTTCAGAGCTCCAGTGTCACTTATGGTGGTGCTAATGGTGCATATTATACTTCGTCCAAGACAAGAAGGATGGGGAATGATGGGGTTAGTAATTGTGGAAGATTCATAATGCATTTTATTTTCTTCTATGTGAAATTTTTTTATATTTCTTTTGTGTCTTGGTGGTTCTTTTTGTAATTAGCCCTTATTGGATGACCAGGTTGCTTTTGAAGAAAGCAAGGAAGCTGATACTTCTTCTGGGAAAGCCACACACAGGGTAGTTAAGGGGCTCCACAATAAGGTTAATTGGCACCACCTATATCTGCCATTTCTCTCTACTGTTTGGAGTTAAAGCATGGATTATCAAATTCATGTTGTCAGTCTTCTTACATTAAAAGTTCTCTTTTTAGGGCCATTCAATTACTAGGAAGCTCAAAACTGATGGTAAGGTAGATACAATGCAGACTCTGCATAACCTTGATGAAGGTATTTATATTCAACAGTCTGTGCACAAGGTTTATGGAAGTTGTTTAGTACATAGATATTAGAGACTAATTCGGCTGCTGGATTTTAGACGAGCTTTCTGGTTTTGAACAAGCATGGAAGGGAGCTGCTCAAAAACATATGCCTGGATTGAATGATCAGTTTGCTGGTTATGAAAGGCTAGGTGAGTTTATACATTATGTTTTCACTCTGAGGTGCTATCATACATGAATTGCAGCAGTAACCAAATATATTGTTATCAGTGTAGTGATTGTTTAATACTCTTTGTATATTATTCAAAAAAAAAAAAAATGGTTGTCATGATGAACTTCTGTGTAATGCATAATCATGGTAAACTTTGGCCGGTCTTACCACCAAGTTTATCAAGAGTCACTGGTGTTTGCTCCTCATGATGTCTTCAAAAGTCCCACAGATTTTATTGTCCTTGTGTATACCTGTTAGCCATGTTCTTAAAAATCACAACTTCTGTTTACCTGCTAGCCATGCTCAGGGAAAATTTAAGTTGTGATATATGCATTTTGCCGCATGTGATGGTGCCGAGGCCATATGTTAATTGTGAGTCTGCATTTGCTTATATGTATGTAATTATTACTTGTTAGGTGGTGTTAATTTTTGGGGGTATGGAACTTATTGGTAGGTGCAGAAGTATGGTTTGCATAATTATACTAGGGAAATAGTGAACTTGGTCTAAAATCTAAATATGTATCTTAACTGTTAAATGGATGTCATGGACCAAGCTTTAACGAATGCAGGACTTTTTGCTGATTTGTTATCGATTTGCATTATGTTAATTGTTTTTCCTTTTCTTTATTCTAGGAACTCGCGGCAGCCGACATGGGCAGGCCAGTCAGGGAGGTTGGGCACTTCCTAGCAACGAGCTCCTACAGAACTCGGGAAATATGATAGCAGATGGTCAAGGCAAGGCTGTACCTTATCAGTCGCAGCAGTTCGGTAATATGAGAGCAGATGGTAGAGACAGAAGTAATTCTTCCAGTGGGAGAGCAAAGGATTAAAGCTAGGACTGTGGAGCTCAATGTGCCGGTCTTTTTGGCCGTCTTAGGAGTACATTGTTTGGCTACATGTTGGAGAATGCTGATTTGAGGTATTGGTAGAAGGTTGTCAGCTGTTAGTAAAGCACATGCTGTGTTTAGTCTCTATCGTTTCTATCCGATTCTGACAATGCTCTCTAGTCATATGTCAATTGGATGCCTATAACTCTAAGAGTACTCTTATGTCCAATGGGTTCCATAACTGGGATGATTCGCAGTTTCTCATGTGTGTTTAACCTAGTCATCTTGTGCATTATTGCATGTTTCCAACAGAAAAGCCATCATCTAATATAATGATCTGTCATCAAAACAGACAAGATATATGTATTCATAGCTTATAGTGTTATCAAATAACATGCCAGATTATCTGGCTGGAGGTAAATGAATGGCAGCCAAGATACACAACAAAACAGAACGTATCAGATTTCAGAATTCAGAATGCTACAGTCGGAGTAAAATCAAATTTGAAATGCTGAAGGAGCATCATCATCCGCGCCTACCCTGATGCTTCTTGCCTGGTATGGGATTATCAAAATCTTCACCTCCAAGATGTGTATGTCCGGCAGTAGCTTTAACCTCAAAAACTCCCTCTTCAATTCTGAGAAGTGAAACATCAAAAGTACCACCACCAAGATAAAAAATAAGAACACTCTTTCCACCATCAATGGATCCCAGTTTGTCAAGACCATAGGCAATGGCAGCTGCTGTTGGCTCATTAAGAATCCGCAGAACATTCATACCCGCAATTGCACCAACATCTTTTGTTGCTTTACGCTGAAGATCATTAAAGTATGCCGGGACAATTATGACAACATTCTTAACTGTCAATCCGATGTAGGCCTCTGCTATTTCTCGCATTTTAACAAGAACCATTGAAGAAATCTCCTCGGCTGTAAACTGCTTCACTTCATTCTTGTAGTTAACCACAATCACTGGCTTGTCCTCCACATCACGAACCTTGAAAGGCCAAAATTTCATGTCACTCTTAACAGAGGCATCCTTGAATATCCTACCAATCAAGCGCTTTGCATCTAAAACAATACAAAAGAAACCATTAGTTGGTTACCAGACTCAGACAGTTGGTTATATCGATTAGTTATTCGCAGGTTGTGAGTATATGCAGTCCATGAGCGAAAACCTTGATATGCAGGCCCTAAGTTAATAATTACATATAGCATAATATGCATATTACATGAAGCACATCAACTTTATCATTGTACTTGATTACCAGGGTTAGACGCAAGTATTATTGAAACCACAAAATCATACAAGTTCATGAAACTGCTTTGAGTATATAAAGAACTTACCGAAAACACTGTTGATCGGGTTCAGGGAGGCTTGGTTCTTGGCGGCATCACCAATCAAACGTCGAGTGTCCGTAAAAGCAACATAAGACGGCGTCGTTCGGTTGTCCTGGTCATTGGTTATGATCTCAACGCGACCGTGTTGCCAGACACCAACGCAGGAGTAAGTTGTTCCTAGGTCGATACCAATAGCTGGACCCTCGCCTCCTGTTATAGCCAGAGCCATCTTGTATATGGTGAAAAGCTTCAACAAAGAAGAAACCTGCTATTGCGTATCTGTGTATAAGGACTGTATATATGAGATTTGAGCAATCGATGCAGCATGTACTCCTATTACATTTAGGATATCAAATATATTCCCCTAATACATTCAGCATATCAAACATATTCCCCTAATACATTCTGGATATCAAATATATTCATAATTGACATAAATCACATAATTATAACTCAATGTTGGAACAAACCTAATGAAATTAAAACTTGACTCCAAATATACAAAGCGAAATGCTATTCCAAATCGAAACACACCTCATATTCCTAGCAAAACTTTTTGTAAATCATTATCTTGCTTCTGCGAACAAAATTCTAGCTATAACATTTTTCATACGATACAAGGTAAAGAAGTTTCTCTAGGAGCTCCATTTCGGCTGTTTTTTTTTTTTTTTTTTTTTAAATTTATCATCATATTAATTTAACTTAAATAATTCTGTGTTTGTTTGGTTGTTGGGTTTTAATTCTGTGTTTGTTAATACTTAATAATTGTTTTTTCTTTTTAAGAAAAAAAATAAATAAATATAAATAACTCTGTGTTTGTTATTAGCCATATTATTCACTCACACTAAAACCCAGACCCCAAATTTCAGTTAGAAGCAGAGTGAATTGAACACCACCGAAAATCGAACCACACTGCATAAAATCGGTTAGGCTTTTCTTCTTCACAACAACAACAATGGCGGTTCTCAGAGCCACGACGAACATGATGCTCCGTCATTTCTCGCAGCCATCCATGTCCTTCTTACCTTCAAGCCCCACCGCTCTGCTTCGCTCCACCGCCGGACTGAGCATCCGGTGCGCCGCGTCGTCAAGCTCCGGCGACGGCGGTCAAAAGGTCTCCGCTCGTCTCTCTCAGGTCAACCAGCTCTTGCAAGAAGCCGAGGAGCGCGCTCTCTCCAACGATGGCCTCCCCACCCCTAAAATCTCATTAGGTTTGTTCCATTACACTTCGCTCTTTAGGTTTTAGCTCATTTTCTCGTCGAAGTTTTAGTTCTTGTTGTAGAAGCTCTCTTGATATTTTTTATGAACTAGTATATATTAAGAGTGATTCAACTGAATTGAGTGGGTTAGTGAGTAATTGCGTTTTTGATTGGTTTAATTTGGAAGAAATTGTGTAGATTAGTATGGAACTGTGTGCTTGATATGAAATTCTTGAATTGAGTTTCTTGTTTTGTGTCAAGATCATGTGACTGTGAGTTTTGCGAGAAGTGGAGGACCTGGAGGACAGAATGTGAACAAATGTATGTGAACTTCTCTCTTTTTTGAATTTTCTATGCCTCTGATTTGGTTATGATCGAGTTTTTATGTCGTTGTTGTATTGGTTGTACAGTGAACACCAAGGTGGATATGCGGTTCAATGTTAAAAAGGCGTATTGGCTGAGTGACAGGATCAAGGAGAGGATTCTGCAAATGGTTTGTTGCTATCATTTCTTATGCTTTGTGATTTTGTCTTGTTAAGGGAAACTGAGATCATTATGTTTGTAAGACTGAGGGTAGTATTCATTACTAAGTGGTTATAGATAAATTAAAGGATAAAAGTAGTAGCTGCTGTATGCTTAGAAACACAAGAGGGACCTGGAGGAACTAGAATATCACTAATTTGAAGAAAGTTATTATTACTCTGATGTAATGGTTTTAACCTGACGAATGCGTATCTATCCATTTCAATGGTGATTGGAGTTCTCTAGATTTTGTGGTGCGTGCCCATGTTTACAACATCTGCAGCCAAAGGTGTTTCATACCTTCAAAATACATATGCCAACTTTGGGGGAATTCCGGGGAGTGAGAGGTAGAGTGAAGGGCATAGAATAGGGCATTCAGGAACTGTAATGCAGACTTGATGTTTTATGCGTAAAATATCTTTACTGTGAATGTCATCTATCTGTTGTGAATGATTGACCAGACCGTCTTTCTGTGTTCCTAGTCAATTTCTTTGCCTTGTTTGAACAGGAGAAGAATCGAATCAACAAGGATGGGGAGCTTGTGATTTCTTCAACCAGGACTCGCACACAGAAGTAAGTTTCATCCTCTTCTCTTTATGTGATACTTACTCTCATATTTTCCCCTATGTATATGGTTTGATACAACCGTTTTTCTCTAGGGGTAACATTGAAGATGCTCTCGAGAAACTTCAGGTACCAAACATCAATGTCTAACTTCAATGTCCTGGGAAATGGTAAATTATGGCTACTGCTTTGATGCTTGAACATAAGATGATTGGCTCAATTTGAGGGGAAAGAGGTTTTCCTTAGCTTTCGTCATTCCCCAACTGAGTCTAATAAATTAGTGAAACAGGCAATTATTGATGCCGCTTCATATGTTCCACCTCCTCCTTCAGAAGAGCAAAAGAAGAAGATTGCTAAGATGTGAGAGCCTAACTGTCTTTGCAATTTTTTCCCATACCTTTTACACTGTACCTGGTACTGTATATTTTCGTTGTGGTCTGGACGTGAGCTCTGATTTTTTAATGAGAGTTTGCAGGGCTGCTATTGGAGAGCAGAAACGCCTCAAAAGCAAGAAGGTACTTTCAGACAAGAAGGCATTTAGAAGAACTCGTGACAGTTGGGACTGACTGATCCATGCCGTGTGGTCCTCTTAATATGGGAAGTTTGTATATGTGAGTGCACTCTCTCCTCCTCACAATTTAGTATTTTATCATTCATTAAGTTGCTACTATCTTACTTTGTTTAGTATATCTGATCTGCCCTGCATGTTTGAAATTTTGATTCATGTAGAGGCCAACCCCTTTTAATTCCAAGATTATATGGAGAAACAATTCAAGTGATGGAGAAACAAATCACGAGTTAGGAAGACACTGTTCACGAATAATGGTGAGAAATGAAAATACCAGATTGTTCCACAGAAAAGTTTCTTTTGATGTAAAGGTTCTTAAACAGCGAACAGGATGATAGTTGTTGCCTTGTTGGTTATACTTGCTCAGACCTACCTCTTTTGATTACGTTGTCTGAAAGAGGATGTCATAGGGCTTCCATTTGCTTTCAAGAGCTTCATTAGCTACTGAATTGTAAAATTCTGGTGCGTGTTTTACGTCTAAGGATGGGACCTGAAATTCTGCTTAATAGTGACCTTAGTTCATTGTCAGGGTAATACGTATTAGTTGGTTTGTTTCTGTATCTCAATTCTGATTTCTGAATTGATTTTTAAAATAGTCCTGTGGTTATTGGTTTTGAAGAATAAGAAATTTCTGATTCATTTCCTTAATAAATTTATATACCCTGTATCATAATAAATTTATATACCCTTTATCATCAAAGACAAGTCTTTGGGGAAAAAAACTATTTGGTACAAAGACAAGTTTATGTACATTGTATCATCAAAGCTAAGGAAAAAAAGAATAATATAATATTCCCCACCCAGAAATATTTTACTTTCTGATTACATGTTCCTCCCCAGATTGTTGATCATAGTGTTTGATCCATCTCTTCTTCTCTACTTTGCTCGACCCCGACCCTGAATTCCCTCCACTGCTGGATACATGAGCCATATCTAACCCTTTCCCTACAGGCAAGAACACAGTCCGAACCACCCGCCTTGATCCACAATCAACAACACTCCTCCATCTGAACCCAGAATCGCTTTTTGAATTCGCATTCTTGCAAACCAAAACCGCACCACTCTGGTTCAACCTAGCCTGCCGTAGAACCCTAGCATAGTCTTTCCGCTTGCAATCCACAACCATGAAATCTATTCCCACAAGCTGAGACATGACCTCCTCTGGCTCACCAACAAGCACTTCTGGATTCATGCCTGCTGCTTCTTTCATGGCCATGATGAACTCCGACCTTGCATTCTCGTCCGGGACTACACACACGTGCCTCCCGCACGTGTGCCGGCTAGCGATTTCGAGGCCAATGCTGGTGGCAATTGCCCCTCCTTGTGACCATGTCTCGACTATCAACTGGGCATTCCAGCCTGCTGCCATGGCTGAAACCAGCTCCGTCACCCCAGATTCATTCAAAACTTGGCACTGCAACAAAAACCCAGATCAAATCAATCAAAAAAACCCAAAACCTAGATCAAATTTATCAAAAAAAGGAAGGGATGCAATTGCTTACAGATCGAACGGTGTCGATGTAGGCTTTAGTGGCCGTGTCGGGGGACCAAATCAGCTTCATTTTTTCTCAACCTTGGCTCTGGGATTCTTCTTTCGCTTATATGAGGGGGTCCTGTTTGATTTGGTGAAATGGGTTTTTGTTTGAAACGGTGGGGGGGTTTTGGTTTTGAAGATGTGCTTTTCTTTGGTGGCAAGCTATGGAAATGTGGTTTATGGGAATGGAGGAGCAGTTCGAGTTGGCCTTTTTATCCCACAAGAGTCTAGAAGAGAGAAAAAGAGGGAGAGACAGCAAAAGGTCCCCGTTGACCGTTGACTTTGTTGTGGCACCCACTGCCGCGCCTGACGAACGTGTGGGATTTGGATTACTGCGTGTGATAATCTGCTGGTGTTGTTGGGCACCAACCTGGTTTTTAGTGGCTTTTCTATATTGAGCCGCTTTTGATAGAATTCACAGGTTGGAAGATAAATATTGCAATTTCACATGTTCAGTAAGTAGAGAAACGTTTTGCTAAAATTTTGGATGTTAAACTGACGCGATGGTTTTCGAATAATAGTATAGTTTTAGACAGTGGCGGAACCAGAAAAAACATAATGGGAGGGCCAAATTAAGTATTATTGAAAGTAAATTTTAGATTTTAATAGACTCAATTATGAGAAAACATTTACTTCCGGGGGGCCATGGCCATGCTGGTCCTTTTTACGTTCCGTCATTGGTTTTAGAGTATCTGATCTCATATTTGTGCGGACAATGCTAGTTCAACCAATAATGAGGCGTTTGTTACCTTTGCATTATATACTTCATACAACCATAAGGTTTGAAATCACATGATATGACCACATATGTAAGTAATAAAGTGATTCTATTAGAAATGAAAATGTTGAAGTGTGATAAGGCTACTCGAGAATAAATTAAATGACGACAATTTAACAAATAAAACAGGTTGACATATAATTTTTATATCTCACCCAAATCTACAACAATTTGTGAAAACAATGTGTTTTGAAACCGGCAAACCGCCCACTGATTTTATTATTATATTTTGTTTTTTTGCTTTAACCAAAGCTGTATCTCCCTAATCCCTGATTTTCTCCCTGTAAATGATGGCTGCCCCATTAAACCCGAATGCTTGCCTGCAGTCTTTCTTATCACAAACCTAGTTTTCATATGCGAAACCAAAAGTCCATTCTTGTACGGCAACAAAAAGCTATTTTTGTCAATTAAGAAAATACCATGTTGATAAAACCAAATCATCATCAGGTGTTGAATATCGAATTCGATTGCAATTGTTTTTATAATTTTCAACTCTACTGTAGCCACCCAAACTTTCTTAATTCATTTGACACTCTCTAAAATAAGAAAAACGAAAGAATATATACCAAGTTGCATCAGTGATTATGTATTTGAGTTTAAGGTCAGTTGCATGTGTTTACCTCCATCCTCCACCTTCTTTTGACGTCAATCTTTATCAGTTAACGCTTATTGGATGGTGTGGCCGCCACGTCACTACTGACCAGTTCTCTTGCTTGCTATATATCATCGTTTGTTTCCATTTTTGGTCCTCGTGTTAGGTTTTTAGGGTTTTGCAGAGGGGTAACTACCCTCAGGGAAGAAAACTGTTACAAGGTTATTACATCACGAGGCTGAGAGACTTCTAAAATCCGTAGCCAAAATTTGCTCTCTTTCACACGTTAATTGTGATCGTCATTCATACGTTTAAATTCATTATCACTTGCATTGAGATTCGAGTTTTACTTCCCGGGACACAGTTGCATAAGCTAAAAACAATAAGGCAGTTAAAAGCGAGTAAAATGTTAACAGTTAAAAGAACCTAATACAATAAGGCAGGCGTGTTAAAAATGTTTGCACTCTTTAAGAGTGCGCGCGCAAGAAATTAACTGCACAAATTAATTAAGGAAGCTGCAATGAAGGCCATGCACATTGCAGCCTTCTACCTTATGTCTATGCATGATGAGCTTATGGATTCATATCTATTTTCTATTTCCGGATAACTATATATGCAGCAATAATATGTCACGGATCGATGTTATATTAATTATGACTAAGGGTATGATACTACGTTATTTGACAATGGTATGATCGATACTAATCTAGGGTTCGTAAGAGTTTCCGCGCACAACCAAACCATTTTCATTTTGAAACAACAAGTACGTATCATGGAACTGCGATCGTTGGGTCATTTTCAAGCTAAAAGGATATATATGCAGGAATATGTAAGAAGTTGCCTCCGACGGACGTCAAGTCGTGACTCCTTTTGGATGGGGCTGCATATTTCTTTCCACAGTTTCTTGACATCTTCCAATATAGATTGGTATAAAGTTGGCTACATCTAATATGGTGATCATGGTTCGGTGAACTTTCCCTTAATTTTATAACTAATTAAACAACCATTAAACAATAGGATGCAAATGTGGAATGGATTAGCGCTACTATACTTTACTTACATAACCAAATCAAATATACGATTCTGTTAAGCGTAATAGCTAATTATCTATTAGTGATACTCTTGTTAGTCAACCCTAGCTTGTAATAGTTCGATTGCAGCCTCTACTAATTTGGTCAACTTAAAACGTGATTTTGATTTTGGTACATGAATGAATGCATATACGTACAGTCCGCGTGGAAGTCTTATCTTTCAATACATGTATACAAGTCATACGTACCCATTACTATTGAAATTCAATATGAACAAACTACAAACCTCCGAGCAATTGGCATGGATAAATATTCGAAGATAAAAGATATCTTTGTAATATACAACACAATGGAGTACGTATATATTGAACTCTTTTATGTACTCATATGAGAAGCATCATTTTGAGTTTCAATAAAGGGTATTGATATAGGGCCTTAAAAATTTAGGCCTCAAAGACCTCAATTCTACGTGTCATGTCTTGTCACATAGGCACATCACATTTTTAAATTAAATTAAGTTATGTCATTTTTAAATAAATGACGATCATATCGTCTATGAATTCAATTTATTAATTATGGTTTATTACCTATTCAATCACTAGATTTCACAAGTGTTGGGGTGATTTTGTACAGAGGCTGCAATGATGGATTAAATAGCTATATTTATAGGGATAATGACCAATTGCACAAAAAAAGGCAAAAAATTGCTCATTTCAATGTTATATGTCCAGATGAATGAATCTTACAGTGTGTTTGGATGAGAACATTATGAAATCCATGGAAATTTATAATTGATGGCATCTTGAATTCCATCAATTTGAAATTCATCAATTACAAATTCTATTGTTTGGTTATATTTATATGGAATTTGAAGTGTGTTATAGATTAAGAAAGTTTTTTAAATAATTAATAAAATATAAAAAGTCTTATTTTAGAAAGATAATTAAACACTGCAAAAGAATTTGTAATGACACATATTTTGTGAGAAATTCAAGAGAGGAATTTAAACAATGAATTCATTCGTTTTCTTTTCCACATAAATTTAGAATTGGGAGCTTCTATTCATACCTCTAGAAACGGTACTTGGATCTCCCTCTTTTTCCAAGTTAGTATTGACTTTATTAAGCCATGTGAAATTACCGTTTTATTATATTTTCAAAAACATTTTGTAATTTTTTTTTTTACAAATGGGAAAGAGAAAACATATAATATATTTCCATATCCATTCCATTTTTATTCTATTTAATTTTTTTCCAAACTGATCTTAAGGAGGAACAAAGATAATATCTTCTAATTAAGGCTAAAATTCAATGGAGAACTCAAAGCTAATTGTATAGTTTATCAATGGATTAGCACACCCATGATATTTGAGTAAATTCACAAGCAAACAAAGTAAAGTGACAAACTATGTAATCAACCCAAAAACTCAGATTTCCTCAACAAAGAAGAAAAAATAGAATAAAGACCCAGATGATAATCTTTGTCTATTGAAAATAGATCGAGAGAAAAAAAATGAAATTTCGGATCATTAGAGCAATAGATTTGCCTGATTTGGGATGAATTTTCAAAGTAAAATATAATTAATAAACTTTCAAAAATTGAAACATGTTTAATTACCGATTTTGGAGTTGTGAACTTAATATTCTATAAGGAAATTCTTTTAATTGATTTAATTAGATTTTTGGTATTTTGGGAAAATTAGGGAGGTGTAAATGACATTTTGGTTCTTGTAAAAAGTAAATTGGAGGTCTATTAAGTAAGGAGGTTCAAGTGCCATTTTTGGAGGTATGAATAGAAGCTCCTTTTAGAATTTCCTATTTGATAATGCCAAATGACGGAATTGGCTTTTAGAAATTATAAAATCGTCACTTTCAATTAAATTCCTCCGAATTTTTCCTTATCCAAACACACTCTTAGTGAAATTACATTTTTACCCTAGACTATTACTATCTAATATCCTCATTCTCCTCCTTTCTAACAAACAGACCCTCTCTCTCTCTCTCTCTCTCTCTCTCTCTCTCTCTCTCTCTCTCTCTCTCTCAAACTTTGACCGAAACCCTAACCACCACCACAAACCATGACGTCATCGGCGATCGTCTCTCTCTCTCTCTCTCTCAAACTTTGACCGAAACTCTAACCACCACCACAAACCATGACGTCATCGGCGATCGTCCTCCCCATCCTCTTCATCCTCGCCGCCACTTTGCTCTTCTACTACTACCTCCGCCACCGCCTTCGATCACTTCCTCTCCGTCATCGAGGTGCCGCTCTAGAGCTCACACTCTTCTTTCCGGCAAGTATCTTCGGCGCCTCCTCCCTCCTTCTCCGGCGACCACCTCCTCCCACGGTTCAAGTTCTCCGAGTCCGACGTGATGCGCCCCGGGGCCGTCACCGTCACCAGCGACTGCGGGATCTGCTTATCGGAGTTCAAACCGGACCACCACCTCCGCCTCCACGCCTTCCACGTCGACCGCATCGACACGTGGCTGGTGGGCTTCAACTAAGAGATACGGTGTTGCCGGGTCACGACGGTGGAGAAGAGGATGAGATCATTGATGTCGTCATCGGAGAGCATCGTCTGGGAACCGGCTACCGGAGGCGGTGATCTAGGAACCGGCCACCGGAGGCGGTGTTTGCCGATGTAAGGAGTACTTGGGTCTGGTTCCTCCCAATACAAGCTGGTGGGCTTTGGCTTCATGAGATAAGATTCTGGGCTTGGGCCTCAGCTTGGGTCAGCAAGTTACCATAAGAATTGCAGGTATTACTAAATGTCAGTAAGTTTCTTACTGGGGGTCAGTAATATTATTACTGGGGTCAGTAATCATCTTACTGGGTGTCAATAATCATCTTATTGGGGGTCAGTAACCTGGATACTTGGAGCCAGTCAGTAATCATCTTACTGGAATCTTGTATGAATTGTGTTATATGATATGTCTCTTAAGTAAGAAGTATGTAAGACCTCATTTATTTGGATTTGGAATCCCTTTTGGAATTGTGATATGTGTTATATGATGTTACTTAGTTTTATTTGAAAAAAATCAGTAATTGTTTACAAGAAGTCAGCAAAGTTGCATACTGAGGGTCAGTAATCATCTTACTGGGGGTCAGTATTCATCTTATTGTGAGTCAGTAACCTGATTATTGAGAGTCAGTAACATGCTTACTGAAATCTGTAAGTGCTTACTGGGGGTCAGTTCCCTGATTACTGAGAGTCAGTAACATGCTTAAAGTCAGAGTTAGTAATTTAATATTGAAAAAAAAAATCCAGAAAAAAAAAATATAAAAAAATTAGAGACCGGAATCTGGCAACTCCAGTGACCGGCCATGGGACACCGGCGGAGTTGGGTGACCTTTCGGCAAACTTTCTCTATCTTCCACTTTCTCAGCACGTTATAATTTAAAAATTTGTTAGATAGGGCAGAAGGGTAAAAAAGGAAGAAAAAAAATTAAAATATACTAGAATTGAAATGGGTAATTAATAAGAGTGGTTACCTTATGTTTAATAGGGGAAGAAACTAAGATGATCATTGAAATGAGTAATGAGGAGTAGCACTAAATGAACATTTTATAATATTTATATATCTCCTATGTTTTCCTCTCTGAGTTCAAGACTGGGTCCAAAGCTTCAAACAGCTTTGTAGTGTTTCCCCATCTCTCCCTGCAGTGATATTGCCCTGCTGCGGGGTAATGATCTTTATGCCTATATAGTTTGGACTTTTGATAACAGAAAGAACATGAAGAGGCTTGCAAGAAGACATGTGGCGTGGGAGCTAGAAGCATGAGTTGCAAAAAGATGAGATGCTTGCTGCGGGAAAATGGTGTCATCTGCTGCGGTGAGCAAATGAAGGAATTTGGTGGTGGTAACTTGGTTTAAGGTTGTTTGGTGTTTGAGCATGGTATTGGATTGAAAGCTGGGATGTTTGGCTGGCTTGAGGTTGTGATCTATTTGATTGAAGGTTGTAAGTGGTTGCCCGAAAGTTATGTTTTTGCTGCCCGGAAGTTGGCCATTGCAGGAAGAGGAATACTTAGTTTATATACAACAAAAAAGTGGAAAGCTATAGAGAACTTGGAGTAAATATACAGTGTTGAGATCAAATCTATATTGCTACAAAACAAGGACTAGGCTTGCTTGTGATGCTTCATAGAAAAAGAACTTAAAACATGGAGTTGTGTCTGTACTATTTTGCTTGAAGTATGAGATTTGAGTGGTGATTTCTAGGGTAAAGTTTCTAGTCTCAAATGGATTGATGGAAAAGATCTGAAAGAAAGTGTCGTATCTCATTGGGAAGAATTGCATATTGTTCTTGGGATAGCAAAGGTAGAACTAAATACAAAGAAAAAGAAAACTGTGACTAACATGGTATTTAGAGTAGAAGAAGAAAAAGAAGATGTTAGCGGTAGCAAGAACCAAGCTACCAGCCCACAGACCCATACCAAGGGCCGGGACGAAAGCCCATGTATCCATGCCCAAGGCCCGACCAACAAACGACCATCAGGAAGTGGGACAATCGATGGAGGAAGCCCACAAAGGGCGACCCAGAAGTGTTCAAATATGCAGAAGGAGTCTTGTCTCACATCGAAAGATAGGTCCAGCTCTGGGACCTGGGAGCTTATATAATAGCTCAGCAACTTTCCTTATATGGTAATCAACCAATCCCAAGCTTAATACTTTCTATTATCAACTATCATTATTCCTCACCGTACTGACTTAAGCATCGGAGTAGAATTGATTGGCCCCAACCGGTCTTTCCTAGTAAGCAGGATTATAACAGGAGAAGGTCAACCTAGAGTTCACCGGTATCTGCGAGTCTACGGATTCAGACAGAAACAGAAGAGCTACAGCAGGGTAAAAGATAATAATATCAGTGTGTTGCTGGAATAGCTAAGTGCTTAACAACTTGGCTAGGTGATTGTGTTTAAGCTTATGGCAAGAGTTTGAGTTTTCTCATCTTTGCATGCCCATGTAAAGATTAAGATTATTAGGCCTACATTTTGGTCCCAAGTCCAAAATAAGCAATAATAGAAAATCTAGAACGGGCCTCATGTACTCTCGTTACCTTTCACACCATACTCGATCTTGTAAGCCCCAAGAGCGTGATCGTGGCTTGGGTCCACATGCATGGCATGATCGTTCTGATAAGTGTATAACTATCATCTTTTCACGTATAGTTTGCTTGTGCATTTTCTTATTGGGCTTGGAAAGTGTGTACCGGCATGTTCATGCTATTTTGGGTATTAACAATAAGTATTTCTTTTAGAAAAATTATATATATAAACTTTTTTTGGCTGAATTATATATGTTGGACGATTTTTGATATGAGTATATATATATATATATATATATATATATATATATATATATATATATATATATATATTGTTTTTATCCAGAGCGAACTTTTACTCTGAAAATTAACGTGTGAAGTTCATTTTTTGACACACTTTTCGGTCATATTTTCACATCTCCACCGTTCAGATGTTTGAACCTATTGTATAGATCATTTCTGCAAAATTTCATCTAATTTGGTTACCATTAAGGTATCGAAACTATATTAAATCAATGAACAAACCGAATATGTCAAACTTGAACTGTTCGTGTAAATCATCATAAAAAAGATAATCTATACATTAGATTTTAACATCTGAACGGTGGAAATGTGAAAATATGACCGAAAAGTGTGTCAAAAAAGGAATTTCGCACGTTAACTTCAGAGCGAAGGTTCGCTCTGGATAGAAACTGTATATATATATATATATATATATATATATATATATATGAATTCACTTTTTTGAAATATTATAATTTTAAAAATCTATGTATTTTCACATTATATTTTAGTGTTTAAATCTAGGTATGAGTATAATAAAAAACATATAAATATATATTTGTGTTTTTTTATAGAAGAAAATATAAATAATCTAAAGCCATTAGATTTGTGAAGGATATGATTGTCTTTCACACAAAAATGACGTGGCGTGATTTTGTTTAAAAATGTGATGTATGTGATAAGGCATGACGCATAAGATTGAGGCATTTGAGGCCTAATTTTTTAAGGCCAATAATTATTTTATTTTTTCTAATTAGTAATGTGTTTAGATGATAATGCATGCCACCTAAAATTGAGGCCACAAATTTTAGGCCTCAATAAGGCCTCCGAATCATTTTCTTATTTTTCTAGATAAGTTAGAGATGAAGAGAAAATTTCTGAGAGTTGAACCTAGAGAATCCACCAACATCCGTAAGGGCATCTCCAACAATGAGTTAAAAACCCATACCCATACCCAAAACCCAAAAAATTTCATCTCCAACCGTTAAAACCCATACCCATATTTGGGTTCCTACCCCAAACCCGACTCAAATCTGGGACTTTTTGAAGACGGAAACTCATTTAAGCTTGGCGGGACCCGCATCTGAGCAGCCACCAGAGAGCCTGTCGCGCGACGCGCCTCATCCATAGCCTGAAGCCATACGCGCACTAGACCACAACACGAGCGGGAGAGAGGGACGCGCCTCCCTGACGTAAGCACGCTGGCGTCATCAATCTCCAACTAGCCGTTGTGGGCTTGCTACAATCTGACGGCCCAGATCGATCCAAACTAAAAAAATGGCCGTTGAAAAATCAGAAAAAATAGGAAAATGAAAAAAATAGCTTAAAAACTTAAAACAACTAGGAAAAAAAAATGAAAAATATAGAAAATATTTTTTGCCCGTTGGAATAGTGAAATTTACAAAATCTATAAATACTTCTCATCTTCTTCATAGTCTTACACTCCAAATCTTCTCTCATCTCCTTGCAAAGTCTTTATTTTCACAATTGTTCTTCATCTAGCAAGTTTTCAATTTTTTTTTCTTTCAAAAATGGCCACCATCAAAGTTAGAGGAGAAGCTTGGAAAAGCCCAAAGATGTAGCGTTGTGTATGGCAGTGGTTGCCATTGGTGAAGATGGAGACAAGGCTACCAATCAAGAGAAGAAAAAACTATGGGATCGTATATGGGAAGTGTACGAAACTTGCAAGCCCGTCGGTTCGGTTGTTAGGTCGGGAGGAGGGTGTGAAGCTCATTGGAGAAAGATTAGACCGGCTTGCACAAGTTGGCGTCAAGCTCTTACCCTTGCGGCGGCCGCCCACGCAAGTGGTGAAAATGCCACTGACTTGGTAATTTGTTTTTTTTTTTTAACTAATTTTGTTTTTATTTAATATTAATGTGCATAAATTTGAATATTGATCTCATGTTTCGTTTAAGTGTAGTTTTACAATTAATATTTACTTTGTTGCTTAATCAGTAGGTTCATATATGTGACGTTAATATATTTTAAATTATATGTGCATATAGGAATTACAAGCTAAGTCGGTTTATCTTACTTTGAGTAAAGGGGAGGAGTTTAAATTTGCCCATTGTTGGACAATATTGATGGATACGGAAAAGTTTAGCAATGCTCCGTCCTTGGGCGAAGAAGGTGGTAGTAGTGGTCCGACACCTATTAACTTGAGCGAAGAAGGTACTCCCGTTGAAGTCAGCCCAAGCTCTTCAACTGTGCATGCACGCCCTCCTGGCCAAAAAGCTCAAAGAGCAGCTAAGAAAAAGTGCAGACAAGATGACACATCTCAACTCTTAACTCAAATGAAGAGAATTGCAGACCTTGGAGAGCGTGATCTCGAACATAGGCTACAACTTCGAGAGGAAGCTAAACTAGAAATGCAGCGTGCGGATGATGCAACCACAATGGCTGTGGATCTTTCAAAATACTCCGGCCCAGTTAGGACTTATTGGGAAAACAAGCAAGCAAGGATTATTGAAAGGGAGCAACAAGCTTCGTATGCAATACCCACACCGAATCTTGACAATGAGTTTGGGGATGAATATGTACCCGGTAACGACAATAATTAGATGGGATGAAACTAAATATGTGGTACTTTGTTGCTTCTATTATAATTATAAATAAATATTGTTGTACTACGTTGCTTCTATTATAATTATGAATAAACATTGGTTTATTTAATCTCACTTTTATTCATCAAAATAAAGAACACTGCATTATGAAATTAGACTTTCGGTGAAAAAATAACAACTTATAAAATTTTTAAATTTTTTTTAAAATTAATATTTTTTTTTAATTTAGTCCAACACATATTAAAATATATTATATAATTAATATCTATAGTTTATATAATTCATTTGTTGTTAAATAATTATATAAAATTATTAAAATTTGGGTATGGGTATGGGTATGGGTTTTGACAAAATGGTTGGAGATGAAATATGAGTTTGAATAGTAATGGGTTTGGGAGAGTCAAAAAATGAGTTTGAGTATGGGTTTTGAGTAGGGTTGTTGGAGATGTTCTAACTAGCCAAAAAGAAAAAGGCCCGCAACGACTGTCCCATTTTGCTCTCTAGCAATGAAACACACCACCACCGCCTTTTAACTACACGCGGCAAAACCTCCATATTCCACGACTGGCCACCTCTTCTTCGCAATTGAAAGCTTCAGTCAATTTCATGCCTTGTAAGTTGCTTCAAACCTTAGATTTTGATATCTGGGTTCATTTTATTTGCTG
The DNA here is from genome assembly GCA_963682095.1 of Potentilla sterilis. Taxonomy (NCBI): domain Eukaryota; kingdom Viridiplantae; phylum Streptophyta; class Magnoliopsida; order Rosales; family Rosaceae; genus Potentilla; species Potentilla sterilis. The sequence continues at coordinate 38,468,596 of OY821760.1, read as the reverse complement.
CCTAAACCCCTTTTGCTCATGTTAGGAGTTATATTTCTATTGTGACAGAACGATCGGAGGACATTGGACCTTCGAATCACTGGACTCTTCTTTTTTTGCTTCAACATCACAAATTATTCTTCTTTTGGTAATACACTCTTCCATTTAACTATTGTTCAACGTTGTTTGGGAATCATGCACACCATGTGTTCGACATAATGCCTCAATAAACAGCTAATCTGAACCAGTGGGCTACTCCATGATATACGAAAAACCTATTCTTCTTATTTCATTTTCAGTTTTTTTTTAAACAGCTCAAAATAGACTCTTCAAAGATCGTTTTAGTTTTGGTTTCATGCAAAACGGAGCTGATTTGAAAAACTTATGATATTTCAAAATTTGTACAGTGTTTCTGAATTTCTGCAGAATCTACGTCTCATCGATTTTGAATCTCTGTTTGACCATGCATTAGAAATCCAAATGACTTGTTGCTTTGCATGTCTTTTTTAAATCTGGAAATTTTCGCTTGAAATGATTGAAAGGATAATTGTTGGTGAACTTTTCATTCTTGTTACCTGTTTTCTGGAAATTTCTTAAACCTGCAGCTCTTTGTTATAAAACGATTGATTTGAGATCTTTTACATTCTCTCTTAGTCTCCGATTTTTACCAAGTTAAATTAGACGTGCAGAGGATTTATTAAACATAACTTTCAGTCCAAAAGGAATAAGAAAATTCCCATTCTCAACAAAGCATCGTTTCACAGCGTATTGGCATTTGCATTATGTTCAATGTTTTCTTTCTGTAATAAGCCCACACATAGAGCCAAATTACTGCTGTGACTTAGTTTATTAGTGTTAGGACTGATCTCTGACTCCTATTCTCATAATAGGATCAAGGACACAAGTGGATTGAAGGCTGGTTAGTGTTACTTGCTTGTAGTTAGACCTCAGCACTTCCAGGTGGGGGTCCTCACAGTTTAGTGGTTTTCTAAAAGAATTTTCATGTTTTTATGCATACAAATTGCATTGTTCTTGTGTGATGACTTGAGAGTGAAGGGAGCAAAGCGACTACCTTGGGTTTCGATCCCCTAAACCTCTGGAGGGGCTATACGGACTGGAGGGCGTCTAACATCCTTTGAGGTGTGGCGTCGTTCCTAGGTGGTATGGCTTAAACGGCCACTCTCGCTACTTCCTGTTGGCGGTTTGTTTATTTTTCTTAGTAAGTAGTTGGCATAAAGACCGGTCATCGGTTTTCAAAAAAGTGGGTACCCTTGAGCATATTTTCTAAAACTCTCATGCAAATATATATTTTTCAGCCACTGTTTTTGTTGGAACAAAAATTCAACCGATCTCAAACCTCACTAGCGTTGCTTTCTGCTAAACATATGAACGTAAGTGATGCTCACCCTTATTCTTTTCAGGTACTGTGCACGACATTAAAAAGGAGTAGAATTGAAGTGGTGGCCTTGGCATTTTGTCAACTCTTTTACCTTGAGGTCTTTCTCTTATTTTGATGTTTCTGATGTTCTTGATATAATGAGCCTCCTTTGTTCTTATTGTTGGCTGGAAATGTGAACTCAGCTTGTTGTAAATAATATTCCAAAGGCTCATCTTGGTCTGTATTATAACTATGTTAGTCTTGTTAATTGCAGTATTCCCAATACACTCTTGAAATCATGTTTATGTTTATTTCTCTGAATCCTTGAGCTTTTGTGTGTCCAGACTTGCCACCTTTGAACGTGTGTTGTTATTCTCTTGTCTTTGAAGTCATTCCTTTGTTGAGACCAATCTGTTGTGGTGATTACCAAATATTTGAGAGCTGTTTACAAAGACGATTGCTGGAATTCAAATTTTGTTTTTGACTCTTATTGAAGATCTATCATTTTCAATTATTCTGATTTTGTTGAAGCTGATTTTAAACTTGACAACCGTTCTGTGTATTGTTAAATTCATTCTCTTCAAGTTTTAAGAATTCATTATTTCCATTATTAAGATGTGTTTACAAAATTTTAGAACTTTGGTATGGAAGTGGTTAATTTATAGCTCGGCTTTCCAGCTTGTTTCTTTCTTTGGAGCTAAAATCAAATCTCTTCTCTCTAAAGTTCCCTGTTCATTGTCCTCCTTCCGACTCTTTATTTTTCTTTTTCTTCTAAAGGCCTTGTGCGTCTTAAGTTGTTTAAGTTTTACATCGAAGCAAGTGTTTTAAATTGTCCGAGTTCTTAAACTTCTTAAGGTGTACGGCGCTGTGACGTCAACCGTTTTGGGGCGTTACAATGTCTAAAATTTTGAACTTAGTAGAGTGTGTAACATCTACTCCCAGGTTTTTAGGCTTTTAGTTGTATCTAATACTTTCATGTTTGCATAAGTGGAAATTTGAGGTTACTGAATCATTATTGTGTTATATGTGCTTAGTATAATCTATCAGATTGTGTAGTTCTGAAATATGCTGCCAAAACTTCAATAATTTGTTTTCTTCTGTCTTTACTAGGGAAAATAATTAGTTTAGAACTTTAGAAGTGCTTATCTTGGTTATACCCCTGAGGATGCAGCGTCTGAAACTTCCTCTACAGTTTCCCAAATCCATTTGCTATGGTTATAGAGCCTTACACGATAAGACACAGCTGGAGAATGCTGGGCCGTTGGCTTCAGTCCTTAAGTCCCGGGCAGTGGTGCGGTTCCAAGGTCCAGACACAGTTAAATTCCTTCAGGGGCTGTTGACAAATGATGTAAGGAGATTTGGTGAACCCTCGAGTGAGAAGACCTCAACACTGGTCACCACCAATTTATCCTCGGATTCCATACCACCCATGTATGCCGCGCTATTGACACCTCAGGGAAGGTTCTTATATGATTTTGTCTTGTATGGCTTGCCTAGGCCTGATCACAAGCTTAATAGGGCGGGGTCTGGACCTGGGGCAGACCCAGATGAGCCATTGGAGGTCTTTGCTGACATAGATGCTTCAGTCATGGACGAACTCTTGAGCACCTTAAAGAAGTGAGTTTGTATTCACTCTACAGCTGTGCTTCACAAAATTAAGCTAATTTTTGTTCAGGCTTTCTATTGGACGTGTCGTTAAGTTTTCACAAAGTTTCAATTAGACCATTGTTGCATATACCTTATTAATATTAAGGGTTTTGTGGCTATGCAGAGGTCAGTTGCGTACCTGAAAAACTGTAGTTCCTGTATATTTAAAGTCTGTAAAGAGGGTATTCATCAGTGCTATTTCTTCATTGTCAAGTGTTCTAAAATTTCACCTCATCCATTATAGCATAGACTAAATAATAACTACTGTTTATATTGAACCATTGATTAAGTCATGCCCTATACTTATTACTCAAGCTGATTTGGTACAAATTTGATCCGAGTCAATTCATATTTGTTTGATGCTTCTGATTTATAAGTGTTGCATGTATCCCAATCTTTGGATGTTGGAGAGTTTTCTTGCGAAGTAATTATCTGCCTTTTCCGTAATTAGTATTGTTGTATGAACTTTCTCACATAGTTTTAACTTCTGTTCCCGTTTATGTATTTATTTTTGTAGATACCGGTTGAGGGCTAAGGTTGACATCGAGAATGTGGCAGAAGAGTTAAGTTGCTGGCAGCGTTTTGGGGGAAAGATCTCTGAGAATTCCTCATCTGAAGAAGAACCAGAGGCTGCTAGTGTTGGCTATGGTGCCGGTGTTGATCGTTCAGGCATGTCAGCTTCACGTGGGGAGCCTTTTGGATGGCAGTGGTTTAAGGATCCTAGATTAGATTGCCTGGGTTTCAGGGGTATTTTCCCGGCTAATACAACACGTGAGCTCTCTAAACATAAATGCTTTGCAGAGTGGATGTGTTTACACGTTATAGCATCACAAGTAAAGCTACCTTCTTCCCTTCATTACAGCACCTTTGGTTGAAGCTGACAAAGAAACAGATGAACAAAATTACCTTCTATGGAGAATAGTGAATGGTGTTGCAGAAGGATCGACCGAGATCCCAAAAGGTAATCTTTTTTTATTATTATTTTATTTCCTGCTTTAGGATAAAGTCGATAATCTTGGTTTTCCAGTAACTGCAAGATCTCTAACTTAATGTGCAAATGAGAATATGTTACTGTTCTCATTTATAAGTGCCAAAGTATTTGGCCTGTGTTCTGCGTCTTTGTGACATGTGATTCTGTTGTGCTTGGAATTAGATTGTATCAACTGGTCTGCTTTTTAGTTCTGTTTGCTGAAATTGTTACTATCATGTTTAGGTGAGGCTATTCCTCTTGAGTATAACCTGGTGGCTCTAAATGCAATCAGCTTTGATAAAGGATGTTATGTGGGCCAAGAGCTTGTAGCTCGAACACACCACCGAGGGGTCATTCGCAAACGCCTGCTTCCTTTAAAATTTCTCAGAGATAATGGAGAAGGTAATCAAATTTCCTCTAAAAATTTCAATTGTTTATTTGGTCCAAATTTTAACTGTCACCTTTATGTTCTTCAGAAGCAGAGCAGAAGGTTGCTCCTGGCTCCGAAGTGATTGATAGTGTTTCAGACAAGAAAGTTGGTACTGTCACAACTCAACTTGGATGCCGTGGACTTGGTGTCTTGCGTTTGGATGAAGCTTTTAAAGGATCAAGTACGTTGATCATACGAGGTCAGGACGATGTAAAGGTCGAGGCTATTAGACCCAATTGGTGGCCATCTGAATGGTTGCAAGAACATCAGCGAGCTGCTAAAAATTAGTTAGTATGGACTTTCTTGATCCTGCAAGTCGTTGTTGTGGTTCTAATACCTTTGTTGATTTTGGTGAGAGAAAAATAAGGGAAATGATGTCATGTTTCAAGATGACGTATATTGAACCTTACTCATCTTTACAACTTGCAGAAAGTTGTTTCATCACGGTCGATATGCCAATAGTTGCATACGTTGAAGACCTTGATATTAGTCAACTACTCGAGGGAGGTTATCAATGTTCAATGGTGTTATTAGTTTCTTATGTTCATTTGAAGACCTTGATTCTCTCTGTATGTGTACTTAAGTTCTTATATAAAAGGGATGATAAAAACGAAAAGCGGGTTGCGATTCTATTAGTAATTATTTGAGCACAGTTATACATACAAACTAATAGGCAATCGGCAGTTGAGCACCATCCTAAAATGAATGAGAAACCATGCTGTAGGTGTTTTACAGATAAATAAATAGACACCAACTCCTTTTCTAGGCTTTCAACACGTTGCAGTGATTTCAAGGAAGTTCTGTTTCCCAAGATGTGCTTTCCACCACCTCTAGTTTCAATGAAGCCTGTATATTGTTCAACCTGCTTACCGAGCTGTGCTCTCCTCTGAGGGTGACACCATTGACGATTGATGCCTTAGTTTGGTGGTCAATATCTGCAGCAGTTTCTTACATTGTGTGGAAAATACAAGTATGCTACCATTAACTCGTTGTAAGGTTGCTCAGCTCCTGGATCACTGTCTGCATTGTTGGCCTTTGGTCAGGAAGCTCGTGGGTGCACACTAGTCCCAGTTTTCCCAGAGAAGCTGCTTCAGATTCTGAGAACTGTCCTTTTAGATTGGTGTCGACGAATCCTTCATATCTGCATGATTCTGCAGCCAGTTTCATCAAAGTGTTGAGTTGTAGGTTCCCTGATATAACTTGGAGGACAATGACTCCAAATGCATATACATCACTTTTCTCGGTGAAACGGCCAGTGGTGATATATTCAGGAGCTAGGTATCCCATTGCAGCACTTGTCTTTAGAGTCGAGAAGACAATGTCATCAGCAAGCAGCTTAGGAAGGCCAGAGTCCGAAATCAACGGCTTAAATTGCTGATCGATGAGAACCTTTTCAACAGAGATGTTTTGGTGAATCATGGCAGGCTTGCTTTCATCACTGCTGTGCAAGTATCCAATACCTGGTTGCAAAAGAACAAATATCACAGTAAACAAACTGAAACACTAAAACTGGCAGGTCATGCCATTCCGTGGACTAACTTGGACACTCGTGCAGTTTGCAAGGTTTTCAGAGAGAGAACAATGAATGAAGTACATATTGATCATGAAAATATGAATAACAGCAGAATAACATTGAAAATAAATTAGACACAAAATAAGACTTACCTTTCGCAATGCCATTTAAGATAGAAACTCTCTTGGACCAGCCAAGGACTTGGTTCTTTCGATCTATTACATCAAGATATTGAGAGAGGCTTCCATTCGGAACATAATCATAGATAAGGAAGCATTCACCCCTGCCCCTAGAGCAGCAGAAACCTTTCAGCTTGACAAGGTTTTCATGACTTAGCGAAAATAATAAGTGCAGCCCCTTCACAAATTCAGCTTCCTCAGACTTGCAGCTGGTTACATTAATGCTCTTAACAGCTACAAGAGAACCATCTCTCATTACTCCTTTGTAGACAGAAGAGAATTTGCTCTTCCCTAACAGATTCACCTCGGAGAAGTACTGTGTTGCAGACTCTACATCTTCCATGTTGAACCAATGTCCTTTTAATAACTCCTGCGAGAAAGAGAAACCAAGGCCATTTCGCCCACCAGCCAATGGATCCCATGCATTAGAGTACTCAAGACTCACAAGTGGAGAGGGACTTCTCCTGTAAAACTCCTTGGCCTGATCAGTGCTAAGCTGACCATCAGAAGGATCAGATGTATTCCCAATCTTTTGTTTCTTCCGTCTGTTCCGCATAATAGCCAGAAATACACATCCAGTCAATGTAACAATGAGTAAAATAACTACTGCAATAACAGCAGCTTGCGGAAACTTGGTCGACTTTGTGCAGTTTTGGCTACAATGGGTGGTGATGTCTACTGATTCAGGGTTGGCTTTTGGAGGAGCAGTACTACCATTTAAGTTTGGTCCAAGTGGTAGTCCATCGACATTAACTCTGTCCATGTCAAAAGATGTGCAAGCTCTCAGTGTTGAAAATCCAACTCCACATAGGCCCGGGTTGTTTGCAGACTGGAATCCTTCATTTAATCTCTTGAAAGCTTTCATTGGAAACAATCAAAAATTCAATCAGAGAAAAAGACTCACTTCAAGGAAAAAATGCAAAACTGAAATGAGGATGGAATGCAGTCTTACCAGGAGAGACCACTCCAGAAAGAGAATTATTTCTGATATCTAAGACTTCCAAAGATGGTATTCTAGCTAGCTTTGCAGGAATTGTACCAAAGAACTTATTGAAGCCCAGATCAAGCCTTTTGAGCATCCCCAAGTTCCCTAAGCTTGCAGGAATCTGACCAGTTATTCTGTTATACTGCAAAGCAAGAACACTTAACCTCGTCAACGACCCCATTTGTGTAGGTATGCTCCCATTCAGCTGGTTACAACATAGCTGTAAAACTGCAAAGATCAACAGACAAATTCATTCTATAGCAATTGAATATGGTAAACCATTAAGAACATAGATCTAAATAAACAATTGAAGATGGTAAATCCAAGAACATTATATTGAACTTATAACAAAAACTCATAACTATATACAAAATTACAAATTATACAAGACAAAGTGAAAACATAGGCAAATTGATCTTAGAGTCTTAGAAGCACATAGCAAAATTTTCTTGTTCTTAACTTCATGGTCTCTAATGGAGAAAAACAACCCAACTGTGCTAATTCAGAGAACAGCACTGTTTTCACTTTAGGAAAGAGCAAAGCTATTCAGCATTATAAACTTAAAACAATACACGCAAACAGAGTAAACCACCAACCTTGAAGACTAGTCATGTTCCCAATCTCATGGGGTATACCCCCAGAGAGATTATTCACATTGAGATAGAGATCAGTAAGCTCAGTCAGAGCACCAATCTCTTTGGGAATCTCCCCTGACAAGTTATTATAGTGCAAGTACAGACCCGACAAGCAACGGAGCTGTGCCACCGCCGGCGAGACCCGACCGGAAAGACCCTTCCCCTGCAAAGACACATTAGCCACTTTTCTGTTCTCATTACAAGCCACACCTTCAAATGTTCCACCACACGGATCACCACCTTCAGTCCATGAACTCAAGTACTTGCCTTCCGGGTCAAGCGAGGCCTTCAACTGCAGCAGTGCTCCGAGCTCGGCGTTTCCATTAACACGTGGCGGTCTAGAAAACCCGAGCACAAGAAACAGAGAAATGAGAACACGAATCGAACCCATCTGCGGTTTCGGCTCAAAGACTCGGACTTTAGTTGAGATTCTTGCTTAGTTGTGGTCAGAGACTCAGAGTGAGAAGCCCATAAGTCGGTGGAAGAAGAAAGATGGAAGCTTTGGGTTTCTTTTTTTGTCAGGTAGTGTATATATCTCTGTCAGCAACTTAATGTCATGCTCATGAGGACGATGAGAGATGGAAAAAAAAAGAAAGAGACCAAATTTTCAAACAGAGAGTGGAATAACTGCAACTTTCTGAGTTGCTGACAGATTCACATTTGGGGATTGGATTTTGGGGTCACAGTTGTCCATGGTGGGTGGTGACCTTTTGGCGCTATATTTTCTATCGTACATTTTTGGAGGAAAAGGTTTATGATTTTGGTCCCGTCAAACCTCCATTAGTGTCTCCTCCTGCTATAAAGAGGAATGCAGTAATTTCTTTCTTTTCCTCATTTTCCTCTCTTTTCATCTTTGGATTGAAAGCAATACATGAAGCATTTTTGTGAAGCAATATATTGTAGCAAGCTATCTTTTCCTGAATTCAGTTAGAGATCTTAGAATTTACAAATATGAAGTTAAGGAACTGTATACGAAATCAAATAACGTGACGAAATGGGATAGTTCAAGTGGTGAAAGAGCCACGTTACCTAGGAAGTAGACTATTAGGTCCTGGGTTCGAGTCACGACAGAGATAAATATGAAACCCTTAGATCCTCTTTGAAAAAAAAAAAAAAATCAAATGACGTAGTTAATATCTTTACGGACATTTCAGATTTCAAACGCGAAATATGAATACTGAAATGATAAATATTTGTATGTCTTTTACACAACGAAACTGTACATTTCTAACTCGGGTATATATTTCACCAAATTCATCTACCAGCAACCCTTGTGAAGTAGTGATCATGGCTGTAATGAGTAATATATAAGGAACTGGCTTTGTTTAGTGTGTTTGGACTTTAGGCTGCTCACTTAACCCATCATCGTGCTAATATTTTGTCACAAAAATGTAACAAGGTACTCGTGCTTTCCCGGGTTATATGCACAGTTTCAAGTTAACCCAGATTTCAAACATAGAATAATCATTGTTCCTTCATCATTTAAGACTTTAGGGTTCGTTTTTCCTTCTTCTTTTGGCGACTTGGAATTAAAATAAGATAGTTACACATACATTCTCTTCCAGTTTGAGGAGTACTTTGCCAATTGCCTCACAAGTCAATAGTGCGAGACCTAACTCTATCCTACAACATGATCCTGCACATGGCTTATAGCCTTGTTGGAATAGACTAATCTCTATCTCTGTGTCTCCTACACTGTTTTGAAAGAAAAATTCAAAATCCAGATTGGGGGAACTATTTTAAGAAATTAAGTGGGGATTCAAATGAACTAAATTGAAATAATGCTGTGAATATGTCACAATATAGCCAAAAACTTCTTCCTCATGCAGCATCACACAAGTACAACTAGGTAGGTATTCTAGGACCCATGAACAAAATCATCTTAGTTTTATATAACTTGTTTTTTGAGTTGGGGACAAATATAACACTTTCCTAAACCTTGGATTCCTCTCTACTACTACTGTTTAATCATAGATAGAAATATAGCACATCAAAATCTTGATTTATAAATGACCATCCACCTAGATATTATAAAGTAAGGAATTCTGTTCTTATTTGTTCTTTGTTGGTACAAATTAAGAACCCACAATTATATCATAATCTGGATCCTCATAGGATCAGTAAGTTGTGTCATTACATTTACAGTACATCGTCATTGAAAGTTTGGAACAATAAACACAGATGAATAGCATTCAGGAGCATTCAGTAGGTTGAAACTTTGAATGTTTTGTTTTTTGGGGCAGTGAATTGATATGAATAGGAGTAGCGCAGAAACTTTTTCGGTGATTAGGTTGGAATGTTGGATAGGCACTTGTGGATATGCAATGTCCGGCAATGTATGGGTAGGGAGATATAGCTATTCAGAATCCCCAGCTAGCTTCTTAGGAAATGGAAGAGATAAGAGCTTGGTTGCACGCGGCTGCCTCCACTGCAAAGGTGGTCCAATAAACCATATGATTGAACTTATATGTGAATACCAGAAATCGATCAAATCAAAAATGGTTTAGCTGTTTTGTTACTGATTGTATTTTTTGGTATTTTTTGGTATGGTTTAGCTCATCTTATGAGTATAATATATGAAATTTTCTTCAGTACCTTCATGTATATGATACCTTCATTTACAAATTTAACGACAAATTTTATTTTCATTGTAGTAGATAGAGTTATTGTTTGGATAATTGTAGTTTTGTTAGTTGTAATTACTTCACCTACGACATATTTACAAGTTAATGAACAAATGGTTGTCAATGTGGTAAATTTGTTTAATTATATGTAAATATATAAAACATATGTTGTAAATTTGTAGTAAATGTTGTAAATATAGTATAGAAAAATGGTAAATTTTATTTAGATTATTGTAAATTAAGAATATAGTATATTTCAAGTACCCCATATCATATTGTGTCCCCGCAAGAAAATACTAGCTAGTAGATTGATCGAGAAGGGGGTCACTCTTTCATATAGGAGTCTAAATCAGATTACCAGTGCAATAATCACGGCTCCAATCCTTCTGTGAAGTCTTGGAAGTTAGAAATGTAGGAGTTCAATAGCTTGTAGAATATTTTGGTTCAATCATCTGTTGCTTTCTTGAAATGATCCGCTTGACCCGTCACTCCCGTCAGAGCTTTGTTCTTGCATGCCTCTCTTGGAAAATAGTACTGTCCCCCCAACATTCAATGATTTCAATCAATACCCTCTGAAGTTTTTGCAGTGATCGACCACCTAGAATTTAATGAATGACTTCAATGCATAATCTTCTCAAATAATGCTCATTTATGCAGAATTTATTTGTGATTTTTCCCCGGTCAAAATTGACCCAGCTAGCTCCCACTATGACTCATGACTTCCAGAATCGGCCAGGAAGTGAAGAGATGAAAATGATGTAAGATAAACGAAGAGAGGATGTCATCCCCCAGTAAGCTGCTATCTTTCAAAGTGAGTTTGTCATCCGCCAGTGCATACTTGTGTGCTTCATTACCATCCTCTCTTGCACAAAATCTCCTCACCAACTCTTTACTTGACACTTAAACGGTTAAACTATATATCTCGACACTTTTCGAGAATGGAAAAAAGAAAGTAGCAGACTTGTACTAGGGTCGATCTTGGTGAAGCATTTGAAAGTTCGAGTGGGATCATTATCTTCAATTCTTCAATGATGAACAAAGAATAAATGAACAAATCATTTATGTTATTTAAGAAAAATTGGAAATCATGATCCAAAGTGACAGTACTCAAGTAGCCAGGTTGCTGAAGTACTTATTAGAATTAATTTCAGTTTACCTACTTGAATTTTAGCTCAATCATCACTTCAGTCCCTATACTTTTGATTTCATCAGTTACACCCATGTACTTTCCTAAATTAATCAACTGATACCAATTTTGTAAATTCCGTCAAAACAATCTATAAATAGCAAAAGCTTTTGGTACAATTTCCCTACATTAATGCACCGTTACCATATTACGATTATAAATAAGGCTAAACAAATCATATAATCAAGTTGAACAATAGAAAATAAACAAAAAGGCTAAACAAAAGAATCACCATATATGATTTGTTTTCTATTGTTCAACTTGATTATATAATTTGTTTAGCCTTGTTTATAATCGTAATATGGTAACGGTGCATTAATGTAGGAAAAAGGTACCAAAAAGCCTTTGGTATTGATAGATCGTTTAGACGAAATTTACAAAATTGGTATCAGTTGATTAATTTAGGAAAGTACAAGGGTGTAACTGATGAAATCAAAAGTATAGGGACTGAAGTGATAATTCAACTAAAATTCAAGTAGGTAAACTGAAATTAATTCTACTTATTATATCTTTACAGAGATCGATATGTGTCTGTTTGGGTCTAAATTAACATTTACCTGAGACTATGGGCCGAAGCCCAGAGGGTCACCCATTAGCGGGTAATCCAATATGTTTTAAATCAGTTTCCGTTTAGGAGAGGATTTTGAGTCCTAATAGGAATCAGAATTGGAGTTGGTTTAAGGTAATACAATCCTATTCGATATCAGAATCCATTATGCTTGATACACACGTATTTGGTGTTTTGAGATCACTATATAAAGAACTCTAGGACAACGTAGAAAGAACACACACACAACTACAAACTTTTGCCCTGCAAATCTTACAAGCCTCTCCGGAGCGCGAACTGCCTTCCACCAACTGCAAACGACACTATTCCAACCAAGCCGCAAACTTACGCCCACCACCGGTCGCCGTATACCTGCCGTTGTTGTCGAAAGTGACTCGCATTCGTATCGAAGTATCGCTGAGACCTATCGAGTCTAGTCGTCACACCTTGTGACAAATCGAGTCGTTACCCCGGTAACAGTATTTCCCAATCTGCCAGAGGTTGGACGAACACAAGCCGCGGTCTTGATTTAAAGCTCTGCTTTGCATCCCATGATCGAAGTAAGATTATCTCAATTTACGAGAGGTTGAGTAGAAAATCCTAGTAACAGTTTACTTAGGTCTTGTTCGAGCTTCTACGCCGGCCTATCAACGCACGCGTACAGTCGCTTGATCGAGAAGTCAGGTAGCAGGGAGCAGACGAGCACGTTCGCCAAAGTCATCCGCTCGCCAAGAGTGATTCATTCGCCAGACGTCGTCCGCCACCAAGGTTGTACCTAACCCAAAGGTACTGGCACACTCGCACCAGGACTGAAACTTACGTCCGCCACTCCCACGTGTTGATAGTTCGACAGGTGTCAAAACTGACGCGAACAGTGTCATAGTTTTCATCTTTCTTGTTACCCTCCTTTTCAATATTGTGCTTTAACCTTTTAACACCCACTTAGCATTGTCTCTGATAAATAATACGAGGCAGATAGCCAGTGACCGTTGATGCGAAGAAAATAGTGTCATTTTGAATTTTGATTGAAGTTTATATGATGGTGCCTTATAGTGCAAACTTCTCCGCAATTTGCGATACGATTGCATGATTGAGATTTGGAAAAAAGATAGGGCATGCAGTGAGCACACAATCAGAAAACAAGTTCTATGAGAATGACAGGGATCTAATTTTAAACAAGTCAAATCTTTGCACGTTCATCTTTTTTATGTTCATGCTTTTGCTGTTGAAATGATTCTATGTAACAAGGCAAGAATTTGCTTCGGATAAAAAGGAAATGTTCAAGCATGCAAGAAAGGTATTTCTCACTATTGTTTATGTGAAGATGATATGGTACGTCAAGAAACCATGAAGCATATGATTTTTCATAATATACGAGATGTGTGAAGATAATTTAATTGCAAAATGCGGTAGTAAACTAATAATGCACTTTGGATTCCACACACTTTCTTACGCCTAAATCACGAATACATATTACATCAACTCAACATAAATAGAATTCAAAACTCCATACTCATTTTCAACTGTGTGGTTACTGAGATTATATCAAAGTCTCCGATGGAGAATATCTCGCAATCCAACTTCCTAGCATGAAGCATATGGTGAAAAGCAACAATTTGTAGTTATCATATCCTTATGCAACAGTAGGGTTTAAAGTTGGGCCTAAATTTCAGTTAAAGACATAAAATTGAGTTGTTTATGAGCACGTACATTGGACTTAAACTTCAAACCGTATCAGGTCCATCACTATTTCGTTCAGGATTTCAGATTATTAAAGACTTTGATATTAGACCAAACGTAAGTTCCAATCTTTTTATGTTAATTGATCAACGGATTGTCTAATAGCGTTTCTTCCCCTCTTTGGGGAAAAAGAAAGGGTTCAAAACTTCAAATGATATAGAACCAAATGAGAGCTCCTGTCACAACCTAAGCTATGACCAACTAGACCATATGCGGTGGTGTGAAAAATAATCATACTTCATTCATATTTCATATGAAGAGGAAAAATATTTGAAATGACACTTGAAATTTGTTCTATTGCAATTTTTGGTATCCGAACTTTCAAAGACTAGAGGATTACTACTCTGGTATTAAGATATTATCAAATTCCTCAAGCTTATGTGGATAGGAGATTCAAATTTTTTGATTTAACACCATCAACATAGTTGGCTCGATTTCTCATCAAACTATACTAGTTTCAAGCTATATATTAAAATACTATTAGTGATCGCAAGATGAATTTTGTTGCTTCCCTCAACTCCTATGAAAATAACTTCAGAAATGTTTCTAGTAGAATCGTCTACCCATTTGTCTATTGTCTAACGTTCAATTTTGATCGGCCGAGAGGAAATTGTGCTCTGAATTTATTGGGTGGGTTGTTTTTCTTTCCCACGAAAAAGCCAACACAGTCACAAACCCTTCGTTGGAAAAAAAATCGACAACAATTATTCTATTGGTAATTGATCCATCCATCGAAACGACGCCGTTGGAAGCGCTCTAACTCAATAATTCCGTCTCTTCTGTTCAAAAAGGCTCGTCATTTGTTGAGAGAATCAGAAAGAAACGACCCGAATACCCGATCGGAAAATGGGCAAGGATCTGAGCGACGACCAGGTCTCATCAATGAAGGAGGCCTTCACGCTGTTCGACACGGACAACGACGGCAAGATCGCGCCATCGGAACTAGGGATCCTAATGCGGTCCCTGGGCGGCAACCCGACCCAGGCCCAGCTCAAATCCATAGTCTCCGAGGAGAAGCTGACGGCGCCTTTCGACTTCAAGCGGTTCCTGGAGCTGATGAGTAAGCACATGAAGCCGGAGCCCTTCGATCGCCAGCTCAAAGACGCCTTCAAGGTTCTCGATAAGGACGCCACCGGCTTCGTCTCCGTGTCGGAGCTCCGGCACATCCTCACCAGCATCGGCGAGAAATTGGAGCCGTCGGAGTTCGACGAGTGGATCCGCGAGGTCGATGTGGGCAAAGATGGAAAGATCAAATATGATGACTTCATCGCCAGAATGGTCGCCAAGTGAGGATTTCAAATCCAATCTTTATAAGTATTTCTGTGTGTTTGTGGAAATTTCTAGGGTTTGTTTTTGTTGTTTTGTTTGTGATGAATTGAATTGTGTATTGAATGGCTTTATGGAATCTAATCTGGATTTGGTGGAGTATAATTGTCGATTGCTCTGTTGGATTGATCATTTTTGTGCATCGAGAATTCGAGATCATGTAATGCATTGTAGTTTGCAGCATTGGTTATTGATGGTGGAAATTGTCAATGCTGGATTAGTTTAATGCATGTGTGGTGTTGTAAGGTGTAGAATGATGAGAGAATCAGATAGTGTCGTTGTCGGATTCATGAATTTAGTGGTAATGCATGTAGGTTGGATTGGTCATTAATGGTGGAGATTGTTAGTGCCGGATTGGTTTAATGCATGTGGAGTGTTATAAGGTAGAGAATGATGAGAGGTTAGGGTGATGTTGTTGTTAGGATGTATTGGGTTTTCAGGATTCTGAATATGGAGTAAGAAAATTTGGTAGGCATGTTCTTTCCTAGGTTGTTATGGAGCTTTTGTTCACCGTGCTTTTAAGTTTTTCCTTTGTGAAGATGGCATTGGTTTGAATGTTGGTTGTCCATCCGGATAGACTAATTCGTGTCCCTCTTTGGTTCGCAACATGGAAATGATTCAATTACCCAATGGGAGCGAAATGCAAACCCGAGTTTCCTTCTTTTCGGGGCATCTGCTTTCTGTGGCTGGATGTTTCTTTTTGTCCCAAGTTTGCACTCACCAAACATGGCAAGAGAATCAGCTTGCAGTTTCCATTAATCAGCCTTCAATTCCTTTCTGATTCCTGCTCGTAGTAGTTTTTGAATCAATTCAGGCCCTTCAGCCTTAAATATAGTGCTGGTTTTCCGTTATGGACAGTGGAAAAGATTGTGTAGGTGATTCCAGGACCTGGAGAATCGAGTTGGTAGCTTTGGTGTTAGGCAGAGATTGTAATATCTTGAATTGCCATTTTGAAGCTTAACATGTCCATTATGTGGTAAAATGTTGTATACTTCATGCTTTGGATGTCAAATTTAGGTATGGTATGCAACTGAAGAGGTGGGGTGTAATTTCAGTACTAATGTCTGAGATTAGAGGAGAGGGAATTTGAACCTGGAAATAGGATTTAGACCAATTGCTCTTTACATACTGAGAGCATGAAGCCCCTGTTGCACACTTGAAATTGTAGTTTGAAGAAATTGTCAGTCTGTCAGGTCATATCTCAACGTATTGCCTTATTTTGGTTGCTGTTCCTAAACATGTTGAATGCTCATGTTCAACTCTCTACGTCACTCAGATAACAAGTCTCATCCGTATCTTGAAACTCTGCAGTACGCCTGAAAACTGTTTGAAGATTGATGATGAATATTAAGAACTTTTAGACCATCCCAGCTCAAATGCCAGGAGATGAGTGCTGTCTGAGAATCGTCAAACATGGCGCAATGAGTAGCTTTGGACCCAGAGCACAGTTCAAAAGTAGAGAAAATAAACAAGACAGTAGGCTCTCACCCGTTTGGAAATGATCAGTTAACCACGAAAACAACTTTTGCTGCACAAACTTGTGTTACTTGGGAGTCATCTCAAACCTTTGTACTCTTTTTCTTGGTCAAAGCAAACATTTGTACTCTGCTTCCTACCTTCTCGTTCAATAGTTAGTTCGTAGCAGGCCTAATTCGACATATAGCTCGTCATGTATGAGTCTTGTGTATATGATCATTTTACTCCAAGGTATTTATCCGAAACTTTGCCCTCATACGAAAGACCAAGAGAGAATGAAGAATTCAAAAAAATACTAGCGTAAAAGAAGAATTGCGACAACGTCAGAGAGACCAAACTGTAATTTTGTACAATTACACAAACAAGAAACGGCAGCAATGTCAAAACGTTTCAATTTACAAGACTTGTCTAAGCTTCTGATTACGGTTCAAACTAACGTACAACGATCTCACACATAAAGAGAGCAAATGAATAGTTAATGTTTCCCACAATTGGACTATTTCAGGGGGTACGTGTTGTTGATTAAAGAATTCAGACAGCAAGGAAACCACCAAGTCTTCATCACTCAAGGGGGAAAACTTTGCATTGTTGACAAGCTGGTCCTCTAAGCTATGAGATTCTGAACTCTCTGAAGGTGGTGGGATCTGACTTTCTCCATTAGAAGTTTCTGAATTTCCCCGGTCATCCTTGGATGGATCATCCGGATCTTTTTTGCCCTGGTCTTTTTTCTCGTTTCCCTCACTGGAGCTCCCACCACCACTGCCTCCCTTTGAGTGGCCTGGAACCAAGTCAGGTCGAGGTTCCACACCACCTCGTCTTAGGTGTAGCTATCCATGTCAAAGATACCAGTATAAATTAAGGTAATATTGATAAAGAGTTAAAGGTAATAATTAAAAAGCGAGATTGGCTTAGCAACATAGAAATTCTTTACCTGAAGATGTAAGTTGACTTCATCTGGCCGAGAAAGAAATGGAAAATCTCCCCCGGTCTTTAATTGCGCACGTCTTGCACCGGGGTACCTTTCACCCAGTTGATCTTTGAGTTGTTGAGGAATCGCACAGTAGTCATTTGTCTTCATTTATGGGAAGGAACAAAAAGTTTCAGCTGTCAGCGCTTAAATTAGAAACTTGTCAAGTAAGCTAGCTTAAAGACATCCTTTTACTAGTTACGCCATTAATGCAAACAAAGCTGTAATTGCAGGCATAAAGATTCAAATTTAACACTTGATGGAATGACATGCACAGCTACTTTTTTATGTTCATATGATAAGGATAATGTCCAGTGATTCAAAATGTAACG
Source organism: Potentilla sterilis (assembly GCA_963682095.1). Classification (NCBI taxonomy): domain Eukaryota; kingdom Viridiplantae; phylum Streptophyta; class Magnoliopsida; order Rosales; family Rosaceae; genus Potentilla; species Potentilla sterilis. The sequence goes on along the minus strand of OY821760.1, from coordinate 38,450,682 downwards.
AGATAGTTACATAGATGGTAGCAAAATTTATTCAAATCATTTGTTTCCATGCTAACCACTAAACTGAGAAGGATTAGCTGCGAGTTGAGATATGTATTTACTGTGACAAACTTACAACACAATTTGGTATGAAAACGTTTCTATCACAAGTAAAAAGGGATAGAGTACGTTTTTTGGTGAACTTGTTAAGCTACACCCATAATACAAAAGAAAAAAAAAAGAAAAGGAAAAAATATGAATTTACCAACATTTTAGAATCGTAGCAAAAAAGAGAACAAAGTTGCAAATCAGTTATAAATTAAAGTGAAGTACCTAGACATTCACTTTTTCTAAAAACAAGATTGGTAAATGCATTCATGTGTGGCAAACTAAGTCCAGATAACTTACATCCATTATAGTGATGAATGTGTCTGTGAGCAAAAGAGGACCAACTGCAGCAGCATCAGCTGTTAAAGTCAACCTGGAAGCCAGATCTTCCCTTGAGAGTGTTTCAACCTGATTTAAAATTAGTTTAGTCATAAATTAAACAACTTGACAAGACTTCCGCTTCTGTAATGTTCTTGGTTCAAATACACTAACATCCCTGATATTATTTTACTTTCCACCACATCATGACGTGTAAACCATCTTCTTTTATTTTTCAAAAATAGCATATATTAGACCTTACATAGCACAAAACTAAAGATATGAAACTTCACAAAATATAACAGTCTACACATTTTTTATGACATTAATAGCTTTCACCAGGAGCTATCATCTATCGAGCAGGACCAATGTGGATGCTAAAACTTGGCAGATATCTTCACTTGATTAATCTTTCGGGTAACACTAAAAAGAATTAACAGAATCCAGGACACAAACAGCTGACACCGGTAGAGTTTACTAGTTTAAAAAAAAAAAAAAAAAAATGCTAATTCATATAAAATTCGATGAAATAAAATACTAATAATTAATGAGGGCAAACTGAAAATTCTGGAAATATATAAGGGGTTGAGTGTGATTTGGATGCATAAGCCACCTAATTCACCTACAGAATGACGAGACTTTTAACAAAAACCAAAAGTGGAGCTTAAATCGCCCAGGTACACGAGTGCTCAGATATATTCTTATCTCAGCATTTTCTGTCTGAAGGAATTGACACTAGAGGAAAAGTTATTTTTGTAAAGAACTAGTGAGAAGACTGAAATTTACATCCAGATCTATAACAGATTGCATTTAGGAGTAATATGGACAGCGATAATGAGCAGGATGGAAAACCTCTCTACCTGAGAAACAACAAAGTCCACTGAATCCGCAATAAATGGCTCGTGGGGGCCATCACGAATTCCTGACAAGACGTATCTTTTCAGCAAAAAAGAGGGGGTCCAACTAACTCTGCATAAGACAATACTATAATCAGGCAAGTTATATTAAGCCTTAGAAGTATGATATATTCAGAACTCGGTACTATCCATTAGAGTGTGAATATAGAGTTTCAATCACTTATTCCATTCAAATGATTCCCTCATGAAGTTAACTGCAAATTAGTCCATGGAAACAGGGAGAAGCTAATAGGCAATATATCAGCAATGCCCAGTCCCTCCAGGTGTCCAACATACTCTACCCTCTTCACTAGAAGAAAATAATACCCTCGTAATTCAAAAAAATCAAAAACCAAAAAAAGAAAAAAAAAGAAAGAAGAGGGAGGAAGTACTCAGTAAGTTGCTAGCCATGTTATCTAAGTTGTAGTGGTACAGAGGTCAGCATGGCTTGCATAGGATGTGAGAATTGGCATGCTCAACAACACATTTAACAAGCAGAACACAAATTTATTTAGTGTAAAATAAAAGAAGATAACCAAATTGTATAATCAAGGAATCGTTTGAATTGAAATTTATCAATCTAACTAGAGAAGATAGTGCTGACTGCTGAGAACAGTAGAATTGAGAAAGTTTCCACTGTTCTTAAATAGAAAAGTAACTTTAAATCCAAAACCATAGGATCACTTATAAAGGCGTATATTGCCCTATCACCATTCAGTAATGGAACACCGCGGAGATACTTATCTCCACCTAAACTGATTAATGTAAAAAGTTCAAATATGAAACACATACATGGGAGCCCATGGCATTGCTGCAGAGAACTCGCGTGTGTCCAAAAAGGAATTTGATAGAATCAACGACCGAACCCGTCTTGGACGATGCTGAGCAAAAAGTTGAGCCAAAAATCCCCCAAGGGATGTACCATAGAGATGTATCTGTTCAAAGTTAGAACAGAACTGATCAGTCAACCTAAGCTGAGTTAAAAATAACTAATGCCACATCAAATTTCACAATTTATTAAACTCATATAAAATATATGCACTGTTATATAGTAAAGTAAACAAACTAGATTATCCTGCATAGCATCTCTTATCTATCCCCACAATCAGCTGTGGTCAGATTGCACCCATTTGGATAAGCATCTGATCACGTTTTTGCAATGGTCCATCTTTAATCATGATCAAATTTACCAATCAGATGATTACAGATTGGTATTGTCAAGCATGCTTCCCATCTGATTTAAATTGAATAATGCATTTATCTGGATTAATCATGTATTTAAGCTTTAAAATGTTCGTGGAAAAAATTAATAAAGAATGATGTACCAAAACACCGTTACCCGACACCCAAAGTCATAATCTACCAACCCTTCCCAAGCTACCAATCAGAGATATCCTTAATACTTTATGAGTCTGTAATCCTTCGTTCAATTCATAAGTAGGTATTGAACAAGATGTGGAAGCTACTTTTGAATCAAGAAAGTCAGATTTTCTTAGTGTAACCAAATGGATGATATCAGGGAAATCAAACAAGACTAGACTGATAGAGATGGAAAACTTGGCAGGATTTAAGTGCACTGAAAGGAAACACAGTGCTTACATGATGAACATCAATAGCATCCAAGAACTTTTCAAATGCTTGAATCCATTCTTGGTGATTCCATACACGTGGGATATCAACAGAAATTACCCTGTAACCCTGCATTATGGGACCCAAAAATAAATTAAAAAGATGTAAGGATTCATAAACATGGAGCTTGAAAATGACTAGTCACACCCATTCATATATACAAAATGGTGGAAGAGGGATTATATAAAGATAGGTTCTGTTTGTAAAGGTAAAGACCATTGTTCTTACAAGGGGAAAGCAGAGTACACAGAAAGTATAGAGACAAAAAAATCAAAAGATACGAGCTACTCTAGCTGTACAAGTTACTCAGCTACACAAGGAAACAAATGGAACTAGCTAGATATATATCAGCTTGTTTGTTCTACTTTCTATTCGAGGATGCAACTCCTGGGAAAAAAGTGTGCTTATCATGCAATATATACACAGATTGAACTCCTAACCCAACACACATAGTAAATGAAGTGATGAAACTTATTGATTACTAGCAACGTAGCAACTGAACTGCCAAAACTAAATCCCAATGGAGGTCAAACATGCATCCAGACCGATGAGAACTTGAACAAATAACAAAAATCTAAGTGCCTCTTAACGAATAAAAGAAGATCAAAGTCAAACTTGTGTGACATTTACAATCAAGACATCATAATAACAACGCATACCTTCATGGACAATGCCATGATCTGCTTGTAACAGACATCCGCCGTCCCTGCTGTTCCAGGAAGACAAATAAGTGGAGTTACTGCTTTCGGACCAAAATCATAGTATCGCCACTGCTTTGTGCCAATCTGCAGATACACAGTATTTCAATACAAACCAACACATCAAGCCATTATGAACACACCTAGAATTCTATAAGCAGAAAGCTCTACAACTAAAAATGACTAAACTTTCCATTTGAAAACCCCACAATTAGACAGAATTGAAAGCACTTCACATCAGAAAACACAAACCCATGTCATATAGGTCTGACAATTACAATAAAAACACAAACTTGATTGCAGAAAGTGAACTAACTTAACCCAATATCAAAATGAAGCTAAAGACTCAAACTTTACATCAAAATGTGAAGAAAAAGGAAATGGGTGATCGAGAAGTAGACATACTGGGATCTTGTGAAGAGGGACCTGGGACTTGAAGTAGATGTAATCTCCGGGCGCCGAGTAGACGCCTTTCATAGCTAGTAATCTATGTGAGCCCAAAACCCAAAGCCTCTCCCATATCAGAAAGCAAGACCCATTATTCGATTTGATCGATCAGAGACTATAATTTTCTAAAAAATTTGGTGGGTTTGTTTGGTTGCTCATCCTCGTTGTTGTTTCGAATTTCTTTGAATTAATTTTGGGGATTTGACCTGTAGGAGGGTGAAGGAGAGAGGACACGTGGCCGGACCCCACTGGTGGTGCCAGTCCAATGCTTCGATGATCTTCAACTGCTCGTCAGAGTTTATGGTAGGCTGAGGCTGGAATTATTGATTCATTTTGATTGTTTGGTTTGGTGTGTACAATAGTAGCATTGTACCAAATATTGAAATGATTGTGTATGTAATTAAATAGCAAAATAAGATGTTGAATTTGCTTAATTTTGGTTTGTTTATCATAGAGATGAATGGTTTGGACTATGTCATATGATGTGGGATAGAAAGAGTTTTTCTAATTGGAGTGTGACATTGCATAAGATGCTGCATTGTTTTCAAGCACTAACAGGTCTAACATAAGAAACATTGTTCAAGTACATTTGTTTATTCTCTAATGCAACCAACATAAAAGACATATGCACTAAAACTGTAATTACAAAATTATAACAATTATGTTGAAAAGTTTGAGCTAACACAAGTACACCAACTCCTATAAAATACTTGTTCCAATCATCAAAAAACACAAGTCTTACAAGTTACAACACGAGTAAAATATGTACAACAACAACAACGTTGATTAAGATCAAGACAAGATGTATTCTTTTCAATTAAGCATGATTAGGCCGAATTTCACCTAAAAATAGGAGAAATTAATATGTGATTCAAACTGCATGAAAATCAAAAGAATTTGACAGCATGAGCGTGGTGCGGGAGCTAGAAACGCACTGCGGTGAAGAGAATTGAGGGTTTTTCTAGGTAAGGGATTTCTAGAAATACAAAGTTTGAAGGTTGAAGGAGGCCTTTTGGGGGAAGATGGTTGTGAGCTTGATTTGGTGCTTGAATGCTTGAGACTTGATGGTTTGAGAGTTGTGTTTATCCATGGATGCTTGATGATTTCTACTGCAGAGCTGCACCTTTTATAGATTCATCTGGATAAGCACCAGATTCATATGAGAATCTAGGTAAAACAGAGTACTCCTTTTAGTGCACAAATTCTGCCTTAGATTTAGGAAAAGAAGGTTCTTTCTTGTGAGATGAGGATTTGGGAGAACGAGCTATGTTGTTGTGATTGACGTACACTGCAGACAAAGCAACAACTGCAGTTGCAGAAAACAAGGAACAATGAAGCATGGGAAGGGTTGAGAGTGGTGAGCCCGTTGTTTGAGAGGGAAGAAGAAGCTTCTTGGCTGGTCTCAAGTTTTCTCCTAAATGATGGGGTGAGGGACTTGGACTGTGTAATCAAGTGCTGCAGGGAGGAGATTTACTGTGGGAACAGGAGGCTGAGGCTAAAACGAAGGAAGAAGAAGAATGAAGTTGGGTTTTCTTATATGGGCTTTTGGGCTTAAGGAAAGAAAAGGAAGTTGGGCTTCTCCATGGCTTTTGTGCTTTGGTTTTTTAAAGAGGGATTGATCCAATCTCATATTCTCATGCATGTTCACCATTTCATTCATCGATTTAACTCGTTGGGCTTGAATTTCGGGCCCAAAACTGAAATCACCGACGATATTAAATCGACGAATGAGCATGTGTGCTTCCGTAACCTTCCACACCATACCCACATCTGCAAGCCCCAAAACTATGTGGCTTAGGTCCACATAAAGAGTGGTTGCGTGGTGCGTCAGAACCGAATGACGAGCATGAATCCTTATAAAATTATAGGATTTTGTATAATTGCGTGACCACGTATGGTTTTTGTGGCATGGCAATATAATAGTGAATGACATGATTTTTTGGGTATCAACACATGACTACCCTAAAGTTATAACTCTGAAACGTCTTATGACTGAAAACACTAACTTATATGGTGAAACGCAATAAAAGTCTTAGGATGTTACCGATTCTGCTTGTTTATAGTTAGTCCAACATTGTTTAAAAACATAGTCACATATTTTAAGTAACGAACTGATTCAGTGATACAATTGGAAACATCATGCCCCAATCTACACTTGGTGCACCATAACAACAGTTAGAGACCCAACTGCTCTGTTGGAAACCACAAAATTTCAATCGCCAAACCCATCAAAGATGCCCGGCAGGTCATTGAGAATTTTTTTTATTTCTTTGATTATATAAACAAGTTATTAGAATAAATGACCATCTCACTTTGAAAATAAGAAAAAAAACCCATTGTTTTCTACTTTATAAAAAATGACATCATTTTAATATATTTATCATAAAATGGGTCATTTCTATTTCACTAATTAATAAAAGGGGTTGTTTTTCATTTTCAGATTGACGATTTTCCCCTCCCTTTCTAACAAACTTCCCGTTCTGTTGAAATTGTTTTCCCTTCTGCTTTCTCTCTGATCCCTCATGCTTTCTCTCCGAGCTTGGTTTTCTTTTTCTTCGTCTCAGTGTCGGCCCTCTCTCTCTCTCTCTCCCACTCACTTCCTCTGATTTCTCTGTCTCTATCTCATTTCCGCCGATATGCAATTGCTTAGTTAAATTCTTCATTCTGCGATTCTGATTTGCCTCGGAAGCTTTGCATCTGCGATTCCTCAATTTAATTCTTCTATATCGGTTTCGATTAATTGAAATAAGGTATCTTAAGGTTTTGCAGTTGTTCATATATCCTTTTTACCTTTGAATCAATTCGTGTTGTTTTTTATGTTATATTCTTCAGTTGTTTTTGATTTGAATGGGTAAAATTTGTGATTGCTTATTCAACCTCCCGATTTTTCATTCTTGATTTAGTTCCTTTCGATTTTAATTCATTACTTTTCTGATAGCATTTTTTTTATTTTTCATAGTTACTTTGCTAGTTACTTCATCTACTTATTTGTGTCCTGCATTGTGCTTTGCATCTGTGATTCCTCAATTTAATTCTTCTGTATCGGTTTTGATTCATTGAAATAAGGTATCTTAAGGTTTTGCAGTTGTTCATATCTCCTCTTTACCTTTGAATCAATTCGTGTTGTTTTTGATGTTATAGTTCTTCAGTTGTTTTTTATTTGAATGGTTAAATTTGTGATTGCCTATTCAACCTCCCGATTTTTCATTCTTGATTTAGTTCCTTTCGATTTTAATTCATTGCTTTTCTGTCCCGCATTTTTTTTTTTAATAGTTACTTTGCTAGTTACTTCATCTACTTACTTGTGTCCTGCATTGTGTCCTACATTTTTTATCACGATAGTTACTTGTATATTACTTAGATAGTTACTTCTATATTTATCTATTTTGAACTCACAGGAACTGTTAAATGGATAGTTACTTTGATAGTTACTAGTTACTTTGATAGTTATTTGGATAGTTACTAGTTATTTTGATAATTACTCCTATATTTCTCAGTTTTGAAATCACAAGAATAGTTACTTGGATAGTTACTAGTTACTTTGATGATTACTCCTATATTTCTCAGTTTTGAACTCATAAGAATTGTTAATTGGATAGTTACTAGTTACTTTGATAGTTACTGAAGGTAGCACTGTTTTTTTTTTTTTTTTGTCAAATTTGATAGTTACACTCATTGTTACTTGATAGATACTGTACAGTTACTAATGTAGTCACATAGATATGCTCATTGATGTTAGGATGATTTTCTCTGTAGGTGCAATGGACAGTTGCTATACTGCTAAGCTTGTGTATTTTGGTGAAGGAGCAGCACTTTGCTTTGTTCATAATTGTACTTTTATTGATTTTTGTCATCGGATACGAGATCTTTTTCCGGAGTTGGACAAATTGGTTTTCAAACTCAAGTATAATGTTTATTCGGATCCTACCGTTTACCATCTTGAAAATGAGGTTGATATGAGCATGATGTTTAGAGTTTTGGGACGGTATAAATATGATTTTATTGATGTGGGTGTTCATTGTTTGGATGCCAGTTGTTCTGTTTCGGAAAGTGTAGTTAGTAATAATGTTAGTGAGTAGACTAGTGTTTTGGTTGAAGATAATGAATTTTTGGGTTGTTATAGGCGTGAGGATTTGAAAATGTATATTTCTAAAGGATGGAAGTCTCTCATTCATTCTAAGGGTCAGATTTTTTAGGGTGGGGTGAAAGAGTTTAGGCTGAAGTTGCGGATGTATGCCGTGGAGGTTGGTTTTCAGTATGATTTTGAGAGAAATAAGTCTGAACGTGTTGTTGCTTTCTACAAGAAAAAACATTCTGAAGGTTGTAATTGGTGTGTGAATGCATCTTTATGTAGGTATAGTTACATTAACCGTTACATAGATTTTGTATAGTTACATTTATTTTGTTCATGTTGATTTCGGCAGCATTCGGCTACCGTGTTGCGGTGCAGCGACACGCTGCATTGTGTCCTGCATTTTTTTTTATCATGATAATTACTTGTATAATTACTTAGATAGTTACTTCTATATTTCTCTTTTTTTAACTCACAGGAACTGTTAAATGGATAGTTACTTTGATAGTTACTTAGATAGTTACTAGTTACTTTGATAGTTACTCCTATATTTCTCAGTTTTGAACACACAGGAGTTGTTTATTGGATAGTTACTTGGATAATTACTAGTTAATTTGATAGTTACTAGTTAATTTGATAGTTACTTTGATAGTTACTGTGATAGTTACTAGTTACTTTGATAGTTACTATGAAAAAGTATATATGCTGATTGATTTTTGCACCTTTTATTCAGGTATAATGGTTTCTTTGTGATTAATGAATTGGTGAACGAACATAAATATCGTTGTGTCATCCGGCTTCAAAAGAGTAAGATGATGTGCAGCAAGATTATAACGGAGGTGATGCTCGACAAGATTCGTGAGAATCTCAATAAGAAAGCTATTGATATACTGCAAGACATAAAGCTAAACTACGGCTTAGATGTCCCTTATCATACTGCTTGGTATGGCAAAGAGCTCGCGAGGGAAGCTATGCTTGGTGTTAAGTCTGAGTCTTACCAGAATTTATCATGGTTTTGCCAGCGTACATATGAATCCAACCCATATTCTAGGCGAGCTATAGAATACGAATCTGAAACAATAAGGTTCCAGCGTATGTTTGTTACGTATTCTGCTTGGATGAATGGATTTCAGTCTTGCAGACCAATTCTCTGTATTGATGCTACATTCATCACGAATAAATACAAAGGTATGCTTCTTGCTGCTTCGACAAATGACGTAAATTGTGGTACATCTCTTTCTTCATTTTTGTTATTAATTACTGTCATTTCTATTTTTTTTCCTTTCTTCATTGCTGTTGTTTTTCAATTTCATTTACATGACTTCCAGACCAACAGTTACTTGGATAGATACAACTGTAGTCACTAAGATAGTTACTAAAATAGTTATAAAGATGATGTTATTACTCATATGATAGTTACTACGATAGTTACTAAGATGATAGTTACTTAGATGATAGTTACTAAGATAGTTACTAATGTAGTTACCAAAACAATTACTAGCAAAACTACCTTGAAATTGAAACACATTATAAATACGTTTGAGTTTTTCTTTCTCTCTTGCAGACCAAATAGTTACTTTGATAGATACTAGTGGAAATGCTTTTATAGTTACAGGAACTTCCAAAGCAAATAGTTACTTTGATAGATACTAGTGCAGTTACTTTTATATTTATATGAAACTGACATTATTTTTTGTTTTCTTTTGTTTAGGATTATATCCAGTTGCTTATGTTATTGTCGATTCTGAAAATTAGAGCAACTAGACCTTCTTTCTTAAGATGTTGTCTGAAGAGCTGTCAAGATATTCTACAAGGCAAATTACTTTCATATCTGATCGTAATATTGGTCTTCTAAATGCAGTTCGTGCAATTTTTCCCAATAGTCCACATGGATTTTGTTATAGGCATCTTCAGGCTAATCTGAGCAACAAGTTTGCATGTGGTTCTTACCTGATCAAAAGGATTCCATTGTTGTTTATGATGTGTGCTTATTCTCGCACTCGTGAATACTTTGAGATTAATTTCCAGAAGACGAAGAATGAAGGTGGTGAGAGTGTTGATATGTTTTTGAAGGATCTTCCTTTGGAAACATGGGCTTCTTGTTTTTTTAATGGTGAAAGGTTTGGGGAAATGACAAATAATTTGGCTGAGTGTTTCAACAATTGGGTGAAGGAGTTGAAGAGTCTTCCCATTATTGAATTAAACGAAGGCATTCGTCTTAAGTCTATGGCTTTAATCGCTTCTCGGAAGGAAGAATCAGCTGGATGGGTTACTGAGCTGTAAGTTTGAAAAGAAGCTGGTTGACAACTTGGATTTGGGAAGACACTGGTTAGTCAGTAGATCTGATACATACATTTATGAAGTTCAATGCCAAAAGTATTCTGTGATGGTAAACTTGGAAGAATTCTACTGTTCATGTGGAGAATGGCAAGTTCACGGATTTCCTTGCTCGCATGCCCTTGTCGTGATTCAGAAACACGGTTCTGATACTCATTTGCCAACCCAATTTTCAAGGTGCACAACTTCTCCAAAATCTAACATGACTTAGACAGTTACCCAGATAGTTAGTTAGATAGTTACTTCAGATTAAATAGTTACATTGACAGATACTAGAGAAGTTACTTGTATAGTTACATGAACAAGCTATAACATTTTTTTTTTCATTTTTATAGGTGGATAAATATCGCGAAACATATTCTTTCTCAATCAACCCGGTTCCTACTATTTCAAAGCCGGTGGATCTAACTCAGCCTGCATTGTTGGTGCAACCACCTTTAACAAAGAGACCACCTGGAAGGCCAAAATTGCAAAGGTATAGAAGTAAAAATGAAGTTAAAAAGACTATCAGGTGCAACAGGTGTAACAAATATGCTGGTCACAACAGAACAAGTTGTAGAGAAATTATATACTTCCTTAGATAGCTATTCAGGCTGTGCTACTTTGTTTTGAAAGTTACATTGAAAGTTATATTGGAATGTACATTGATTGTTTTGTGGTTTTACTGTTAGTTAAAGGTTACTTTTTTTTTATTATTGTTCATGTTTATTTCTGCAGCAGAACGCTGCTGTGGTGCCAGTGCAGCAACACGCTGTATTGTGTCCTTCATTTTTCATTCTTGCTTCAATTGCTTTCGATTTTAAGCTCTTGCTTTTCTCTCCTCCATATTTTTTTATTTTTCATAGTTACTTAGATAGTTAGTAAGATAGTTAGTAAATTGATAGTTACTAAGATAGTTAGTAAGATGATAGTTACTCAGATGATAGTTACTTAAATAGTTACTAAGCTAGTTAGTAGGATGCATGATAGTTACTTAAATAGTTAGTAAGATAGTTACAGAAAATGTTACTTTGATATTTACGCTGTCGTGGTGCCGCTGCATTTGTGTCCTGCATTTTTCATTGTGGGTTCAGTTGCTTTCGATTATTAATCTCTTGTTTTCTGTCCTGCATTTTTTTTTTTCATAGTAAGATAGCTACTTTTTTGAAAGTTTTACATTGAAATTTCTATTGTTATGTACATTGATTGTTTTTTGGTTTTACTGTTATTAAAATCTTATTTTTTTAATATTTTTTATGTTGATTTCGGCAGCGGAACGCTGCCGTGGAGCAATGCAGTGGCACACTGCATTGTGTTCTGCATTTTTCATTTTTGGTTTAGTTTCTTTCTATTTTAAATTCTTACTTTTTTGTCCTGCATATTTACTTAGATAGTTAGTAAGATAGTTACTAAGATGATAGTTAGTAAGATAGTTAGTAAGTTAGTTACTAGTATGATAGTTAGTTTAATATAGTTAGTAAGATAGTTAGTAAGATAGTATTTTTCTGGAAGCAGAATTTCCACTGAAATCTGTTCAATTACAAACCATTTTATCTCTGTAAGAACAATCTGTTTCAATCAGTCTCTTCCTTCTGAAACTTCTTGAACAATAAAAGAAAAAGGATTGAAACTTTAACATGTTTGGATTGAAAAATGAGAAAGAAAACGATCAGAACCACAACCAATTCAGCTTAACATCATTCATTAATTCATTAGATTACAAAAAAAAAAATCAAGAAAAACATAAAAATAAACAGATTACAGATACATAGAAACATCTACTTCTGATTTTTCATGATGATTGCTTGGAGAGAGATCACTTGTTCTTGAAGTAGAACTTGTTGCCTAGTAAGATTGTCCAACCGGTCCAAAACATCTTTCGCCCATCCTCTCATGTTTTTTTCGAACCCCACGAGATACGTTCCAAAATATTCCATGGTGTCTTGTTCAACAGGAATTGGAGGACGCCATGGCTCCCCCGCAAACTTTGCTGGAGGGATAGATCTAGTGTATCCTTCCATTTTAGGAGGGGGAGGAATGCGAGGCTCAACTGGAGGTAGATGAATGCCCGTAGGAAATATGGGTTGATCTTCATAAGAGTGAGGCGGAGGACGAGGAGGGCAGTCGTATGAATCAGATGATGAAGAGGAGGAAGAAGAGGAAGAGAGACGAGGGCGCTTGTTAGCAGATGATTCACCAGTAGTCATTCTCGTGGTCTTTAACGTTCTCATAAATAAGCTTGTAGACACAGAGAGAAGAGAAAATTACAGAGAATATGAGAAGTTAGTGTTAGACTTCATGCGAGAAGGATGAGTTATTTAAAGAGAAGTACAGATAACCAACCGTCATGTATTGGATTCGGAGCAGGGAAAAGAAACAGTCATGTATTGGGAGAATCAACCCTCAATTATCAAGTTTAAAGACACGCAAAAACCAACCGTCATGAATAGTTGTTTTGATAGTTACTAGGCTATTTACTAAGATAGTTACTGAAATTGTTACTTTGATAGTTATGTGTTTTGAAGAAACAAGAACAGTTGATTTGATAGCTACTAAGATAGTTACTGAAAATGTGATAGTTACTAAGCTAGTTACCGTAAAAAACTTTTGAAGAAACAAAAACAGTTGATTTGATAGTTACTGGGCTAGTTACTAAGAGAGGTACTATGATACTTACTGAAAATGTAATAGTTACTTGGCTAGTTAATTAGATAGTACTAAGATAGTTACTGAAAATGTGAAAGTTATATTGAAATGTACATAGATTAGTAATTAGATAGTTAGTTTGATAGTTAGAAAGATAGTTACTAAAAATGATAGTTAGTTTGATAGTTAGTAAGATAGTTAGAAAGATAGTTATTAAGATTATAGTTAGTAAGATAGTTAGTGAGATAGTATCTTCTGGAAGCAGAATCTCCTCTGAAGCCTATTCAATTGCAAACCATTTTATCACTGTAAGATAATATCAAACATTTCCAATGTATCAAAGTATCTGTCTGCAGGTAAAGGATCAACTTGATCTGTACTATACACATAATCACTTCTCTAAAGCATAAATAACAATCTTTTGAAATAAAACATTATCATTCTGTTTAAATAACAATCTGTTCATACTATAATCTGTTCAAATAACAATCTACCACTACCAGAAAAAAAGGTTTTCCCGACGAAAAAAAAAAAAACGGCCGACGAATTAAAATTTTCATCGGTAATTCTAAGGAATAGCCGACGAATTTATTTTTCGTCGGTAAAAAAAAAAAAATCGTCGGCCATAGTTTAACCATAGCCGACGAAACAGTTTTTTCGTTGGTATTTTAAAAAAATCGTCGGCTATATTCATATTTCAGTCGACGATTTGTATTTTCGTCGGCCTTTCTCCGAAACATTAGCCGACGAAAATTTTTGGAAGTATGGCCGACGAAGTTGACATTTTCGTCGGCTATAACTATATTGAAAAATACATATTTTATTTTAGACAGAAAATTACAAAAGAATAGCCGACGAGTACTAGGTTTGATTTCGTCGGCTATGATAAAAAAAAAAAAAAAAAGACCAGCTTCCATTTTCTATCACTATCGACAAACCATTGCTTCACCCTTCAAATGCAAATATGTCGTCAAATAAGATATGAACGAAATAATGAAATACGTGTACGGTTGAAAAATGACAAGATTCCGACAAAATCTGTGTGCCGAATGTTGCGGTTAACTGTTTTTTACTTCCGTTTTCCTATGGGTAGCCTGATGTTTGGTAAATATTTTGAGGAAAATTTTTAATCGATTAGTTGCGTCTCATCGATTTGAAACTATTATCTGTTGAATGTCAGGCAAAAAAAGGTCATTTAGACAGGCCAATTACCATTTCTAAGCGTTTAAAGGGTTGACTCACCCGGTTGACCGTCCCGATCGAGCCTTTAACGTTGTCAGATGTAGTTGGATTTTTTTTCATACATGTATTTAATCTTAACGGTGATATCTGACGGTTGGAATAGATTTTATAAACTTTTAGATTCAAAATCAGAACATATGCACTAATGTTCCTTAATTTGTTTACCAAGTGTTTAAGTGAATGTATAGTTTCAAATAGTTACTATACGTACACTCTTCAAATGCAAATATGTCGTCAAATAAGATATGACCGAAATAATAAAATACGTCTACGGTTGAAAAATGACAAGATTCTGACAAAATCTGTGTGCCGAATGTTGCGGTTAACTGTTTTTTACTTCCGTTTTCCTATGGGTAGCCTGACGTTTGGTAAATATTTTGAGGAAAATTTTTAAACGATTAGTTGCGTCTCATCCATTTGAAACTATTATCTGTTGAAGGTCAGGCAAAAAAACGTCATTTAGACAGGCCAATTACCATTTCTAAGCGTTTAAAGGGTTGACTCACCCGGTTGACCGTCCCGATCGAGCCTTTAACGTTGTCAGATGTAGTTGGATTTTTTTTCATACATGTATTTAATCTTAACGGTGATATCTGACGGTTGAAATAGATTTTATAAACTTTTAGATTCAAAATCAGAACATATGCACTAATGTTCCTTAACTTGTTTACTAAGTGTTTAAGTGAATGTATAGTTTCAAATAGTTACTATACGTACACTCTTCAAATGCAAATATGTCGTCAAATAAGATATGACCGAAATAATGAAATACGTCTACGGTTGAAAAATGACAAGATTCCGACAAAATCTGTGTGCCGAATGTTGCGGTTAACTGTTTTTTACTTCCGTTTTCCTATGGGTAGCCTGACGTTTGGTAAATATTTTGAGGAAAATTTTTAAATGATTAGTTGCGTCTCATCCATTTGAAACTATTATCTGTTGAAGGTCAGGCCAGAAACCGTCGTCTAACTAGACTAATTTCTGTTTTAAAGCGTTTAGAGGTTTGATTTCGTTGTTTGACCAAAAGTTTAGCCGACGAAAATTCTATGTCGTCGGCTAAACTCTTGCGATCCGCTTATTGTCCGCCGTTGGATGGCTCAGATCCAACGGCTGCTGATTGTCCAAAGCATAGCCGACGAAATATTTGAATTCGTCGGCTAAACTCTTGCGATCCGCGCCTTTTCATTGTCCGCCGTTGGATGGCGGAGATCAGACGGCTGCTGAGCGCCTAAAGTATAGCCGACGACATCCAAAGTATAGCCGACGACATTCAAAGTATAGCCGACGAGTTCAAACATTTTGTCGGCTATTCTTCAAAATAGCCGACGAAATCTTTTTTAATCGTCGGCTATTCTTTCGGGTATAAATCAGAAAATGTCGAACCCTAGCCGACTTTTTCCTCTCTTCCTACTCCTCCGCCTGCTGCTGCTGCCGAACGCGATTACGCTCTCCCACAAGATTCCGCCGCGCTGCTGCTCCTCCTCCGATCCAAACTCTAGCTTCCTCAAATCCTCCTCCAAGCCGAGCCGGCCTCCTCCTCCTCCTCCTTCCCCTCCGCCTTCCCCTCCTCGTCCGACCTCCTTCCCCTCCTCCTCCGGCCTCCTCCTCCGATCTGGTTAAATTTTTTTTTTCAATTTAGTTTAATTTTATAAATCGTTATATATTTAATTTTAATTATATAAATTGTTATATATTTGTTAATAAATTTAATTTTAACAAATTGTTATATATTTGTTATATATTTGTTAATAAATTTAATTGTTATATATTTGTTATAATTTAGGTACAGAAATTGTTATATATTTAATTTTAATTATATAAATTGTTATATAATAAATTGTTATATATTTGTTATATATTTAATTTTAATTATATAAATTGTTATATATTTTTGTTAATATATAAATGGTTATTTGTATTTATATATATGTTAATAATGAAATATAGTTATATTTGTATATAAATAGTTATATTTAGGTTAATGGTTAGTATTATTTAAAATTAGTTAAAATTTAAATATTAATTTGTTAGTATTATTGGTTAGTATATTAATTAGAATTTGTTATTTAATGTAATATAATTTAATATTAATTAATGTATTAATGCCTCAAGCTGCAGATGGCCGATGCATTCAGATAGTTCTTCGGAGGCCGTCGTTCCAGATCTAGGGGTTCTGGAAGTTCCGCCGGTTCTGTAGAGTCCGACAGGACCCTTAGCCAGCTTGAGAGGACCACCACCCAGCCGCGGAGGAGTGTGGATTCATCCCAGCCGCGGAGGCCTGTGGATTCATCCCAGCCGCGGAGGAGTGTGAGTTCTCGGCACCAGACCCTTCTCCAGGCGGGGCGGCCGTCGAGCAGTTCACGTCCCCCTGTCGGGCCAGATGCTCCGAGGTTCAGTAGGTAGCTATTTCAGGACGAGATAGCTGCAGACGTTCCTCAGGTCCGTATGCCTGAGGTTCATCGGGAGCCGATGACGAGTCCGACGACGTCTGCTGCTGACTCGACTGAGGGGCCTACTCTCCCAAATCAGCTCTACCTCCCGTACAACATTCCTGCGATACCCGAGGTCGACTTTTGTGGTGTGGCCATATGACCTGCTATGCCTCAGTACGTGAGTGCTGCGGAGGCATTCCAGCAGCAGCCATTTGAGAACCCTGACCTCCTGATTTCGGCGAGGAGAAAAGGAAAGTCGACAGATGAGTCATCCAGTTCAGGTAACATTTGATTTTATTAATTAAATATTTTATTAAATTTAACGCACTAATATTTAATTTTATTAACCAATCGTCGTTTATGT
The DNA here is from genome assembly GCA_963682095.1 of Potentilla sterilis. NCBI lineage: Eukaryota > Viridiplantae > Streptophyta > Magnoliopsida > Rosales > Rosaceae > Potentilla > Potentilla sterilis. Next base: position 38,433,535 of record OY821760.1, on the reverse strand, counting down.
GATAGAGACAGCCGCTAGCAGTTCAACGAGGAATACGAGAGGTGTCATATGTTTTGACACGCTCAGGAGAACTGTTGAGAGCAGCGGGAGGATCCGGATCAACGAACCTCCTAATCAGGAGGTTCAGGGGAAAAAACGCCGCGACTACACGAGTTGCGTGGGGGCACTGATTAGGGACAGAGTCCCTATGTTGTGGACACGGTGGGCTGATGTGCCCGAAGAGATCAAGAGGGAGGTGAACAACGCCGCGTCGGTGAGTAATTTAAAAAATTTAATTTATTTTACGTAATATTTAATAATTTTCGGTATTGTTATAATTGTAAAACTAATAAAATATTATCTTTCAGAGATACTTCGAGATTGTAGAACATAAGCAGCATTGGGCGGACGCGATGCAGTCATTGAGGTACGTTGGGAATTCCTTATCTTATAATTTGAAATATTTTATGATATTAATAATATTTCTAATGCACTTTTGTTTTTTCCGTAGGTTCAAAGAGTGGAAGAACGAGCTCCGTTCCCACTTTAATCAATACGACAACCGTGGTCGTATGGGTACTCCCAGAGAGTTCATGTTCAGGGAGTACGAGTGGCGTTGGTTGAAGACAGTAGACTTCAACAACCCACTTATGCAGGTAAATACTAAACTTAACTATAAATGTTTATTTTGTTAAAATTTTAATTATTAGTTTAATTATTTTATAATTATTACACTAATATTTTTTGATGCATTTTTCTAATAATTTATTATTTGTTTGAAGGAACGGTCTCGGGTAAACTCTGCGAACCGCCGCCGTAACACAACCCCCCATCATGGTGGTTCTAGGCCGTTTGCACAATATCAGGAGGAGGCGCTTAGAGATCATCCTGATAGCAACCCGTACGTGGAGACGTTCAAGATCGCTTATCCACAAGCGACAGAACAGCTCGTAAGTCGTTGATTACGATTTTAAAATTTTAATTATTAATTTTACTTAATTATATATTTGTTAGAATATTAATTATTTTTTTTTCCCGTTCAATTAGGAGAGGGTGAACCGGGCCGAAGAAGAGGTGTTCCAGCAAGTAGTTCGGGAGACACAACCGAACATTTCAGAGGCAGATCTGGAAGAAGCCCTGCGCCAGGTCGACCGATCGAATGTCCAAACGGTAGCGAGGATGTTCGACGCAACCTTCCCAGACCGGTCAAACCAATACTACTGCCGGGGTTTGGGAAGTTCTGGAATAGGGCTCCTGAAGACCACTAAGGGAGGTCAAAAGAAGGGAGGTGGGGACAGCCAACAGATGAGGGGGGAAGTGCAGAGATTGGCTGCAAGATTGGTGACCGAGTCCCACAGATCACAGGAGCTACGCCGCAGAACACAGCAGTATCATTTGGATATGGCCAGTTGGCATGCTGAATGCGACAGAGTTCGGCAACACAACTACGCCCCCAACAAAACTGGTGGTGTGATATGTTCGCGGCACAACAACAAGCCCTTGAACCCCCGCCCCCGTTTCAGCCGTTAGTTGAACCTCCAATGCCTCAACCTCCTGATGATGACGAGCATGATGGAGAGCAGGATGCTGGGGATGACGTGGTGGACTTTAGTGCTTTAGGTGATGATTAGGGTTATATTTTATGTATATTAGAACAAATTAAATAATAAATCATTTAGACGTGTTTCTTGTTGGTGCAAATGCATGGATTGTCTTTGTGATTTGCAGGTTGCTTGGAATGGTAATTTAGAAATTAATTTAATTTTTTTCCCCCAAATGTAAGAATAGCCGACGATATTGGCATTATTTCGTCGGCTATAAGCACTATAGCCGACGATTTTTACCAATTTTCGTCGGCTATAACTTTCATAGCCGACGAAAATGACATTATTTCGTCGGCTATAACTAATTAATGCCTATTAAAATATTAATATATTCCGACGAAATAATCGACGAAATAGATGAAATCGTCGGCTACATTTCCGAAACAAATAGCCGACGAATTTCGTCAGCTATAGTTTAGGATATCGTCGGCTATACTCGAAAATATCCGACGAATTTCGTCGGATATTTTGCCCAGATTTGGTCGATGAAATTAATTTTCGTCGGTAAAGTCGTCGGCCATACTCGAATATAGCCGACGATTTCGTTATTTTCGTCGGCCATTGGTATTACCGACGGCGTTTTTCCGACGAATTATAGCCGACGAAAATTTCGTCGGCAGAAGGAATAGCCGACGAAAATTTGGCATAGTCGACGAAATTTTTTTCGTCGGCTATTCTCTCCGATCTGGTAGTGTGTTCAAACTACTTGACATGTTTCCTATACTTGAAACTTCCTAAATTTTCCCAACAATCTGTTCAAAAAACTATATGTTCTAACAGTCTCTCAAACTATGCCGATTTTCCGCAAACCTCTTTAGAATGTGAGCTCTATACCTGTCAGCCTCTTCCTTCCCAAACTTCTTACTTATATCGTCTTGTGACATGATAACGCTCATAAAGTACATTACATATATCCCACAGTCCACGTTGTTTTGTCACAATAAATAGATTATTTAAAGTCAGACAGTTAGAAACATAGTTACAAATATGATAGTTACTAAAATGATAGTTACTAAAATGGTAGTTACTAACATAGTTCCACAGACAGTTACAAACATGATAGTTACTTAAATAGTTACTAACATAGTTACAGATAATTACTATGATGATAGTTACTAAGATGCTGAGTTTAGAACTTATGAATCATCTTTTTGTTGAGGTAATTTCCCAGAGAATGAATTGATAGGCATCTTGGCCCTATAGTTCTCCTTTATCCACCTTATAATTTTAATTTCATCTTCGGTAAGAGCCTCTTGTACCATCTTCAATTCGGTGCTGGAGCTCTTGTTTGTGTCGATTTTATATCGGCAACCTTGATCCAACATATCATCTGATTGATCAATGACAGCTCTCATCCATATATCAATCATTTCCACCTGTTAATAACATAGTTAGTCAGATAGTTACAAAAAATGATAGTTACTAGGATAGTTACTAAGATGATATATAGTTACTCAGATGATTACTAACATACCATTTTGCTAGCATCTTTAAAACTTTGTCCGAAATTTCTTCTTTTAGGTCTCATGGAATCGAAGTGGATAAATTTGCATGACTCCTTGTCAAACACCAGAAGAGTATGGTGAAAGTTCCTCTTATGTGTTAGTGGGAACATAATGATATCCGCTTTACCAATCTTCTCATATAGTGGTTCACATAGGAACTGATGCATTGGTTTTGCTTCAAGATCTTCTGTCGACATCTGTTTTTCAAACAAAACCAATGATTAGTTATCTCTAAGGTTTTCTATAAAAATATAATTTTTTTTAATTAGTATCTTACCCAAGAGTGAGTCTGCATAATTTCAATACTAGGTGCATCTGCATCGTCCTTGTCAATCATTTCTCCATGTAATAAAGCTGCAAATGCATCTATCATATTGTTTGCCACTTCAATTCCAAACACCACTTGTTCTATTTCATATTTTGAAATTTTCGTTCCGACCTCTTTTCCCTCCAAGAAAAACACTTTGCACACATAATAGTAAATCAAATGATAGTTACTAAGATAGTTACTTAGATGATTGTTACTAAGATAGTTACTCAGATTGTTTATGTCTGAATCCGTAGACTCAAAGAAACCGGTGGACTTTGGTGTGATTCCTTCCTGCAAATCCTGCTAAGTAAGGGAATACCGGGCGGGCCGGTCTATTCCGCTCCGATGCCTAAGTCAGTATAGATGGGATAACTGATAACTTAAGTGAGAATGAGTAGTTGAAGTATTGATTACCTGTTAATGAGGGTAGTTGGGACTCATATATAGACTCACCCTTCGATGTGGGACTGGCCCCCTTCTGCATATACTACTGGACTGTTTCGGCCCATACTTGGGGAGCTGTTGTCCCCTGTCCCCGGGTCCCGCTCACCAGTAAGGTCCGCCCGGGTGCCGGACCAGTTGTTGGTGCTGAACTTCCGGGCCTTGGACCGGGTCCAGGAGCCCTTGCTGCGGGTCTGGGTAGCCTCTCTTATTGCTACTGTCAACAAGTCCCCCAAGTTCCCGGTCAAGTGCTATCTTAAATGGGGACTTAAATCTGTCTTGTTTTACAGGCCTGCAGACCCGCAGAGATGCGTACCCTACTGTGCCCTAGCCCCCCAAGTCCGCGTTTAAGATTGGGCTTGGCCGGGCGTTCGAATGAACCTGTTATGGTGATGCGTGCATGGTTATGATGTTCATGCTGACAGATGCATACGAGCATGAGAATTATTGCATGGTTATGATAATGTGGCGTTGAAATCCGCCGTGCCGTGCTATGTTCCGGGAAAGCCCGGTGGATATTGTGCACGAGATGAACGAGTCCCCCATGTTTTAGAACCGTAGCCGCATAGGGCAACGTTTGATTTAAACAGTGGTTGACGAGGTGACACGGTATCAGCGGGAAACGTGCCCTGTGTTAGAGGAGTTCCTGGTAGGGTGGCGTGGGCAAGAGAGCCTCGGCCGCCGTCCCCACGTGTCCTGCTGCCTTTGTTCCTGCAGGCATATAGGATGTGCATGGTTTTTAGCCTGCGGGAAGAGTTTTCCTGTATGAGAGGATCAAGTCTCCCGGGGTGAAGCGGCCCTGTGTTGGTACCGGTCAACATTCCCGATGGTTTCCCAGCCTTTGTTCTTACAGGCCTGAGGTATTGTGCAGGGTTTTTAACCTGCGGGAAGAGTTGTCCTGTATGAGGGGATCAAGTCTCCCGGGTTTATAAAGCCCGATGGTACATAGATCCCTTAGGTCGTACAAGGCTGCCGTAGGAATCTCTCGGTTCGGACAACCGCTTATTCCGTTGGATAACGATAAGTGCAATTATTTCCGGTGTGAAACCGCATCCAATAGTTGAAGCTGGATGGACCGATGGCTATGATAGCCTTGAACTGGAGCAGGCACTATGGTTGGAATATCGTAGCCTGTACATAATATTGCTGCAGGGTTTTTAGCATGCGGGAAGAATTTTCCTGAGTTAAGGAAGAGTGCTCCCGAGTTTATATCAAGCCGTTGTTGTTTAGCTGTAATGGTGGAATAAGTTCGACTGGTGGAATGTCCCGTACCGTTAGAATATATGGTGGAATGCCCCGTACTGTTGGAAGATATGGTGGAATGCCCCTTACCGTTGGAATATATGGTTTTTGGGTTGTAGGCTCGGTGATGTTCCCTGTTCTTTCAACTACCCTCTGCATGCGAGGCAAGTGTCTGACATACATTGAATGGAGGTTTTCCATCAGTCGCGTCAGTTATTATGGCCTGGGCAGTTACCAATACTGGGACACGTATCGCCAGAAGACAGTGAGGGATGGATGGCCCGGATTCGTGGGCGTTTTACTTGTCCTACTAGGTAGCTTGGGGGGAACTCGAAGAGCGTTCAGGATACTGGACCTGTATATAAGCCCCTGCTACTTCGTGCATTTTGCCTTTGGTTTAAGAAGTGTTCCCCTGCTTAGTCTACTGAACACAATTGTCCGGTGTTTTCCTCTTTAGTTGTCGTCGTCGTGCATACTAATCGGTGAGTTCTGCCTTTGTATTTTTTTTTTTGAAAATTCCTTTTGTCTTGTCCGTGGGTCGATCCGATTAGCACCTAGTTGTATTATTGTTTGCCCTTTGGATGGGACCCCGCTGGGACCGAATCTCTATAAGACCTGGGATTTTTCGGCTGACAAGCCCAGTGGTTGCTGCGGGGCTATGCCGAAGCGTCACATGCTTCGCGTTGCGCCGCAGTCGTTGTTTAGGTTGTATTACTGACCGGTCATAGGGTTTTTTTAAATTTTTTTTCCTTTCCCCTAGGTCACATGGATTCTGGAAGTTCCCGTGAGGCCTCCGAATCGGCCGCCAGGCGACCGGTGACGGACGACCAAGAGAGAATGGAGGACTGGCTTGCCTCCTAGTCCTCGGGGTCAGACGCCATCGCTCGTTCGACCGGTGAGGCGTCGACGTCCGGGCCTCTAGGACAGGAGGATGCTCCCTATGGAGTGTTTTTGGACCCTGCTCAGCTAGCAGGCACCACCCGCTATATGCTTGTTGATGGGGATAGAACCATAAGTCGTGATGAGCTGGAAGGCTCTTTATCTCCCGGGGAGATTGCTGCTTTTCGGGCGAAGTGGAGTATTCCCGGAGATGTAGATCTGCGGCCTCTGCATGCCGGAGAGTCAGCCTGCAACCCGAAGGAGGGTTGCATTCCGGCATGGGTTATCACTCCCGCTGCTCGACTTTGTGCAATACCTGCTTAGTGTCATCAGGATATCACCGACATAGCTTCCCGATAACCAGTGGAGGAAGCTACTGAGTCTAGGCTGTCTCTATTGGCTGAGTGATATGAGTTGCCCAACGGCGGTAAACGAGTTTCGGGCCTTGTACCGGTTGGCGTATTCGAAGAAGAGGAAGGCCCGGGGGTGTGTCAGTTTTTCCGCTCGGCACTTTAAGCCGGTGATAACTCGCTTGCCCTCCTGGAGGAAGAAGGTGGTGATGGCGGGGGGGGGAGCTGGCAGAAGAGGAGTAGGACATACATGGTTCCTGGGGCCTTTCAGCCAATCGGCGATCAATCATATCAGTTGTCTGACCTGAAGAGGGATAGGATCGCCTAGGTATTTGGATGCTGGTCGGACCTGGAGCGGAGTTCCTACAATTTCATCCGGCGGGAGGTGCTAGAACTGTGTAACCTGGGGGGAATCTCAGCGGGTGGTAGAATGTAGGTTGACTGTCTCTGATTCCGTTGAGTGAATTGGTGTTGTCTAACCTCTTTGCCTTGTGTTCTGCAAGTGTATCTTCTCGGACGGCCATTAAAGCCCACGAAACGCTGTCGATGGACAATCAGGAGCTTGTCTCGAAGCTGAAGGAGAAGGGAGATGCCTCCGCGCGGTCCACGGTTGACCGGGGAACCAGGGAGTTGACCATACATGATAAACTCGTTTCGCTGGATGTTGCGGACGAGGATTACGTCTTAAAGCGCGTAAAGACTCACGCTGCGGGACCCCAGGCGGCGTCTGGATCGGGGAAGACTGTTGGTGGGCCGTCCAAGCCCCCGGGTGGTGCTGCAAGGATTCCACACCGATTAGGGCCAGTGCCAACTGTCACCAGGTCCCCACTGTTTGCCGCCCAATCTTCTTCTTTACAGGTTGATCTGTGTGAGAGGAGGAAGAAGTCTCGGGAGCTGCCGGCCTCCGCGCTAGTTACTTTTACCAGCCGGTCGGCTTGCGAGAATTTGGCCAAGCGGCTAAAGCTGATGAGTGGTGGGACCACTTCCACCCGAGGCAGGGTTCCTGCGGTCTGTAGCTTCATCTGCCGGCACAGGAGCATCGGGTGTGAAGAAGTCTCCGTCTACGGAGCTGGGACCGGAGCACGGCTGTCCGGAAGAGCCTTTCGTTCGGAGCCTGCTTAGGGATATGAAGGGTATGGAGCTGGATAAGACTGGGGCTCTGGAGGGGTGTTTGGAGGATCACCGGTTAAAGAGCCGGGAGAATAGTTTGCCACTGATATCTGTTAGCATTAGTTGGTGCTTGATTATTTTCTAATTGGTGCCTGTCAAACTGCAGTTGTTGTACCACTTGTATCGGTCAGATGCAAGTGAGGAGTTGCCTGAGCAGAAGAAGCAGGTGGCAGAGTTGACTAGCGCCCGGGAACTCCTGGAGGCAGAGAAGTCCAAGCTCCAACGGGAGAAAGCCCGGTTGGAGGAGAGGGCCAGGAAGCAGACGGGCAAGCTGGAGGCCCAAGTCGAGGCTCTTGAAGAGGAGAAGAAGGGCCTGGAGGAGGAGAGGGCCGAGTTGGAGACCAAGGTCGAGGAACTTCAGCGGCAGGTGGCGACGGGCTCCGCTTTTGCCGGCAGGCCGGTCGGTTGATGAGAATGACCCGGAGGTTTATCAGCGGGCAGTTAAGAAGTATCAAAAGAGTGATGAGCTTCTTGATCTGCTGGAACGGGCCCGGGAGGCGGGGATTGCCGACACTTTTGACGACTGGAAGGCTAAGGGCTATCTTGATATTTCAAAGCTACTGCCGTCGCAGGCGGATGAAGAAGAGGCGCAGGAAGGAGATACTGTGCCGCTCGGTGAACCTGCCACGAGTGATACCGCTGCTGAAGGAGCTCCTGTTGAAGAGGAGGAGCAGGCGAAAGTCCCCTAGCATACACACACACACACACACACACACATATATATATATATATATATATATATATATATTTTTAGCCACCGGGTTTGCTTCCGGAGGCGTAGTCCATTGTAGACGTTGATATGAGTTTTAATGAATGGAGATTTTGCTTGAGCCTGTGTTACGCCTGTTTCAATTTGCTCTTTTGACCTGGTTGCCAACGATTTACCTTTGTACTTAGTTGAAACAAAGTTGGAGTAGACTTGTGAAATTACACCCGTTTAAGATTACGCCCGGTTACACGGGAAGAGTTTTCCCGGAGCAGAAGGCGCGGTTTCGCACAGTCTTTTGGTGCCGAGTTATCCTTAATACTGGTGGCATGACCGCTAGGGGGCGGTTTTGCTGCTGGTAGGATGGGAGGTTCCCTACTCGTTGGGGAATGTCGACATAGTCCCTCCGGCGCTGCTGGTTCCCCCAATCTCTTGGTCTTTTATCGGTCAAGGCTCCTCGGTCGTGGCCCTGCTGCTAGTTTCTGGCTTCCTATCGGGTGGGTTCGAGCTCTTCCTGCCTTCTTTTGTGTTGACGACTCCCGTAAGTTTCGTGGTCTGCTTGGGTGTGCCTGATAGCCATCGCCATCAGTTCGTCGTAACCCTGCGGGATCTCCACTTGCACAACGTACGAGAACTTTCCGGGCCGGAGACCTTGCTTGAAAGCTGATTCGGCAATCCCTTTGTCCAGATCCCTGACCCCGGCGGTGGCCATTTGCCATCGGTTAAAAAAAGCTCTCAGCTCTTCGTCGTCTACCTGCCTGCAGTTAAAGAGGACCGTCGAGGTCCGGGCCCCTTCGACCCTTAATATGAACCGGCCCACGAATTTATCGGCCAGTTGCTTGAATGCCTCTATAGAATAGTTCGTAAAACCAGCTGAGCGCCTCTCTGGATAGGGTCTCCTGGAATATGTTGTAGCAAACGGCGTCGGAGTAGCCCTTAGCACACGTTTGGGACCGGAAGCTGTCCAGGTGTTGGTATGGGCAGCCGGCCCCGGAGTATGCTAGCTTTAGCGACTTTTGGGTGCTGGATCTTCCGGATTCCAGAACCCGGAGTGAGAAGGGTCCGGCCCGCTCGTTGAATCGTGCGCTCTCCGGCGGTCTCGCAACCTTTCTCTAGTTGGCCTCCATCTGGGCCTTCATATCTGACACCGAGTCAGATAGTATCTGCAGTGTCCGTGCGGTCGAGCTGATGGTATCTTCCTCGAATGAGCCGCTGTTCCTCCGAGGGGCTGGCACGATCTTTGGTGGCACCGTATCTGCCGGGAACACGTCTCCCGATGACTGGCCCACTTCCTGGTGGGGAGGCTCTTTTGGGTGTGATGCGAATGAGTTTGCCAGAGCGGCATTACGCTGTTGGCCTCTTTCCAAGGCAGCCACCAGTGCGGCATTAACCGCTTCCATGTCTTGATACCTGGTGGTGGCTTCTGCCATGTCCCGGTCGCTCTCTGCTCGCAAGCGGTTTACTTCCGCTCGCATATCTTCTATCTCTCCCGCCATATCGTACTGGCCGGGACTGGAGACATCGTCCGGGCTGTCGTTGCTGGGCAGCCGATCTTCCCCTCTGTTTGGGGCCGTGGGGGACGTCGGTGCTAGTTCCAGGCCCAAGACTTGGCGATCGTCCGTCGGGCCTTTCCTGCTTAGATCTTTGTCGCGTTCACTGGACGTACCGCCCGGATCACGGTTGGTAACAACTTTCAGCGGGCTGCTCCTGCCTCGCCCCCGGGATTTGGACTAGCACCGGCTCCAGAACCCACTGGTCCTCTAGATTTATTCCCCTCCTGTCTCCTATACTTCCGGACATAGTTACTTCGTAACCCTTTGGGGGAGTTTTTTTTTTTCCCGGGCTGACAGATACCCTTCGTGCTAGTAGCACAACACAAACTTTTTCGGCTTCATTTGCCAAGTTTTCCAAGCCATCTGATTGAGGTTCTTGTGGTGTCATCTCCATTGTGTCAGAGAATTGAGTTAGCGCGGCCACAATTTTCTTTTGGTTGTCCAAGTCAGCCTTTAATTTCTCATTTTCCACGTCTTGTGCCGTTGCAGTCTGCTTTAGCACCACAATTTCCAGTTCTGCAGCGTCTAATTGTTCTGATAGCTGCGCCAATCTGCTCTCTCTTTCATTTAACTGTCTCTCTAGATCTTCTATCTTCTTCTGCTTTTCTCTGAGCTGTTTTGAAAATTCCTCGCTCAGCATTGGAGGTTGCTTTTGGTCCCTTTAAGTCTGCTCGTTGTGTTGAGGTTCATCTTCGTTCTGTTGAGCTTCATCATCATCATCACTGCTGCTCCCCTCCAGGTCTTCGTTGCAGTTTGCAAAATGTTTCTGAAAAAAAAATAAAAGAACAATTACTGACACAGTTAACATATATCTACAGTTCCTAACACAGTTACTAAAATGATAGTTAAGATAGTTAAGATAGTTAATAAGATGACAATTACTCAGATTATAGTTAGTAAGATAGTTACTAAGATGATAGGTTACTCAGATTATAGTTACTAAGATAGTTACTACTCAGATGATAGTTAATAAGATAGTTACTACTCAGATGATAATTACTAAGATAGTTACTAATATTATAGTTACTTAGATGATAGTTACTAACATAGTTAGTCAGATAGTTACTAATATGATAGTTACAAAGGTAGTTATTAAGATGATACTTACCGACAAGTCTTTGAGCTGATACTTCTACATTTTTTTCTTCAACTGCTCGAGGTCCATTTTCCGATCAGATGATGTTCATCCTCCCTCCCTAGAATCGGCTGCACCATTTTTGTTTTCATGCACAACCAATACTGGTTTTACAAAATGAATGTTAGTTTATAATCAGCAAGATGAAACATTACAAAAAAAGAATAAAGGAAGACAAAACTAACACACTTACAAGAATGACATGAATACTTCCTCCTGTATTCTTTGATGCACTGTCCGATTTCTTGTATTTACTGAGACATCTTTTCATGAAGATTTTGACTTCTTTTGCCCAGGCATAGTTAGAAGTCTCACCTAAATCCTCCACAGCTCTTATCATGTCTATATGGACGGTTCATTTTGCATTTGGGAAGAGAAGCTTGATTAGAATGTCGATGATTATCAGCCTTGCTATATTCTCATCTCTGCTCCGTCTTTCCTCATTAGATTGAGGATTCTTGTTCAATTCTGCTGCAATGGCTTTATTCACTGTCTTTTTATTTACTTCCTTCGCTTGTCCGAAAAATCTCATCACAAAATCAGAAATGGGCGTCGCTTTTCTCTCAATGTAGGTTCCTGTACGGTTCAGCCCCAATTTTTTTGAAACATCTGATGATTTGATTCGGAACCTCTTCCCAGCAAACTGAAACTCATTTCTTACGTGATTGTAACCTTCCAGCACCATCCCCACCTGGTTGTTTGACTTTGAACCGTAAACAAGGTTCTAGTGGAGTACTTGAAACAGGTTTGCAAACGGAGTGCTCTCAATCAGCTCTACTACTGCTTGTGGTATTTGGCATCTGTATTCTTTGAAATTTGGTATGGTGCTTCTGAATTGTAGAGTCTGCACCTGTTTCTTATGTTTCTGCTCATTTTAAAACACAATTACTATGATAGTTGAATAATAGTTATTATTATATTTACTAGTTACTTTTTTATATTTACAATGACAGTTAGTAGTTACCTTTTGATAATTATAATGATAGTTTCTATGATAGTTACTAGTTACTTTGATAGTTTCTAGTTAATGTGATAGTTTCTATGATAGTTACTTTGATATTTTAATAGTTACTATGATAGTTAGTAGTTACTGTGATAGTTACTATGATAGTTACTTACAAAACTTTGCAGTTGATGTTCTTCTCCATCTTGTTTTTTTTTATCACAACAAGCTTCTTTGAATCTTTATCATCATCTTCATCTTCATCAATTTCATATTCAGATTCACCAGCAGTACTAGATGTATCATCTTTAGTTTCATTATCATCATCACCATCATCCTCTTGTTGCCGTTTTCTTTTCTTAGCTGTAGCTCATGTTTCTTCCCTAATCTGCACATTTGATAAGCAGTTACTATGACATTTTTTTTTCAATTATAACACAGTTACTAAGATATTTACTGAAAAGAAAAACAGTTACTATGACAGTTACTTACTAATTGTCGTGCTTGCTTTCCTTTTCTTACATCAACACCATCTTTATCATCGTCGCTTTCATTAGCTTGTTTTCTTTTTCTTTTGTCAGCTGCCACTACCTTATCTTCTACATGTTTTACTTTCTTCTTCTGTGCTCCCATCAACTCATATTTAGATGATTTATACACTAACATTTGCATTACCAACTGCTTAATAGTTACACTAACAATTACAGAAAAAATAAAATTTCGGTTACAAAGATAGATAGTTACCTTGTGTTGTTTTAGTTTTTCAGTCTTTTCTTTCTTTATGGTCATCATTCATTTTCTTTGAACGTATCTCGTGTTGTACATCATATTCGCTTGTATTGACCTCCTTTTCTTGACTGTTTCTCACTTTTGGTGTTATTTTCTGCATATGTGAGGGAAAAAAGTTATCAAACAGTTTCATAGTTACTAGAATAGTTACTGTTATAGTTCCATCAGATAACACTGTTTCATTCACACACACACACACACACACAAACACTCAGAATTTTTAACGCTCAAGCAAAATTCAAAATAAAAACAGTTACATAATAGTTACTTTGATAGTTCTAACCATTTATTCTTGAACAAAATGTTCTATAACATCTATAAACACTTTAATTATATATGTGTTAAACCTAAAATCATCATCCAAGGTATCATCTAATCCCCCCAAACCTAAAATCATCATCCATCCTCCATTTTCTTTACTTTCACTATCTGGAACCCAGTCTAAACATCTCAAATTTCTCATCCTCTTCTTCAGCAAATACTGAATCATCATCATCTCTTGTCATGCATCATCAAAACTCTATTTGAATCTCTAAAGGAATGTGAAAGATCTGTTACCTGAGCAATTGAACTCTGTTTGTACAGTTAGCTGTCGAGATTCGCCGTCGAACAAGGAGAGGAGAGCGGTGGAGATTCGTCGTTGGAGATGGTGAGAAGAATGGTAGAGATTCGGCGTCGGAGAAGTAGAGGAGAACGGTGGAGATTCGGCGTCGGAAAAGGAGAGGAGAACGGTTAAGATTCTGCGTCGGAGAATGAGATGAGAGAAGTAGAGAAGCGGAGTTAGAGAATGAGACAATGAGAGAAGTTGAGAAATGGAGTCAGAGAATGAGAGAGTGAACAGTAGTAGAGTCACAAATCTAACTACCCAACGACATCCGTTTTCAGTAACGGATCAATACCTAAACTGTTACTGTGGCATATTTCGAAATTAAGTGATATTTTATGGTTATTTGTTAAATAGTGTCTTTTTTTATAATATGCCCAAAGTTCAGGTTTTTTTTTTCTAATTTTGGGCCTTCAAATGCCCTAAATTATAAAAACCCCTTATATAAATTATTCAAATATTAAAATTAATTAATTTAATAACAAACTACACAAAAGTAACTGACAACAATTTAGTTAACAAATATGTCACCTACCATATTTTTTTTAGATAATTACCCAAAACTACAATTTTGTACTCATAATTACCAATTGCAAGATCTGATTTTTTTATACCACTAGCAGGATTTAACACTAACAGACTTTTAATCCGTCCAATGTTAAATGACATAATTAACCCTGAAAATTTAAAAATTACAACATATGCCATCTATATATAATTTAAAAAAAAAAAAAAAAAAACCCACAACCCAAACTCTCCTCTTCTCTTCTCCTCTCCTTCCCGACCAAAATCCCTAACCCTAATTTGCGATTGAGCGGGCGGCTGTGGCAGAGCAACGGCGGAGGTGCGAAGGCGCGAGGGAGAGAGGCGGAGGCGGAGGCGCGAGGCAGAGGAGCGAGGTGGCAGCGAGCGAGGCAGAGGCTCGAGGCAGCGACCGAGCGAGGCAGACCTCTCCTCTTCTCCTTCCCGATCCGGAGCAGATCGAGGCCGGAGCGAGGCGAGGTTCGGGTGCCGAAGGCGCGAGGCGCGAGGCGAGGCCGGTGAAGGCTGGGCTGCGAGCGCGCGAGGCCGGTGAAGGCGAGACTGCGAGGGCGCGAGGCTCGAGGGGGGAGGCGCAGCGAGGCTAGGAGGCGAGGCCGGTGAAGGCGAGGAATCGAGGCTCGAGGGCGAGGCAGGAGCGAGGCTCGACGGCAGAACGAGGCCGGAGCAAGGCGAGGCGAGGCGGGACGGCAGATCGAGGCCGGAGGCGGACGACGAGCGAGGAAGCAGAGGAGGAGCCAGGGGGACCGAGCACGACGGCGGAGCCGGGGGGACTTTGGCGCGACGGCGGAGCCGAGGGGACCGAGGCGCCACAACTCCTCTCCCTCTCTGCCTCTCTCTCCCTCTCTACCTCACCCTCTCTGGCTCTCTCTCCCTCTCTACCTCACCCTCTCTGGCTCTCTCTCTCTGCCTCTCTCTCTCTCTTTCTCTCCCTCTCTGCCTCCCTCTTTGGCTCTCTTTCTCTCTCCCTCTCTCTTTGTGTGATATTCGATTTGTTGTGTATTGATTTGATTGTTTTGTGTTTGGAATTGATTTGTTGTGTGTTGAAATTGATTTGGTGTGTGTTGGGATTTTTGCTTGTGTTGATTATAGTTGAGATACTGAGGATCAGTAATATTGAAACGCGGCGGTGGACGGCGGAGCTACTGAGGGTCAGTAGTATTAAGACGGCGGAGCTACTAAGAAGGAGTGAGGGATCTGAATTTTTTTTTGGGAGAATTAGGGTTTTGAGTGGGAGATATTGAGGGTCAGTAGTATTGGAGCGCGGCGGAGGACGGTGGAGCTACTGAGGGTCAGTAATATTGAAGCGCGGTGGAAGACGGCGGAGCTACTGAGGGTCAGTAGTATTAAGACGGCGGAGCTACTGAGGGTCAGTATATTAGGTTGACTTCTGAGGGTCAGTAGCATTAGGCTCACTGAGGGTCAGTAGTATTAGGTTGAGTTCTGAGGATCAGTAGCATTAAGCTTAATGAGGGTAATTATGTAATTTAAGACTTAACTGATTCTGTTAGTTTTGGATGGAACTTTGCTAATGGTAATTTAAAAAGAGGACCTTGCTATTGGTAATTATGTACCCAAAATTGTAGTTTTGGGTAAAAACCCCTATTTTTTATATAAATTAGGACTAAATTTTACAAATCAGGATAATGTGTTGTCAAGCTGCCACTTGTCACTAAAAATTTACCCTTTTGCCCTTCTTAATATTAACACTTGCATTTAGTCTTAATTGTTGCTACTGCAGAATTTAAAAGCTGTTACTGCCGACTTAAAGGCTGCTACAGTGGATAGAGAAGCCAGCTGCTACTGTCGATAGAGAAACTAGCTGCTCCTGTCGACCGTGAAATTAGATGTCGTTGCCAACCTTAAAGATTGCTGCTACTGTCAACCCTGAGGCAAGTTGCTACTGTCAACCCTGCTATCCTACTATTGTGGCTCGTGGTGATTGGAATTTGAAATTTTAAAGTTTTTCAAAATATATGCAACATTATACTCAAATGAAAGCTCATGAGATAAACAACAATTTTGTAGTTTGAATTTTCTCCAAATTGTCAATGGTTTAGCCAGAAAACTTGAATTTGCCGGAAATAACTAAAAAATGAGAAAATAAACTTGTCAGTTAGTGGAGTGGCAACATGATAATTTTGGTGAAATCAGTTGTATTTTTGGCATTTCAGCCTCAATTTTTATGCAAGTGTTGATAGTATTTCTGACAGACTCTGTGTTTTGTGCATGATCAGGTTCTGTCAGCAAGAACAGGGTAGTAACCTCTAGCAATGGCTATACTTCTCAAATTTCGCAACTTTTCCATCCCAATTCAACCCAAAATGTCTGAAACCTTAAACCCCTTGACGCTTTTCATTAGACATTGCCATTTCCGAACCAACCCACATCCACTTTTGGCAAAACCCAAAATTTCCCAACCCAGCGTTGCAATTTTTTGGGACATAGAAACCAAATCAGTCTCGCCTTTTGAGGCCGCCGGCAGGTTGAAGACGGCAGCTTCATCATTCGGGCTTGTCAGGCACATGATTGCATACGCGAGCCGCCACGCATTCAACTCTGTTCCACAAGTTGTGGGGAAAATAAGGAAAGATAGGAACAGGGTAGTGATAAGGGAGGAGGCTAACATTTGTAGGGTATGTGGGAGGAGGTTTTATACTAAAGAGAAGCTTGTGAATCACTTCAAGCTTCATGAGAGGGAGCACATGAAGAGGTTGAGTCAGATAGAGTCAGCGAGGGGTAGTAGGAGGGTGAAGCTGGTGGGGAAGTATGCAATGAAAATGGAGAAGTATAGGAATGCAGTTAGGGATGTGATGATTCCGAAGGAAGGGAATAGTTTGGTGAGTGAGCTGAAGCGGGCGGGGTTTTGGGTGAAGAGTTGAGTGATGAGTCTCAGGATGGATTTGTGGCATTGAGAGATGACATTGTGGAGATGATGGATGAGGGGAGGTTTGAGTGGTTGGTGCTTGTTTCAGATGATACAGAGTTTGTGGATGTTGTGATGGAGGCGAGGAGGAGGTGTGTGAGGACTGTTGCTGTGGGGGATTTAGGTGATGGGGCTCTGAAGAGGGCTGCTGATTCGGGGTTTTTGTGGAGGGAGATATTGTTGGGGAAGGCCAAGACGGAGGCGGTTTCGGTTGTGGGGAAGTGGAAAGACCGTGATATATTGAAGAGATTGGAGTGGAAGTATAAGCCTGATGAGGATAGGAGGCTGCATAAAGTTTTGGGGAATGACGATTCCAGAAAATGGTGGGAGCTTGACTCTGATGCTGATGCCTTTTCATAAATATCACGCCAATGACTGGTTTTGGGAGGATGGTGATTATGTTACTGTGATTGAGACTGCGCTTCGGTAAGGTTGGGATGGCTTTACTGTACTATTTTTAGACAGATGACTGGTGAACAAATAGATTTTGAGATGATTTTGACCTTGGTGGTTCATATCAAGGGATGGAAGAAGCACCTGATTTAAGTGTTTGAATTTCATTGGTTCCACCATACCTTTTACCACCGCTGTGCCATGAATTCATCCATCGAAGAGTGACTGGGTACTGTTTTGTAAATGTCCTTTGCTGCCTAGAACTGGGGTTTGGACTTGCGACGCAGAGTGCCCCAAACGACAGTTTGCTTTGAACACATGGTATCCTTTCTCAGAAACAACATGAATGCCGGAGTGCGTTTCCATTTTCCCGTTCCATTTTTGTCTCAATTGATTAATTTGAATCCATTGTATTTAACTGTTTATGATGCACTGATGCAAATTGCACCCTTCTGTATTTACAGATGTACTACAGCTTGGGAATGTGAAGACTTTGCCTTTCCTTGTTTCATAAGGCAAGCGCGGGAAAGGTATTCTTACCCGGGATAAATAGAGAAAAATGGTATCATTCGGCCTCCGTGGGTTGGTCTTTTGCATGAAAGGGGTTCAACTTGTAGCCAAATCTCACAATGGAAGTGTCTATTGTATTGTGGCTCAATTTGTCAGTGTCCTTTATGTTATTCTTGTATTGGTTTGAGGACATTGTTGTAATAGCCATCATAAGGCTATATAAGGATTGCAATAGAGTTTATCAGTAATTGAGATTAGTTGTTGTTCAGCTGCTGTAATCCTCTTTGAGAGCTACAGTAACAGAGCTGCTGTAATCTCTTTGTAAACGCTTCTTTGATAGTTGATTACTTTCTCCTGTTGCTCCGTGGACGTAGGCTATTGCCGAACCACGTTAAATACTTTGTGTTCATTTGTTTTCTGTTCTTGCTTATTGTTGGTTACTGCATGGTTTTTCTCTGCAGTGAATCGTTGTCACTTCTGTTCTGATATTAGGTGCAGGGAGCACAACAACTGGTATCAGAGCCGGTTGCAAATTCGGCTTGTAGAAGATGACTGATGAAATAGGAGATGATAATAGGTTTGCAAGAACAACCGTACAGAATGCAAAGTTCGAGGTGGAGAAATTTGACGGTACAAACAACTTTGGGATGTGGCAGTGTGAGGTGAAAGATGTGTTGGCTCAACAAGATCTGAATATGGCTTTAGGAGATAAGCCAGAGGGTACATCAGATGTTGATTGGCAGAAGATAAACAAAATGGCTTGCGCAACGATTCGCTTATGTCTTGCTAAGCAGCAAAAGTTCTTTGTGATGCGGGAAACAGTGGCAAAGGAGTTATGGCAGAAGTTAGAAGACAAATACATGACGAAAAGTGCTGAGAATCATCTGCATTTGAAGATGAGGTTGTTCTATTTCAGGTACAAAGAAGGTACGAAGATGATTCACCATCTTGATGCTTTTAACAAATTGGTTGCTGATTTATTGAGTTTAGATGAAGAAATTAAGGATGAAGATAAAGCATTCCTTTTGTTGAATTCTTTGCCTGACTCGTATGAACATTTAACAACCACTCTACTTCATGGTAAAGATACTATTAAGTTTGAAGAAATCTCCAGTGCTTTGATGAATTATGAAATTAGACATGCCGATAAGCAGAGTGTTGCTTCTAGCTCAAATGTTTCTACATCAAATGCTTTGCTTGTAAGAGGCAGGGCAGTAGAAAGGAAAAATATTACAGCAGTAGAAAGAAGAGTCATTCTCGTCTAAGAGGAATCTCTAAAAACAGAAGAAATCTAGGGAGAGATGAGTTTGCCTTTTGTCATGAGCATGGGCATTGGAAGAAGGATTGTCCAAAGCTGAAAAATAAGAGCAAAGGCACTCATGCCAATGTGGTGTTTAGTGAGGATGAGTCTGATTATGTTCTCAATGTTACATCGAATTGTGATGCCTCTGCTGATAATCTTGATTTCTGGTTATTGGATAGTGGTTGTTCTCAACATATGTGTCGAAATCGTGATTGGTTTGCTACATTGGATACAAATGTTACAGGATATGTGTTCATGGGTGATGATTATCCACATGAAAGAAAAGGAGTTGGAACAATCAGGTTGAAGCACCATGATGGCATGGTTAGAGAACTAACAAATGTATGGTATATTCCCATGCTTGGGAATAACTTAATTTCTATGGGAGTCTTAGAAGCTAGTGGATGCAGAATTGTCATGGAGAATGGTATTGTGAAAGTGTCAAGATGAGCTTTAGTACTGATGAAAGGAACCAGATATCGCAATTTGTATAAGCTGCAGGGAGAAACAGTAATAGGTGATGTTGCTGCGGTGAGAGAATGTATAGATTCTGATGACAGCAAGTTGTGGCATATGAGACTTGGGCACGCAGGAGAAAAAGCACTTCAAGGATTAGTGAAACAAGGGCTATTAAAAGGAGCAAAAACTTGTAAGCTGGACTTTTGTGAGTATTGTGTTTTAGGTAAACAGACAAGGGTGAAGTTTGGCACCGCGGTACATCAAACCAAAGGTATTCTTGATTATGTGCACTCGGATGTTTGAGGGCCGACAAAAATTGGGTTTACACAATGAGTCACATTTGTTGATGACTACTCTAGAAGATCTTGGGTTTACACAATGAGTCACAGAGATGAAGTGTTGAATGTTTTCATAAATTGGAAGAAGATGGTAGATAACCAAATGGGGAGAAGAATCAAAGTTCTGAGGACGGATAATGGTGGTGAGTATACTTCTGATCCTTTTCACAAAGTGTGCAAAGAAGAAGGCATAGTGAGGCATTTCACTATATCTAGAACCCCGCAGCAAAATGGGGTGTCTGAAAGGTTGAATAGAACTTTGTTGGAGAAAGCGAGGTGCATGTTGGCTCAATCTGGCTTGAGCAAATCCTTTTGGGCAGAAGCTATCAATTATGCTTGTCACCTCGTCAATCGCTTACCATCTACAGCAATTGAGGGCAAAACACTCATTGAGGTATGGACTGGAAAACCAGCAACAGATTATGATTATTTACACATATTTGTTTGCCCTGTATATTTTCATGTAACTCAATCTAAACTTGACCCAAGAGCCAAGAAGGCTATATTTGTTGGTTTTAGTAGTGGTGTTAAAGGTTACAGGTTGTGGTGCCCTGAGCTAAAGAAGCTTGTGATCAGTAGAGATGTTACTTTTGATGAAGCTAGCATGCTCAACCGCGGTACAAATTCAGATGCCGGAACAACTCAGAATAGTGGTAGAGATGTTCAACAGGTGGAGCTTGACAAAGTAATTATTAAACCTTCCTCGTCTTCAAAACCAACACAAGAGCTTGCAAGTGAAGAAGAAGATGAAGTAGTGAATGATGAACATGCACATGTCCAAGATGATGATATGGCTCCGAATGAACTTGATCAGCTTATTGCGGCAAGACGAGAAAGGAGGAAAATAGTAAAGCCTACAAGGTATGCAGATTGTGTTGCGTATGCTTATCCTGTTATATGTGCTGAGATCCCATTAAGTTTCAAGAAAGCTGTAGCTAGTCCAAAAGTGGAGATTGGAATGAAGCTATGAAGGAAGAGATGAATTCTCTTATGAAGAACAAGACATGGGATTTAGTTGAATTGCCGAAAGGGAAAAAAGTTATTGGCTGCAAATGGGTTTTCGCTAAAAAGGATGTTAATAGTCACAGCAGCATGAGGTTTAAAGCAAGGCTAGTAGCAAAGGGATATTCACAGGAGGAAGGTGTGGACTATGATGAAATTTTCTCTACTGTGGTTAAACATTGTTCTATTCGGGTGTTGTTAGCCATTGTGGCACAGTTTGACATGGAATTAGTGCAACTTGATGTGAAGACAGCTTTCTTACATAGAGACTTTAATGAAGAGAATTACATGTCTCCGCCGGATGGTTTTCAAGTGAATGGAAAGGAGAATCTGGTATGGAAATTGAAAAAATCGCTATATGGTTTGAAGCAATCCCCGCGGCAATGGTATTTGAGATTTCATGACTTTATGAGAAAGCAGAGGTACTCCCGCAGTAAATATGATCACTGTATTTATTTTAAGAAGCAGCATGATGGATCTTTCATCTACTTATCCATGTATGTAGATGACATGTTAATTGCTTCAAAGGATATGAAGGAGATAGAGAAGATGAAAGAGCTAGCAAATGAAGAAGGAATTTGAAATGAAGGATCTTGGGGAAGCCAAGAAGATCCTTGGAATGGAGATCACCCGCAATAGAGAAAAGGTCTTGTCTGGTTGACAGAGAAGCAGTATTTAGAAAAGTTACTGCAGAAATTTGGAGTTCATGGTTGAACCAAACCTGTAAGTACTCCTTTGGTGAATCATTTCAAACTCAGTGCTTTACTTTGTCCCAAAACTGAAGAAGAGAAGCAATATATGAAAAATATTCCATATGCTAATTTGGTTGGTGGTCTTATGTATGCTATGGTCTGTTCTAAACCAAATATTGCTCATGCGGTTGGTTTGGTTAGTCGTTATATGCATAATCCAGGTCAAGAGCATTGGAAGGCTGCTAAATGGATTTTGAGATACCTTCATGGGACAAGAGATGTAGGTTTATGTTTTGAGAGAAGCACTGTTGGTTTCAAAAAAATTGTTGTTGGTTATACTGACTCTGACTATGCTGGTGATTTGGATAAAATGAGGTCTACTACAGGCTATTTGTACACTATGGCTAAAGGACCTATAAGTTAGAGGTCTGTTTTGTAAGATACAATTTCCTTGTCAACCACAGAAGCTGAATACATGGCTGTTGCAGAAAGATTCAAGGAAGCTTTGTGGTTGTGGGGACTCATCAATGAGTTAGGCATTTGTCAGAAGCAGGTGGAGGTTCATTGTGATAGCCAAAGTGCCATTTATTTGGCTAAATATCATGTATATAACTCTAGAACTAAGCACATAGATGTTAGATTTCATTATGTGCGTGATATTATTGAAAAGAAGAAGATTGTTCTTCTGAAGATACCTACTGCCGACAACCCAGCTGATATGTTGACAAAAGTTGTTGGTACTGCCAAGTTTGAACATTGTTTGAACTTGGCTAATATTGTTAATGTTTGAAGAAGTTGTTTGAGCAGCAGGGAACTTGGGTTGTTGGTATTGCTGGATATGGAGGACTATGAAGGCTCAATGATTGCATATGGTTATGTGATGTCTGCAAATCTCGCCAAGGTGGAGATTATTGTATTGTGGCTCAATTTGTCAGTGTCCTTTATGTTATTCTTGTATTGGTTTGAGGACATTGTTGTAATAGCCATCATAAGGCTATATAAGGATTGCAATAGGGTTTATCAGTAATTGAGATTAGTTGTTGTTCAGCTGCCGTAATCCTCTTTGAGAGCTACAGTAACAGAGCTGCTGTAATCTCTTTGTAAACCCTCCTTTGATAGTTGATTACTTTCTCCTTCTGCTCCGTGGACGTAGGCTATTGCCGAACCACGTTAAATACTTTGTGTTCATTTGTTTTCTGTTCTTGCTTATTGTTGGTTACTGCAGGGTTTTTCTCTTCAGTGAATCTTTGTCACTTATGTTATGATATTAGGTGCAGGGAGCACAACAGTGTCAACTATAAACGTGAATGGGAACAAGTGTGTTGGAAACCATTTCCATTTCTATTTAGGTCTTCTATTTTTCCTAACAATTTCAAACACTAGTGAGACTTGCTTTTGCATTTCTCAGAAGAAAGCAAGATAGAATTGTTACTTGCACACCAGTTTTACTTCGAAACTTTTGATCTGAGATTGTCTGATTGTGTGTACTGCATAATTGTAGTACATCTTTCTTATGATCTTGATATTACAGTTCTAAATTAACTCGGTTAAGTTTATCTACCCGGTTAACGGGATTCTGCTGTATCATCATCATGTAATAACACATCGTATTAAACAGCTGCAAATCATATTAATTTATTACAAATTTCCTACTACTTGTAGCCAAACAAACAAAAAATTGTAGGCAATATGACTTCTAAATCTAACTGCATCTTCTACAACTTCAAATAACAGCAAATAGGATAAACTGTTCAACAGCTGAACCTTCTTTCATTTTTGGTAAAGTATCAAGAATTTGAAAGAAACCAATTCATTCTGGATTGCAGTACCCCAATTAAACGTTTCGGATCCACAGACAAACATTTACAGATTCTGGTGTACTATGCAGGCATAAGAAAAGAATATAATTGTTGAGCTCCAAATGTACAAAAAAAAGTGCGCTATTATCCAAGTAAAACTGTAAAAGTGAGGAGCATTGACTCAACAGACATACTTACCGAAAATTGTAAAACATCACAAGGCACATACGACAATCTATCCTAAATCCTCCAAGATCCTATACAAGTATGCCACTTTAAACTTAGTTGAAGAAAGATGGCAGAAGCATGATTTAACTGGTTTAATGCCTCTTCTCAACATAAGAGGCTCCTAATACAAATCCCTCCTCCCCAAAATTGTAATACAGAAAAGATTATTTGAAAATGAATAAATGAGGAAAGAAGAAATCTGTAGACAGATCAGACATCTTTGTTGAAAACTTGAACTACACCAAAGACTGCCTACACTTCTGAAACAATACCTATAGAGCTTCACAATTTCTTATAAATTATGTCCTAGTTTCATTTAATCAAGTGTCAGAAGCAACATACAGCTAACTAACAAGAGACGAGGAAATCCTAGTGCCCAATGACATGCATTCTACAAGAGTGAAGAACCACAAAACTGCACCCAATCTGCTAAAATAGACAGAAAGCCAATACCTAAAGACTAGCTGTGTGCTAGAGAGGAACTCTGACTATTTTCCTATATACTAGTAACATTATAACACGAACAGCACCAAAATGACAAGAACACTGTATCACATTTGCATGAGCTCCAGCAGAGCCAAAGAATCAAAACTAGATCCACGCCAATGTGAGGGTAAATAAAACATCCGTACGAAAGTACCAAACAAATTCGATAGTATGTTGACATTAAGATGGAATCATGCATCATGACGAGCAGGAACACAACAATAGAACATGAAAAAACAATTATCTCTGAAGAAAAACTAATATAACCAATTACTGGAAACAAGTACTGGAGATGGACTACAAATGTCAAGAACTAATATAAACATTTCAAATTCTTGAATGCACAAATGTCAATTTATTGGAATTATTTAAAAATTAAGTCCCACCAATCAGCAAAATCCTTTGTTCTATGAGTCAAGAGCTGTACAGCAAACACTAAAAATGAACATCCTAAAGCAAAAAGGAAGCAGCATGTGGAAAAACCTCTGAGATGCCTCCAGTATTTGTTCTTGGTACAACTCAAGTGTGCCCAGAAACGGAAAGCCCTCAACCAGCGAACCAAACCATCACCGAACAACATCCATATTCTGATCACAACCCCAATTGTGACAACTCAATTGTGCCAAGAGTGCAAAATGGTCGGAGACAAATATAAATGAATGGTAACAACAATTACAGATACTCAAAAGCACAACACGAGGACAGAAACATCACCAGGCACTAATCTTCTTCTTATTCCCCGAATGATAATAATCGAGGTACCACTTCACAAACTTCTTCAGCCCTGTCTGCAAATCCGTGCTAGGCTTGTACCTGAGCTCCTTATGCGCCAAGCTTATATTAGCATGCGTAAACCTCACATCCCCATTCCTCGGCATTGGCTGCATCTCCCTCTTCGCCTTAACCTTCAAATGCTTCTCCAAAATGCTCACAAGACTACTCACTGGCACCGGCGACGTGTTCCCCAAATTAAAAATCCTCAGCTGCGCCGGACCCTTCTTCTTCCCACCGCTCCCTGTACTCTTCTTTGCCGTGTCCAACGAGGCCAAGCAACCCTTCACAATGTCATCAATGTAGGTAAAATCCCTCGCCACAGAGCCATGTCCAGGAGCTTCAAATATATGAATTGGCTTCCCTTTCAAGATATCCTTAGTAAAGAAAAAGTAAGCCATGTCAGGCCTCCCCCACGGCCCGTAAACAGTGAAGAACCTCAATCCAGTGATGGAAAGGCCGTAAATGTGATTATAAGTATGAGCAATCTCCTCTCCAGCCTTCTTGGTAGCTGCATAAAGACTCGCCGGCTGATCAGTCCTGTCCATCTCCGAAAACGGTACCTTCGAATTAAGCCCATAAACCGAGCTCGACGAGGCCCATACAATTGCGGGCTGGGGGTTAACCGACTTGCAAACTTCTAGAAGGCTCACGAACCCTGCAATGTTGCTATGGACATACGACCCGGGATTATGCATTGCGTAACGAACCCCAGCCTGGGCGGCCAGGTGCATCACGTGAGTAAACGGCACGACGTCGAAGAGCTTCCGCAATAACGACGCGTCGTTTATGTCTCCCTCGACGACAAACACGCCGGCCTTCTCGAGAAGCTTCTGGCGGTCACGCTTGAGGCGGGGGTCGTAGTAAGGGTTGAAATTGTCGATACCGATGACGCCATCGCCGCGGCGCTTAAGGGCCATGGAGACGTGGGTTCCGACGAAGCCTGCAGCGCCGGTGACTAGGACGGTGAGGCCGCCATGAGGGGAGGCCTTACGGGCGGAGCGGGTGACGCGCTTCTCCCAATCAGGGCCACCCCAGGAGTCGTTGAGGGCGCGCCGGGAAGGGAGCGATGGCCACGGCGAGGAGAGGACGTAGTAGAAGAGAATGAAGACGAGGAAGAAGGAGGACCAGATGGTGAGCTTGGATAGCGACGCGTGGAATCTGAGGCGGTGAATGTAGGGCTGGGATTTCTCGAGCTTGAACTTCCCTGGGGTGGAGGGTATGTTGTCAAATTGTGGAATTGGCTTCAGCTGTGACATTGGTTACCTGAAACCCTAATTTTGATTTTGATTTTGAAAATTAGGGTTTGGGTCAATTGGGGAATTGGGTGGGGTTGAAAATTGGAGGGGTTTTGGGAATTGGGTTTGTTGCAAAAGGAGGAGGAGGGTTTTAAATAAGGGGTGGGTTGGTTAGTGGGGGTGGGGGGGGGGGAGTCTGGAAATCTGGCAAAGGGAGTTTTGCCAAATAAAGATGGAAGAAGGAGAAGGATATGCCGGGTATTGTGTAGATTGGTTTGGTGCGTTTTCGACTTTTTGACCTGCGTTTGACACCATCACTCGTCTAGATTTTTTTTGGAAATCGAAACTTACACTCCTAAAATTGTAAACTACACGCCTTACTCTATAAACTTCCCAAAATACCCATTTCACTAATTAAAAAAATTATTATTATTATTTAATAAAAAAAAATATAAAAAAAACTGTTTTAGGAGAAATAGATGATAGGAAAACTGTGTCTTTATTGATTGATAAGGAGGTCTTTATATATGCATTATATCAAGTATCCCTGGTAATCAGAGATTCCATATCTAATAAAGAATCTAGACTACTAGTCTTATTAGGACAAGACACACTACGGAAGTTACGGAATTAACCTTCTTTGAACATTCCCCCTTGTGTCGCGTCCTCAATGGTGCATGAACTGTTGCCTCGTTAAAACCTTTGTCAGCAAACAAAAACCTCTTGGGCAAAAATAAAAGCATGGTCTAAGGAAAAAGAGTACAACGCACCAACTACAAGTATGTGAGACAATCATAACTAGACTCCCCCTGAAGCCTAGACGATAACTCCCACTGATGGTCAATCAGTCCTTGAGTTCGGATAAGCGACACATACCAATGCGCTTTACATGCTTCATAAATGTAGATTTGGGTAGAGACTTGGTGAATAGATCAGCTGCATTATCTTCTGAGCTGACTTGCTTCACTTGGATATTCAAAGTCTCTTGCTGCTGCTGATTGTAGAAGAACTTAGGCGAAATGTGTTTAGTGTTGTCACCCTTGATGTATCCCAACTTCATCTGCTCAATGCATGCTGCATTATCTTCAAATATGCAAGTTGGTCCCATCGTAGTAGACTCAAGTCTACTAGACTCTCGAATGTGAGATATAACTGAGCGAAACCAAACACACTCTTTGACTGCTTCATGTAGTGCAATAATCTCAGCATGGTTCGAGGAGGTAGCAACAAGGGTTTGCTTGGTTGATCTCCAAGATATCGTCGTATTCCCAATGGTAAAAACATAACCGGTTTGGGAACGTTCTTTGTGTGGATCTGACAAATATCCAGCATCAGCGAATCCTACCATCACATCATTTGGTGTATCTGAGTAGGAGGGGGTAGTGCCAAAACCGTACCGAGACCACGACTTAGCATCCTCGGGTCTGGACACATTGGCGGATACGGCTGTAGTATGGCGGATGGCCGAGCCTCGGCCTGTTGTGGCGGCTGAGCAAGATGCTGCCGAGCCGAGGCCGTTCTTGGCAGCTGACCGGTGGTGATCCGAGCCACGGTTTGTGCCGTTGGATGCAAGGGATCGACTAGGTGCCGAATCCTAATGAGTGTATCGATAGTACAAGCCCATGTCAAGGGTTCCTTTAAGGTATCAGAAGATGTTCTTGATTCCAACCCAATGATGTTGTGTTGGCGCCGAGCTAAATCTAGCTAACAAGTTCACCGAGAAAGCAATGTCTGGTCTATTACACTGAGCTAGGTATAACAAAGCTCCAATTGCACTAAGATATGGATATTCAGCCCCTAAGACCTCTTCGTCATCTTCTCTCGGACGAAAGGGATCTTTGTTGATATCCAGACTTCTAACGATCATGGGAGTGCCTGTAGGATGCATTACTTTGTCCATGTTAAATTGCCTGAGCATCTTTCGGACATATGCAGATTGGTGTACAAAGATTCCACCACTTCGGTGCTCTAGTTCTAAGCCTAGGCAAAACCGAGTCCTTCCCAGATCTTTCATCTCGAATTCGGATTTCAAGTAGCTTGCGGTTTCATTGATCTCATTCGGAGTTCCAATGATGTTCATATCGTCAACATAGATGGCTACAATGGCAAATCCTGAACTTGTTCTCTTTATGAACACACAAGGGCACAACTCATCATTCTTGTATCATTTCCCAATCAAGTAATCACTTAACCGTGTGTACCACATCTTACCAGATTGTCGGAGTCCATATAGAGATAGTCTCAACCTGATAGCAAATGAACTTCGTGGTTTTTGCTCACTTGACTTGGATAACGAAAGTCCTTCTGGCACTTTCATGTACATCTCCGTATCTAGATCCCCATAAAGATACGCTGTTACAACATCCATAAGCTGCATATTGAGTCTCTTTGAGACTACTAAACTGATTAAGTATCGGAAGGTAATAATATCCATGACAGGAGAATACGTCTCCTCATAATCAATTCCAGGGCGTTGAGAAAAACCTTGCTCCATGAATCGAGCTTTATATCGCTGGACTTCACCATTCTCATTGCGCTTTCTGACAAAGACCCATTTATGTCCAACAGGCTTCACGTTCGGCGGTGTAGGCACAACCGGTCCGAATACTTGCCTTTTCTTTAGAGAGTCTAGTTCAGCCTGAATTGCTTCTTCCCACTTCGGCCAATCCGCCCTACGTTGACAGTCATCAACAGTGCGGGGTTCCATATCGTCGTCGTCAATGATTTATTGAGCAATAGCGTAGGCGAATGCATCATCGATATACATGGAATTCCTTTCCATAAGATTGTGCATGCATAAGTAGTTTAGTGAGATTTCCTTGTTCTCCAACATCAACGGTGAGTCTGAGGCGTCCCCCAGATGATTCAGAGTTGATTCTTGGACATAGGTATAGTCGGAGACAATCTCGTGTGACGGCGTCACAGTATCGATGATGAACGGATCGCTTTGTGCCTAGACACATGCCCTCTTTCTAGGTACATTGTCCTTGGAACCGATTGGTCTCCCCCTCTTTCTAGGAGGATCCGAAGTCGACGCCGGCCCTCCACTTGGAGGTGCCGAGCCTAGGCTGCCAACGGCACCTAGGGCTGCGGGTCCGGGACCGGCGGCGCGTGTTCGCTCGTGGCGAGGAATGTTGAGCCTTGCAGGTACATTCGCAGCAGGTATGGTTGATTTTGTCACTTTCGCAATATCAGTAAAGGAGTCAGGCATCGAATCTGCAACATTTTGTAGTTCCAATATGCGTTGTATTTCGGTCTCACACTGAGACGTACGGGGATCATAATGAGACATAGTGGGAGAGAACCACGTCAATTCCTGACGTTCACTAGGGACGGATGCGGCCCCATCTCCCCCTAACGGCGGGAAAGATGTCTCATCAAAGTGACAATCTGCAAATCTTGCAGTAAATAGATCACCTGTCGTAGGCTCTATGTAGCGGACAATTGTTGGTGCTTCATATCCAACATAAATAGCGAATCTTCGTTGTGGACCCATCTTGGTACGCAGTGGAGGCGTGATAGGCACATATACGGCACAACCAAAAGTACGCAGATGCGAAATATCAGGTTCGTAACCAGTTACCAACTGGTACGCACTAAATGGTTGGCTATTTGTGGGTTGTAGATGAATAAGCATAGCTGCATGTAATATTGCATATCCCCATGTCGAAACCGGCAAGTTAGTGGCCATGACAAGGGACCTAGCAACAAGCTGTAGTCTCTTAATAGTGGCTTCTGCAAGACCGTTCTGAGAATGAACGTGGGGCACGGGATGTTCAACTTCAATCCCAACTGACATGCAATAGTCATCAAAATATTTTGATGTAAACTCTCCAGCATTATCCAGTCTGATTGACTTAATCGGATTGTCCGGGTGGTGAGCCCGAAGCTTAATGATCTGAGCTAGGAGTTTAGCAAATGCAGCATTCCTCGTGGACAATAACGCAACGTGTGACCAACGCGTTGACGCATCAACCAGAACCATGAAATATCTAAATGGTCCGCATTCTAATGTTATAGGTCCACAAATATCACCTTGTATTCGTTGTAGGAACGGAATATTCTGTTTATTATCAATAGCAAAAGATGGTCTTGCTTGAAGTTTTGCTAGTGAACAAGCTTTGTAAAACGAACGATGAGCATTAGACATCGCTACTGAAGCATGAGAAGCAGGAGGAGGCCGAACCTCTCCTTGGAGCTGAGAGGTTGCCGGTGGCGGCATGGCGGTCTAACCGAGGCCGAAGCGCCCTTGCACGGCGTCAGCTCGGTTGTGTCCAGTTTTCTGGTTTCCTTTTTGTTTCTGTGATCTGAAAAACGGATGGCCGTGGGAGCATTTCAAAATTCGAATCATCAGATCACGACCCGGATGACCGAGTCTCTCATGCCAAAGCTTGTAAGCATCGGAATCGCATAAGACAACAACATGGGATTCATTGGCTCGAATGATTGTGAAAAAACATGCCATTTCGAACGCGCTTACACTTCTCCACAATGCGAGTGCGTAGATTCTCAGTGGAGGTGATCAACAGATATTCAGTTCCATCTTCAACATAAGTGCTGAGGTGATAGTCGTTCTCACGCACATCCTTGAAAGCTAGCAAGGTTCTTGGCGCCTTAGGCGCATATAGGGCGTCCTCTACCCGAATTTCAGTGCCATTTGGCAATAAGAATTGAGCAGTGCCACGACCCTTAATGACGGGTCCGGTTCCTGTCATCGTAGATAATGATGATTCTCTTGGCGAAAAATCCGAAAACAATTGCCGATTCCTCAGAATTGTGTGAGTTGTTGCACAATCCAACAGACACTCAATTTCGCCTTGATACATCTACAAAAACAATGTAAATTGAATCAATTGTCTATTTTAGACTTTGGCGAACACTTTAAAGTAAGTGTATTGAAGCAATATATCATCACAAAATGAAGTGCATTAAGGCCAATAACATAGCCATAGCATCGACATAACTTGAGAGAAAGAGACAAGCCTTTATTTTAATCACCGAATACCAACATTTAGAGAAAACATAGCCTAGGTCAGAGATTGAGACCGGACGCCGTCGTAGGTGGCGTGGCCGAGCCAAGGCAAAGGCCGGGGCTAAGCCAAAGCCGAAGCTGTGGTAAGGCCGGAGCTACCCTGATGCCGAGCCGAAGCAAGGCGAGTGGTGAGGGCCGGTCTAGCATTGAGGCAATACGATGCGACGGTTGAGCTAAATCTGAAGCATGGCGAGTCCGAAAACACGTCGTTGCCGAGCCATGTATGCAAAAATTGCATTTTTCGATAGGCTATCGATGTTGGTTTCAAAGCCGGGTTCATGGCCGAGGACTTGTCGGGACAAAAGTCGGGACGTGTCCAAGGCGGATGATGAAAAACCGGGTTCGGTGTCAAGCCGGTATGATGCCGGGTTGCTAAAAGGGTTGTCGAGTCACGCTGCCGAGTTGTAGCCAGGCGGCCGAGTTGCCTTGGCGAGCGAGGTCTGCTGCCGAGATGTAGTCAGGCGGCCGAGTGGCCTTGGCGAGCGAGGTCTGGCGAGTCGCAGCCTTGCGGCCGAGAGGCCTTGGCGAGCGAGGTCTGCTGCCGAGACGTAGCCAGGCGGCCGAGTGGCCTTGGCGAGCGAGGTCTGGCGAGTCGCAGCCTTGCGGCCGAGAGGCCTTGGCGAGCGAGGTCTGCTGCCGAGACGTAGCCAGGCGGCCGAGTGGCCTTGGCGAGCGAGGTCTGGCGAGTCGCAGCCTTGCGGCCGAGAGGCCTTGGCGAGCGAGGTCTAGCGAGTCGCAGCCTTGGATGCCGATAGGCTAGCGAGTCGTGTTGCCAAGGCTGCCGATAAGCTAGCCTTATGTGCAACGCGATTTCTCGCGAGTCTCTTGTATCTTTGTGATTTTATTTCGGATTTGAGTTAACATCACCAGAGTTGTGGTGAACTCAAAATAATTATGCCATTGTAAATTGGACGCATTGAACCATTTATGCTTTCATAGGGATGTAAAAAAAATCTCAAATCATTCATTGAATAAGAGAAATTTTATTGATGACAACTCAAAAGTACATCAAGGATGTTCTAAATCAAACGACTTATCAAACAAAGTCGTGAATTATGACTAAAGAAAGCCAAAAATAACAATCAAAATCAAATCAAACTTGAACATGTATCTCATGACCTAAGTCAAATACTTATTCATAATCTGGAGTATCATACTCCTTAGTCCTAAACTTCTTAGTAGGTTCGAAGTCATCGACGGTGAAGTTGGTATCTTCTTCATCGTACTCTTCTTCCTCAAAGTCTCCTATATAGTTCGTTTATTGTTTTATGTATTGTTTGTGTTTCTTGTAAGCAGCTTGGACATCTCTACTTGCTTTGCAATCGCGTTGAAAGTGATTCTTAGAGCCGCATTTGAAGCAAGGAGCCGAAGCATTGCTTGAGGCGTAGCCACTACGCTTGGGGCCGGAACCGAATCGGTTCCCCCCTCTAGGAGCGGCGGCACCGCCGCCGTCCCGTTTCCATGTGAGGTTCCGGCTAGGGCCGGCACCTCCTCTTCCTCCTCTTCCTCCATGTGTTGCTCTTGGCGCACGTGGTGCTGATGGTGCTTGACGCTCGCGAGGATGACTCCTTGGCTTAGGAGCCCTACCACGGGCTTGGTGAGATTCGGCTAAGAATTTCGGACCTCTAGGTCTTTTGTTGGTAGTCAGAATCAGCTCATGGTACCTCTCCTTTCTTTGAAGCACATTCATCAAGTCACTGAAGGTTTTGATGGTGCCTTTCTCACGGAGATCACGGTACTGATGCGACAACATGGACGCAGATTCTGGGAACGTCGTGAATGTCTTCTCCATCATATCATCATCGGTCTTGTCGACCCCACAAAAGCTCAGATCAGACTGTAAATTTAGCATAGTCTGATGCTATTCCTAGACGGAATCAAAATCCAATAAGCGGATTTGCTCCCAATCTGACAGAAGGTCAGGGAGTTGTGCGTCATGCACATTGTCGAAGCGGTCTTTGAGGATGTTCCATAGCTCTTTGGGATCGGTCTTCCTCAGGTATTGCTTCTTGAGCGTTGGGTGGATATGGCGCCTGAGAAACATCAGAGCTTGAGCTTTCTGTTCAGGAGAAGCATGCAAGTTTTCATCCTTAGGAGGGACAATGGTGGCTGTAAATCTTTTGCCAATGAAGGTGTTCTCTACATCTGAGACCCACCTCATGTATTCCTTGTCTTGGACATCCAAGATATCGAATTCTGGACGCTGAGTGTCAGCCATCTATAAAACACAATAGGGAGACGTTAGTATTTTGAAAACTAATCAAGTTTGATTTTTTTTTCTTTTAGAACAGTGCCAAGATATATTATGGTCACATAAATCAATGCATAATGTGACATCAAGTCACAGTCGATATCTTCCCTTTATTTTCTTTTGAAAAAGAGACGTTATGGTTTACAGTGACATCACAGTCACAAGCATAACGGTGGCCGGTAACATCACAGTTACCCCAAAAAATGTTAGCACCGGGCTGACTAAATCCCCGTATGTCTTCCCGAGAAGCGATAGAATCGGGATGAGGTAGCAGGGACATGAAAAGGTCCCGGAAGAAAACACAACCCAACTATTGAAATTTCATAAGCGGGAACGTTTATAAAATATTTACCTCTTCAATTGAAGCTTGATCGGAAGAAACTTGACTTTTGGGGAAGCTTGTTTTCTTCGATTTTTCTTGATGTCTTCTCAGCAACGAAGAAGGCTTCGAGGGCCGCTTACTTGGCTTGCGAGCAATCTTGGCCTTTGAGGGATGCGTGCAAAGAATAGCATCAGGTCTGCCGAGAGGCAGAGGAGGAGCAGCACGTGAAGGTGCGGCTGGAAAAGAGGACGGCAGCCGGCGACGGTAGGGATTTAGGGTTTCGAAATATTTTTTTTTTTTTCGGAATCAGGGTTTAGGGTTTTAGGGTTATTAGCCGGGAGGCTAGAGCAACGTGCTTGATAACGTGTTCTAGGAGAAATAGATGATAGGAAAACTGTGTCTTTATTGATTGATAAGTAGCCATTTATATAGGCATTGCATCAAGTATCCCTGGTAATCAGGGATTCCATATCTAATAAAGAATCTAGACTACTAGTCTTATTAGGACAAGACACACCACGGAAGTTACGGAATTAACCTTCCCTGAACACCTACTACTTATTTGCTTACTAAAACCTAATTACCTACCCATTCTAAAAGCTAGCATTCAACATGCCAAATTCACCTAACGACCTTCTTGTCTAAACGTGTACTATTCTGGTGGAATCACTGCTGTCTTATTCTGGAAAGTTTCTTAACTTCTAGTAAAACAAATAAACAAGGTTTCTTAAGTTCTAGTTAAGCAGAAAACTATCAGAAAACTTTGCTCAAATACCAC
Organism: Potentilla sterilis; assembly: GCA_963682095.1. Taxonomy (NCBI): domain Eukaryota; kingdom Viridiplantae; phylum Streptophyta; class Magnoliopsida; order Rosales; family Rosaceae; genus Potentilla; species Potentilla sterilis. Next base: position 38,399,257 of record OY821760.1, on the reverse strand, counting down.
TCTTAGGAGGTAGTCCTCCACCTGGGGTTTGAGAAGTTTTAATAACAAAACAAGGAATCTCAAAATCCACTCTTAGGCGGTAGTCCGCCACCTGGGGTTTGAGAAAGTTTTAGACAAACTAAAATTTCGACGGATATGAGAACACCAACTGAAATTTATTTATTCAAACATACTTGCATATACATAACCCAGAGCCTCACTCTTGGGTAAACAGTTAAGAGCTGTTTAGCTGCTCATAATTATAATACAAACACAGACTTACTTGGAAATAAAGCAATCCACACTGGATGACTAGTAGAATATAGTTCTTCCAGACACTACTCACTTACTACTCACTCTATTTTACAAATACTCACAACTCTCAAGAAACACTCTTTCAAGACTCTCTGATACTATGTGTGCTCTGCTCGCTTTCTCCTCGAATTAATTCTCTTGATGGCTTCCTTCCTTTATATAGGCGCCGGACTCCAAACTTCAATTTAATTTCCTTAAGAAACTTTAGACAAGGGGAATCTTATTGCTGATAAGATTTTAACCCTTTCTCCTTTTGAAGATTTGTCTACTTCTGTCGGCAACCGTTTATTTCTTATCTTACTAAAAGCTATTTATGCACTGGCATCCACTTACCTACAACTTCTTGTCTTTATGCGTCGGCCTCCATTCAGCACTCCATTTTGTTGATAACTTTGTGTAACTCTTCATCACAAAGGGAGGCCCCAGAGTCCATGTATCCTTCCTCATCTTCAGATTCCATATCTAAGTCACAAGGCTTTTTGTTCTTTTGCTCAGTTTCTAACTTTTCTATCCACGTGGTAGTGGCTAATGTCCCATCGACTTCTTATCTTTCTAAGGCTTTGTAGAAATCACAATTCTCAGGAGGGGGATGATTATAGCTGGTGACCATTACCTTTTCTCCGCTGGCTAGAAGAGTAGTTGCTTGATCTTTCTGAACTAAATTATGTATGTTGATTATTGTCATTGCTTTCATCCAAGGGATGCTATGGTTTGGCTTACCGTTGCTTGATACTGAATTTTGGTTTCTGAATGTACAACCTTGAATGATCCTGACATAATGATATGGCATGGAGAAATATAACTCCTTCTTCCTTCTTCGGTAGTCCATTCCGGAGGGGTTTGAAATGAACTTCGACCTTAGGATACATCCTTCAGGTCTAATATTCTTGATTGTTCTGTAGATTATTTCTGGAAGACCTTCTAGGTCCTTATTAGTTTTAGTCCAAAAGTTATGGACAAAACCATTTTCGACTAACCATAGCTTGTGCTTCTGGGGATGTTGTGCTTGAACATCAACCATATATTTCCCATAGTATGGGCCTGATACAACTGATAGAGTTGATTGGAGCGCTTTCCTGTTCTTAAAATCTCCTAAGAGATTATGAAAACAGAACCATTCAAACTCTAATAAGGCTACTATAGGAACCTTTGCACTTTTGGGATTTTCAAGATATAGTATCTCAAGATTTTCCTCAGGGATTTTTTTCTTTTCTTCCAGATCGTAGCTACAGAATTCTTCAGTTAAAGCTTCAAGAGCTTGAAGCACAAGTGCTTCATTCTTTTCACGAGAAGTCGTTAGGATGTTATCCATAATGACCTTTTGGTTGAATTGTAGAATTCTGCTGGTCCTAAATACTGGTTTTTCATAAATTCTCATTGAATGATTGAAAATCATCTTCATTCCAATTACAACTAGTTGTTTGCTTTTGAAGGATGTTATCCTGTCATGTGTAGATTTGGCCTTTCCATCTGCTGTTTGAGGTGGTCTTGCTGATTTTCTTTGAAATCAATCACTCATGATCGTAGTTCTGGGGTGTTGTAAGAACTCATTTAAGAGTTTTCCTTCTTCTTCTGAATTAGCTGGCTGCATTATATCCTGTGAAGGGTCTTTGGATTTGTCGCTTTGATAATCTTCCCAACCTGCTAGGTCTGGTTGAATCTTTTCTGAAGTATTGCTTGATTATGCAGAGGAATATGACACTATGTATTGGTAACCTGGTCCATCATGTAGAGGTCCAACCATTTTATCTCCGCTTTTGTATCTCTCCCACATAGTTCTTTCTTTTGGTTTCGATTCCCTTTCTTCAGGCATCGGTTTTCTTTCTCTAAAGTCTGGCATTCTCCTTTCTTCAGGCTCCGGCTCTGGTCTTCTGCTTCTTGAATTTTGCCCTTCATCTCTTTCTAACATCGCCATTTCTCTTGTTAGAGCGTCAGACAGATAATTCTTGTCTCCTGGAATCATTTCAACATCATATTCATATTGGGTTAGAAACATCTGCCATCTAAGGACTCTTCCTCTATCAGCTGCATCTGTTAACTTATAATTTTTGAAAATTTTCACTCTTTTGTTATCAGTTCTAATCATAAACTTATTTCCTTAAAAGGCTTCTACTCCCTTAATGGATTTTATCAGGGCTACTACTTCTTTATCTCCGATGGAGTGATTTAATTATGCAGGATTGAATTATCCTGACAAGAATTTACAAATCTTTTCTTGATTTGTATCTAGCGTAGCAGCCAGAACTACTCATGCCCAGTAATAATCGTTTGCATCAGTCTGCAAGACGATCAAGTCACCTTCTTCGGGTAACTGCAAAGGAGGGAGGTGCTTTGTGAGTTCTTTAATTTTCATAACGGTGTTGCTATCATCCGTTGTAAATGACCATTTTCTTTTTTAGTTTGTTTTTGGAGAGAGAAGAGTAGTGAGGCCGCTTACTTGAGGAATAAAATCTCTCACAAAGTTAACAACTCACAAAAATCTCCGAAGAGATTTTGCATCTGGAATATTGTCAGGGAACTGACTAATTTTCTTCACAATATGTTCTTGAAGACGAATTTTCCATCTTTGACATGTATGCCAAGAAAATCTATTTCTCTTTTTATGAGATGAATTTTCTTTTGTCCAAGGATGATTCCTTTCTGGACCATAAGCTTGTAAATTTGCTCAAGATGTCTCAGATGATCAGTCATAGTTTTAGAGAAGACAAGAATGTCATCAATGTAAACTATACAAAAGTCTGAGTATGACTTAAAACAATCATCCATCTTTCATTGAAAGATAGATGGTGCTTGTTTAAGTCCAAATAACATTACTAGCCATTCGTAGTGTCCTTGAGGAGTCCTAGAGGTTGTCAAGGTAATGGAATCAGGGTGCATCCTGACTTGCCAGAAGCCTGACTTAACATCAAACTTTGAGAAGATTTTGGCTCCTTTTAGTCTATTGATGAGGACTCTTACTTGTGTAATTTGATAGCCATTTTTGACAGTTTTCTTATTGACATCTCTGTATTCTATTACCATTCTTGCTTTTCCTCTCAGTTGCTCTGCATGGTTTCTAACCAAGAAGGCAGGAGCATGATGAGGACTATCTGAGGGTCTAATTAGTCTTTTTTCAAGCAATTCTTGAATCTGACTTTCCATCTCTTTTTTATCTTCATCTCTATAATGAGGAATGGCTTTGACATGGCATATTGCATTTGCATCATGCATTTTTAGCTGATAGTATACCGGGTGTCTTTCCCAGTATAGCTGGGGATCCTCACTGATTATGGGTTTCAGTAGGTTTTCTATCTCAACAAGATTTGGAACTTTTTTTGTTCTATCTTGTTAACATAGACTTTTATATTGTGCTCTTTGTTGAATTCTTCTTCACCATCAGAGCTTTCTGAATCTTGAGGTTCTTCCTCTGATTCTGAGTCTTCAGAACTCGTTGCTTCATTTGCTATGATTTCATGGTACTCTTGAAATGTCAACACCGGTTGCAAAATCGGTTTAAAAGGTGGTTTATGACCACCACTCTTCGCTGGCGACTTCTGATATTGTTCTGTGAATCTTTTACTTGCAATGCTAATATCATCAAGTAGTCTAGAGTCCCAATAGAACTTGTTGTGCTTTTCAAACCCGATCATTTCGACGGTTTTTACTATCTTTTGTTGAAGTAGGAAGTCATTTTCTATTAGCATATCAGCACCTTGAGCCTCACATTGACAGATCTTTTAGAAGATAAAGGTTCCTCCTCCTATAGAAATTCTGACATTTTTAGCGAAATGATTCATAAGGATTGCGTTATCTCTCATCCCAATCCCAGTAACATTTTTCTCAGATTTTTCCCAATATTCTTTAGGAATAGCATACCTTTTGGCTAAACTATATCCTGAACCGTTATCTACAAAGGCATGTAGATGATACTTTTTATATTTGGAAAATTTCAAGCTAACGGTGATATAGTTGCTGTATACACTCGTTTGAACCTGTTTTCCTGGTTGGATGATTGTTTTTTCAGAAGTTTGTATGAAATGATTGATCTTCCTTTCATTCTCCTGAGGAGAATTATTTTCTTAAGTTTCTCCCGTTCTCTGGCTTAGTGAAGTTACTAACTTCATTTTCTTGATGTCATCCTCGAGATCTTACATCTTCTTGAGGTCATCCTCGAGATCTTGCTTTTGATTTTGATCATGGAATATATACTCTTGATCTACCAATATATGTGAATCATTTTCTTTTGTTTTTCTTCTCAATTCTGCTATAAAACATTCCCTATAGTATGTTTCTCCTGTTTCTTCATAATACATGGGTATTGTGTTACTATCATAGCAGTTACAATAGTCACAGATGAAGGTTCCTGGATTTGAGGTTCTTCCTCTGAGGTTCTTCCTCTGATTCTGAGTCTTCAGAACTCGTTGCTTCATTTGCTATGATTTCATGATACTCTTGAAATGTCAACACCGGTTGCAAAATCGGTTTAAAAGGTGGTTTATGACCACCACTCTTCGCTGGCGACTTCTGATATTGTTCTGTGAATCTTTTACTTGCAATGCTAATATCATCAAGTAGTCTAGATTCCCAATAGAACTTGTTGTGTTTTTCAAACCCGATAATTTCGACGGTTTTTACTATCTTTTGCTGAAGTAGGAAGTCATTTTCTATTAGCATATCAGCACCTTGAGCCTCACATTGACAGATCTTTTGGAAGATAAAGGTTCCTCCTCCTATAGAAATTCTGACATTTTTAGCGAAATGATTTATAAGGATTGCGTTATCTCTCATCCCAATCCCAGTAACATTTTTCTCAGATTTTTCCCAATATTCTTTAGGAATAGCATACCTTTGGCTAAACTATATCCTGAACCGTTATCTACAAAGGCATGTAGATGATACTTTTTATATTTGGAAAATTTCAGGCTAACGGTGATATAGTTGTTGTATACACTCGTTTGAATCTGTTTTACTGGTTGGATGATTGTTTTTTCAGAAGTTTGTATGAAATGATTGATCTTCCTTTCATTCTCCTGAGGAGAATTATTTTCTTAAGTTTCTCCCGTTCTCTGGCTTAGTGAAGTTACTAACTTCATTTTCTTGATGTCATCCTCGAGATCTTACATCTTCTTGAGGTCATCCTCGAGATCTTGCTTTTGATTTTGATCATGGAATATATACTCTTGATCTACCAATATATGTGAATCATTTTCTTTTGTTTTTCTTCTCAATTCTGCTATAAAACATTCCCTATAGTATGTTTCTCATGTTTCTTCACAATACATGGGTATTGTGTTACTATCATAGCAGTTACAATAGTCACAGATGAAGGTTCCTGGATTTGAGGTTCTTCCTCTGAGGTTCTTCCTCTGATTCTGAGTCTTCAGAACTCGTTGCTTCATTTGCTATGATTTCATGGTACTCTTGAAATGTCAACACCGGTTGCAAAATCGGTTTAAAAGGTGGTTTATGACCACCACTCTTCTCTGGCAACTTCTGATATTGTTCTGTGAATCTTTTACTTGCAATGCTAATATCATCAAGTAGTCTAGATTCCCAATAGAACTTGTTGTGCTTTTCAAACCCGATCATTTCGACGGTTTTTAATATCTTTCGTTGAAGTAGGAAGTCATTTTCTATTAGCATATCAGCACCTTGAGCGTCACATTGACAGATCTTTTGGAAGATAAAGGTTCCTCCTCCTATAGAAATTCTGACATTTTTAGCGAAATGATTCATAAGGAATGCGTTATCTCTCATCCCAATCCCAGTAACATTTTTCTCAGATTTTTCCCAATATTCTTTAGGAATAGCATACCTTTTGGCTAAACTATATCCTGAACCGTTATCTACAAAGGCATGTAGATGATACTTTTTATATTTGGAAAATTTCAGGCTAACGGTGATATAGTTGTTGTATACACTCGTTTGAACCTGTTTTACTGGTTGGATGATTGTTTTTTCAGAAGTTTGTATGAAATGATTGATCTTCCTTTCATTCTCCTGAGGAGAATTATTTTCTTAAGTTTCTCCCGTTCTCTGGCTTAATGAAGTTACTAACTTCATTTTCTTGATGTCATCCTCGAGATCTTGCATCTTCTTGAGGTCACCCTCGAGATCTTGCTTTTGATCTTGATCATGGAATATATACTCTTGATCTACCAATATATGTGAATCATTTTCTTTTGTTTTTCTTCTCAATTCTGCTATAAAACATTCCCTATAGTATGTTTCTCCTATTTCTTCACAATACATAGGTATTGTGTTACTATCGTAGCAGTTACAATAGTCACAGATGAAGGTTCCTGGATTTGAGGTTCTTCCTCTGATTCTGAGTCTTCAGAACTCGTTGCTTCATTTGCTATGATTTCATGGTACTCTTGAAATGTCAACACCGGTTGCAAAATCGGTTTGAAAGGTGGTTTATGACCACCACTCTTCGCTGGCGACTTCTGATATTGTTCTGTGAATCTTTTACTTGCAATGCTAATATCATCAAGTAGTCTAGATTCCCAATAGAACTTGTTGTGCTTTTCAAACCCGATCATTTCGACGATTTTTACTATCTTTTGCTGAAGTAGGAAGTCATTTTCTATTAGCATATTAGCACCTTGAGCCTCACATTGACAGATCTTTTGGAAGATAAAGGTTCCTCCTCCTATAGAAATTCTGACATTTTTAGCGAAATGATTCATAAGGATTGCGTTATCTCTCATCCCAATCCCAGTAACATTTTTCTCAGATTTTTCCCAATATTCTTTAGGAATAGCATACCTTTTGGCTAAACTATATCCTGAACCGTTATCTACAAAGGCATGTAGATGATACTTTTTATATTTAGAAAATTTCAGGCTAACGGTGATATAGTTGTTGTATACACTCGTTTGAACCTGTTTTACTGGTTGGATGATTGTTTTTTCAGAAGTTTGTATGAAATGATTGATCTTCCTTTCATTCTCCTGAGGATAATTATTTTCTTAAGTTTCTCCCGTTCTCTGGCTTAATGAAGTTACTAACTTCATTTTCTTGATGTCATCCTCGAGATCTTGCATCTTCTTGAGGTCACCCTCGAGATCTTGCTTTTGATTTTGATCATGGAATATATACTCTTGATCTACCAATATATGTGAATCATTTTCTTTTGTTTTTCTTCTCAATTCTGCTATAAAACATTCCCTATAGTATGTTTCTCCTGTTTCTTCACAATACAAAGGTATTGTGTTACTATCGTAGCAGTTACAATAGTCACAGATGAAGGTTCCTGGATTTGGTAGAAATTCCAACTCATTGATGTTATCAATGTTTTCTTGTTTCCAATTTTGGATGAGCATGAATATAGGGCGATGACTATATTCCTCTTCAGAATCGTCTGAAGTGCTTTCTATGTCGCTTTCTGATGAATACTCAATAGAATATATTGACTCATTCTTTTCATCAGAATAGGCTACTTCGAAACCTTTTAGGTTTGTGTATTCTATAGCTTCATCATATTTTGCTATGAGAGCTTTAGAAGTTCTTTTTTCTCTTTTAGGACATTCATTTGCAAAATAACCTTCTGCCTTATAAAGCCAACATATGCAGGGCTTTGTTTCTCTTGAAGAGTTTTGCCTTGGTGGTTTTTTCTTAAAAAAACCTCTTTCTAGGAAATGCTTTTTTCGTGTTCCGTTCAAAACTTTTTCTAAACTTACACTTCTTTTTAGAAGTAAGTAAATTTACGGTTGTATTTCTTGTTTCTGAACTTATTTTTCTTCCGATCAGTGTGGATATGGCATCCCCACTGTGTCGGAGTATCCAATATTTTTGGACACATGTTCTCAACTCTTCTTAGTTGTTTTTTGGCAGTTCTAGATTTTTTATTTTCTGTGCACTGCTTTCTTAAGAGATCTCTCACTCTTTCTACTATTCCTCCAATAGTAAAGTACTGGAGGGGATTTTCTTCAAGGGACTGTGCTACTGCATTATTCCAGGGTTCTGGTAATTTTCTGTAATATGTTCTGACAATATCATCATTTTCTAAATCTCCTATCGTGCAGAAATAATTTTGGAATTCATTAGAATACTCCTCAAAGTATCTCATGTTGCAAATACTCAGTTTTTGAATATTTGCTCTAGCTCTTTCTTTAGACTGCTCACTATTCCCCGATATATCTCCACAAAATTGTGCATATATGGGGATAGCAAAATCCAACGGATTATTAGTATGAGCTAGCTTGTTTGCCGAATCAGCCCATTTAGAGCTTCTCTTAAAGGAATTGTACAATTTCTGGACTATTCCTGTTAAGGTCGACTCATAGTATGTATGAGCATCCTCATAGGCGTATTTGGACAGGATTAATGCTTGAGTCAGCTTTAAGCTTGCAACCCAATCGTCTATGACTTTCTTTTGTCTCCTACATTGTCTAGATTTAGATAGACACCTCTTTCGAAGACTGCTTGTCTCCATTTTGGTTATGTAGGAATGTACTTTTGAGAGCTTCGCTCTCCAATCTTTCCTGTAGGCGCTTGCCCTTTAGGAAGTTTGATCTTTTCTTCCCTAATAATCTTAGTAGGATTATTGGTGATGTTTTGGATGATAGTATGCCCTTCTTAGGGTACCGATTGGTTATTACTTAATTTTGCATCCATGGACGATGTTACTGGTTCATTTTTAGCTTCCTGATACGGCAATATTTTTCTTTTATCTCTTCCAGTTTGGATTAGAGAAATTTTCTTTATGATTTCTTCTATTCCTTCTATGGAATCAAGTTTATGCTTGTGCATATAGCTCTTTTAATCCCTCTATTTTATGCATTCTTATAGGCCTTTTTGAATCTTCTTACTCAAAAGACTCTTCAGAAACTGTTCTTGAAGTGCTTGCTTGTTCATAATTAGCAAACGAATGTCTATGAAACTGAAGAGTTATTTTTCCTCCCATGTCTTCATAGATAGATGCATTCGAGCTCTGTATTTGTCTCTCAGGGGGTGCTAAGTTCCACTCCCTTGGGAATGTTACTTCATGTTATTTGGTGGCATGTTTTTGCTGAGAATTGTTTCTCGGATTTGTATGAACAGATGTAGTGATGCCAAAGCTATTAAGGAATCTAGTGTTTGGTGTTACGTTGGAACTCATTAACTTGTAATAAATCCTGTAATCAACAGCTAGTTCCATCATGCCTTGCTTCATAGTAATCTTGTCTGATTTGATTCTCAATCTCAAACAGTGGGCTACATCACTCAGATGAGTGGTGAAGTTTGGGAAAACATTAAATTATGCAGCCTGGTTGCATAGTGAGGGTTCTACTGTTCCTAACAGACTTTTCTTGAAATCTGTTATTCTGTCATCTTGTAAGATGCACAGAACTGAACAATCTATCCCGTCTCTTGCTAAGAGTTTTATTGATACTTGAACAACACCAATATGCATGTAGGAATATTTTTTCTGGAAGGCTTCACTCACTTCTTTTTGGGTGATTAACCTGATATCTGTTTAACCACCGGTTGCTGGGACTATTAGTTCTAATATCTTGAATCTATGAGAGTCCAAGATAAAAGATCATTTCATGTAAATTTCATTGAATCCAAATCTAGGTGCGGATGCTTCCCTTACGCTAGCTAGATTCAATTTCATTAAACTCAAATTCTTGAGCATTTATGAGCTACATGGGTACAACATGTCTCTTACTGAGTATTCTACTCAACATTTTTATATCTCTTTTGGGAATTTTGGATGCTTTCCATTCGAGTAATTTAAGTTCACTAAATTTGAACTCGCTTTCCACCTTTGGTGAAGATATGATAATCTTACTAGCTGCATTCTGTGCTAGTGTTTCTTCGTTGATTCTTTCAACATTAATGCTTTCTTTCATTTTTTCTACACTTTTTTGTAGATTTGAGATTCTTGCGTTTATATCTTGAAATTGTTCTTCTATATCTCTTCCAATCTCCTGAAGATATGTATTGCTGTAATTTTGTTGATGTATTATTACTTCTACATTTTCAGCAAGTTTTTCTGTAGGAAGATAAAGACTTATAGTCTTTACGTCTTCTTGTTTTACCTTTTGTTCTACTCTTTGCTTCATCTTATTCTGGAAATAAGAGTTTCTAAAAGTATTTTCAAATTTTCTTGAGTTTCTCTTAATTCAGCTGCTTGCTGATGGATGTTGTTAGCAACAATTTATGTTCTTACAAGTTTCTTTTCAATATCTAAAAGATATTGTTTTTCTTTAAGATAATCTAGCTTAACTTCAAGCTTTGATAACCTTACTGGTATTTCTCTGAGTTGATTAATCTTACGATTTGTTGACAGTAGCCATAAAGAGGCTACCCAGGCCCCCAAACCCGCAGCCAGCACTCCTGGACCCGGCCCTGGGCCAGAGCATGAACACTTGCACCCGCGCCCGGGCAGATCTTACCTGTGACCTGGGCCCGGGAACAGGGGATAGCAGCTCCCCAAACAGGGGCCGAAACAGTACAGTACTATGGGCAGAAGGGGTCAGTCCCACATCGAAGGGTGAGGCTAGTCCTCACACCCGGCAGCCTATATATGAGTCACAACTACCCTCATTAATAGGTAATCAATACTTCAACTACTCATTCCCGCTTAAGTTATCAATTTATTCCAACCATACTGACTTAGGCATCTGAGCGGAATAGACCGGCCCCGCCCGGTATTCCCTTAGTTAGCAGGATTTGCAAGCAGGAGTCACACCAAGATCCACCAGTATCTGTGAGTCTATGGATTCAGACAGAAACAATTGGCGCTGTCTGTGGGAAGAGTACAAAAAGTTTGTATTGTCATACAAACGGGAACGGAATCGATCAGTCTACGGGTCGCAAAAAAAAAAACACACACACAAAACAAACATGTCTGGAAGCGCAGGAGAAAGGAAGGAAGGAAATCCAGGGGACCGGTGGGTTCTGAAGCCGGTGCTGGTCCAAATCCAGGGGGCAGGACAGGGGCAGCCCACTGGAGGGGCCAGTCAGACCACTGCCGCTAGCCAGGATCAGGACGGAACCATGGGAGCATATGACAGGGTTGCACGCGGGAAGGACCCGGAAGAAGCTCACCAGGTCGTGAGCCTGGAACCCACGCCGGCATCCCCCGAGGCCCCGAACCGAGGGGAAGATCGACTGCCCAGCAGCGACAGTCTGGACGATGTCTCCACTCCTGGCCAGTACGATATTGCGGGAGAAATAGAAGAGATGCAAGTAGAAGTAAACCGGTTGCGGGCAGAGAGCGATCGGGATAGGGCGGAGGCCACCACCAGGTATCAAGACATGGAAGCGGTCAATGCCGCACTGGTGGCGGCCTTGGAAAGAGGCCAGGAGCTCAATGCCGCTCTGACGAAGTCATTCGCACCGCCCACAAAAGAGCCTCCCCACCAGGAGGTGGGCTAGTCATCGGGAGGAGAGAGGGACACCGGCTTGGCGGGAGACGTGTTCCCGGCGGCCGTGACACCACCAAAGATCGTCCCAGCTCCTCGGAGGACTAGCGGCTAGTTCGAGGAAGATACCACCACCTCGACCGCACGGGCACTACAGATACTATCTGACTCGCTGTCAGAGATGAAGGCCCAGATGGAGGCCAACGAGAGAAAGGCTGCGAGACCGCCGGAGAGCGCACGATTCAACGAACGGCCCTGACCCTTCTCACTCTGGGTACTGGAATCCGAAAGAGCTGGCACCCAAAAGTCGTTAAAACTGACATACTCTGGGGCCGGCTGCCCATACCAACACCTGGACAGCTTCCGATCCCAAACGTGTGCTAAAGGCTACTCTGACGCTGTTTGGTGCAACATATTCCAGGAGACCCTGTCCGGGGAGGCACTTAGCTGGTTCTACGAGTTGCCAGCGAATTCTATAGAGGCATTCGAACAGCTGGCCGACAGGTTCGTGGGCCGGTTCATATTAATGGTCGAGGGGGCCCGGACCTCAACAGTTCTTTTCAACTGCAGGCAGGCAGACGGCGAAGAGCTCCCAGCTTTCCTCAACCGCTGGCAGACGGCCACTGCCCGGGTCAGAGACTTGGACAAGGGGATTGTCGAATCGGCCTTCAAGCAACGTCTCCGGCCCGAAAAATTCTCGTACGTTGTGCGGGTGGAGACCCCGCAGGGTTACGATGAGCTAATGGTGATGGCCATTAGGCACGCCCAGGCGGACCACGAAACTTATGGATCTCGCCAACACAAGAGAAGGCAGGAGGAACATGACTCCGCCCGGAAGGAGACAAGAAACTAGCAGCAGGGCTAAGAACCGAGGAGCCGCATCCGATAGGAAGCCAAGGAGCTGGCCGAACCAGCAGCGCCGGAGGGACACTCTTGACACCCCCCAGCAAGGTGGCAAACCCCCGCCCTACCAACAAATTTGCCCCCTCACAATAATGCCATTGAGACGACAAGAGGTATTCTCCACCTTAACCGCTTCCTACGAGGACATCCTATATGAGAACGGGAACAACATCCCCCCTCCACCAAAAAGAAAGCACCCAAAGGGGAACCTGACCAGGCGCAGACCGGTAAGTACTGCTCCTACCACGATGAAGCCACGCACAACACAAACGACTGTCTTTCCTTGAAAACCACGATTGAGGGTCTAGTCAACCGCGGCGACTTGCAACGGTATCAAGGGTAACCCGGACAGAGGGGACCGCGCGGAATCGAGACGACTATCCCGCAACACTAACGCTCACACGACAGGTTGAAATCTTACACCCGTATAGAAGCTCAGCGGTCCAACAACCTATCAGCCCGAGTAAAATGCTAGTTTGTTTCCTCCCTTCTAAACACAACTAGCTAGGCATCCCAACCAGTTCGGCATGAGTAATTTCAGCAGTTATCTATTCCAACTTTATTTTCAACTAAGTACAGGGCGCAATCCATGGGTAGCTAAGCTAGGCAAGTTGAAAACGGCATAACAAAAGCTCAGGTAAAATGTCCATTCATTGTAATTCAGGGCAGCATTTACAAAAAAAAAAAAAAAAAAAAAAAAAAAAAAAAAAGGGAGGGCAGGAGTGTACAAAGTCTGGATCTTGCTAGGGCGCTTCTGCCTGCTGCCCTTCTTCAGCAGGAGCTCCTTCACCAGCGATTTCACCAGCGGCTTTTTTGACAGCGGGGTCCTCACCGGCCGGCTCTGTACCACCCTTTAGACCCTCCTCTTCGTCCGCCTGCGGCAGTGGCAACTTTGAGACGTCAAGATAGCCCTTACTCTTCCAATCGTCATAAGCATCGGCTATCCCCGCCTCCCGGGCCTGGACCAGTAGATCAAGAAGCTCAGCGCTTTCCTGATACTTCTTCACTGCCCGCTGGTACACCTCCGGGTCATTTTCATCGACCGCCCCGCCGGTAGAAGCAGATACCGTCGCCACATCCCGCTGGAGCTCCTCGACCTTGGTCTCCAGCTCGGCCCTCTCCTCCTCCAGACCCTTCTTCTCCTCTTCAAGAGCCTCAACCTGGGCCTCCAGCTTGGCAACTTGCTTCCGGTCCCTCTCCTCCAAGCGGGCCTTCTCCCGTTGGAGCTTGGATTTCTCCAACTCCACGAGCTCTCGGGCGTTCGTCAACGCTGCCACCTGCTTCTTCAGCTCCGGCAGGTCTTCACTTGCATATGAATGATTCAAGTGGTACAGCAGTTACAGTTTAATAGGCACTGGTTATAAAGCAACAGTGCATGAAATAATGTTGAACGAATACCAGTGGAAAACGATCCTTACCTGGAGGGCCACCTCCTTGGTCTTCAGCCGGTTCTCCTCCGGTCGCCCTCCCAGAGACACAATCTTCTCCAGCTCCATCCCCTGCACATCCGTGAGCAGCCTCCGGGCGAAAGAGTCGCCCGGGCCCGCCGCAGGACCCTTCTCCACCCCCGATGCTTATGTGCCGGCAGCAGCAGAGCTAGAGGCAGCAAGAACATTGCATTGGGCGGTAGTGGGGGTACTACGCGTCAGCTTCAGCCGTTTGGCCAAGCTATCACCAACCGACTGGCCTGTGAAGGTTACAACCGCGGAGGCCGACATCTCCCGGGACCTCTTCCTCCTCTCACCCAGGTCAACCTGTAAAGGAGAAGATTGGGTGGCACCTAGAGGAGACTTGACGACTATTGTCACCGGGCCCAACCGCTGCAGAATCCTCGATGCACCACCCGGGGGCTTTGGCGGCCCAGCAACAGCCTTCCCCGGTCTAGAAGTCGCTTAGGGACCCGAAGCGTGAGTCTTTACGCGCATTAGGGCGTAATCCTCGGCCGTAACGTCCAGCGAAACCGGTTTGTCATGTACAGTCAGTCCCCCGGTTCGCCGGTCAACCGTAGACCGCGCAGCGGCGTCCCCTCTTTCCTTTAGCTTCGAGACCAGATCTTGATTGTCCATTGACAGCATCTCGTCAGCTTTAATTGCCATCCTGGAATATACACCAGCAGAACATAATGCATGTATATTAGCCAACACCAATACGGTCAACAGGATCAGAGATACATCCTACATTCCACCACCTACCAGAACTCCCCCCCAGGTGACATAGTTCCAGCACCTCCCGCTGGATGAAGTTGTAGGAACTCCACTCCAGGTCCGACCAGCACCCAAAAACCCGGGCGATCCTATCTCTCTTCAGTTCAGATAAGCGATACGACTGATCGCCGATCGGTTGAAAGGCAGCGGGAACCCGGTAAGCCCTACTTCTCTTCTGCCAACCCCCTCTGCCATTACTACCTTCTTTCTCAAGTTATTGTTAAGCCAGGAGGGCAAGCGGGATACCACCGGCTTAAAATCCCGAGCGGAAAAGCTCACACAACCGCGGGCCTTACTCTTCTTCGAGTATGTCACCGGATACAATACCCGAAACTCATTCACCGTTGGGCAACTCATGTCACTCAGCCAGTACACACAGCCCAGACTTAGTAGTTGCCTCCACTGGTTCCCGGGTAGTTTTGCCGGTGATATCCTGATGGCACTCAGCAGGTACTGCACAAAGTCCGGCAGCGGGAGCGATAGCCCATGCCGGAATTGATCCTCATGAACGGCAACCCAACCATCCACCGGGTTCTAAGCCGACTCTTCGGCATGTAGGGGCCGTAGATCTACCTCTCCGGGAATATTCCACCTCGCCCGAAAACCGGCAATCTCCCCAGAAAATAAAGATCCCTCCGGCTCATCACAACTTATGGTTTTATCCCCGTCCACAATCATGTGGCGCGGGGCCACCCCTTGGTGGGCAGTGCCCAAGGACACTCAGTAGGGAGCATCCTCCTGTCGCGGCGACCCGGACGTTGATGCCTCGCCGGCCGAGCGAGTGCTGGGGCTAGGCCCCGAGGAATAGGAGGTAAGCCAGTCCTCCATCCTCTCTTGGTCGTCCCTCACCGGTCGCCTGGCGGGGCGATCCGTAAACCTCACTAGAGCTCCCAGAATCCATGTAACCTAGAAAAAAAAAAAAAAAAAAAAAAAAAAAAAAAAAACCTTGCCCGATCAGAAACACGTTCTAAAAAAAAAAACCAATAACCACAGCAGGCCTGTACGAAGCATATTGTGCCCCGGCACAGTCCACACCGGGCAATAGGCATCTCAGCCGACAGTTCCGGTTCTCGCAGAGATCCGGTACTACAACGGTCCTATCCAAAGGGCTAATCTAGGTACCACCAAACGACTATCGGACCCATCCACGAACAAAAAAGGGAGAGGAAAAACAATTTCAGAACCGCAAAGGACTGGGACTCATCGATTAGTGTGCACGACGACGGAAACGCAGCAGCTGGAAAGCACCGAGCAATTGTGTTGAGCGAGGCTAAACAAAAGATCAGTTATCAGCCAAACGAAAAACACACGAAGAGGCAAGGGTTTATATGCAGCCCCAGCGCCCTTGAATTCCACCCCCCCCCCCCCCCCCCCCCCCCGGCCCCAAACTACTCAGTAGGGCAACTCAAGCGCCCGCGGATCCGGGCCATCCATCTCTGACCGTCTCCTACCGGCACGTGTCCCAGTATTGGTAACCTCTCAGGCCATCATAACTGATGGGACTGATGAAATACCCCCTTCAATGCATGTCAGCCACCTGTCTCGCATGCGGAAGGGTAGTTGAAAGAGCAGGGGACTTACTCGAACCGTCCCACCTACAGCCTACTCCACCTAGCGCTGAAATACTCTAACATATCGAGGTATCCCACCGGACGAACTCTTCCTCTAACACAGGAGACTTCTTCCCGCAGGCTAGAAACCCTGCACGATTATTATTGTTACCCCTGAAACATTCCAACAAGTACGGGGCGCTCTAACATATATTCCAACGGTACGGGGTATTCTACTGGTTGAATTTATTCCACATTTATAGCCAAACATCTAGATACCCCACCGGGAGAAGTCTTCCTCCAGCACAGGAAACCTCTTCCCGCAGGCTAAAAACCCTGCAGCAATAGTATGTACAGGCTACGATATTCCAACCGTAGTGCCTGCTCCAGTTCAAAGGTTTCCTAGTCCTCAATCCATCCAGCTTCGACTATTGGATGTGGTATCAGACCAGCCATGATGGCACTTGCTTATTGCTCTCTTTTGGAATAAACGGTTCAACGAACTGAGACATTCCTACGGAGAGCTGTGTACGACCTAACTGATCCAATGTACCACCGGGCTTTATAAACCCGGGAGACTTGATCCTCTAACACATGACAACTCTTCCCGCAGGCTAAAAACCCTGCACGTATTTCCCACCTGCAGGACCAAATGTAGCGACGCTGGGGAAGGCAACCAAGGACTACTCCTGGCCACGCCACCCCACCGGGACACTTGATCCTCTCATACAGGACAACTCTTCCCGCAGGCTAAAAACCCTGCACATCCTATATGCCTGCAAGAACAAGAGGCTGTGTGACACGTGGGGACGGCTACCAGGCTAGGAAGCACGGAAGCCTGTCTTCACTCACGTTTCGCTCGTAGGAAGCGCTCGGAAGTGCTCAGAAGCGCGCTTCCGCGAAAAGGAGATTTTGGAAGCGCGAGCTTCCAAATGGGAAGCGCGTAGGAAACGTGGGAAAATTGTGGAGAAGAAAGAAGGGCTGGGCAACTACTCTAGCGAGCGGTATTTCGGCCTCGAGGATCCGAGAAGGAGCCACATCATTGGCTTGGAGCGGAATGCGGCGGAGGATGAGGAAGGGCGCCATGGGAGGGAGGTGGAGAAGGCGGAGGAGAAGGAGATGGTGGGCTTGGTGGAGAGGAATGAGGAGGCCATTTTTTGGGGTGCGGAGAATGCGAGGGAGGAGGTGTTGGGGGGATTTGAGTATTGAGAGTGAGGGTGGAGAAGACGAGGTGGAGTTGGTTGGAGCCTTCGAGCGGAGATTGCGAGGAAGGTGTTCGATGAAATGCCTGAGAGAACCTGAAGTGTTACCAAGTCACCTGGTTGAGGAAAATGATGGGAGCCAGAAGTGTTACCAAGTCACCTGGCTGTAGCTGGATTGAGGTGGAACATAAAGTACATATGTTTACTTGGGGAGAGACCACGCGTCACCCAGAGCATGTGATGATCATGAGAATGTTAAAGAGAGTAGATATACTGTTAAGAGAAGCTGGATACTGCCCTGATAGCATCTTTGTGTTGCATGATGTGGATGAAGAAGAGAAGGTCCAGAGCTTGGGTTATCACAGTGAGAAGCTTGCAATAGCTTATGGACTCCTTAAGGTGCCACAAGGGATGCCCATTAGGGTGATGAAGAATCTTCGAGTCTGTGGGGATTGTCATTCTGCCATTAAACTAATAGCCAAAGTTACTGGGAGAGAGATCAGTGTGAGGAATGCTAACAGATTTCATCATTTTAGGGATGGCCTATGTTCTTGCCGAGACTATTGGTGATTGCCGAACCTTGTGCTGATGGATAGATCCTACAACAGATTGTATATATCCAAATTTGTTGTCTCTAACTCTTGACTGTCCAAAAGATTCAGCTTCAAAACTTAAATGTATGGCCTATGATGATGGGTCTGAATTTGAAACGGCTGGAAGTAATTTTTGGAGGTGACGCTATGTTCGAAAGGCTCTGCATGACTTCTTAGAGGTGTGGCTTCTTTTGAGTTTTGTTGTCAAAACATTTACTTGGACATTTCCAACTGGAATACATAACATTACATAGTGTTACTTTTTTAGTATTATTTTATTCGGCGCTTCTAAAACGTACCCGCTTCTAAATATTTTCTTAAAAAAACGCTTCGCTTCCACGTACTCGCACCCGATTCCATGCAACCTAGCTACCAGGGACTACTCCGGGCCACACCACCCACCGGGAGATTTGATCCTCTCATACAGGACAACTCTTCCCGCAGGCTAAAAACCATGCACATACCTCACGCCTGTACTGCCAAAGAGTATGAAACGATAGGGGATGTCTCCGGTACCAACATGGGACCGCTTCACCCCGGGAGACTTGGTACTCTCATACAGGACAACTCTTCCCGCAGGCTAAAAACCCTGCACTCACCGACTACTGTGGCTACCGTTCCCAACTCGGGGGACTCGGTCATCCCATTCGCTATCTTCACTGGGTTTTCCTAGAACATAACATGACGGATTTCAACGCCACATTATCATCTCACGTATTACATCTTGTACCCATATGCAACTGACAGCATCAACATCATCACCATGCACTCATCACATTATGCATCATCATAACAGGTTTATTTGAACGCCCGGCCAAGCCCAATATTAAACGCGGACTTGGGGGGCTAGGGTACAGGTGGGTAAGTACCCCAACGGGTCTGCGGGCCTGTAAAGGAAGACATATTTAAGTCTCCATTCAAAATGGCACTTGACAGGGAACTTGGGGGACTTGTTGACAGTAGCCATAGAGAGGCTACCCAGGCCCCCAAACCAGCAACCAGCACTCCTGGACCCGACCCAGGGCCCGGGGCCAGAGCATGAACACCTGCACCCGCGCCCGGGCAGGTCTTACCTATGACCTGGGCCAGGGAACCGGGGATGGCAGCTCCACAAACAGGGGCCGAAACAGTACAGTACTATGGGCAGAAGGGGGGTCAGTCCCACATCGAAGGGTGAGGCCAGTCCTCACACCCGGCAGCCTATATATGAGTCTCAACTACCCTCATTAATAGGTAATCAATACTTCAACTACTCATTTCCGCTTCAGTTATCAGTTTATTCCAACCATACTGATTTAGGAATCGGAGCGGAATAGACCGACCCCGCCCGGTATTTCCTTAGTTAGCAAGATTTGCAGGCAGGAGTCACACCAAGATCTACTAGTATATGTGAGTTTACGGATTCAAACAGAAACAAGATTAACTATCTCGAGTTGTTCTGTTGTTTTCTTAGAAGTTTTATTTCTATACAAATGATCTAGAAGTTCAACTATGCTTGGTCTGGAAGGATCAAGTTTTTCTACTCCTATCTCTTTTTAGAGATGAATATGCTCGTCGTATAGAGTATGTAGAACTCTACAAGCTTATTCAATGGAGTATTGATTTTCTTGGATGTGTCTTGTGTGAAAACACAACTCCTACTTATTACTTTCTTTTTCTATGCAATAGGTTTGATAGTTCTTGAGCTTTGGTTCTCTTTTGTTAGTCAAGAGAAGCAAACTTTGTGGCATAAGCCTTTTCTTGTACCTGTTTTTGAGCAAAACAGGCTCTGATACCAACCGAGGCGGATCTAACCCCTACTCAAAATCTCAAACGGTTTTTGTTCTGAACGAAGTAATTCTTTAAGATCTGCAATCTGTCTTTCTAGAATATGGATACCTTGTGTAAATCGAAAAATTATGTTTCAGTAATCTGGCCTATTTCTATTAAGCTTTTCCCTAAAGTTTTTTAGTTTTCTCAATTTTCCTCTTTTTTCTTCTAATTCTTTTTCAGTTATTCTAATATTTGATAAATAATCTAAACGCTGAGAAGAAATAATTTATGATTAAATTAATTGTTTACCCTTCGAGTATAGAGGATAAATTATATATATGTAGTATGCTAAATACATAAATTCATGGGTCCACCACGCTCCGTAAAATAACGGAAGATTAACAAAAAATTTGCTAAATTAATGAGAAAGGACAGTTTGGTCTTTTCATATAGGAAGAATTTAAAAGAAGAATGTGGATTGTAAAAATAGGTCTTTGGTTTCTTCTCTTTATTATGAGTTTTATCATCCTTTTTGGTAGTGGTTGGTAAATCTTGAAAAACTTGGGAAAATTGAACAAATGACAAAGTTGGTGGGGTGTGATATTTGTTACCATATGTAGATTAATTCTAAATAATTTTGTGTTTTTTTATTTTAATTTATTTGTTACACAAGTTACAAAAACTACGCAAAAGAGGTATATTCTCATATCATTCTTCATATTCTTATTAGAATATCTGAATCATGCTATGAAACTAACACATAATTCAGTGCATGTAATGCTTAGCCGCTTCAAAACATGGGTTAGAGGTGGCGAAACAGGACACCTCCAACTCATGTAAAGACTAGCGGAATGTACCCACCTTCTATTGTTTGGAACAAAAAAAGTTGTTTCAAAACCAACGTACATGTTGAAGGATTTTGCTCAAAATTTGCTAGATTGGTTATTACAGCTACACACAACATTTTATTTCATATCATATACCAAGTTTCTTATAGTGAAATCATGGTTGTCGTTCTTCACTATGATTCCACAAATGATGGTTGTATTACCTAATTGCCTAGTAGAATTAAATTTTGTTAATAAATGTGAAAGTTGTCACCTGAATTAAGCTCCAAATTTTTGTTGGTCATTTAATCTAGTTTCAAAAACGTGTGCACCATTAATAGTACTTACACTCTTAAAAGATGAACGGCAAGAAGCTTGGAAAAAAGCCAAGCTAGTTCTTTTAAACACACAATTGAGTTGTCTTGTTTTGTAATCTAAGTTAAGGTTCTCATGCTTGGTAATTTAATTGATGATTCACACAGAATCGAAGAAGATCAAGAGCTCAGGGCATCTCCAACCCTGGGTTCTAAACCCTATAATATAGGGGTCCTAAAATTTCAGCCTCTCCAATGGTAAAAAAGAGGGGTTCTATATCCTATAAATTTAGGGTCAGATCTCATCTCCCGTCTCATTTTGAGACTTCATTTGAGACGGGGTGCTAAAAATTTGGGGTGGGCCAGTGTGGTAGACGCAAAGCAGAAGAGAGAGAGGCGGGAAAGAAGAGACGCGGGAGGGAAGGAGAGTGGACGACAGACACGCAAGACGACAAGAACTGGGTCGGCTAAGAGACGCGCGACGCGCGACGCTTTGGGCGAGTGAGGAGACAGCGACCTGGCCTGTGGCCCGCAGCACGTGGCTCGGCAGAGAGAGCAAGGGCTCTCTGCAACCCCAACGGTCAAGATATCCAACGGCCATAATTCAATCTGCTTCCAATCCAACGGCCTCAATTCAATCTCAGGTTTAATTTTGTTATTTATTTTTCTAAATGAATTTTTGATCTGACGGTTCAAGATATAGATTTGAAATTAATCGACGGTTCGCATTTAAACTAACTTTAATTTTATATAAAACGGTAATAAAAGTGACGAAAAAAATAATTAAAATTTATTTAAAATTTTCTGCCCGTTGGAACAGTACATTTACATTTCCTCTATAAATACCAACCCAAAATTTCATTCATTCCACACCATTTCTTACATCCTTTCAAGCATTCTTTCATCTCAATCATTTTTATTCATCTAGCAAAATTTTATTTTTCTTTTTTGCATCATGGGTCCAAAGAGGGCATCAAAACCACGGGCACCACGAGCGGAAAATTTTAGTAAAGAGGAAGATAAGGCTTTGTGCATCGCCGTGGTGAGTATTGGTGAAGACGCCGCCATTGGTACTAATCAATCGAGCAGAATCTTGTAGGATCGTATATATGAGTATTTTGAAGGTATCAAGCCACCCAATGCACTGAAGCGAACCCCTACAAGCGTTGAATCTCGATGGAAGAAGATCAATCCCGCATGCATGAGATGGCGTCAAGCAATAAACCAAGCCATCACGAATCATAAGAGTGGCGAAAATGATATTGATGATGTAAGTATTTTTATTCCTCATAGTTAAAATATAGTATTAAGTAATTATTCCAAGTCGATTAAAATATAATTAAAATAAATAACCACTACTATGTTTATTACAATTGTTTGTAGATAAGGAATGCCAAATCAAATTATTTCGATGATTCCCATGGAGAGCATTTTGTATTTTTGCATTGTTGGGATATTTTGAAGGAAACGTACACCAAAATTTTCAAATCCACCATCAATGGAAGGGGATAGCACAAATTATGAGAGGCCTATCAACTTGGATGATAACGATTCGCCCGGAAATGGAGCAACTCCAAGCGTGCCATCTAGAGCTACGCAAAATCGTCCAATGGGACAAAAAGCGGCCAAGGCGGCAAAGAAGAAAGATAATCAAGAGCTTTCAATGAGTATTCATGATCAAATGAAAAGGCTTGCCGATCAAAATGATAGAGATTATGCACGAAGGGAACACCTTTACCAAGAGGCTATGGCGGCTCAACAAAGGGAGGAAGATGCTCGCACAATGGCGGTGGATCCTAATATATATTCACCTTGTAAAAGAGGGTATTGAGAGAGAAAACAAAAAATGATACTTGAGCGAGAGGAAGTGGAGTCACAAAATTCATCTAGGCGGTCATTCCGTACCCCACAAGCGTCTACACCTCCTCATGGCGGATCAAGTTCTTCGCCATATTGTAGGCTCGATCAAACGGAGTGGTATCCTAATAATGATGAAGCGTGAGGGGTACGAAATCTCATTTATGATGTATTCTAGTTTAATTAATTATGTTTTCAATTAAGAGCTTTATGTATTCTAATTTAATTAGTTATGTTTTAAATTAATGATGTACTCTACTTTATAATGTACTCTATTTTAATTAAAAATGTATGCAATTATCGACTTTTAATTAATAATGTATGCAATTATTGACACATAATTAATAATGTATGCAATTATTGACACATGATTAAATAAACGAGTAAATTAAATTAAATTAAAGAGGGGATGACAATGCCCACTACAACCAAAGCAAATAACAAACCAACAACAAACCAACAACAAACCAAAAGAAAGACCGCCTAACTTAAAGGAAAGCAAACACAAACAAACGAAGAAACTTGGTGGGCTGCCGGTAACACACAATTTAGCCATTGTTGCGCTCTCGCCACTATTTCAAGCCCAACCGTGTTTGTTGGAGGTATATATGCTACACCGCCAAACATGTTCGGCGACCTCGTGGACCGTGCAACCGGCGTCATAGGTCCTACTTCCGGCATCCATCGGGTAGACCAGCACCCCGACTACATCTCCATTGTTCCACATCACCGGAACCGCACTCGGAAGGCGTGCCACCGGGCACCTGAAGTAGCCTCCAGAATAGGGAAATATGTAATAGTATGTTTGCATCCCACATTGGAGAAGTAGTAGAGGTGGGAAGCCTCCTTCCTTATAAATAGAAGGCTTCCCCCTTAGAGTTAGGGATCTTGGATACTTGCTACTCTTGGCATGTAACCACCACCGATGGCTTATTAACCGGCTATAGTATATTCTAAGTGGACGTAGCCGTACCCTCCGATGGCACGATAAACCACTATATATCCTTGTGTTCATGTTCTACCTTTATTATTGTGCTTCTACCAGGCCTACGGGTTTGTGCAGAAACAGTGTTCCACTAAATCCGATCTTAGTGAAGCAGATATCACTGGACATCGAATCTTGTTGTAACGGGCACGTACAAATGCATGCCTTTGTTGGGGATCACGCTCCACCTCATGATCATAACTCATTTTATCATATATAGCAGCTCTTCTTGGACGAGTCGGGATGTCGTCTTCGTCAAATTCATATTGCTCATCTTCATCACGCTCATCTTCTACTATCATGTTGTGCAAAATAATGCACGTCATCATGATGTATTGTAGGCTCTCCCTACTCCATAAACGAGCTGGACCCCTCACAATTGCAAAACGCGTTTGGAGAATACCAAATGCTCTCTCCACGTCTTTCCTGAACGCCTCTTGCATCCTTGTAAAGTGTCTTGTTGCTGGAGTGGTAGGATTTTTTATGGCTTTGACAAGAGTTGCCCAATTAGGGTAGATGTCGTCCACTAGATAATAACCTTGACGGTACGTACTGTTGCCCACTTTGAACTCCACCTGAGGAGCTTCACCTCTGCATACCTCATCGAACAATGGCGATCTTCCCAGGACATTGAGATCTTTGAGGGAACCTGGAAGTCCGAAAAATGCATGCCAAATCCAAGTATCATACAAAGCCACTGCCTCTAAGATTATTGTAGGTTTTCCCTTGTGACCTTGAAATTGCCCGGCATGGGCAATTGGGCAGTTTTTCCACTGCCAATGCATACAGTCAAGACTACCCAACATGCCCGGAAATCCACGATCTGCAGCTTTGTTTGTCAATCTTTGTAGATCTGCCGCAGTTGGTTTGCGAAGATATTCTTTGCGGTACACAGCCCATATAGCTCTTGTAAAATGATCCAACACTTCAAGAGCAGTTGATTCAGCAATATCAAGGAACTCATCGGTCAAGTCAGCTGGTAGACCGTACGCGAGCATCCTCATAGCGTATGTTAGCTTCTGTTCGGTGGAAAGGCTGAGTCTGTCGGTGGCATCCATAGTCTGTACAAAGTACGGGTCGTGGTTGGCCACGCTACGCATCATCTTGTCAAAGAGATGAGGTCGCATACAAAAGCGCCTGCGAAAGCTGTCGTCGTTAAACCTACACGATTTAGTGAAATATAGAGCTTTCAAACGCTGATCCATCATTTCCCGATCTCTTTGTATGTACTCCCGCCCTTCCGAAGAACCGCCCCATTGTGAGGCTTCATCTTCTTCCATCATCTCCACTTGGTGGGCTGCCGCAGACATCAAGAGGGCTTGTTGTTGCCGTCTTGGAACATCTTCTGCTTCCTCCTTCTTCAGTAATTTCCACAACCTATTCATGGCGGACTACAAAACTCAAAGTATGAAACAATAACTTAGAAACCACAATTTGTTTGTGGGAGGAGGAGTGTTTGTGAATTAGTGAGATATGATGGAGTGAACGACTCTGTTTTATAGAAGATTAACATGATCTCGGAAGATAAAAATTGACACGTGGCAGATAACGAAATCTCGACAACGAATTAAACATCGACACGTGTCTATCAAAATCTTGTCTGATTTGTGATAATATCTATGTAAAATTCAATTTCAAATCCTATCCACCAACACATGTCGATCGTACACGTGTCCGATTGTGGATAATGCATACGGGTCCAAAATTCTTTTTTTTTTCAAATGAATATTATATTTATTTATATACAATAATAGTTTATAAATATAAATTATTATTAATTACAACATAAAATAAAAAAAAATCAAATATATAAATATAAAACTCCATTATAGGACCTTACTATTGGAGATGGTTAAAGTCTTATAATGAATAGTGTCTAAGTAAAGTCCTATTATAAGTATAAGACCCCATTATAGAACTTCATGGTTGGAGATGCTCTCCCCTAATTCACTTTTTCTGAAAGCACCCAGCTAAACAAAAAAAAATCGACAGAAATTGAAAAGAATAGCATTTGCTAGGACAAGCCCGCAAGAACCCAGCTAAAACCACTCCATACAAGGTCTATATTATATTCTCGCACATTGAAGTAAGATTTTACTGCTTCCACTCTCCATTTTCGTTTCCAACAAAGTATTACTCAAAACTTCAGAAAAGTTTAGCTCCTCTTGCTCTTGCTTTGGTTTCTGCTTGAGATTTTCATCTTACTTCCTCCAAACTCCAAAGTCAGCTTTCCAACAATGAAATGAAATCCCTCAGAGTCGTTGGGTAGGCATTTCATTGTTGCACACCAACTGCTCGATAAAATGCCTCTCAGGGATTTCATTTCCCGCCTCAACATTTTTCTCTCTTTCTTCTAATTGGATTGGAGTTCTCATATGAGTGTATTGGTTCATATCTCATTTTGAGTCCAATGCAAGTGTCAATAGTAATTTTAACTGACTCTGTGTTGTGTGCATGATCAGGTTCTGTCAGCAAGAACACGGTAACCTGTAGAGCAATGCCTATGCTTCTCAAATTTCGCAACTTTTCTATCCCAATCCAACCCAAAACCTTAAACCCCTTTGCCCTATTCATTAGACATTCCCATCTTCAAACCAATCCACCTTTCTCCAAAACAAGTGTTGCAATTTTCTGGGACATAGAAACCAAGCCCCCCAAATCAGTCTCGCCGTTCGAGGCCGCCGGCAGGCTCAAGACATTAGCCTCATCATTCGGGGTCGTTAGGCACATAATCGCATACGCGAGCCGCCACGCACTCAAGTCTGTTCCTCAAGTTGTGGGGAAGATAAGGAAAGAGAGGAACAGGGTAGTGATAAGGGAGGAGGCCAACATTTGTAGGGTGTGTGGGAGGAGGTTTTATACTAAAGAGAAGCTTGTGAATCACTTCAAGCTTCATGAGAGGGAGCACATGAAGAGGTTGAGTCAGATAGAGTCGGCGAGGGGGAGTAGGAGGGTGAAGTTGGTGGGGAAGTATGCAATGAAGATGGAGAAGTATAAGAATGCAGTTAGGGATGTGATGATTCCAAAGGAAGGGAATAGTTTGGTGAGTGAGCTTATGCGGGCGGGGTTTTGGGTGAAGAGTTTGAGTGATAAGTCTCAGGATGGATTTGTGGCATTGAGGGATGACATTGTGGAGATGATGGATGAGAGGAGGTTTGAGTGTTTGGTGCTTGTTTCGGATGATTCGGAGTTTGTGAATGTTGTGATGGAGGCGAGGAGAAGGTGTGTGAGGACTGTTGTTGTGGGGGATTTAGGTGATGGGGCTCTGAAGAGGGCTGCTGATTCTGGGTTTTTGTGGAGGGAGATTTTGTTGGGGAAGGCTAAGAAGGAGGCGGTTTCAGTTGTGGGGAAGTGGAAAGACTGTGATATATTGAATAGACTGGAGTGGAAGTATAAGCCTGATGAGGATAGGAGGCTGCATAGCTTGGATTATGAAGGTGATGGTGAGATTGAGGATGAGGAAACTGAGAGTGGTGTTGGCGGGATGAACGAGAGAGTTTTGCCGAATGGTGATTCCAGAAAATGGTGGGAGCTTGACTCTGATGCTGATGCCATTTCATAACTATCATGCCAATGACTGTTTTTTGGGAGGATGGTGATTATGTTACTGTGACCAATTTGCATGGAGATAGGAGGGTCACCCAGATGTAGAAATGTATTGATCCAATGTATATGCACCACGGGCTAAGGGTGGCTTATAGGAGTTAGAGGGAGGATCAGTAAGTTGGTGTTATGCATTACTTGTGAAAATCGAAGAATGAGAGACATAAGAAAGGTTCCTCGTTGGAAGTCTTACTCTCTGTACAGTAAACCACTGCCAGAAGGTGTGCTATGGACCTACACTATTTATTTCAGATCGGAATCGACTGGATACATGGAGTGTATGTGTGCTATCTCTGTACTTTTTGTAAGCACAGCAAATCTATGTTATGAAGTTGGATGATAAGAGAAGCTGTTTATGGGGCATGTGGATCACTGCATTGTATGATCGGAGAACTTTGAACTGAAATTCAGAGGGTCTATGGACTTGGTTTTTTTTGTTTTATTGGGAGAAGGTTTCATAGTGTTGAATTCTGTTAGCTTGTTGCAATGATAGAGAAGTGAGAGATTCTGAGTACGAGGGTTGCTGGAAAAAATAGATAGAGTTCGCCTAGACTTCTAATACTTCCTGTTTATGTGGTACTTGAGATAGTGGAGATAAAAATGTCTAAGTTGTTTTGTTGTTTCTTAGAACTTGGTAGTTCATATGGAAGAAGCCTCTGATTGTAGTGTTTAAATTTCATTAGTTCCACCACACCTTCTACAACTGCTGTGCCATGAATCCATCCACTGAAAAGTGACTGGATAGTTTTTGTAAATGTCCTTTGCTGGTTAGAACTGGGGTTGCACTTGGGACGCAGAGTGCCCCAAATGACATGTTTGTTTTGAACACATCGTATCCCTTCTCAGAAACTAAAATGATGTACTATTCATCAATCTACATGAATCTACTTGGCTTTTGCCGGAATGCAATTCCTTTTTTCCAGTTCCATTTGTCTCAATTGATTAATTTGAATCCATTGTATTTATAGATGCACATTGCACCTTCTGTATCTACAGAAGAACTATAACTTGGGAATCTGAAGACCTGCCCTTTCCTTGTTTGATAAGGCAAGCGCGGGAAAGGGATTCTTACTCGAAAGAAAAAGAGGAAAATGGTACAGCCAAATTTTACTATGGAAGTGTCATCTAGAAACGTCAATGGGAATTAGTGTGTATGGAAAACATTTTCATTTCTATTATTGCCAACAATGTCAAACACAATTGAAACTTGCTTTTGCATTCTCAGAAGTAAGCAAGCTAGAGAATGAAGGAGGGATTGTTGATTTGTTCAAAGTTTTCTGTTTCAGTTAATAATGTCCTAGTTTCTAGGATTAACGTTAGTATTGATTCATTCAAAGTCTGTTACCATGTAGTTGTTATCATGGGCTGTATTTTCATTTAAGTTGATAGAGTTTGTTATATTGTATGGCTATTTAAAGCCAGAGTTGTTATTCAATAAGATAAGTGATTCAAACCCAGTTTTTGCGTCTGAGTACTAGCTCTCTTGGTTCTCATTCCCAACAATCTGGTATCAGAGCCCCTACTGGGGTCTGAGATAAAGAAGCCGCAGCTCTTCTTTGAGTGATTTTGTGAGAAAGGTGAAGATGGCAGCAGAGTCGAGTAATTTTGCACAACCCTACATCCCTAAGTTTGATGGGGATTATGAGCATTGGAGTATGCTTATGGAGAATTTCCTGCGTTCAAAAGAGTACTGGAGTGTTGTTGAGACAGGGTATGAAGAGCCTGCATCTGAAGAAGTTTTGAATGCAGGACAGAGAAAAATCTTGGAGGACATGAAGCTGAAGGATCTGAAAGCCAAAAATTACTTGTTTCAATCAATTGACAAGTCCATACTGAAAACAATTGTTCAAAAGGAGACTGCCAAACAGCTATGGGACTCCATGAAAGTCAAGTATCAGGGAAACGCTAGGGTAAAGCGTGCTCAGCTTCAAGTACTCCGCAGGAACTTTGAAGTGTTGGAGATGAAATCTAGAGAGTCTGTCACAGACTACTTTGGTAGGGTGATGATGGTCGCAAACGATATGAGGAATTATGGAGAGGACATGCCTGATGTGAAGATTGTTGAGAAGATTCTGCGTACACTCTCAGAAAAGTTCAATTACATTGTCTGTTCGATTGAAGAATCCAAAGACATTAATCATCTCTCAGTAGATGAGTTACAAAGCTCACTGCTTGTGCATGAACAGAAGTTTCGGAAGAGTGACGGAGATGATCAAGCACTGAGAGTTTATGATGAGCGAATTGGAGGCAGAGGCCGAGGAAGGAGCAATTATAGAGGAAGAGGTCGTGGGAGAGGAACTCAAGCATTCAACAAAGCCATAGTGGAATGCTTCAAATGTCACAAGCTCGGACATTACCAGTATGAATGCCCTAGCTTGAACAAGGAAGCCAACTACGCAGAGCTGGATGACGAAGATGAGATGCTGCTAATGTCATTTGTTGAGTTGCATGAGATGAAGCGGAAAGATGCGTGGTTCCTCGACTCAGGATGCTCTAATCATATGTGTGGGGATCGAGGTATGTTTGTCAATTTAGATGGGAGTTTTCAACATTCTGTTAAATTGGGAAATAATAGCAGAATGGGTGTAGATGGAAAAGGAAGTGTGAGGTTATTATTGAATGGAGTGAGTCATGTTGTCAGTGAAGTGTACTATGTGCCAGAGCTTAAAAACAATCTCTTGAGCATAGGACAACTTCAAGAGAAGGGTTTGGCAATATTGATTCAAGGAGGGGTTTGTAAAATTTATCATCCGGAGAGGGGTTTGATAATTCAAACAGTAATGAGTGCAAATAGAATGTTTATTTTGTTAGCTCAGACACAAGGTGTTTCAGATGTTCAAAGATGCCTTCATACAAGCTCTCAAGATCTCTCCCATCTTTGGCATCGACGTTATGGACACTTGAGCTACAAAGGGTTGAGAACTTTGCAATTCAAGAAGATGGTTCGTGGACTTCCTCAGTTTCAAGCCTCAGGTGTAACATGCACAGATTGCATTATTGGCAAACAACATAGAGATACAATACCAAAAAGAAGTATGTGGAGAGCAAATCAGCCCCTGAAGCTCATTCATGCAGACATATGTGGACCTATTTCACCTACGTCTAATAGTGGAAAGAGGTACACTTTATGTTTTATTGATGACTTTAGTCGTAAATCTTGGGTGTACATGTTGGTAGAGAAGAGTGAAGCACTGGATTGTTTCAAGCATTTCAAGAAGTCGGTGGAAAATGAGAAAGGCATGTTTGTTAAGTGTTTGAGGACAGATAGAGGAGGTGAATTCACTTCAAATGAGTTCAATGACTTCTGCAAGAGGAATGGAATCAGGAGACAATTAACTGCTGCATATACGCCACAACAAAATGGCGTTGCTGAGAGGAAGAATCGAACTGTGATGAATATGGTTCGTTCCATGTTGTCAGACAAGAAGATGCCAAAGAGTTTCTGGCCGGAGGCAGTGAATTGGACTTTCTATGTTCTAAATAGATGTCCAACCTTGGCAGTAAAGGATGTTACACCACAAGAAGCATGGAGTGGAATAAAGCCCTCAGTTGAGCACTTTCGTATTTTTGGATGTCTTGCTCATGTTCACATTCCAGATAAAAAGCGAGGTAAATTAGATGATAAAAGCTTTCCTTGTGTTTTACTTGGGGTTAGTGAGGAGACAAAGGGATATAGGTTATATGATCCTACTACTAAAAGGGTTGTTGTGAGTAGAGATGTGATTTTTGAGGAAGAAAAAGAATGGGATTGGGGTGAGAACTATCAGAAACAAATTTCATTAGACTTGGAGTGGGGAGAGAATGAAGAAAACAGTGAGAATGAAGAAGGAGCAAGTGAAAATGGAAATGAAGATAATAATGGTGAGAGGAGTGAGAATGAGGGCAGTGAGGAAACACGGGGTGGAGCAGAAGAGAGTGAAGAAAATAGAGAAGTAGAAAATTCTGATGAGCTTGATGAAGGAAGAGACAGACATGCTCCAGATTGGATGAAGGATTATGTTAGTGGAGCTGGTTTAGGTTTAAGTGAAGATGAGAGGGGATCTAGTGAAGATGAAGTGCACATTGCACATGTATTACCAGTTGAAGATCCTTGTTATTTTGAAGAAGCAGTGAAGGAACAGAAGTGGAAACAAGCTATGGATAGTGAGATTAACTCCATTGAGAAGAACAAGACATGGACTTTAACAGAGTTACCAGTTGGAACTAAGAAGATCAGAGTCAAATGGGTTTTCAAGACGAAGTTTAATGAGCATGGAGAGGTTGACAAATACAAGGCGCGGTTGGTAGCAAAAGGATACTCACAAAAACATGGCATAGATTATACAGAGGTGTTTGCACCAGTGGCAAGGTTAGACACAGTGAGGATGATCATTGCTTTGGCTGCGCAGAAAGGTTGGAAAATTAAGCAGCTAGATGTGAAGTCAGCTTTTCTTCATGGAGAATTGAGTGAAGATGTCTATGTTGAGCAACCAAAGGGGTATGAGAAGAAAGGAAAGGAGCATTTGGTCTACAAACTGCACAAAGCTTTGTACGGGTTAAAACAAGCTCCACGAGCTTGGTTCAGCAGAATCGAAGCGCATTTCATCAATGAAGGCTTCCATAAGTGTGAAAGTGAGCAAACCTTGTTCACAAAGAGGAGTAGTGCTGGTAAAATTATCATTGTAAGTGTCTATGTTGATGATTTAATCTTTACTGGTGATGATGATGATATGATGTCTGAATTCAAGAGTTCCATGTTAAGAGAATTCGATATGTCTGACTTGGGAAGCATGAGGTTTTTTCTCGGCATTGAAGTGTTGCAGAGAGATGATGGTATTTTTATTTGTCAGCAAAAGTATGCATTAGAGGTTTTGAAAAGGTTTGGGATGTTGGAGAGCAACAAGGTGAATAATCCCATTGTCCCTGGTTTCAAAGTTAGCAAAGATGAAGATGGAATTACTGTGGATGAGACATATTTCAAGCAATTGGTGGGGAGCTTGATGTATCTTACTGCCACAAGACCAGACATGATGTATGTTACAAGTCTCTTAAGTAGATACATGGCGAAACCTACTGAGCTTCATCTACAAGCTGCAAAGAAAGCACTCCGGTATCTAAGAGGGACTGTGAGTTATGGAATTTACTACAAGAGAGGTGGGAATGATGAGCTTGTTGCTTTTACAGATAGTGATTATGCAGGAGACATAGAAGATAGGAAGAGTACAAGTGGTTATGTGTTCTTGCTGAGTTGTGGTGCAGTGTCATGTGGTTCGAAAAAGCAGCCGATTGTAACTTTATCAACAACTGAGGCAGAGTTTGTGGCAGCTGCAGTGTGTGCATGTCAAGCAATATGGATGAAAAGGGTGTTGAAGGAGCTTGGGCATAGTGATGAAGTTTGTACTCATATCAGGTGTGATAATAGCTCAACAATTAAACTTTCAAGGAATCCTGTGATGCATGGACGCAGCAAACACATAGATGTGAGGTATCACTTCTTAAGGAATCTCACAAAAGAAGGTTCAGTTGCATTAGTTCATTGTGGAAGTAATGATCAAGTAGCAGATGTAATGACCAAGCCTTTGAAGATTGATACTTTTCAGAAGCTTCGAAGATTGCTTGGAGTGTGCGACATTTCTGAGTTAAGCTAATTACTTCACAGCAGTTAGCTTAAGGGAGGGATTGAAGGAGCGATTGTTGATTTGTTCAAAGTTTTCTGTTTCAGTTAATAATGTCCTAGTTTCTAGGATTAACGTTAGCATTGATTCATTCAAAGTCTGTTACCATGTAGTTGTTATCATGGGCTGTATTTTCGTTTAAGTTGATAGAGTTTGTTATAATGTATGGCTATTTAAAGCCAGAGTTGTTATTCAATAAGATAAGTGATTCAAACCCAGTTTTTGCGTCTGAGTACTAGCTCTCTTGGTTCTCATTCCCAACAGAGAATTGTTACTTGCCCACCAGTTTAACTTTTGATGTAAGATTGTGCGTACTGGTGCAAATCGTGGGACTTCTTTGGTATGAAATTGATATCACAGCTGTAAATTAACTAGGTCACCCGGTTGACCTTTTGTTAGAGAAACTAATACGTGACTGCTGTATCATCATCGGATCCAGCTTCTCTGCTTGGACAAAGATTGCTTGGATTTTAAGGAGAATACGCCACCTCAGCCTAACAGAATCTAATGGCTGAAACGGCGATGTTGCTCCACCGTTACGAGCCTAACACTTCCGGCCCTCTCTTGCCCGATTCCGACCCGCTTCAATCAGAAACGGCGATGTTGCTCCATCGTTAATACTTTATAGATCAACTAGGTGATCAGAATTAACTAATTGATAATTCAGTAATAAGGCCATTAGTTTACCATACTTATGGTTAGCACCAATTTGTTATCATTTGATTGTAGTGTTAAGGCCTTGAGTTCTTATCTACTTCACACCTCAATCATAGAGAGAGAAATTGATTTGCTATGTATGGTCTAATTTTGTGTTTTGGAGGTCCTTCATTATTGTCCATTGGATTGCCCATTGATGAGGTGTCAGCATAATAGTGATTTCCAAGCAGATCCTAACACTGTTTGTCCAAGCAGAGAAGCCAGGTCCATCATCATCTTTTCTCTCATCATGTAACAAAAAAAAGTTATTAAACAGCTGCAATAGTTAGTTAGTTACCTATCTTGGACACAAACGGTGATGCGCATATTTTATAGAAAGTGCGGCATTTGCCAAAAAGCTCATTTGCATATTAATCCATTATGCAAAATATGGCCATGAGCTTAAGTTTCCACTTTCCAGATATTGTTTACATATTTAATGGAGTCTTTCTAAACCACGCTGTCGGATAGTCAGATTAGCAGCCAGGACAACAAAGTGAACAAACCCTTGTAAAGCTCTAGTAACTCCAAGAAGTCAGTATGTACTATCACTTTCATCAAGTGCCAACCAATGGGATGTACGAGATGCACACACGGTTGTTAAACCCGGTGCATCATCTGCAACTTCAAATAACAGCATATAGGATAAACAGTTCGCCTTCATTCCTGGTAAAGTATCAGGGATTTGACAGAAACCAGTAAAACCTTCCAGAGCCACAGACAAACATATACAGATTCTGGTGTAATATGCAGGCATAAGAAAAGAACAAAATGGTTGAGCTCCAAATGTACAAAAAAGTGTGCTGTTGTCCAATAAAACTGTAAGTGAATAGCATTGATTCAACAGGCATAAACAATTTGCCGACCAATCTACCACAATGATAGCTGTCCAATGCATTCTTACTAAGAAAGATTGTAAAACATCATGAAGCACATGCGACAATCTACCTTAAATCATCCGACTTAATACAAGTATGCCGCTTTGATAAACTTTGTTAACGAATGGTTAAGTTGGTAGTGTCATGTCTCTCCTCTACACATAGGCTCCTAATTCAAGCCCTCCCCAGAATTGTAATAAAGAAAAGATTACTTCAAAATGAATAAAACAGGATAGAAGCAATATGCAGACAGATCAGACAATATCATCTTTGTTGAAAGCTTGAACTGCACCACAGACTGCCTATACTTCTGAAACAATACTTCTAGAGCTTCACAAGTTCTTATAAACTATGATTAGTATTTAAGAGTTTCATTTAATCAAGTGGCAGGAGCAACACCCAGATAAACGAGGGAAAAGAAAATCCTAGTCCCCAATGAAATGCATTCTACAGAACATAAGACTGAAGAAGTGAAGAACCATAAAACTGCTGGAGCAACATACAAATAAATAACAAAAAACAAAAAAAAAAATCCTAGTCCCTGGTACAAGAGTAAAGAACCACAAAGCTGCACCCACACAGCTAAAACAGACAGAGAGCTAGTAGCAGAATGAATTAGCAAAATGAGCTGTGTGCCAGAGAGATCCTCTGACCATTTTCCTATAGACTAGTAACATTATAATATGAACAATACACCAAATGGACCAGAACACAATATCTTATTTGCATGAGCTCCAGCATAGCCAAAGAATCACAAATAGCTCCATGCCAATGTGAGGGTAAATAAAACATCAGTACAAAACTACAAGACAATTTCAATAGTTTGTTGATATTAAGGTGGAATTATGCATCATGATGAGCAAGAACACAACAATAGAACATGAAAAGATCATTATCTCCGAACCATAACTAATATAACCAGTTACTGGAGACAAGTACTGGAGATGGATTAGAACTAATATAAACATTTCAAATTCTTGAATGCACAAATGTTAATTTATTGGAATTATTTAAAAATTAAAAATTAAGTCCCACCAATCAGCAAAGTCCTTTGTTCTATGAGTCAAGAGCTGTACATCAAACACTAAAAATGAACATCCTAAAGCAAAAAGGAAGCAGCATGTGGAAAAACCTCTGAGATGCCTCCAGTATTTGTTCTTGGTACAACTCAAGTGTCCCCAGAAACGGAAAGCCCTCAACCAGCGAACCAAACCATCACCGAACAACATCCATATTCTGATCACAACCCCAATTGTGACAACTCAATTGTGCCAAGAGTGCAAAATGGTCGGAGACAAATATAAATGAATGGTAACAACAATTACAGATACTCAAAAGCACAACACGAGGACAGAAACATCACCAGGCACTAATCTTCTTCTTATTCCCCGAATGATAATAATCGAGGTACCACTTCACAAACTTCTTCAGCCCTGTCTGCAAATCCGTGCTAGGCTTGTACCTGAGCTCCTTATGCGCCAAGCTTATATTAGCATGCGTAAACCTCACATCCCCATTCCTCGGCATTGGCTGCATCTCCCTCTTCGCCTTAACCTTCAAATGCTTCTCCAAAATGCTCACAAGACTACTCACTGGCACCGGCGACGTGTTCCCCAAATTAAAAATCCTCAGCTGCGCCGGACCCTTCTTCTTCCCACCGCTCCCTGTACTCTTCTTTGCCGTGTCCAACGAGGCCAAGCAACCCTTCACAATGTCATCAATGTAGGTAAAATCCCTCGCCACAGAGCCATGTCCAGGAGCTTCAAATATATGAATTGGCTTCCCTTTCAAGATATCCTTAGTAAAGAAAAAGTAAGCCATGTCAGGCCTCCCCCACGGCCCGTAAACAGTGAAGAACCTCAATCCAGTGATGGAAAGGCCGTAAATGTGATTATAAGTATGAGCAATCTCCTCTCCAGCCTTCTTGGTAGCTGCATAAAGACTCGCCGGCTGATCAGTCCTGTCCATCT
Source organism: Potentilla sterilis (assembly GCA_963682095.1). NCBI lineage: Eukaryota > Viridiplantae > Streptophyta > Magnoliopsida > Rosales > Rosaceae > Potentilla > Potentilla sterilis. Next base: position 38,362,636 of record OY821760.1, on the reverse strand, counting down.
CCGAAAACGGTACCTTCGAATTAAGCCCATAAACCGAGCTCGACGAGGCCCATACAATTGCGGGCTGGGGGTTAACCGACTTGCAAACTTCTAGAAGGCTCACGAACCCTGCAATGTTGCTATGGACATACGACCCGGGATTATGCATTGCGTAACGAACCCCAGCCTGGGCGGCCAGGTGCATCACGTGAGTAAACGGCACGACGTCGAAGAGCTTCCGCAATAACGACGCGTCGTTTATGTCTCCCTCGACGACAAACACGCCGGCCTTCTCGAGAAGCTTCTGGCGGTCACGCTTGAGGCGGGGGTCGTAGTAAGGGTTGAAATTGTCGATACCGATGACGCCATCGCCGCGGCGCTTAAGGGCCATGGAGACGTGGGTTCCGACGAAGCCTGCAGCGCCGGTGACTAGGACGGTGAGGCCGCCATGAGGGGAGGCCTTACGGGCGGAGCGGGTGACGCGCTTCTCCCAATCAGGGCCACCCCAGGAGTCGTTGAGGGCGCGCCGGGAAGGGAGCGATGGCCACGGCGAGGAGAGGACGTAGTAGAAGAGAATGAAGACGAGGAAGAAGGAGGACCAGATGGTGAGCTTGGATAGCGACGCGTGGAATCTGAGGCGGTGAATGTAGGGCTGGGATTTCTCGAGCTTGAACTTCCCTGGGGTGGAGGGTATGTTGTCAAATTGTGGAATTGGCTTCAGCTGTGACATTGGTTACCTGAAACCCTAATTTTGATTTTGATTTTGAAAATTAGGGTTTGGGTCAATTGGGGAATTGGGTGGGGTTGAAAATTGGAGGGGTTTTGGGAATTGGGTTTGTTGCAAAAGGAGGAGGAGGGTTTTAAATAAGGGGTGGGTTGGTTAGTGGGGGTGGGGGGGGGGGAGTCTGGAAATCTGGCAAAGGGAGTTTTGCCAAATAAAGATGGAAGAAGGAGAAGGATATGCCGGGTATTGTGTAGATTGGTTTGGTGCGTTTTCGACTTTTTGACCTGCGTTTGACACCATCACTCGTCTAGATTTTTTTATTATTATTTTATTTTATTTTCGTTTTGTCTTTGTTTCTTCTCTTTATTATGAGGTTATCATCCTTTTTGGTAGCGGTTAGTAAATCTTGAAAAACTTGGGAAAAGTGAACAAATGGCAAAGTTGATGGGGTGTGATATTTGTTACCATATCTAGCTTAATTCAAAATAATTTTTTTTTTTTTAACTTATTAATTACACAATGTATAAAATTAAAATGACTACACAAAAGAGGTATATTCTGGTATCATTCTTCATATTCTGATTATAAGATCTGAATCATGTTATGAAACTAATACATAATTCAGTGCATGTAATGCTTAGCCGCTTCAAAACATGAGTTAGAGGTGGCGAAACATGACATCTCCAACTCATGTAAAGACTAGCGTAATGTACCCACCTTCTATTTTTGGAACAAAAAAATATTGTTTCAAAACCAACGTACATGTTGAAGGACTTTGCTCAAAATTTGCCAGATTGGTTATTACAGCTACACACAACATTTTATTCCATATCATATGCCAAGTTTTTTATAGTGTAATCATGGTTGTCGTTCTTCATTATGATTCAACAAATGATGGTTGCATTACTTAATTACCTAGTAGAATTAAATTTTGTTAATAAATGTGAAAGTTGTCACCTAAATTAAGCTCCAAATTATTGTTTCGTCATTTAATCTAGTTTCAAAAACGTGTGCACCATTAATAGGACTTACACGCTTAGAAGATGAACGGGAAGAAACTTGGAAAGAAGGCAAGCTAGTTCTTTTAAACACACAATTGAGTTGTCTTGTTTTGTAATCTAAGTTAAGGTTCTCATGCTTCGTAATTTAATTGATGATTCACACAGAATCGAAGAAGAACAAGAGCTCACCTAATTCACTTTTCTGAAAACACCCATCATGAAGATATTCTAGTTGAAGCATCTGCAAATCACATTGTGTGAAATTTGAAAGTTTTTAAGGAGTAAACTGTTGAAATTGAGAAGATCATGACTAAATTGTCGAGATCTTAAAAGTTTGAGGAGTGACAAATATTTTGTTCAATTTTAAATTTCGAATGATCATACAAAACGGTCCAAAATTTATAGAATCGGATATGGCTTGCTTTGTTTCAATGAACTACCTATATGGTTATATTGTGAGATGAAACTAAATAAATGAGATGGATTCTAAAATAAATAGTTAGCACTACCAAGATCTGGTAAAGATGGAAACAACAATGGCATTTAGCTTTGCCGTTTGCTTTTGTAAAGTCTCATTCACATCTTGTGGGAGAAAATACTCAATATATGATTACTCACATGTTCATATTCACCACCAATCTTGTGAAATCTGTTTCCTTTCCCTCTGCTTTTCACTTCCTTCAAGTTTCATCTGAATCACCTAATCTCTTTTATCACCAGTGACCGGTGTTTCACAGCATGAATTATGTATATTATTCATCCCTTGCGGCTGAAGGGTGACAGTGTAGAGTTGGAGATCGACGAATCCGACGATCACTTCCTCTACACCTTAAAATCTGCATTATTTTTCAATGTGTCCAGATAACTTGGTAAAAAGAAGTTAAGTACAATAACTAGTGAAGGATCAAAGAGTGCATAAAGTGAATTAAAAAAAACGACTACGAGAGTGATTCATATAGAAATCTGCTTTTCAGTTCTAACACATGGTAAGCTTCTCTTTCTTCAGCTTTTATCTACACGGACTATGTTACACACAAAAAGCTATGTGAATATAGTGTTTCTCATACGAACAGTTTTAGAAACTGAAAAGAAAAAAATGTATGATGATTTGTGAAAGAGATGGTAACAGCTCAACACGTCTTTGGTTTTTAATTCGGAATTTAAACTCATACTTTTTTAATTTGATTTATCTATTTTTTTTTTATCATAGCAACACCACCAGAATTTTAGAGGGTAAAAAACTAAAAATTCACAGAATCATAGATTAGCATTGATATTGAGTTTCAATAAGATCATTTCATCTACTCCCTTAAAACTAAATTAGAGTTTCTCATATCACTAGGTTTTTCGTATGAATATGTGTGTCATCCTCGTTTGTGTGTAATGACTTCTACTTTTTTCTAGTAGTGCAAGGACAACAAGCTTGGTAAGCAGAACTAAAATCCTTTAAAAACAATGTGATAGTCCTTTTTCGATATGGTGTAGAATCAAGTTAGAAAGTGGAAACTTGGAACCAACGTACGTAGAAAGTTATAAACTATAAGAGTATTTTCAGTACACGACGTGTACTTATACATACAGTTTAAATGGTCAAGATTAAATGACTTCATATAAATACATAATGAATCTTACGTATAAAATATTTTAAATAAATAAAATACGTACAGGACGGTGCATTTCCGAGAAACTACTCATACTGGCGCGGTTAGTTAGTTTAGGCTTTCAATCATATTTAGGTTGCCCAAGTTTCCTCCATAGGAGAGTGAGATGGTGACGGGCCCGATTCTGCTGGTACCAACTATCGACCAATAATATACAATATGGGCCACACCAACAAAGACTGCAAGCAACGTTGCGCGCAAGATCTTGCCCATGGTACTGCATAGAATTATTACGAAGAATGTGGATGACTTCTATATGTGAATCCTCTAGTAGTTTATGATCCAATTGCATTCAGCTCACAAATTTACAGTCAATAATACACGAGTAGCGCAATTGTATGTTGAAGTAGTAATCTAGCATGGAATGATGGAATTTGTGCACATTTAGAAATTGAGGTACACCATAATTGATACAATTCTTAGCTACCACGATAAATGACACTACTCAATATAACTAATTCAAATATAGAAAATACTTGTGTTCATACCAGTATGTAGGTGTGCGTCCATACTCTCTTTAATTTGCATATCTTGGGCAATGCTATCAACGATTTTAACCGTTCAAAAGTTGAATTTATTAATAAAGATCATATATGCAAAAATTCGGAATAAAACAAAATCGTTTGCTCATTCGATTGCATCTGATTGCATCAAACAAATGGACGGTTGATCATGAGACTCTCAACTTTCACTAGAACTGTTCATTTGTTTGATGCAATCGGATGTAATCGAATGAGTAAACGATTTTGTTTTATTCCGAATTTTTGCATGGATGATGTTTATTGATTAATTTAACTTTTGAACGGTTAAAATCGTTGATTACATTACCCAAGATATGTAAATTAGAGAGAATATGGATGCACACATATATACTGGTATGGACACAAGTATTTTACTTTAAATATTTACTTTTTCTCATGTGTTGTTGGTCAGTAGCTCAATATGATCTAAATCATGACAAAAAATGAAACAAATGGTGTATGTACGTATATGATAATTTGATCAATCATTTTTCGGTCAATTTTGCAGCTAATCACCGCACTTGTTAATTTTAACAAGTTTCAGCTAATCACCGCACTTGTTAATTTTAACAAGTTTCTGTTTCACGAAGCTTAACGTAGTCCCTAATTTGTAAAAAAAAAAAATTAATTTACAAAAAGAACAAATTAATCAGATGAAAGTTCAAAAGTCTTCCACTCGATCTTTTGCAGCAGCAAAGCAAAATATTGATCAACCACTAAACTCCCTAGCTAGGATCCTTTAATATTGTTAAGTATCTTCATTACACTCTTTGGTTAATTTGCTGGGTGCGTCTGTGATTGCTCAACCTCTTTCGTCTTTTCCCTCGACTTCGACTTGGTATGATTTTGACAACGAGTTGTATCTCAAAATCAACGTCAGATTATACAGATATATACCAAATTGATCGAAATTGTGGAGTGCAGAATATCCGAATCTCCTTGACTTGGTATGATTAAACTACAACATGGTACCTTTATTTGGATTAATTAAACAAGATTCTTCTCCCATTTGAGCAATCCAGTGCATCTGCTTTATGGAGTCAAGACAAGAATACTGAATATCATCGTGAATCTCTATAGAGCCCCAGTGGCAGCCATGAAAGAGAGAGGTTTAGGTCATCATGCACATGTGTCGCTCGCTATCATATCAACATCGCACCACCAGAGTCTTAGCCTGGACTCTTCTTCTCTACTTGGAATCTTTCTCTCCTCACTCTTATCTCTCCCTCTGTGATACCCACAAGGCCACAAACCCTTAACCTAGCTAGCTTTGTCATTTACGATCACACTCAAAACACACTCCAAACTCTGAAACAGTGAACTATGGAAACCCCAAACTTCTTCCGCCTCTTCTTTCTCTCCCTCTGCGTCGGTCTCGTCCTCCTCTTCACTTGGTCTCACCTCCCTTCCGGACCGGACCTCCTCGATTGCGCCACCAACTCTGCATGGTGCACCTCCAAGAACCGCTTCCAGTCCAAGCAACCAGCCCGCCTCAAAAACCACAACAACAAGCCCACGCGCCACCGCAGCCACGCCTACGACACGCCCCACCACCCACTAGACCCGCTCACCGTTCAAGAGCTCAACATAATAAGAACCATCCTCTCCTCCCACCCCATCTTCTCAACCTCTGCCGGCTACGCGCTTCACTCCGTCGAGCTCGAGGAGCCGGAGAAGCCTCTCGTCCTGAAATGGAAAAAGGGCAACCCTCTGTTCCCGCGGAAAGCCTCCGTCGTCGCGCGTGTGAAAGGCGTGTCGCTTATGTTGACCGTCGACTTAACCACCAGCGAGGTGACCGTGCACCAGACTAGTCCTCACTCCGGTTATCCCATGATGACGCTCGAGGACATGACCACGGCCACGTGGGCCCCGCTGGCTGACCCAACATTCAACCGGACGATCATCGAGCGAGGGGTTGATCTGACGGACCTGGCTTGCCTGCCGATCTCGACGGGATGGTACGGTAAGACGGAGGAGAACAGGAGGCTGATTAAAGTGCAGTGCTACTCCATGAAGGATACGGTGAACTTCTACATGAGGCCGATCGAAGGGTTGACTGTGCTTCTCGACTTGGACACCAAACAAGTAGTGGAGATTTCCGATAAGGGCGTGAACATTCCGATACCGAACGCCGCCAACACGGACTATAGGTACTTGGCTCAGAAGCACAACCAAGTGATCAAGCTACTAAAGCCAATCTCAATAGAGCAACCCAAGGGCCCAAGTTTTACGGTAGAGGACGACCACTTGGTCAAGTGGGCAAATTGGGAATTTCATGTTAAACCCGACGCCAGGGCGGGCGTGATAGTGTCTCGGGCCAAGATTAGAGACCCCGATACCGGAGAGTTGAGGGATGTCATGTACAAAGGGTTCACTTCCGAGTTGTTTGTCCCTTACATGGATCCTACTGACGCTTGGTATTTTAAGACTTACATGGACGCGGGCGAATACGGGTTCGGGTTGCAAGCCATGCCTCTCGAGCCCCTAAATGATTGCCCGCGTAACGCCCATTTTATGGATGCGGTGTTTGTGGCGGCCGACGGAACGCCTTATGTCCGATCGAATATGATTTGCATTTTCGAGAGCTATGCGGGTGATATTGGGTGGCGCCACACGGAGAGTCCCATAACGGGAATGGAGGTAAGTATACTTAATTGGATCAAATAATGTAACATAAATCTAATTATATTTTATAATACGAAACTAACAAGTCTTATATAGAAATGTTTTAGGTCATATATCTCAGATTTCTATGAAGCTAAACAGCCTTGTATACTGTAGTAATAGAAATTAGGTCATATATTTATCGATTTCTGGCTAGTAGATTGCGTACTATCCCTCTAGTTAGGACAATTACCCATTATGGAGCACATGCCCCCATGATCAAATGTGTGTGGCAATATTGATCTATGAATTTTATGATCCAAATGTCTGATATCTTTTACAGGTTAGAGAAGTAAGGCCAAAAGTAACATTAGTGGTCAGAATGGCAGCATCAGTTGCTAACTATGACTATATTGTGGACTGGGAGTTCCAAACAGATGGACTAATCAGAATAAAGGTTAGTGATGATCAATTACGTTATTAGAAGTTGATTTTGTTTGCTCGTTTTTTTACCATATATAGTTTTTGTTTTATTTGGTTACTAACTATTTTGTTCATCAAAAATCAAAATCAAATCATCCTATATATTTTAGATGAAGTTCTATATTACATCAAAATCGGCTGTCATCATATTTCACTACTCAAATTTGTAGTTGATACTATCTCGATCTGAAATATACACAGGTTGGACTGAGTGGCATTTTGATGGTGAAAGGCACACCCTATCAGAACGTGAACCAAGTCTTTGGCCAAGAAAGTCTCTACGGCACACTTTTATCGGAAAACGTTATAGGAGTTATTCATGATCATTACATCACATTTCATCTTGATATGGACGTCGACGGCTCTGATAATTCCTTTGTGAAAGTGAATCTCCAAAGAGAGCAAAATTCTCCTAGTGAGTCACCTAGGAAAAGCTTCTTGAAAGCTATTAGAAATGTGGCTAAAACGGAGAAGGATGCACAAGTTAAGCTAAAACTCTATGACCCGTCTGAGTTCCATGTGATCAATCCGTCAATAAAGACGCGGGTTGGGAATCCGGTCGGGTATAAGGTAGTTCCCGGTGGCACTGCTGCTAGCTTGCTTGATGTTGATGATCCTCCCCAAAAGAGGGGCGCTTTCACGAACAATCAAATATGGGTTACACAGTACAACCGGAGCGAGCAGTGGGCCGGCGGGTTATTCGTCTACCAGAGCCAAGGTGAAGATACCCTAGCTGTCTGGTCCAACAGGTAGTCGATCATACAACACCATATGTCTGATTACATAGTCATTTTCATAAATCAAAATGGTACAAATTTACTAATTGGCTTCAATGAATTAATTTGTAGGGATCGAGAAATTGAGAATAAGGACATTGTGGTTTGGTACACATTAGGGTTTCATCACATACCATGTCAAGAAGATTTCCCCATAATGCCTACAGTGTCTGCTAGCTTTGATCTAAAGCCTGTAAATTTCTTTGAGAGCAACCCCATACTTCGGACTCCGCCTAATGTTGAGACGGATCTGCCTGTTTGCGTGGCTGCTGCTACAGCTTAGCGAAACACATTTCATGTTTTCAGGTGGAATTTGAATTCACTGACATTGGCTTTGCATAATTAAGCTATTTCTGGTTGAATTTGAGCTTTCGATGCTTGGGTTGATATGGAATTACAACTCCTAGGACAGCGAGGAGACCCAAAAATAAAAGAATTATTAAGGGTCAAGCAATCAAGTCATTAATTAGCTTTAGCTAGTTGTGTATTAAAGATGGAACTCCTTGAACTAATGGAATCTGTATTTTAGAGATTGACTCAAAGAACTCATCGAACTCATAGAACTAAGCTGGTGGAAATTGACTCAAAGATTCCAATAACCTTCATCCTTTTCTGTCGAAAATCAAAATAAAATATCAAATAAAAACAAACTCTGTTTTATATGGTGTTGGTTTTGCTTCATGAGATATTGTCCAGAACAAAGAGGACAATTATGGAGTTGATGGTGCAAACCGGAAGAAAATTGCGCATTACTATATATAATGCATGTCGTGCGCTTATGAAAGCTCAGGCACAAGAAAACACACTACCTCAGTTCTAATTTCTAACGCACAAAATTGCCAAAAAAAAAATTAAATTGAAACGGTCAAAGCTTCAAAAACGTTGTGCCATTATGTATAAGTAACCAAGAACTACTGTATATCACTCTGTCTGGTCATGGAAACCCGAAACTTCTTGAGCTTCTTCTTCATGTCACTCTGCGTAGGGCTTCTCCTCCTCTTCACTTGGGATCACCTCCCTTACGCGCCACCATACGCAACTGACCTTCTCAACTGCACCACCAACTCAGCATGGTGCGCCTCCAAAAACCGCTTTCAGTCCAAGACGCCCCACAACCACGTCATAAACAAAAACCACCGCAACCACGCTTCCGACACTCCCCACCACCCTCTCGACCCCCTCACAATCCAAGAACTCAACACAATCCGAACCCTCATCTCCTCCCACGCGCTCTTCAAGTCTTCCTCAGTCTACGCGCTCCACTCCATCGAGCTCGAAGAGCCCGACAAGCCTCTCGTCCTCCGATGGAAAAAAGGCGATCCTCTGTTGGCAAGAAAAGCCTCCATCACCGCACGTGCCTCCGGGAAGACGCACGCGATGACTGTTGACCTGGCAACGAGCGAGGTTTCCGTACACAAGACCGGAACCCACTCCGGCTATCCCATGCTTACAATCGAGGAAATAACCGCCGCGAGTTGGGTCCCACTTGCGAGCGCGAAGTTCAACCGCACGATCATGCAGCGCGGCGTTGATCTGCCGGACCTTGCATGCTTGCCGATCTCTTCGGGGTGGTTCGATCAGTACGAGGAGAACAGGAGGAGGCTGATTAAGGTGCAGTGCTACTCCATGAAGGACACTGTGAACTTCTACATGAGGCCAATCGAAGGGTTGACCGTGCTCGTTGACTTGGACGCCAAACAAGTGGTGGAAATTTCCGACAGGGGTGGGAACATTCCGATACCTAAGGCCGCCAACACAGACTATAGGTACTCCGCCAGCCAGGAGCTCAATCGAGTGATCAAGCTAGTGAATCCCATTTCCATTGAGCAACCAAATGGTCCAAGTTTTACAGTGGAAGATGGTCACTTGGTAAAATGGGCAAATTGGGAATTTCACGTAAAACCCGACGCCAGAGCGGGCGTGATCATATCCCAAGCTAGGGTTCGAGACCCGGACACCGGCGACTTAAGGGATGTGATGTACAAAGGGTTTTCTTCGGAGCTGTTTGTGCCTTATATGGATCCTTCTGATGGATGGTACTTCAAGACTTACATGGATGCAGGCGAATACGGATTAGGGTTGCAAGCCATGCCTCTTGACCCGCTTAATGACTGCCCCCGTAACGCCTATTATATTGATGGTGTGTTTGCCACATCTGATGGAACGCCCTATGTCCGATCGAACATGATTTGCGTGTTCGAAAGCTATGGCGGGGATATCGGGTGGCGCCACACGGAGAGTCCGATAACGGGGATGGAGGTACTGTACTTGAGTCCCAAGTAATTTCTAGACCCACATTTTTTTTCGGATCTAACGAAGTAACGGTGATAGATTTCAGATTGCACTCCAGCCAGCACTCTGTTGTGCTTGTGCATTTGGATTTTATTGCTTTTTTGGTTCCACAAATTGGTCCCATATGCATTAGTGTTCGATATATACAGTGTTTTCTATTGTGCTTCGATCAGTGCGTGAAGGCTTGTCTCATTATTTGTGTCCTTCCGTAGGTCGGAGATGTGAAATCTAGCTAATTGAAATGATATATGATTATTGACAGGTGAGAGAAGTGAGGCCAAAGGTGACACTAGTGGTTAGAATGGCAGCATCAGTTGGAAACTATGACTATATTGTCGACTGGGAGTTCCAAACAGATGGACTAATCAGAGTAAAGGTTAGAGCTAGCTTATGATCTATGTACTTACAAAAGGAATCGATAAGTATATATATGATATCTTCAAAATTAAACTAATCCTACTAATTAGCTGGAATTATACAATATCCCATGCAAGAAGAGAAACCCTAATCGTATGTACGTTATTCCTTGTTAATGAGTTAATGACGGAAGTAACTGAATATCAAATCATTTTCACAATCATTGTTTGACGCGAGGTGAACATTTATACCGTCGCCTCAAGTAAATAGTCCGGACTTTGGTAAAATATATAGTCTGTACGAAGTGGCAATGATCTTTACAAGCCAAGTTAATTGATAGAGCTGCGATTTGATACAGGTTGGACTTAGTGGCATTTTGATGGTTAAAGGCACACCCTATGAGAACATGAACCAAGTCTTTGACGAAGACTCCCTCTACGGCACAATGTTATCTGAAAACGTTGTTGGTGTTATTCATGACCATTACATAACATTTTATCTAGATATGGATGTGGACGGTTCTGATAATTCCTTTGTGAAAGTGAATCTCCAAAGGCAGCAAACCTCTCCGGATAATTCCCCAAGGAAGAGCTTCTTGAAAGCTACTAGAACTGTGGCGAAAACGGAGAAGGATGCACAAATTAAGCTAAAACTCTACGACCCGTCCGAGTTCCATGTGATCAATCCGTCGAAAAAGACCCGGGTTGGAAACCCTGTCGGGTATAAGGTGGTTCCGGGTGCCACTGCTGCTAGTTTGCTTGATCCTGAAGACCCTCCGCAAAAGAGAGCAGCTTTTACCAATAACCAAATCTGGGTCACCCCATACAATCGGAGCGAGCAGTGGGCAGGTGGGTCGTTTGCTTACCAAAGCCATGGTGATGATACTTTGGCGGTGTGGTCGAACCAGTAAGAATAGCTTCTATTTACATTTTTTTGTTAATTTGTGTTGTGCTTACTGCTTAATTACATCATGGATATATAACGTATTTAACGATGGAAATGTAGATACATTAGAATTACTAGCTGGATGTTTTTGTTGATTTTGTAGGGATCGAGAAATTGAGAACAAAGACATTGTGATCTGGTACACTTTGGGGTTTCAGCACATACCATGTCAAGAAGACTTTCCTATAATGCCGACGGTATCATCTAGCTTTGATTTGAAGCCAGTAAATTTCTTCGAGAGCAACCCCATACTCCGGAATCCGCCCAATGTCGAGAGTGATTTGCCAGTTTGCTCACTTGTGGTTTCAACTAATTAGTGTAACCATTTATGCGCGTATGTGGAATTTTAACTCATGACTAGGTTTCTTGTTCGCGTAAGCATGGAATAATCTACTTAACATTCTGTTTTACTGTATAAAATTAATGTTTTCCCGATGAAGAAAACTGAAATTATAACGAAAAATTCCCAACATATTTACAACTTTACAAGCTCAAATATAAAAAAGCCGGAGAAGTTTGACTAGGAACGACATCAAGCTTCAAGTTGCTAAATAGAAAATATATATGCTGTGATTAATCTCAAGTACGTAGATGAAAAGTATGCAGTAAAACATGAGCCGGTTGTATATTTTTATAAATATTCATGTTCGGTCTTGTGTGGAGTTTATAGACACACTAGCATTTTTCGTTTCATCTGTGGTCTGAAATATATAGAAGAAGACCAATCAAATGATACGACAATGAAAGTCGACCCGAGCAAATTAAAAGTGCTAGAGCGCCAAAATAGAGAACACACACTACCAGATCGGACAGAATAGCCGACGAAAAAAATTTCGTCGACTATTCGAAATTTTCATCGGGTATTTCTTCTACCGACCAAAATTTCGTCGGTTATTATTCGTCGTTAAAAGGGCGTCGGTAATACATATACCCGACAAAAATAACAAAATCGTCGGCTATTCCAAAGTTAGCATAGACGAAAATACATTTCGTCGACCAAACCTTGGCATAATGCCCGACGAAATTCGTCGGATATTTTCACATATAGCCGACGATATCGTAAAATATAGCCGACGATTTTAAGTGTTTTCGTCGGTTATTTTTTCTGAAATATAGCCGACGACATGCAGATTTCGTCGGCTATATTTATATTTTAAGAGGTATTAATTAGTTATAGCCGACGAAACCGTCACTGTTTAACAGTTATAGCCGATGAAATAATGTCATTTTCGTCGGTTATAACTGTTATAGCCGACGAAATTTGGTAAAAATCGTCGGCTATAGTAGTGATAGCCGACGAAATCATGTCAATATCGTCAGCTGTTCTTACATTTTGGGGAAAACAAATTAAATTAATTTCTAAATTACCATTCCAAGCAACCTGCAATTCACAATGACAATCCAACAAGAAACACGTTTTTCATTAATTATTTACACCAATAAGAAACACGTTTTTCATTAATTATTTAAACTATACATCCTGGCCACCCTAAACCCTAAACTATACATCCTGGCCACCATCCTGCTGTCCATCATGCTCGTCATCCTGCTGAATGAACTCGGGAACTCTCGGCATTCGAGGTTCATCTAACGGCTCAAACGGGGGCGGGGGTTCAAGGCCTTATTGTTGTGCCGCGAACATAGCATACCACCAGTTTTGTTGGCCGGCGTAGTTCTGTCGCCGAATTGTCTCGCATTCAGCATGTCAACGCTCCATTTCCATCTGATACTCCTGTGTTCTGCGTTGTTGCTCCTGTAATCTCTGGAACTGGGCAGCCTGTGATCTCTGGAACTGGGCCACCAATCTTGCATTTTCTTCTGCCAATCTCTGCATTTCCCCCTTCATCTGTTGGGTGTCCCCGCCTCCCCTCTTTTGAGCTCCCTTAGTGGTTTTCAGGACCCCTATTCCAGAACTTCCCAAACCCTCGCAGTAGTAGTCGTTTGACCTCCTTGGGAAGGCTGCGTCGAATATCCTCGCTGCAGTTTGGACATTCGATCGGTCGACCTGGCTCAGGGCTTCTTGCAGATCTTCCTCTGAAATGTTCGGTTGTGTCTCCCGAACTATTGTCTGCAACACTTCTTCTTCGGCCTGGTTTACCCTCTCCTAATTGAACGGGAAAAAAATAATAATTAATATTCTAACAAATATATAATTAAGTAAAATTAATAATTAAAATTTTTAAATCATAATCAACGACTTACAAGCTCTTCTGTCGCTGATGGATAAGCCTTCTTGAACGTCTCTACGTACGGGTTGCTTAAAGGATGATCTCTAAGCGCCTGCTTCTGATATTGTGAAAATGGCCTAGAACCACCGTGATGGGGGGTTGTGTTACGGCGGCGGTTCGCAGAGTTTATCCGAGACCGTTCCTTCAAACAAATACTAAAATACTAGAAAAATGCATAAAAAATATTAGTGTAATAATTATAAAATAATTAAACTAATAATTAAAATATTAACAAAATAAACATTTATAGTTAAGTTTAGTATTTACCTGCATAACTGGGTTGTTGAAGTCTACTGTCTTCAACCAACGCCACTCGTACTCCCTGAACATGAACTCTCTTGGAGTACCCATACGACCAAATTTGTCGTATTCGGTAAAATGGGTACGGAGCTCGTTCTTCCACTCTTTGAACCTACGGAAAAAATAAAAGTGCATTAGAAATATTATTAATATCATAAAATATTTCAATTATAAGATGAGGAATTCCCAACGTACCTCGAGTTCTGCATCGCGTACGCCCAATCCTGCTTGTGTTCGGCAATCTCGAAGTATGCCTGAAAGATAATATTTTATTAGTTTTAAAATTATAACAATACCGAAAATTATTAAATATTACAATAAAGAAATTAAGTTTTTTAAATTACTCACCGACGCCGCGTTGTTGACCTTCCTCTTGATCTGTTCCGGCACATCAGCCCACCGTGTCCACAATATAGGGACTCTATCCCTAATTAGTGCTCCCACGCAACCCGCGTAATCGCGGCGTTTTTTCCCCTTAACATCTTGATTAGGGGGTTCGTTGATCTGGATCCTCTCGCTGGTCTCAACACTTTTCCTGAGCGTGTCAAAACATATGACACCTCTCGTATTCTAGCTTGAACTGCTAGTGGCGGTCCCTATCACATAAACGACGATTGGTTAATAAAATTAAATATTAGTGCGTTAATTTTAATAAAACATTTAATTAATAAAATCAAATGTTACCTGAACTCGATGACGCTTCTGTCGACTTTCCTTTTAATCTAACCGAAATCAGGAGCTCAGGAGGTCTCTCAAATGGCTCATAATGGTATGCCTCTGCAACACTCACGTACTTAGGCCTAGCAGGCCATATGGGCACACCACGCTCGTCGACCTCGGGTATGGCAGGAATGTTGTATGGCAGGTATAGCTGATTAGGGAGAATAGGCGCGTCGGTAGAGTCAGCAGCAGACGGCGCAGGACTCGTCATCAGCTCCCGATGAACCTCAGGCATACGGACCTGATGAACGTCTGGAGCTCTGTCATCATGAAATAGCTGCGTACTACATCTCGGAGGATCTGGCCGGAGAGGGGGACATGAACTGCTCGACGGCCGCCCCGCCGCTAAAAGGGTCTGGTGCCGGCTGCTCACACTCCTCCGCGGCTGGGATGAATCGATCCTCTGAGGCTGGCTGGTGGTCCTCTCAGGCTGGCTAGGGGTTCTCTCGGAGTCTGCGGATCCGCCAGAACTTCCAGAACCCCTAGATCTGGAACGACGGTCTCCGAATAGCTGTCTAAATGCATCGGCCATCTGGAAACAAATAAATTAATACATTAATTAATATTAAATTATATTACATTAAATAACAAATTCTAATTAATATAATAACCAATAATACTAACATATTTTAAAACATACTAACAAATTAATATTTATAATTTAACTAATTTTAAATAATACTAACCATTAACATAAATATAACCATTTATATACAAATATAACTATATTTCTTCATTAACATATATATACATACAAATAACCATTTATATATTAACAGAAATATAACCATTTATATAATTAGGCTACCAATTTATATATATAATTAATTTAACAATTTATATATAACAATTAAAATATACATTAACATATATATATATATATATATATATATATATATATATATATATATATATACAGTCCTTTTCAAATAAGGACGTCCGTATTTTAAGTTAAGATACGGATTTCCATTTTTGCTCCACTTCCTGATCGAATTTCATCAAACTTCCTTCTAGACTTATCTAGATCATGTTGTGTAGATCATCTCTGCAAAATTTCAGCCAATTTGGTGATCGTTAAGACTCTCAAAATCAAAAAACAAACCGGACGGTCTGAAAAGGACCGGTTTTGATATATAACAGAAAAACTGAAGTTTGAGGGCCTTAACGATCACCAAATTGGCTGAAATTTTGCAGAGATGATCTACACAACATGATCTAGATAAGTCTAGAAGGAAGTTTGATGAAATTCGATCGGGAAGTGGAGCAAAAATGGAAATCCGTATCTTAACTTAAAATGCGGACGTCCTTATTTGAAAAGGACTATATATATATATATATATATATATATATACAAATATGTGTATATATTAACAAATATATAACAATTTATATAATTAATCTACAAATTTATATATATAATTAATCTAACAATTTATATATATAACAATTTAACACACACTTAAATATCTAAATTATATACTTAAATTAAACAATTAAAATAAATTGCAAAAAAAAAAATGACCGTAGGAGGAGGGGAAGGAGGCCGGAGGAGGAGGAGGTCGGAGGAGGAGGGGAAGGAGGAGGAGGAGGAGAAGGAGGAGGAGAGCGGCGGAGATTTGAGGAGGAGGAGGAGAGAAAAAGGGTTTAGGGTTCCTGACTTTCTGCTTTTATAGCAGAAAGAATAGCCAACGAAATATTTTAATTCGTCGGCTATTCTTTGAATGTCGTCGGCTATACTATGAACATGAGTTTAGCCGACGAAATCTTTATATTTCGTCGGCTATTCTGTGAACTTCGTCGGCTATACTTTGGAAGATCAACAGCCGTCGGATCTGAGCCATCCAACAGCGGACAATAAAAAAGCGCGGATCGAGAGAGAATAGCCGACGATTTAAAAGATTTCGTCGGCTATTCTTTGAATGTCGTCGGCTATTCTTCGAATGTCGTCGGCTATACTTTGGAAGATCAATAGCCTTCGGATCTGAGCCATCCAACGGCGGACAATAAAAAGGCGCGGATCGCAAGAGTTTAGCCGACGAAATATAATTTTCGTCGGCTAAACTCTTGGTCAAACCACTACGTCAAACCTCTAAACGCTTAAAAACGGAAATTAGTCTAGTTAAACGACGGTTTCTGGCCTGACCTTCAACAGATAATAGTTTCAAATCGATGAGACGCAACTAATCGTATAAAAGTTTTACAAAATTGATTTAACGAAACGTCAGGCTACCCGCACACAGATTTAATCAGAATCTTGTCATTTTTCAACTGTAGACGTATTATTTCGGTCATATCTTATTTCACAACATTTTTGCATTTGAAGAGTCTACGTATAGTAACTATTTGAAACTATACATTCACTTAAACACTTAGTAAACAAGTTAAGGAACATTAGTGCATATGTTCTGATTTTGAATCTAAAAGTTTAGAAAATCTATTCTAACCGTCAGATATCACCGTTAAGATTAAATACATGTATGAAAAAAAAATCCAACTTCAGCTGACAACGTTAAAGGCTCGATCGGAACGGTCAACCGGGTAAGTCAAACCTCTAAACGCTTAGAAATGGTAATTGAACTGTCTAAATGACGTTTTTTTGCCTGACCTTCAACAGATAATAGTTTCAAATCAATGAGACGCAACTAATCATATAAAAATTTTACAAAATTGATTTAACGAACGTCAGGCTACCCATAGGAAAACGAAAGTAAAAAACAGTTAACCGCAACATTCGGCACACAGATTTTATCAGAATCTTGTCGTTTTTCAACCATAGACGTATTTCATTATTTTGGTCATATCTTATTTCACAACATTTTTGCATTTGAAGAGTCCACGTATAGTAACTATTTGAAACTATACATTCACTTAAACACTTAGTAAACAAGTTAAGGAACATTAGTGCATATGTTCTGATTTTGAATCTAAAAGTTAAGAAAATCTATTCCAACCGTTAGATATCATCGTTAAGATTAAATACATGTATGGAAAAAAATCCAACTTCAGCTGACAACGTTAAAGGCTCGATCGGAACGGTCAATCGGGTAAGTCAAACCTCTAAACGCTTAGAAATGGTAATTGGACTGTCTAAATGACGTTTTTTGGCCTGACCTTCAACAGATAATAGTTTCAAATCGATGAGATGCAAGTAATCATATAAAATTTTTTCTCAAAATATTTACCGAAGGTAACGCTATCATTAGGGAAACGAAGGAATAAAACCTTTGACCGCATCTTTCGACACTCAGATTTTATTGAAATCTTGTCATTTTTCAACCGTAAACGTATTTTATCATTTTGGTCATATCTTATTTCACTACTTTTTTCTGTTTGAAGGATGAAGCAATGGTTTATCGTTAGTGATAGAAAATGGAATCTGGTAATTTTTGTTTTTGTTTTTTAAATCATAGCCGACGAGAGACAAACGTACTCGTCGGCTATTCTTTTATCGTTTTCTGTCTAAAATAAAATATGTATTTTTCAATATAGTTATGGCCGACGAAATAATGCATTTTTCGTCGGCCAAAATTTCAAAAGTTTTCGTCGGCTAATGTTTCAGAGAAAGGCCGACGAAAATCCAAATCGTCGACTGAAATATGAATATAGCCGACGATATTTGTTTATACCGACGAAAAAACAAAATCGTCGGCTATGGTTAAACTATATGGCCGACGATTTTATTTTTCCACCGACGAAAAATAAAATCGTCGGCTATTCGTTGGAATTACCGACGAAAATTTTAATTCGTCGGCCGTTTTTTTTTTTTCGTCGAGAAAACCTTTTTTTCTGGTAGTGACAGTTAATTTGATGACTCGATTGGGTAGCTATATATAGCTATATATGCATAACCACTCTCTCATGGTTGATTATTTTGTTAATACTTCCGCTAGTTTAAGGGTTCTGGTAATTGTCTGTTTAGAGAAAGCTATAATTGTGTACATTTCTTCTGGTTAATGTAATTTTAGATTTACCAAAATAAGGATCTGACTCTCAACCAGATAGATGCCAATACAATAGTTGAAGAATCATAGGTGGTAAATACGAGCTCAGTTTTCTACACATTTCGTTTACAAAGCCAAGATCTCAAATTTTCCTTTTCAAAAGAAGAAGAAGAGAAATGGAAGGCTATCGCGTGCATGTATTGGTTTTATCGTTGGCAATGTTCCAATTTAACCTAATAATACCATGTACAGCGGTTAGATCACTTCTTAGCCAGGCAAACACCGATTACATAAAAACATCATGCAAAGCTTCAAGGTATCCGGACTTGTGCTACGACTCTCTGCAAATGTACGCACCCGAAATCAAGACCTCCCCGAAAATGCTCGCTCTTACCGCCCTCAATGTGACCCTTGAACTCAGTAAACAATCTCAGATTCCAGTGCAACGTCTTGCAGAAACTAAAGGTTTGAGCTCTGTGGTGAATATGGCCATGGGTGACTGTGTGAAGCAGCTCAAGGCCACCGAGAAGGAGCTCGCAAAATCTAAAAATGAATTGGATCTCATAGTCGACCCTGCTAATTCTAGGCTGAAAATGAGTAACGTTCAAACGTGGGTTAGTGCTGCATTAACTGATCAAGGCACTTGCACGGATGGCTTTGCTGATCATAACTTGAATGGCCAAGTGGAGATCGATACAGCTAATAACATCAAAAAACTTGAAAGTATGACAAGTATCGCTTTAGCACTTATCAACAATTATGCCACATCAAATTAGACCTCCCATGGCATAGATTTTGCTTGGCTAGCTATGACTTCCTTCAGATATGCGGCAATGAATTTGAGGTCTTCATTATCATTATATGGTTGACAATATATTTAGCCCTATCTCTATCGGAAAAAAAAAATGCATAAAATTAAAACCAGTTGCAATTTACTACCACCATCTAATCAAAGGTGCATAAGTTCAATCCGATCATGAACAACGTACTTTAGACATGATTGGACCCAAAAAGAGTGAGTGACGTTCCCAAATTTATTCTTATAATTAATGTTTATCCAAGTGTAAAGGATAATTGTACAATCGATCAATTCATGCTGCCTGCAAGTTTACAAAGAAGTGAAGAGAATTTAACTAAGCATAGAGCTCCAATTTAGATAACCTGGGTTTTGGTATAGCAATCAACGGAGTCACCTTCTTAGTCACAAACCCGAATTTGTCCGAAAGGTCAAGCTTTTCATCATGAGGCAACCTCCACTCGAATGAATGCAAGAATGAAGCCAACACATAGATTAACATCCTCTCTGCCAAGGGAATCCCAGCACATATTCTTCTCCCAGAACCAAATGGAAGATACTGAAACTTATTGCCCAAGTAATCAAAGCTGTTGTTCGGGTCGTCGGTGTTTAGGAACCTCTCTGTTTGGGCCACAATTAGAGTTTACTTCAATTGGGCTTTTACCCCGAGGCCCAGAGGGGTTTAGGTTAAACCGAATCCAATATGGGCACTTCCTATTCCATTTGGGAAAAATTACTTGGAACGAAAGTATTGATTTGCTACCCGATCAGATTGGGGTTATTTTGTAGTAATCCAATTACACAATACACGAGTTACCTTAACGGATAATAAGGTGTAAACGCTGATTGGGATAACTAGGGATTGTTATGGATAACAATCTATTTCCGAAAGGTATCTTAAGCCAAATCAGTGATTGATTCTCTTTGGAGTCGATTTGGCTTATCTCGGCTTTAATTGAGTGATGATCCGGACAATATACGGTGTGGAATGAGTTCCCTAAGTAGAGGGAAAGACTGGTCTCAATTTATTTTTAATTGATTTAATTGGAGTCGGTTTAAGGAAGGACAATCCTAGTCAATCCCGGAATCCGCCAGTCTGGATCTTCAAGCACTAGGGTTTCGTGAACCATATAAATATAACTCTTTTGTAACTAGGAAAAGTTTCTCAACCAACTACAAACACACACAAGTTCTAGCGCAACGCTAACTTGCAAAGCCTCTCCGGAGCAACTCACGCAATTTGCCTCCACCTGCGATCGATCACATCTCGCACTCGTGTCGAGCGGTTGCTGAGCCTATCGAGTCAGTCCGCTACTCCGGTAGCAATCGAGTCGTTATCCCGGTAACAAACACCCGTGATCTTGGTTTAGCTCTGCTTTGCTTCTCCGGATCAAAGTAAGATCCTCAATCCGTAAGGGGTTGAGAAGAAAATCCTATTAGCTAGTTCTATTCAGGTCTTGTTCGAGCCTTGTACGCCGGCTTAGTCAGCGCCCGCGTAACAGTTGCTTGATCAGGAAGTCAGAGTCTATTGGGAGCAGACGAGAGGACTCGCCAGGGGTCGTCCGCAGTCGAGTTGCACCACTCCAAAGGTGCTGGCACGCCTACGCACACAGAAGACACACAAAGGAATTTACATCCGCCACTCCCAAGTGCTGACTGTTCGCCGGGTGCTAAATCCGCCACGAACACTCCCTGGTTTAAATTCCAAGGGATTGTCCCAAACGCTAGGGTCTCTATGAATGGACCAAACATTCAGGAAAACCCTGGAACCTTTGGGAATGTGATAGCCACCAATAGTGGTGGCTTGGCTTGGACAGCGCGGTGCTAGTAGGGTCCCGGCTGGGTGCAATCGGGAGGTTTCCTTAATTACAGCATCTAAATAGTGCAGTTTCGGCAAATGAAAGTCTTCAACCAAGTTGTTCATTCCCACAATTTCTGTTAGTTCTTCTTGGACTTTTCTCATTTCATCTGGATGCTGCAAAAGCTCAGACATTGTCCATTCTACAGTTATTGCTGTGGTGTCGGTTCCTCCCACCACAATGTCCTGTGGAGTTTTTGTAAATACGAGTGCATGCAAATGAATTAGTTACGTGCATATATATAGAACAACTAAATCGAAGTATTACAAGAGTTTGAGTTTAGTTTGATTAAAGTGTTTTTGGTTATAAATTTTAGGACTAAATTATGCTTACTACCCTATACTTTTGGGGTTTTATCAATTCAGTCCTTGAACTTCTAATTTAATAAAAAAAAGTCTTCGTGCTTTCCAATCTCATCAAGTCGATCTATTTTGTTACCAATCTGTCAAGTTAATCTGTCATTAAAAACACAATTGATGGGGTATTTTGAGAAGTTTCTCTGTGAGAAGCTTTCACAAGTTGATCTGTCAGATCTGCACTTGCCAGGTTAGCAAGTTGACGGAGACACTTGACAGATTAGTAATAGATTAGATCGATTTGATGAAATTGGAAAGTACGAGGATTTTTTTTTTTATTAAATTAGAAGTTTAAGGACTGAATTGATGAAACCCCAAAAGTACAGGATAATAAACAGAATTTAGTCATAAATTTTAAGTTTTAGTGCCTTTTGATGTAGCATATGTTCCCTAGTTACTGACCAGTTGAACGGGACTGTCTATATATGTATGCTCTTAACAACATTGCTTCCACTAAAAGGTGTTCCTAGCTAGTCTCAAGAAAACATACCAAGTTGTCCAAAAGTTATATATGGAACTAGAAGCAGTACGTACAAGGAAAAGTAAAATATGAAAAAGGTACTAGAAGCAATTTGTGGATTGTAGATAACATACCATGAGTAAGGCCTTCATTTGTTGTATTGTAAGCGATGTTGCACTATCTTGATCATTATTATTCTCCAAGAGGAACTGCAGAAATCCCTTCTTTCCATGGTTTTCTGGCAGTCGCTCATTTTGAGCCTTATTCATCTCCGCTTCTATGGCTACATCGAAAATGTTTTCTGTTACTGACAGAAGCTTCTTTGCTCGACGCCCAATTCCCTGTAGATCAAGCTTAGCAAGCGCAGGGAAAAAGTCCGAGACGTTTGGTTTCTCAAGTAACTCGATCATTTCTTCCACCACCTTTCTAAACTCGGATCCAACGTCAGATTTCTTCTCTCCTTGTAGCGTCCCACCCCATAACATGCGCATGGTTATGTTGATAGTTGTCGAAAATGCAAACTGTCCCAAATCAATTGGGGTGCCAATTTTGCTAAAGATATGACTAATTGACTTCACAACCTCTTCTTGTCTCAGAGCATAGCAACCGTCAAGGTTGGTTTTGCTTAGCATCTGGCTCACGAGCACCTTGCGCATCCTCCTCCAATCTGGTCCGTAGGTTCCAAAGACTATATCGGATCCTCCATATGAGAGAATTCGTGCTGCGACCGTAAGGTCTCGGTAGGCAAATATTGTGTCTTGATCACGAACCACTTCTTTCACAAGGGATGGTGAGCTGACCACAATCCATAGTTTGGTACCGAGTTGGAGCTTGTAAATCGGGCCGTAAACCCATGACAAGTCTGTGAACTGGTGGTGAAGGTTGGTACGTAAAAACGGAAGGTAACCGAGTAGTGGAACACCACGAGGACCTGGTGGCAGTGGAGCTTGTTTCGGGCTCCTCGAGTGCTTATTCCTAGTCCAGAGGAACCATAAACTAACAGGTGCCAAGATGATGAGGAAGATGGTGAAAGCTTCTTTCAGATCTGCATGTTTCTCACTGCTAGCATCCCACATGGATGACCACATATGGCACAACAGTATTTAGGTAGGTAATAAGCAAGTTAGAGAATGAATCAGGTTGGAGATTTTCGTTTGGTTTCTTCGGTTTTATACCCACAGAGTTGAATGATTCGTACGCTATGTACGTGCGTATGTAACAATACACTGGGTTACTTCTGGTGAACGGCAACCTTAATTTTCTGAATTGATAGACCCGATATAAGATTAACTAGCCAACATTGATTGATTTTCAGCCCACTCATATTGAATGCAAGGGTCAATGCTCACCATCTCGCAATAAGAAAAGGCAAATAAATGAAAAGAAGAAAGAAAGTCAAACGTCTTATATGTCTAGAGTACCAGTACTCAGTTGACATTATAAAAGATCGTTGTCTATCATTAATAGTTAGAATATAACAATTTAACAATTGAAATTAATGCCAACATGACCGAATATCAAAACTCTAAATTAGGGCTGGGCGTTTCGTCCCATAATCCGGAACTCGTTCTGATCCCGTCCCTAAATTTGCCGGGACGAGACAGGATTGCATTTTAAATAATAGTAAATTATATAGTAGTATCCGACCAAATCTATAAACACAAAAGACTCACTTCCAATAATTTTTAAACAAAAAATGACATAAGTCTGCCAAAAATCGAGTGAACCAAAAACTGATGAATAATTGAGGCTGAAATGCCTAAAATACCACAAATTTTTGTCAAAATTACTATGCTGCCACTTTACTAACTGACAAATTTCTCTCTTATTATTTTTGAGTTATTTTCGGCAAATTCAAGTTTTCCGGCCAAACTGTCGACAATTTGGAGAAGATTCAAACTACAAAATTGTTCTTTATCTCATGGGTTTTCATTTGAGTATAGTGTTGGATATATTTTGAGAAACTTTGAAATTTCAAATTTCAACCACCACGAGCCACAGTAGTAGGATAGCAGGGTTGACAGTAGAAGTGTTTCTGTCTGAATCCGTAAACTCACAGATACCGGTGGATCTTGGTGTGATTAATCCTGCCTACAAACCCTGCTAACTAAGAGAATACCGGGCGGGGCCGGTCTATTCCTCTCCGATACCTAAATCAGTATAGTTGGAATAAACTGGTAACTTAAGTGGGAATGAATAGTTGAAGTATTGATTACCTATTAATGAGGGTAGTTGGGACTCATATCACTACTACAAAAAACTCAATACACAACACAAATCAGACAACACTTTGAAAGTTACATGTTGTGTGAATCACTGAACTGTTTCACACAACCTAAAGTGAATAATTTATGTTGTATGATGGTACACATTTTCCATATTCTGAAAAATATTTTTCCAGATTTTGTCACACAACTCTGACACACATTTTCTGTTGTATGATTAATGAAAATCTTGGCGGCAGAACTCCCTCCGACATTGAAACTCAAATTTGGGTAAGGTCTAGATGGACAGACAACAAAGTTATTGTTTTGTGTTGTGTGATAATGTCACATCCTGCATTAGGTCTCACCAAGTGCAAAGTGACAAATACTTGTACAACAGAATTTCGTAGTTTTGTTGTATGAGTTGGTTTGCTTGTCATTCCCCCACATTCATTTTGGCTCCAATGGCTTGTATTTAAGATGAAAATCTTGGCGGCATAACTCCCTCCGACACTGAAACTTAAATTTGTGCAAGGTCTAGATGGACAGACAACAAAGTTCTTGTTTCGTGTTGTATGATAAGTCACAGCTTGCACTAGGTGTCACTAGTGTAAAATGAAAAATACGTGTACAACATAATTTTACAGTTCTGTTGTACGACTTGTTTTGCTTGTCCTTGTGCCACATTCATTTTGGCTCCAATGGCTTAAATGCTACTACCCTTAAAGCGGGAAATTTGCCTCCAATGACTTAAATCCATTCCCTCAAATGTGAAGCGGGAAATTTCCCTCCATTTATTTTAACTTTACACAAACAAACATACAACAGTAGTTCTTTTCTGTTGTATGAGAATATTGCAGTTTATACTAGATGAACCTAGTGCAAAATGCAAAAACTTTTCGAAACAACTATATAAAAGAAGTCAAATTTTGAAAAATGCTATGAATTAAGATATGACTAAAATATTGAAATACGTCTACGGTTAAAAAATGAGAAGATTCCGACAAAATCTGTGTGCCGAATGTTGCGGTTAACTGTTTTTTACTTCCGTTTTCCTATGGGTAGCCTGACGGTCGGTAAATATTTTGAGGAAAATTTTTATACGATTAGTTGCGTCTCATCGATTTGAAACTATTCTCTGTTGAAGATCAAGCCAAAAAACGTCATTTAGACAGGCCAATTTCCGTTTTAAAGCGTTTAGAGGTTTGACTCACCCGGTTGACCGTCCCGATCGAGCCTTTAACGTTGTCAGATGTAGTTGGATTTTTTTTCATACATGTATTTAATCTTAACGGTGATATCTGACGGTTGGAATAGATTTTCCAAACTTTTAGATTCAAAATCGGAACATATGCACTAATGTTCCTTAACTTGTTTACTAAGTGTTTAAGTGAATATATAGTTTCAAATAGTTACTATACGTAGACTCTTCAAATGCAAATGTGTCGTGAAATAAGATATGACTGTAATATTGAAATATGTCTACGGTTGAAAAATGAGAAGATTCCGACAAAATCTGTGTGCCGAATGTTGCCGTTAACTGTTTTTTACTTCCGTTTTCCTATGGGTAGCCTGACGGTCGGTAAATATTTTGAGTAAAATTTTTATACGATTAGTTGCGTCTCATCGATTTGAAACTATTCTCTGTTGAAGATCAGGCAAAAAAACGTCATTTAGACAGGCCAATTTCCGTTTTAAAGCGTTTAGAGGTTTGACTCACCCGGTTGACCGTCCCGATCGAGCCTTTAACTTTGTCAGATGTAGTTGGATTTTTTTTCATACATGTATTTAATCTTAACGATGATATCTGACGGTTGGAATAGATTTTCCAAACTTTTAGATTCAAAATCGGAACATATGCACTAATGTTCTTTAACTTGTTTACTAAATGTTTAAGTGAATGTATAGTTTCAAATAGTTACTATACGTAGACTCTTCAAATGCAAATGTGTCGTGAAATAAGATATGACTGTAATATTGAAATACGTCTACGGTTGAAAAATGAGAAGATTCCGACAAAATCTGTGTGCCGAATGTTGCGGTTAACTGTTTTTTACTTCCGTTTTCCTATGGGTAGCCTGACGGTCGGTAAATATTTTGAGTAAAATTTTTATACGATTAGTTGCGTCTCATCGATTTGAAACTATTCTCTGTTGAAGATCAGGCCAAAAAACGTCATTTAGACAGGCCAATTTCCGTTTTAAAGCGTTTAGAGGTTTGACTCACCCGGTTGACCGTCCCGATCAAGCCTTTAACGTTGTCAGATGTAGTTGTATTTTTTTTCATACATGTATTTAATCTTAACGGTGATATCTGACGGTTGGAATAGATTTTCCAAACTTTTAGATTCAAAATCGGAATATATGCACTAATGTTCCTTAACTTGTTTACTAAGTGTTTAAGTGAATGTATAGTTTCAAATAGTTACTATACGTAGACTCTTCAAATGCAAATGTGTCGTGAAATAAGATATGACTGTAATATTGAAATACTTCTACGGTTGAAAAATGAGAAGATTCCGACAAAATCTGTGTGCCGAATGTTGCGGTTAACTGTTTTTTACTTCCGTTTTCCTATGGGTAGCCTGACGGTCGGTAAATATTTTGAGTAAAATTTTTATACGATTAGTTGCGTCTCATCGATTTGAAACTATTCTCTGTTGAAGATCAGGCCAAAAAACATCATTTAGACAGGCCAATTTCCGTTTTAAAGCGTTTAGAGGTTTGACTCACCCGGTTGACCGTCCCGATTGAGCCTTTAACGTTGCCAGATGTAGTTGGATATTTTTTCATACATGTATTTAATCTTAACGGTGATATCAGACGGTTGTAATAGATTTTCCAAACTTTTAGATTCAAAATCGGAACATTGGTGCACTAATGTTGTTTAAAATTATTTTTATTATATGCGTGTTATTAGCCATTTAACTTTAGCAAAAATCAAGTAATCAAGTCACCTAAAGCCTCATTCTCAACAACCACTACCAGATACAGAAGAATAGCCGACGAAAATTTTTTCGTCGGCCATTCCATTTTTTCGTCGGCTATACCCTCTGCCGACGAAAATTTCGTCGGCCATAAGTCGTCGGTAATACGCCGTCGGTAATACCAATGGCCGACGAAAAAAAAAATTTCGTCGGCTATAGTTAAGTATGGCCGACGAGTCAAAAAATTCGTCGGGCAAACGTGGGTAAAATAGCCGACGACTTTCGTCGGGTATTTTTGAGTATGGCCGACGAAATCCATTAAGTACGGCCGACGATTTAATAAAATTTCGTCGGCTATGATGTTTTAACTATAGCCGACGATTTACCAAAATTTCGTCGGCTATGGTGTTTTAACTATAGCCGACGATTTACTAAAATTTCGTCGGCTATGGTGTTTTAACTATAGCCGACGATTTAATAAAATTTCGTCGGCTATGTTGTTTTAACTATAGCCGACGATTTAATAAAATTTCGTCGGCTATGTTATTTTAACTATAGCCGACGATTTAATAAAATTTCGTCGGCTATTTCCTCGAAATATATTACTATTTTTATAGGTATTAATTAGTTATAGCCGACGAAATATGGCAATTTTCGTCGGCTATACAAGTTATAGCCGACGAAAATTGGTAAAATTCGTCGGCTATACTTGTTATAGCCGACGAAATAATGCAAAAATCGTCGGCTATTCTTGCATTTGGAAAAAAAAAATTAAATTATTTTCTAAATTACCATTCCAAGCAAGCTGCAAATCACAAAAACAATTCATGCATTTGCACCAACAAGAAACACGTCTAAATACCATTTTTATTAAATTCGTTCCAATATACATAAAATATAACCCTAATTATCCCCTAAACTACTAAAGTCTAGGATGTCATCTACAGCATCAGGCGCATCATCCTGCTGACCGAACTCGGGAGGTTGAGGCATTGGAGGCTCCACTAACTGCTGAAACGGGAGCGGGGGTGGACGGCATTCTTGTTGTGCCGCGAACATCTCATAAACCCACTGTTGCTGGCCGTCGTAGTTGTATTGCCGAATTCTGGCGCACTCAGCATTCCAACGGACCATATCCAACTGATACTGCTGGTACTGATATTGTCTGCGGCGCAGCTCCTCTATTGTCTGGGACGAGGTCGCCAATTCTGCGGCCAATCGCTGCACTTCCCCCCTCATATGTTGGGTCTGGCCGCCTCCCTTCTTTTGACCTCCCTTAGTGGTCTTCAGGAGCCCTTGTCCAGAACCTCCTAAACCCCGACAGTAGTACTCGTTGGACTGGTGTGGGAAGGCTGCGTTGAACATCCTCGCCGCCGTTTGGATATTGGTGCGGTCGACCTGGCGCACGGCTTCTTCCAAATCTGCCTCTGAGATGTCCGGTTGTGTCTCCCGAACTATTTGCTGGAGCACCTCTTGTTCGGCCTGGGTCACCCGCTCCTAATTGGACGGGGAAAAAAAATTAATATTCTAACAAATGGATAGTTAAGTAAAATTAATAATTTAAATTTTAAAATCATAATGAACGACTTACGAGATCGTCTGTCGCTTGTGGATAAGCGATCTTGAACGTCTCCACGTAGGGGTTGCAATCAGGATGATCTCTGAGCGCCTCCTCCTGATATTGTGCAAACGGCCTTGAACCGCCGTGATGGAGGATTGTGTTACGGCGGCGGTTCTCCGAGTTTATCCGAGACCGTTCCTTCAAACAAATAATAAAATATTAGAAAAATGCATCAAAAAAT
Organism: Potentilla sterilis; assembly: GCA_963682095.1. Taxonomy (NCBI): domain Eukaryota; kingdom Viridiplantae; phylum Streptophyta; class Magnoliopsida; order Rosales; family Rosaceae; genus Potentilla; species Potentilla sterilis. Next base: position 38,333,701 of record OY821760.1, on the reverse strand, counting down.
ATAACTGAAATAATTATAAAATATTTAAACTAATAATTACAATTTTAATAAAATAAACATTTATAGTGAAGTTTAGTATTTACCATCATAGCCGGGTTGTCGAAGACTACGGTCCTCAACCAACGCCACTCGTACTCCCTGAACATGAACTCTCTGGGAGTACCCATACGACCACGGTTGCCGTACTCGTTATAGTGGGAACGGAGCTCGTTCTTCCACTCTTTGAACCTACGAAAAAAATAAAAGTGCATTAGAAATATGATTAATATCATAAAATATTTCTAATTATCAAATAAGACATTCCCAACGTACCTCGAGCTCTGTTGGGAGTCCGCCCAACCCCGCTTGTGTTCCGCAACCACAAAGTATGTCTGAAAGATAATATTTTATTAGTTTTATAATTATAAAAATACCGAAAATTTTTAAATATTACGATAACTAAATTAAATTTTTTTATTTACTCACCGACGCGGCGTTGTTCAACTCCATCTTGATTTCTTCGGGCACATCAGCCCACCGAGCCCACAACATAGGGACTCTGTCCCTAATGAGTGCACCCACGCAACCCGAGTAGTCGCGTTTCTTTTTCGCCCTAACCTCCTGATTAGGAGCTTCGTCAATCTGGATCCTCCCGCTCCGTTCAACCGTTCTCCTGAGCGTCTCAAAACTGATGACACCTCTGGTATTCCTCTGGGTTGAACTGCTAGCGCCTGTCCCTATCACATAAACGACGATTGGTTAATAAAATTAAATATTAGTGCGTTAATTTTAATAAAATAATTAATTAATAAAATCGAATGTTACCTGAACCCGATGATTCGGTTGCCGTCGACTTTCCTTTTCTCCTCGCCGAAATCAGGAGGTCAGGGCTCTCCCATGGCTGCTGCTGGTATGCCTCCGCAGCACTCACGAACTGAGGCATATCAGGCCACTGGGGCCGACCCTGATAGTCGACCTCGGGTATCGCAGGAATGTTGTAGGGGAGGAAGAGCTGGTTTGGGAGAGTAGGCCCCTCAGTCAAGTCACCAGCAGACTGAGTCGGACTCGGCATCGGCATCGGCTCCCGATGAACCTCAGGCATACGAACCTGAGGAACGTCGGCAGCTATCTCCTCGTGAAACAGCTGCCGACTAAACCTCGGCGCCACAGAGGGACCGACATTCGGAAGTGAAGTGCTCGACGGCCGCCCCGCCTGGAGAAGGGTCTGGTGCCGAGCACTCACACTCCGCCGCGGCTGGGCTGCATCCACACTCCTCCGCGGCTGGCTGGTGGTCCTCTCAGGCTGGCTAGCCGTCCTCTCGGAGTCTGGGGAACCCGCGGCATTTCCAGAACCGGCGACATTTCCAGAACCTCTAGATCTAGAACGACGACCTCCGAACAACTGCCTAAATGCATCGGCCATCTAAAGCCAGACGCATTAATACATTAATTAATATTAAATTATATTATATTAAATAATAAATTCTAATTAATATAATACCCAATAATACTAACATATTTTAATATTTACCGATTTATATAATAACCAATTTATACATATAAATTATATAATTACACCTAAATTATATACAATTAAAATAAATTTTACAAAAATTACCTAAATTAACATAAAAACCTAAAAATTACATACATTAACATAAAAACCTAAATTATAACTAAATTAACATAAATACATAAATTATACCTAAATTAACATAAATACATAAATTCTACCTAAATTAACATAAATACATAAATTATAACTAAATTAACATAAATACATAAATTATATCTAAATTAATATAAATACATAAATTATACCTAAATTAACATAAATACATAAATTAACATAAATACATAAATTATACACAAATTAACATATAAATACATAAATTATACCTAAATTAACAATTATATCTAAATTAACAATTATATCTAAATTAACAATTATATATAATTTATTAACCATAATTTAATTTATTAACAATTAAATAACAAAAAAAAAAAAAAAAGGAGGCCGGCCGGTACCGAATCGGGGAGGAGGAGGAGGGGGAGGCGGCCGGAACAGGGAGGAGGAGGAGGAGGGTCGGCCGGGGCTGCCGGAACAGGGAGGAGGAGGAGGAGGAGGGGCGGCGGATCGAACCAAGGAGGAGGATCGGAGTCGCCGGGCTGCCGAACCAAGGAGGAGGAGGAGGAGGAGGAGGCGCCGGGCTGCCGGAATAGGGAGGAGGATCGACGGATGAAGGAGGGCCGGATTCGAGGAGGAAGATTGTTTAGGGAAAATCGGGCAAATGGAGGCTAGGGTTCGGCTGAATTTTACTTATACCCGATAGTATAGCCGACGAAATCGCTTTATTTCGTCGGCCATGATATAGTATAGCCGACGAAATAAAGCTATTTCGTCGGCCATGATATAGTATAGCCGACGAATACAGAGATGATATGGCATAGCCGACGAAATTACATAATTCGTCGGCTATAGTCTTCGTCCCTCAGAATCCGTCCGATCTCCCCCATCCAACGGTGGATAATGGGAAGGCGCGGATCACCAGACTTTAGCCGACGAAATATAACTTCGTCGGCTATACTTTTGGTCAAACTACAAAGTCAAACCTCTAAACGCTGTAAAACGGAAATTGGGCCGTCTAAATGACGTTTTTTGGCCTGACCTTCAACAGAGAATAGTTTCAGATCGATGCGACGCATCTAATCGTATAAAAATTTCCCCCAAAATATTTACCGCCCGTCAGGCTACCCATAGGAAAACGGGAGTAAAAAACAGCAAACCGCAACATTCGGCACACAGATTTTGTCGGAATCTTCCCATTTTTTAACCGTAGCCGTATTTCAATATTTCGGTCATATCTTATTTCACGACACATTTGCATTTGAAGGGTCTACGTATAGTAGGTATTTGAAACTATACATTCACTTAAACACTTAGTAAACAAGTTAAGGAACATTAGTGCATATATTACGATTTTGAATCTAAAAGTTTGGAAAATCTATTTCAACCGTCAGATATCACCGTTAAGCTGAAATACATGTATGAAAAAAAATCCAAGGTTATCGGACAACGTTAAAGGCTCGATCGGGACGGTCAAACTGCAAAGTCAAACCTCTAAACGCTGTAAAACGGAAATTGGGCCGTCTAAATGACGTTTTTTGGCCTGACCTTCAACAGAGAATAGTTTCAGATCGATGCGACGCATCTAATCGTATAAAAATTTCCCCCAAAATATTTACCGCCCGTCAGGCTACCCATAGGAAAACGGGAGTAAAAAACAGCAAACCGCAACATTCGGCACACAGATTTTGTCGGAATCTTCCCATTTTTCAACCGTAGCCGTATTTCAATATTTTGGTCATGTCTTATTTCACGACACATTTGCATTTGAAGGATGAAGCAATGGTTTGTCGATAGTGATAGAAAATGGAAACAGCTCTTTTTTTGTTTTTTTTTTAATCATAGCCGACGAAATCAAACCTAGTATTCGTCGGCTATTGTTTTGTCGTTTTCTGTTAAAAACTTATGGCCGACGAAATATATAATGTTCGTCGGCCATTGTTCGTAATATTATTATTTTTTAAAAACTTATGGCCGACGAAATAGTTATTTTTCGTCGGCCATTGTTCGTAAATAATTATTTTTAAATAACTTACGGCCGACGAAATAGTTAGTTTTCGTCGGCCATTGTTCGTAAAATATTTTTTTTTAATAAATTATGGCCGACGAAATAATTAGTTTTCGTCGGCCATTGTTCGTAAAATATTTTTTTTTTAATAAATTATGGCCGACGAAATAATGCATTTTTCGTCGGCCATTCTCTGAAAAAAAAAACAAAAAAAATCAGTGGTTTTACACCTCTCCTATTCCGATGTCCTGTTCACATATAACCAAAATTGAACATAAAAAATCAGAAACCCAACAGTCAACATATTTCAAATTTTTGTTTAAGGGGTTTGGAACCCAGCCTAGCTGGGAGGCTCATCCCCACGCCCGTTCATTAGAAATGAGTTGATTACAAATGAAAGGATTACATCATTTAAATTACTTAATCCGTCGGATTGTAATCGGAATCATCGGATGAGTCTTCTTCGGTTTCTGAATTGCTCGATAGGGGTAATCTATGTCTTTCCTCACCACTAGAGTCCTCGTTAGTTTCTTCAATTGGATCAACATCAACAAGCAGTGGCTCTTCACGTCGAATTCGCACCGGCGTGTCTAGACGAATAAAAGAGGAGTCAGGAATACCGTTTGAGTTGGGCTCTTGATACGCGGTGCCCCCTTCCTCGTTCTCTTCGGCCACTCCAAGTGTAGACGCCCGGTAAATGTTGCGATGGTGGATAGTGTTGACTACTTTCCACGGGTCACCCTTGGCGAGATCATCAAGATAAAACACTTGTTTCACCCATGTGGCTAAAACGAACGGGTCGTCCTCATACCATGATGTACTAGTGTTCACAGAACTTACGCCGTATTGATCGGTTTTCATGCTCTGCGGCCGTGTGTCAAACCATCTACACTTGAAAAGGTGCACTTTCATGCCTTCCCCGTAATGCAGTTCCACAACTGAATGAAGAACACCGTAATAGTCAACTCCACCATCCCCACCATGTGCCATAACCCCTGAATTTTGTGTTTTCAGTCTGAGGTCTCTGTCTTCACATCGAAATAACACACCATTCACCTTGCACGTCGCATAAACTTTTGAATAGACCGGCCTCCTCGCTAAAAGTCTGAGTTCGTGCGACCAATTTGGGTGATTATCATTTGCAATAAGGTCCATCTGCAACCATCAGAATCAACTATAAATATGAATAAATATACACAATAATATATGAACACGTATAAAATAGTGTTAAAGGTACGTACCCAGCGGCCGAAATACTCTGCGAATGTCTGGTTGTGGTAATCGCGATCACTTGCTACTCCTTCACAGCGTAGATGTATGTCCTTCCAAAACTGAACTTCTGGACAGTTGATTAGTACCCACCAATGTGCAATGGCTACCTCATAATCTTTCAACTTATAGGAAACTGGCATGTTTCCACCGAGTACAACATCGTCGGAGAGTATGGAAAGATTGAACTGTGAAGGTACATCTTCCGGTATGCTTTCCTGTAACGCTCCGAAATACAGCTTCATGTAGGTAACGCACTCGTGCGCAATATATGCTTCAGCTATACATCCTTCAGGTGCGGATCTGTTTTGGACAAAACCACCGTATTGTCCAAGTTGCCTATAAATCAAGTTTTTAAAGTGTTATGATAATACATTAACACTATATCACATATATTGATGAGGAAATTAACATAAGGTGTAAAATACGTACCTTTCCATCGGATACATCCAAGTGAAGTGCACAGGACCGGTAAGCAACAACTGCCGAGGAAGATGGATCATGAGGTGTGGCATGATGTCGAAAAAATTTGGAGGAAATATCATCTCAAATTTACACATGATATGAACGATGTCTTGTTGCATTTCCCGGAGGTCAGATTTTCTCACTTCCCGTGTGCATACCTTCTGGAAAAATCTTGCCAACGCTACTAACGGCTCCACAACGTGACGGGGAAGGAACAGTCGAATGAAAACAGGGAAGAGACGTTGTAGCAGGATATGATTGTCATGACTTTTCAACCCGTACAGATTGTTGCATTGTCTGTTGACACACTTGGCTATATTTCCAGCAAAGCCTGAAGGATACTTGGCCCGACTTATCCAATGCAAAATTTCTGATTTATGCTCAGGCTTGACGGTGTAAGGAGCTTGAGGCATTTTTCTCTTCCCTTGTTTCAACCATAGTGGTTTTCTGATATTCATGTTTTGCATATCAGTGCGAGCCTTAGGACCGTCTTTCGTCTTCCCCTCCAAGTTCAGCGTTGTGCCCACCACACTTTCAGAAATATTTTTTTCTATGTGCATAACGTTTAGGAAGTGTCGGATCAGCAACTCACACCAGTACGAGAGTTCCCACAATATGCTCCTATGTGTCCAGAATTTGTACTCCTCAGGCCTTTCAGGTATTTCCGCTACAATATCGGGATGATTGCTGAGGGGCCCAAAATCGTACTCATTAAGTCTTGCTAAAATTTCTCTTCCTGTCCATCTTCTGGGAGCACGGCCGTGTTCTTCGGTTCCATCAAATGCAGCGGACTCGTAACGCCAGTGGTGATCCGCCGGAAGGAACACACGATGACCCATTCGGCATATCTTGTTGCAATGAGGGGTGCTCCCATAATCGGTGAGGCACTCTGGACAAGCCTTTTGTCCCCTGACAACGCTGCCCGACAACATCCCATAAGCAGGAAAATCACTGATGGTACCAATAACCATGGCATGCATCTGGAACGTCTCCTGCTTGTACTTGTCAAAAGTGGGATGACCAACGTCCCACAATACTTTAAGCTCTTCAATCAATGGTCTCATATACACATCGAGACATTTCCCTGGGTAACCAGGCCCCGGAATCAACAACGTCAACATATTATATTCCTTCTTCATGCACATCCACGGAGGAAGGTTGTAAGGTACCAAAACCACCGGCCATATACTGTATGAAAGACTCATGGTGCCGAAAGGGTTGAACCCGTCAGTTGAGAGCCCGAGCCTGACGTTTCTGACATCTGACGCAAAATAAGGAAACTCATTGTTTATATGCTTCCAAGCCGCTCCGTCAGAGATGTGTGTCATGATATCTGTGTCTCCCGCGTCCCGCTCACCGTGCCACCTCATAGCTTTTGCGGTGGTTTCTGACATGTACAACCGCTCAAGCCTATCTCTCAATGGAAAATACCGAAACACTTTCACAGGTTTCCTATTGCCTGCTCCCGTCAACTTATATCGGTCAGACTGACATATCGGACATGCGTCAAGGCTAGCAAGGTCATTCCCTTCTGCATCTTTACCCCAGAAGAGAACGCAGTCAAATGCGCATGTATGGATCTTAATGTAGGAAAGCCCTAGATCTTTGAGGATACTTCGGACCTGACGGTGATTGGTAGGATTACGATGACCCTCCTCCAACAACGAAGAAGTGTACTGTAGATATTCATCTACTTGCCTGATAGTCGATTTTGTCTCGACTTTAATCCTCATTACCTCCATCACACTTTCAAGAACTGTCTTCTCAGAACTTGAACACACAGGGGTCTGTTGCAATGCAATCAGTTTGTTGTACTTGTCAAAGGCAGCAGTGTTGACAACTTGTGGGAACGGCTGCACCGGGTCCTGCATATATTGTTCCCCATGTACACCGCTTTCAAAAGGAAACACGTCGTTGACGAATGTCATTGTTGGATCGTTGGATGTACTACTACTGCCCGCCTCAAAATACTGCCCATGATCATGCGATCCATCTAATGATGGCTCACCGTGATATATCCAACGTGTGTACTTCGGCCAAAACCCATTGCTCTTTAGGTGCTCCCATACTGTCCTAATCGGAAATCGACACATATCACTGCGACACTTACATTTCTTGCACGGGCAATAATGGTACGGTCCTTTTGCATTTTCTTCGACGAACTGCATAAAATCCACAACTCCTGTAGTGTATCGTCGGTCATGCCTTGGAAGCGAAATTCAACTCTTATCTCGATCCATATATAGCCTGATAATAATATATATGTATAACTTTAATTAATAATAAATTAATTAACACATATATATTACAATATATATTATTATCAACATCAACTCATATATATATATATACTATTAATTAACAACCATTATTTAAGTTCATTACACTATCAACAACCATTAATTAACATATTTATATATATTTTAACACTAATTAAAATAACATTATTAAATTAAAACACATAATTATACTCTAACTGAAAATCAACTCAACTACAACTCAAAATCAACATATATACATACATTCTAACACTAAAACAACAACAAAACAAAAAATCACTTACTATATCAAAATCACTAAAACTCAAAATCAACATATATATATACACATATATATATATATACATACCTATATATAGCTCCACAATGTAAGAGAGGACGGATTTCAATAATACCCACAGATTTTTCACTCTTTCTCCCGTTTTTTTTTGAAATGAGCAGCTTCTGTCCAGATCTGAAAATATAAAGACTTATAGCCGACGAAATTGCCAACTTCGTCGGCCATTCTTCCCAAAGTTATATAGCCGACGAAAACTTTAAATCGTCGGCCATTATAGGATTATAGCCGACGAAAAACTTTAAATCGTCGGCCATTCTATGTGTATGGCTGACGAAATAATGAATCGTCGGCCATTCCATGTGTATGGCCGACGAAATTTTTTTTTTCCCGACGATTTTTAATTTTTACCGACGAAATAATTAATTTTCGTCGGCCATTATTATTATAGCCGACGAAATGATGCATTGTTCGTCGGCTATTCTATGAAAAAAATAAAAAAATAATGATGATGTTAGTGACACTTTGGGTAGCATAAGTCCTCTTTCTCGTGCTTCGATGAAAGGAAAACAGAATGCCAAGCTCTCTGGAGTTTTTATCAAAACAGAATGATGATCAGAAGGTGATCCAGGCTACTAAAATGTTCAAACCGAAAGATCCTTTTTTCGCAGTTATCTTGTAACCATTCGACTTCATTAACTACTTAATCCTCACCAGATAGCAGTTAATGAAGTTGAATGGTTGCAAGATAACTGCGAAAAAAGGATCTTTCGGTTTGACCAATTTAGTAGCCTGGATGACCTTCTGATCATCATTCTGTTTTGATAAAAGCTCCAGAAACCGTCAGATATTCTGTTTTCCTTTTATCGAAGCACGAGAAAGAGGACTTATGCTACCCGAAGTGTCACTAACATCATCATTATTTTTTTAACACTAATTAAAATAACATCAAAACCGATTACTCTTTAGGATTAAAATAACATCAAAACATATATTAAAACTCAAAATCAACTCATGCAACTAAAACCCAAAATCAACATATATACACATGTACGTACCTATATATAGCTTCACAATGTAAGAGAGGACGGATTTCAACAATATCCACTGATTTTTCACTCTTTCTCCCGTTTTTTGCAAATGAGCAGCTGCTGTCCAGATCTGAAAATATAAAGACTTATAGCCGACGAAATTGTAAAATTCGTCGGCCATACTCCAAAAGTTTTATAGCCGACGAAAATATTAATTCGTCGGCCATTCTTGGAGTATAGCCGACGAAAATAAAAATCGTCGGCCATTCTTGTAGAATAGCCGACGATTTTTACTTTTTACCGACGAAATAAAAATCGTCGGCCATTCCTATAGAATGGCCGACGATTTTTTTTTTTTAGCGACGAAAAAAAATTTTCGGGGGTCGGCCGTTGTTTTTTTTTTTCGTCGGCAAAACTCATTTTTCTGGTAGTGAACCTATCGCAGATGCAGCTTCGCTCTTCATCTCTCCCACCTCGATACTTTGGATAATCAACCATTTCCGTCGGTTGCCTGTTTGAGCCAAAATAAAAAATATCCTCTCTCTCTTTTCACTCTCTTTTCTCTCAGAAGTCCTCGACTCTCTCTTCACAAAACTCTTTGCTATCTCTTTTCACTCTTTTCTCTCAGAAGAAAAACCTCGCCTCACATCACTCGAAACCTTTCTCCTCCTCTTTCTCCTCAAGCCGGGCTCAATCCCCACTCCATGGCCTTGTTCAAGCAAGCGAGTCTCCACAGTTGAAGAGTCTCCGCCGCTGTACGCCAGGACACCACTCTCTGGACCCCGGCCCCGCTCTCCCGCGTCGTGCCCGCCGCCGAGTCGCTGTTCCACGTCCGCGTCGACCTCTCCGACGCGCCCGACGTCGCATCGTCCTACACGCGCCCCGGGCAGTACCTCCATCCCCCTCCTTCTCGACCCCGTCAATCTCCTCGTTGGCGAAGACATCTTCGACGACCCCCTCGCCGCCTCCCAGGTCCCTCCACTCCTCAAAAGCCACGTGTCATCATCCGACTCCTCCTCCGATCCAAGCTACCGCTCCAGATTGCTCCTCCACCACCCCTCCGACTCCATCGGCCTCTCCGGCCTCCTCGTCCTCCCTCAAGCCTTTGGGTCAGTCACTCTAGAACCTTCTCCTCCGTCTTCTTCGCCATTTCTGTTAGTGATTCATTTTCTGTTACTGAATCTGTTTTAATCTTTGAAAAATTGCAGAGCGATTCACTTAGGGGAGACGTTTTGTAGCTACATTAGCATCAACAACAGCTCCAATTTCGAAGTCAGAGACATCATAATCAAGGTTTGATTTCAAAACTTCTCGATTGGATTTTGTGCCCTAATTGTTTTGGTTTTGGTTGAAATTTAAGCTGAATTTGGAAATTGTAGGCGGAGATGCAAACAGAGAGGCAGAGGCTTGTGCTGTTGGAGACGTCAAAATCGCTGGTGGAGTCCATACGCGCTGGAGGGCGGTACGACTTCATTGTTGAGCATGATGTCAAGGAGCTCGGAGCTCACACGTAAGCTTGCTCAACGTTACACTACTGATGCATTGCCATTGTCATTGTTGTTTTGCGTTTCTGAGATTGTAGTTGTGTTTTGTGTTGAAATGAGGAGCTTCAATTCCCACTTGAAGCTGCTGTATTAGAAATGGTTTTTCCTTATTTGGTGTTGAAATGCCACCCCTTTCTCACTTGGCGTTGAGACTGATTTTGATGCTAAGGTGACTGTTCTGATTCCAAGAAACACTACAATCCTATCATGAAAAAGAAATTCTTTACTACTGGTTATGACAATCAAATCGTAATATGATGTGTGATCAGAAATGGTTTTTCCTTATTGAGAGAAAATAGACTAGAGAAATAGAAAGCTGGAGTTTAATTATGGGTTTTAAAGAGTAGCAGCATATAGCTCGATTGAGCAGAGAAGAAATGAAACAGAGAACAGCATATTGTAATCACACTTTTACATAAAAGTATGATTACAATAGATTACACTGTTTCAATCTATAGAACTCTATGCTAAAATTAAACATCTACAACAGTGCTATGTCAATTACCTTAACATAAGCAGAGATCACTACTCATATAATTAATGTAGTATTCTTGGTCTTTTATTAGATTGGAGTTTACCCCTCCATGTTGTGTATTTTGAGACTTTTTTTTTTTTCCCTTTTTTGAGATCAGAGAAGAGGAACTGTAGCTCCACAGGGTTATACTATCTGAATAATATGAGTAGAATTCAGTAACATGATTGTGAATTGCATTAGAAACCGACCTGATTTCTGGAGCATCGTTTGAAACAAATTATATCTCATCATAATTATTGTGCTGTTATAGATATGATCACCTTTCAGTGGTTAAAAAGTTCAGAAGCTCCCTTACCTAGTGCGGACTTAAGAACCTTATCTTTCTACTTAGCTCATACTTGAGTGTAATCATCGTACTGAAGCTCAAGCCAGATGAGGCGAAACTTCACTTGACTCCACTGGTCTGTATCTCTGTTTCCTCCAAACTTCACTTGACTCCAATGAAAGTGTCAATAATTTAGAAACATATAGCCTTCTTTTGCCATGGTACTTATCTCTATTCAAATGCTATTAGAGGATGCAGCCCTTAAATTCTTCTCAACTTCGATAGAGTCATGCAGTCATAAGGTTTACTGACACCTAATTATAACTCTTTTTGCCTCCTTCTCTTCACTTTTCTTGTCTTCATTAGTTTTGATTATAACTCTTTAAGCATTTACTGTTTAATGAACTAAAAGTTACTACTTGCTTTGAAGTCCATCATTCTGTTCTCTAACTGATCCTTGACATACCTAATCACATGTTCATTCATTGTAGGGAATGAAAGCTGGTAATTCTCAGTTATGGGATGAAGTTGGCAAGCAGCTCAGTGTGAAAAGTGTCGCTGCTAGTCTAAGGTAAAATAATTAATAGAAAGTATAATAAATTCTCATTCATACATGTAGCTAAATTCCCAACACATAAAGCCTCTAATTATGGTAGCATTGTTAATTGGATTTTGGTGCTTGTATGCCAACATACACAGCCTTTGATTATGATTCAATTGTTGTATCCTCCCCATCTCCATTAATTTACGTTCATCTTTTGTGTCATTTCATTCCAGGATTTTCTAAAATTTAATGAATCCCGTTTGAAACAATTGTCATGCCAAATATCTGATCATCCTATTCCATTGGGAGAGGGAGCTGGTGTTGGATGGATGAAAGATGGAATTGATTCCATGGCAATGCCTGAAGGTTCAACTCCGTATGACCTGGTTGATACAGGAATCAAGCACACTCATGCAGCTGTTGGAGTGGTAGTTCGTTTGAGGAAGGAGTTATCTTTAGTGAAGGATATCCCTGTGCTTATTGCAATTGATCAGGTGAGATACATTACCAAATCACATAATGCTTACTTCTTTGTGTGAGTTTGTTTCTAGAGCTTTATTATAATTTGTTGTTCCTTGTCTGCAGTATAATAACTGGTTTACATTCAGTGAGTATGAAGAGGCAGTCACTGTTCGTTCTACTCGACCAATACATGCCAAAGATCTTGCTACAGTAGGTACCCACCGTTTGACTCAGAGTTATGTTATACACTTGTAATTTCCAACGGTTAAACTGAAAAAGAATCTACATGTTTAGTTAAGCTTTATGGTAAGGAGGATTATGTCTTAAATAATCTCTCAACTCGAAACAGTGCTCTTATCTCGTTACTTTAAGTTTTGAGTGTACAAGTTCCTATTAAGTTTGGGTGAAGGTGCATGTTCATTTGACAACTTATGCAACACGCATGTGATTAAATTTTGCAGGTGAAGGCTTTTAGATCTATGATTCATGATGACATGATGGTTGGTGCCTTATCTTATTCAACAGCAGTAAGAAAACTTCGTCAAGACTTGACAGATGTGCCCTCTGGTTGTCGCATGTACTTTCCTCGTTACACTTTAGATGAAGCAGCAGCTGTTTGCCATTACTACCTTAGGTATGCTACTGAGTGGTGTAGTTACTGACATATAGTCTTAAAGTGTTTCCTGAATAGTTATTTCTCAGGCTGTGAAGAGAAAAAAAGAACAAGGTTATGATATTGTCTTATGTGACACCTCTGGACTTAAGTGTGGACATTTTTCATATTAACTGTTGTTGTACTTTTGTGAGCTTAACTGGTTGATTCTGAATTGGAGCATATATTTTTAATTGCAGGTCTGCATACTAATTACAGCTTGATGGAAGAGCTAATTGCATGTAAGAAAGCTGTAGGCAAAGTCATGCCTGGTGCCCCTAATGTAAGCTCAACTGTCTGAAATTTCTTCTTGTTTCTGCTGTTGAATATAATGATTCTGCCTAGCTGCACTATTTCATAATGTATGTTTGCTAGGCGCCTTTAATTCCATGGTGCGCAGATGTGATGCCAAGGGTTCAGCTCAATCATGTTTTGGATCCTGGAGAAGATGGGGGAGTGAAGCTAGTTCAACCTGAAGCCAAGTAGGGTTGGCCTCATTTTTATTGATCTAGCCAAACAGCTTTCTAGGTTTTTAGAACAATTTTCAGCTTTTGATTCTAGCTAGGAATGTAGCCAGCTAGGTAGGAAAATCGCTAGTAGCTTTTGAACTTGTGATCATAGCTAGGAATGTAACAGCTTAGGCTATTTGCATGTATGTGGTACAATGGTCACTTGAATGAAATGTATTGAAGCTTAATTTATATGCAATAATTTCGATCAGTATTTTTGCGGTAATGGTGTAGGTTTTGTACAACAGTAAACATGTTTTTGTGTTAAATCAGTTGTATGTTTGAAGCTCAGACAACAAATTTTCATATGACCAAAAGCTTAAGTCTATTATGTGATACAACAAGATAGTTAGATGCTCAATTCAGTTGTGCGAATCATACAACTCAATAAATAAAAAACGAAATCAGTTGTCTGATTCAGACAACTGAATAAGTAGGTAATGAAATCTATTGTGTGAATCAGACAACTGAATAAAAATGCAACATTTTGTTGTATGTTTAAAACTTACACAACATAAAAGTATGTATATTCTGTTGTATGAACTAGACATGTCAGTGCAGCGAATGCCAAGCCAGCCAAGGCATGGCATATAAGTTGTACAACAGAAATTAAAAGTGAGTTGTTGGACGTTTCATCACACAAGTTCGAGATATACAACGGTTTTCCGAACTTACACAACGGGGATACACCGTTGTGTATTGAGTTTTTTGTAGTAGTGTATATAGGCTGCCGGGCATAAGGGCTGGCCTCACCCTTCGATGTGGGACTGGCCCTCCTTCTGCTCATATTATTGGACTGGTTAGGCCCCTGTTTGGAGATCTGCTATCCCCGGTTCCCGGGCCCCGGCCACAAGTAAGACTGCCCGAGCGCGGGACCAGGTGTCCATGCTACGCTCCCGGGCCCTGCGCCGGGTCCAGGAGTCCTGGCTGCGAGTCTAGGGGCCTGGGTAGCCTCTCTATGGCTACTGTCAACAAGTTTCCCAAGTTCTCGGTCAAGTGTCATCTTGAATGGGGACTTAAATCTGTCTTCCTTTATAGGTCCGCAGACCCGCTGGGGCACTTACCCACCGGTGCCCTAGCCCCCCAAGTTCGCGTTTAAGATTGGGCTTGGTCGGGCGTTCGAATAAACCTGTTATGATGATGCATAATGTGATGAGTGCATGGTTATGGTGTTGATACTGACAGTTGCATATGGATACAAGATGTAGTACATGAGATGATAATGTGGCGTTGAAATCCGTCATGCTATGTTCCAGGAAAACCCGGTGAATATAGCGAATGGGATGATGTGACGTTGAAATCCGCCATGCTATGTTCCGGGATAACCCAATGAATATAGCGAATGAGATGATATGACGTTGAAAGCCGCCATGCTATGTTTCGGGATAACCCGGTGAATATAGTGAATGGGATGACCGAGTTTCCCAAGTTAAGAACGGTAGCCACAGTAGTCGGTGAGTGCCTTGAACAGTTTGAAGAGGTCACCCAGTGCCAGCGGGAAACGTGCCCTGTGTTATAGGAGTTCCTGGTGGGTGGCGTGGCTCGAAGTGATCCTAGGCAGCCGTCCCCACGTGTTTCACAGCCTCTTGTTCTTGCAGGCATATAGGATGTGCATGGTTTTTAGCCTACGGGAAGAGTTGTCATGTATGAGAGGATCAAGTCTCCCGGGGTGAAGCGGTCTCGTGTTGGTACCAGAGACATCCCCGATCGTTTCATACCCTTTGCCCGTACAAGCATGAGGTATGTGCATGGTTTTTAGCCTGCGGGAAAAGTTGTCCTGTGTTAGAGGATCAAGTCTCCCGGTGGGTGGCGTGGCCCAGAGTAGTCCTTCGTAGCCGTCCCCACATCGCTGCATTTGTTTCTGCAGGTGGGATGTATGTGCAGGGTTTTTAGCCTGCGGGAAGAGTTGTCCTGTGTTAGAGGATCAAGTCTCCCGGGTTTATAAGCCCGGTGGTAAATTGGATCTGTTAGGTCGTACACGGCTGTCCGTAGGAATGTCTCAGTTCGACGAACTGGTTATTCCGTAGGAGAGCGATAAGCAAATGCAATTATGGCCGGTGTGATACCGCATCCAATAGTTGAATATGGATGGACCGACGGCTAGGATAGCCTTGAACCGGAGTAGGCACTACGGTTGGAATATCGTAGCCTGTACATAATATTGATACAGGGTTTTTAGCCTGCGGGAAGAGGTTTCCTGTGCTAGAGGAAGACTTCTCCCGGTGGGATACCTCGATTTGTGCGAGTATTTCAGCGTTAGGTGGAGTAGGCTCTAGGCGGGAAGGTTCGATTATGTCCCCTGCTTCTTTCAACTACCCTCCGCATGCGAGGCAAGTGGCTGACATGCATTGAAGGGGGTATTCCATTAGTCCCATCAGTTATGATGGCCTCAGAAGTTACCAATACTGGGACATGTGCCGCTAGGAGACGGTCAAGGATGGATGGCCCGGATCCGCGAACGTTTCAGTTGCCCTACTAAGTAGTTTGGGGGGGAAATTCAAGGGTGTTGGACCTGCATATAAACCCTTGCCGCTTGGTGTGTTTTTCTTTTGGCTGAGAACTGATCCCTTGTTTAGCCTCGCTTAACATAATTGCTCGGTGCTTTCCAGTTGTTGCGTTCCCTTCGTCGTGCATACTAATCGGTGAGTCTCAGTCCTTTGCGACTCTGAAATTTTTCTCCTCCTCCTTATTTTTGTTCGTGGCTGGATCCGATGGGAACTTGGTTATATCTAGATTAGCCCTTTGGATGAGACTCTTGTAGTACCGAATCTCAGCGAGAGCCGGGAACTTTCGGCTGAGAAGCCCAGTGGCTGGTGTGGGCGGTGCTAAGGCACTATATGCTTCGTACTGCCCTGCGGTGGTGGTTTTAGGTTGTGTTTCTGATTGGCCAATGGGTTTTTTTATTTTGTTTAGGTTACATGGATTCTGGGAGCTCTAATGAGATCTCCGAATCGGCCGCCAGGCGACCGGTGAGGGACGACCAAGAGAGGATGGAGGACTGGCTTGCCTCCTCGTCCTCTGGGCCGAACGCCAGTGCCCGTTCGACTGGTGAGGCGTCAACGTCCGGGTCGCTGGGACAGGAGGATGCTCCGTACGGAGTGTCCTTGGGTACTGCCCGCCCAGAAGGGGCCCCGCGCTACATACTTGTGGACGGGGATATAACCATAAACTACGATGAGCCGGAGTGCTCGTTAACTCATGGTGAGATTGCTGCTTTTCGGGCGAGGTGGAATATTCCCGGAGAGGTAGATCTGCGACCTCTGTATTCCGGAGAGTCGGCCTGCAACCCGGAGGAAGGTTGGGTTGCCTTTCATGAGGACCAATTCCTGCATGGGCTATCGCTTCCGTTGCCAGACTTTGTGCAGTACCTGCTTAGTGCCATCAGGATATCACCGACACAGCTTCTCGGGAACCAGTTGAGGCAACTACTGAGCCTGGGCTGTCTCTACTGGCTGAGTGATATGAGTTGCCGAATGGTAAATGAGTTTCGGGCTTTGTACCGACTGACATACTCGAAGAAGAGTAAGGCCCGAGGGTGTGTGAGTTTTTCCGCCCGGCATTTTAAGGCGGTGGTAACCCACTTGCCCTCCTGGCTCAACAATAATTGGAGGAACAAAGTGGTGATGCCGGGGGGGGGGGCTGGCAAAAGAGGAGTAGGACTTACCGGGTTCCCGGTGCCTTTCAGCCGATCGGCGATAAGTCGTATCCGTTATCGGAGCTGGAGAGAGATGGGTTCGCCCGGGTATTTGGGTGCTGGTCGGACCTGGAGCGAAGTTCCTACAACTTTATCCGGAGGGAGGTGCTGGAACTATGTCATGTGGGGGGGAATCCCGGTGGGTGGTGGAATGTAGGTTGTAGCTCTGATCCCGTTGAGCGAATTGGTGTTGACTAGACTATTTGCCTTGTGTTCTGCAGATGTATCTTCCCGGACGACAATTAAAGCCCACGAAACGTTGTCGATGGACAATCAGGATCTGGTCTAGAAGCTGAAGGAAAAGGGGGACGCTGCCATGCGGTCCACGGTCGACCGGAGAACCGGGGAGTTGACCGTACATGATAAACCGGTTTCGCTGGACGTTGCGGACGAGGATTACGTCTTAAAGCGTGTAAAGACTCACGCTTCGGGACCCCAGGCGACGTCTGGATCGGGGAAGGCTGTTGGTGGGCCGTCCAAGCCTCCGGGTGGTGTTGCAAGGAATCCACACCGGCTGGGGCTGGTGCCAACTGTCGCCAGGTCCCCACTGGCTGCCGCCCAATCTTCTTCTTTACAGGTTGATTTGGGTGAGCGGAGGAAGAGGTCTCGGGAGATGCCGGCCTCCGCGCTTATTACCTTCACCGGCTGGTCGATTGGTGAGAGTTTGGCCAAGCGGCTGAAGCTGACGCGTGGTGGCACCACTACCGCCCACGACGATGTTCCTGCGGCCACTAGCTCTACTGCTGCCTGCACAGAAGCATCAGGGGTGGAGAAGACTCCTGCTGCGGGGCCGGGCCCGGAGCATAGTTGTTCGGACGACTCTTTCACCCGGAGCCTGCTCATGGATGTGAAGGGAATGGAGCTGGATAAGATTGGGGCTCTGGGAGGGCAGCTGAGGAGCACCGACTTAAAACTAAGGAGATGGCCCTCCAGGTAAGGATAGTTTGCCACCGGTATCCGCTCAACATTATTTCGTGATCTATTGCTTTCTAACCGGTGCTTGTTAAACTGTAGCTGCTATACCACTTGTATCAATCGGATGCAAATGAAGAGCTACCGAAGCTGAAGAAGCAGGTGGCGGAGTTGACAAGCGCCTGGGAGCTCCTAGAGGCAGAGAAGTCCAAGCTCCAACGGGAGAAAACCCGGTTGGAAGAGAGGGCCAGGAAGCAGATGGGCAAGCTGGAGGCCCAGGTCGAGTCTCTAGAAGAGGAGAAGAAGGGCCTGGAGGAGGAGAGGGCCGAGTTGGAGGCCCAGGTTGAGGAGCTCCAGCGGCAGGTGGAGACGGGCTCCGCTTCTGCCGGCGGGCCGGTCGATGAGAATGACCCGGAGGTTTACCAGCGGGCGGTTAAGAAGTATCAAGAAAGTGATGAGCTTCTTGATATGCTGGAACGGGCCCGGGAGGCGGGGATAGCCGATGCTTATGATGACTGGAAGAGTAAGGGCTATCTTGACGTCTCAAAGCTGCCGCCGCCGCAGGCGGATGAAGAAAAGGTTCAGGAGGGTGACACCGAGCCGGCCGATGAAGATGCCGCTGGTGAAACCGCTGCTGAAGGAGCTCCTGCTTAAGAGGGGGAGTAGGCGGAAGTGCCCTAGCAGGCTCTAGACTTTGTACACTACCGCCCTCCCTTTTTGCTTTAAGCCTTTTTTTTTTGTACATGCTGCCCTGAGTTATAATGAATGGACATTTTGCCTGAGCTTGTGTTGTGCCTTTTTCAATTTGCCTGACTTGGCTACCCATGGATTGCCCTTTGTACTTAGTTGAAAATAAAGTTGGAATAGACAACTACTGAAATTACACATGCCGAACTGGTTGGAGTGTCTAGCTAGTTGTGTTTAGGAAAGAAAAAACTAGCATCTTACTCAGGCTGACAAGTTGTTGGACCGCTGAGCATCTATACGGGTTTAAGATTTCGACCGGTCGTATGAGCATTGGTGTCCAGGAGTCCTGGCTCCCGGGCCCTGGGCCGGGTCCAGGAGTCCTGGCCGCGTAGCATGGACACCTGGTCCCGCGCGGTCCCCACTGTCCGGGTTACCCTTGATACCGCTGCAAGTCGCCGCGGCGGACTAGACCCTCAATCGTTATTTTCAAGGCAAGCAATCGTTTGTGTGGTGTGTGGCTTCATTGTGGTAGGAGCAGTATTTACCGGTCTATGCCCTGGTCAGATTCCCCTTTGGGTGCTTTCTTTTTTGTGGAGGGGGGATGTTGTTCCAGTTCTCATACAGGATATCCTCGTAGGAGGAGGTCAAAGTAGAGAATACCTCTTGTCGTCCTGCTGGCATGATCGCTAGGAGGCGGGTTTGCTGCTGGTAGGATGGGAGGTTCCCTGCTCGTTGGGGAATGTTGACATAGTCTCTCCGGCGCTGCTGGTTCTCCCAACCTCTTGGTCTTTTGTCGGTCGAGGCTCCTCGGTCCCGGCCCTGCTGCCAGTTTCTGGCTTCCTGTCGGGCGGGTTCGGGCTCTTCCTGCCTTCTCTTGTGTTGACGGTTCCAGTAAGTTTCGTGGTCTGCTTGGGCGTGTCTGATAGCCATCGCCATCAGTTCGTCATAACCCTGCGGGATCTCCACCCGCACAGCGTTCGAGAACTTTCAGGGCCAGAGACCTTGCATGAAAGTTGATTCAGCGATCCCTTTGTCCAGGTCCCTGACCCCGGCGGTGACCGTTTGCCATCGGTTAACAAAAGCTCTCAGCCCTTCGCCGTCGGCCTGCCTGCAGTTAAAGAGGACCGTCGAGGTCCGGGCCCCTTCGACCCTTAATATGAACCGGCCCACGAATGTATCGGCCAGTTGCTCGAATGCCTCTATAGAGTTCGCCGGTAGTTCGTAAAACCAGCTGAGCGCCTCTCCGGACAGGGTCTCCTGGAATATGTTGCAGCAAACGGTGTCGGAGTAGCACTTAGCACACGTTTGAGACCGGAAGCTGTCCAGGTGTTGGTATGGGCAGTCGGCCCCGGAGTATGTCAACTTTAGCGACTTTTGGGTGCCGGATCTTCCGGAGTCCAGAACTCGGAGTGAGAAGGGTCCGGCCCGCTCGTTGAATCATGTGCTCTCTGGCGGTCTCACAACCTTTCTCCTGTTGGACTCCATCTGGGCCTTCATATCTGACACCGAGTCGGATAGTATCTGCAGTGCCCGTGCGGTCGATCTGATGGTATCTTCCTCGAACGAGCCGCTGTCCCTCTGAGGGGCTGGGACGATCTTTGGTGGCACCGTGTCTGCCGGGAGCACGTCTTCCGCCACGCCGGTGTCCCTCTCCCCTCCCGATGACTGTCCCACTTCCTGGCGGGGAGGCTCTTTTGTGTGTGGCGCGGATGATTTTACCAGTGCGGCGTTGCGCTGCTGGCCTCTTTCCAAGGCAGCCACCAGTGCGGCATTAACCGCTTCCATATCTTGATACCTGGCGGTGGCTTCTGCCCTGTCCTGGTCGCTTTTTTCCCGCAAGCGGGTGACTTCCTCTCGCATCTCCTCTATCTCTCCCGCCATATCGTACTGGCCGAGACTGGAGACATCGTCCGGACTGTCGCTGCTGGGCAGCCGATCTTCCCCTCTGCTTGGGACCGAGGGGGACGTCGGCGCGGGTTCCAGGCCCAAGACTTGGCGATTGTTCGCCAGGCCCTTCCCGCGTAGATCTCCGTCGCGTTCACCGGACGTACCGCCCGGATCACAGTTAGTAGCAGCATTCTGACTGCAGCTACCAACAGGCTGCCCCTGCCCCGCCCCCGGGATTTGGACTAGCACCGGCTCCAGAACCCACCGGTCCTCTGGATTTCCTTCCCTCTTTTCTCCTGTACTTCCAGACATATGTATTTTTTGTGACCCGTAGGCTGATCGATTCCTTTCCCGCTAGTACGACAACACAAACATTTTGAACTCTTCCCACAGATGACGCCAATTGTTTCGGTATGAATCCGTAGACTCACAGATACCGGTGGATCTTGGTGTGATTTCTGCCTGTAAACCCTGCTAACTAAGGGAATACTGGGCGGGGTCGGTTTATTCCGCTCTGATTCCTAAGTCAGTATAGTTGGAATAAACTGGTAACTTAAGCGGGAATGAATAGTTGAAGTATTGATTATCTATTAATGAGGGTAGTTGGGACTCATATATAGGTTGTCGGACATGAGGGCTGGTATCACCCTTCGATGTGGGACTGGCCCCCCTTCTCCTGATATTGCTGGACTGTTTCGGCCCCTGTTTGGGGAGCTGCTATCCCCGGTTCCCGGGCCCCGGCCACAAGTAAGACATGCCCGGGCGCGAGACCAGGTGTCCATGCTACGCTCCCGGGCCCTGGGCCGGGTCCATGAGTCCTGGCTGAGGGTCTGGGGGCCTGGGTAGCCTCTCTATGGCTACTGTCAACAAGCAGCTTACCTCAGGGTTGACAGTAGTAGCAATCTTTAAGGTCGGCAACGACATCTAACTTCACCGTCGACAGTAGTAGCTAGTTTCTCTATCAACAGTAACATCTAGTTTCTCTATAGACAGTAGCAATTAGCTTCTCTATCCACAGTAGCAGCCTTTAAGTCGGCAGTAGCAGCTTTTTAAATTCTGCAGTAACAGTCTTTAAGTCGGCAGTAGTAGTTTTTAAATTCTGCAGTAGCAGCAATTAAGACTGAAGTCAAGTGTGAATATTAAGAAGGGCAAAAAAGTAAAATTTCAATGACAAGTGGCAGCTTGACAACTCATTGTCCTAATTTGTAAAATTTAGTCCCAATTTGTATAAAAAATATGGTAAGTGACCTATTTGTTAATTAAATTATTGTCAGATACTTTTGTATAGTTTGTTATCCCTTTAAATAACTCATATCCCGTCCCGGCTCGATCCCGTTTTAAAGTAATGGGACAGGATCAGGATTAGCCCAACAAGGCCCGTTAGGTCCCGGCCCGTCCCGTAATAAATATGAAATTAAATTAATGTTAATATACTTAAATGTGGCTTCATATGTACCGTTGGATTCATCAATAACATAAACTAATACATAACACTGATAACATAACCTAGCCGCACTAAGACATAATCACAATTCTCTCTTTCTTTTCTCTGCGAGAAAGAGAGAGAGAGAGAGAGAGAGAGAGAGAGAGAGCACTGCCTCCAGCAAAAACACATGTCCAGTATTCTCTAAATCGAAGGGGAAGGCCAATGATGTGGTGCAAGTTGATTAGATCACTTGTGTTTTCATATCCAAGTGTTTTAACTTTTAAGACATTAAGTGCTTATTTTATGCTTGAACTTATATAATTCAGTTTGCGACTTAATATGGTTATGTTGTTATCATTCAGTTTGAATTCCAATTATGTTATTCAGACATGTATTATGTGAATTTGTTATGTAGTTGTTGATACGTTGTGAACATCTAATTGTGAACTCTATTGATCAAAATGACGTTGGATTTGGTATGGTTGGATTTGCTAAATGCAGCTAGTTTTTGAACTTAGAATGATTATAGTTCAGTTTTTATTATAGAATGATGATTATTGCATTTTGTTTTTGTGTTATCCCGTTTTGGGCCCATTTTGGTCCCGATCCCGGCTTGCTCCCGAACGGGATTCGTGCCTGCTAGGATCACTTCTAAAAAAGCCTAATCCCGACCTGTTCCGTCCCTATTTTAAATTACTGAAAATGACCATTTGCACAAAAATGGGAGAAAAATTACTCATTCCAATGTTTATAGCCCAAATCAATGAATCTTGGAAAAATGTCTTAACTACCCTAACTTATGTAATTCAGTCCTATTAAAACAAATTTACCCTAACCAATTCGATATTAATCTCTCTCTCTCTCCACTACTACAAAAAACTCAATACACAACGGTGTATCCCCGTTGTGTAAGTTCGAAAAAACCGTTGTATATCTCGAGCTTGTGTGATGAAACGTCCAACAACTCACTTTTAATTTCTATTGTACAACTTATATGCCATGCCGTGGCTGGCTTGGCATTCGCTGCACTGACATGTCTAGTTCATACAACAGAATATACATATTTTTATGTTGTGTAAGTTTTAAACATACAACAGAATATTGCAATTTTATTCTGTTGTCTCATTCGCACAACAGATTTCATCTCCCACTTATTTAGTTGTCTGATTCAGACAACTGGTTTCGTTTCATATTTATTGAGTTGTATGATTCACACAACTGATTTGATCATCTAGCTAGCTTGTTGTAATGTTGTATCACACAATAGACTTAAGTTTTTGGTCATATGAAAATTTGTTGTCTGAACTTCAAACATA
This sequence comes from Potentilla sterilis, assembly GCA_963682095.1. NCBI lineage: Eukaryota > Viridiplantae > Streptophyta > Magnoliopsida > Rosales > Rosaceae > Potentilla > Potentilla sterilis. The sequence goes on along the minus strand of OY821760.1, from coordinate 38,310,333 downwards.
CAACATATTTAACACAAAAGCATGTACACTGTTGTACAAAACCTGCACCATTACCGCAAAAAAAATTAATCGAAACCATTGCATATAAATTAAGCTTCAATACATTTCATTCAAGTGATCATTGTACCACATACATGTAAATAACCTAAGCTGCTACATTCCTAGCTATAATTAAAAGCTGCACACTCTCTACCACATAGTAGGTCTCAATAAGAACATTCAAGCCGGACAGAGTTGATTCTAACTGAGAGTAGGCATCAGTGAATGCTTGCAACTTGTGAGAATCAAGATCCATAACAAGTGTGGGCTCATCAAACTGGATCCATGAAGCTCCAGCTGCCTTGAGCTCAGATATAACTTCCCTAAAGAGTCATTAGAGTTAGACCAACCCATACACGATAAGTTGCATTGCAAAAACGCAAAGCCAATGAACCTAAGATACAAGGACAATGGGAAGTATTACTTGTAAACAGGAATGATCTTTCCTAGAAGAGAGAGAAGCGAAAATGTCTTTTCAACACCCTTTGCTGGTTTGGACAGCAACAAGTAGGACACTGGCCCAACAAGGACTGGAACTGTATCTACTCCAAGCTGCAGAAGATTGAAAAATTACAAACAGTTCTGAAAAAAAAAATTGTATAATTGAAATGTGACATTAATCAGTAAAATTGCCTTTCACATATCCACCACACAGCTTATATAGTGAAACAAAACCCAATATTGCTCATCACACATGCTGATATAAATGTCAATTGACCACATGCTGAACAATGAATGAAGTAATATAAAAACATCATAAGCACGCACCGCTTTAGCCTCCTTGTATTCCTCAACAGCCTTGTGAGAAGAATATGAGAACTTGACATCAGGACCCAACTCAGGGACAATGAAATGGCTGTATCGATGCATTAGGCAAAGTCAGCATTGAACATGAGTCATCAATCTAATAGTACACAGAGCAAATCAACTCTATCAACTAGTCCTTTGAGTCAAGCCTTACCAGTTCAATTCGCTCTACCTCCCCATAGTACTTACTGTGCTTACACAGAGCATAACATGATAGGGAATCCCATACGCATCCAATAGCAAATTTTCTGGCTGCAGCATATGACATAAAAATGAGTGTGATCATTAATTATCAATTTCCTCTAGTCATTTGTAATATCAATTTCTGCAAATGTCAAATACCTTCAGGTCCCTGTGATAGACACCTCTGCTATGGCAGTAATCGACTGCATTAATAAGCTGTTGGAAATATCTACGTGCTTCATCTTCTCGCATTCGACCATTGTTTACCTTCAAAGCAAGTCTTTGTGAGAAGATATGCAAGCTCTACCAAATAACAGGAAAAAGACGTCCAAGTAGAAAAAATGAGCAGGCACAGTAACATCATACAATTAAAAAATGAGCAGGCACAGTAACATCATACAATTAAAAAAAGACGTCCAAGTAGACAATTTTGCGGCAAAGAAGCTTACTAACTATCTCTAGTTATTGCCAGCAACTCTAGGGACCATGCTGAGGGGAAAATAATTGCTAACACAAAATGTCAAACACTTACCTTAACACAAAACCAGTCACACATCACATTACATAGCTTAAAGATAGTTTCTAATGCTACATTAACGACATAGGACCAGCATATAATCAAGTAAATTGTAAAACACAACCAAGTTTATAACCTCTTAACACCACAGCAACACTCCAGCAATCCTAAATCCGACCATAATCATCTAAACCATCAAAAAACCATCCATAGGTGTTCAGATCAAACTGCCTCAGCAGCTCCTCTTCCCCATCATAATCATCTAAACCATCAAAAATCCATTCATTAATTTAATCGAACGGCCACAAATCAAATCCGAAATTCTAAATGAAACTCAATTTCACAAATTAAATCGAAAACTCAAACCCTAACCTTTGAGATCGGGAGCGCCGTGGGAGATGAGAGCGGAGGGTTGGTTGAACAAGGCCATGGTGTGGGGGTTGAGCCCGGCTTGAGGAGAAAGAGGCGCATGCCATGAGGCCGTGGACTAATCTCACTCCGTTTTCTTGTGAGGCGACGACGACGACAGGGCGAGTTGACTCGGTGTGTATGGGGAGAGAGACAGGTTGGAGGGAGGAGGAGGAAGAGTAGAAATCTGAAGAGGTTTTGAGGTTGTTAGTGGGCTGAGCCGAAACGGCGCCGTCGAGCAGAGGCGGCGGCCGGGTGGCGAGCTGGGCCAGCGGCGGAGGTCGGATGCGCTGGAGCCTTGAACTCTGGGTTTTGGGCGGGTGAATCGGCGGGGGAGTCGCGAATTATATGTATGGTTGTGAAGGGTATGGGTTTTCGAATTAAGGTCGAGGAGGGTTTGGAGTGGGGAGAGGGAAGAGGTCTGTTTCAGATCAAGTGGTTCGCGTGAATTGATTTTGGCTTCTTGGTTGCTTCAGATAAAGTAGAGTGATAGTTAATGGTAGTCTTATATAGACTATATATGATGGTGAGAAACAAATGATTCCATAACTTCCAACTAAGGGTAATCAAATGGTAGCTGTGCAATTGTTGTCAAGGATTAGGGTAAATTGAAGCAATATAATAAGGGTGGAAAACTTTGAAATTGTTGGGTGGGTAAGTGGAGGATGGTATCATAATCAGAGATGTATGGTAGAGACTTCGAGTGAACGGAGTAGTGTAAAGAATGAAGGTCCATAGATATTGATGAGCCTGTTGACATTAATCATATTGGGTCTAATTAGTTCCCGGATAATGGTATTACCGTATTACAATGAACACGATGGACCATTAATCAAACCCTTCATTATTTCGGTCATATCTTATTTGACGACATATTTGCATTTGAATAGTGTACGTATAGTAACTGTTTGAAACTATACATTCACTTAAACACTTAGTAAACAAGTTAAGGAACATTAGTGTATATGTTCCGATTTTGAATCTAAAAGTTTAGAAAATCTATTCCAACCGTCAGATATCACCGTTAAGATTAAATACATGTATGAAAAAAAATCTAACTACATCTGACAACGTTAAAGGCTCGATCGGGACGGTCAACCGGGTGAGTCAACCCTTTAAACGCTTAGAAATGTTAATTGGCCTGTCTAAATGACCTTTCTTTGCCTGACCTTCAACAGATAATAGTTTCAAATCGATGAGACGCAACTAATCGTATAAAAAATTTTCCTCAAAATATTTACCGAACGTCAGGCTACCCATAGGAAAACGGAAGTAAAAAACAGTTAACCGCAACATTCGGCACACAGATTTTGTCGGAATCTTGTCATTTTTCAACCGTAGACGTATTTCATTATTTCGGTCATATCTTATTTGACGACATATTTGCATTTGAAGAGTGTACGTATAGTAACTGTTTAAAACTATACATTCACTTAAACACTTAGTAAACAAGTTAAGGAACATTAGTGCATATGTTCCGATTTTGAATCTAAAATTTTGGAAAATCTATTCCAACCGTCAGATATCACCGTTAAGATTAAATACATGTATGAAAAAAAATCCAACTACATCTGACAACGTTAAAGGCTCGATCGGGACGGTCAACCGGGTGAGTCAACCCTTTAAACGCTTAGAAATGGTAATTGGCCTGTCTAAATGACGTTTTTTTGCCTGACCTTCAACAGATAATAGTTTCAAATCGATGAGACGCAACTAATCGTATAAAAAATTTTCCTCAAAATATTTACCGAACGTCAGGCTACCCATAGGAAAACGGAAGTAAAAAACAGTTAACCGCAACATTCGACACACAGATTTTGTCGGAATCTTGTCATTTTTCAACCGTAGACGTATTTCATTATTTCGGTCATATCTTATTTGACGACATATTTGCATTTGAAGAGTGTACGTATAGTAACTGTTTGAAACTATACATTCACTTAAACACTTAGTAAACAAGTTAAGGAACATTAGTGCATATGTTCCGATTTTGAATCTAAAATTTTGGAAAATCTATTCCAACCGTCAGATATCACCGTTAAGATTAAATACATGTATGAAAAAAAATCCAACTACATCTGACAACGTTAAAGGCTTGATCGGGACGGTCAACCGGGTGAGTCAACCCTTTAAACGCTTAGAAATGGTAATTGGCCTGTCTAAATGACGTTTTTTGGCCTGACCTTCAACAGATAATAGTTTCAAATCGATGAGACGCAACTAATCGTATAAAAAATTTTCCTCAAAATATTTACCGAACGTCAGGCTACCCATAGGAAAACGGAAGTAAAAAACAGTTAACCGCAACATTCGGCACACAGATTTTGTCGGAATCTTGTCATTTTTCAACCGTAGACGTATTTCATTATTTCGGTCATATCTTATTTGACGACATATTTGCATTTGAAGAGTGTACGTATAGTAACTGTTTGAAACTATACATTCACTTAAACACTTAGTAAACAAGTTAAGGAACATTAGTGCATATGTTCCGATTTTGAATCTAAAATTTTGGAAAATCTATTCCAACCGTCAGATATCACCGTTAAGATTAAATACACGTATGAAAAAAAATCCAACTACATCTGACAACGTTAAAGGCTCGATCGGGACGGTCAACCGGGTGAGTCAACCCTTTAAACGCTTAGAAATGGTAATTGGCATGTCTAAATGACGTTTTTTGGCCTGACCTTCAACAGATAATAGTTTCAAATCGATGAGACGCAACTAATCGTATAAAAAATTTTCCTCAAAATATTTACCGAACGTCAGGCTACCCATAGGAAAACGGAAGTAAAAAACAGTTAACCGCAACATTCGGCACACAGATTTTGTCGGAATCTTGTCATTTTTCAACCGTAGACGTATTTCATAATTTCGGTCATATCTTATTTGACGACATATTTGCATTTGAAGGATGAAGCAATGGTTTTGAAAAGATTTTGCATTTTGCACTAGGTTCATCTAGTATAAACTGCAATATTCTCATACAACAGAAAAGAACTACTGTTGTATGTTTGTTTGTGTAAAGTTAAAATAAATGGAGGGAAATTTCCCGCTTCACATTTGAGGGAATGAATTTAAGCCATTGGAGCCAAAATGAATGTGGCACAAGGACAAGCAAAACAAGTCGTACAACAGAACTGTAAAATTATGTTGTACAAGTATTTTTCATTTTACACTAGTGACACCTAGTGCAAGCTGTGACTTATCATACAACACGAAACAAGAACTTTGTTGTCTGTCCATCTAGACCTTGCACAAATTTAAGTTTCAGTGTCGGAGGGAGTTATGCCGCCAAAATTTTCATCTTAAATACAAGCCATTGGAGCTAAAATGAATGTGGGGGAATGACAAGCAAACCAACTCATACAACAAAACTACGAAATTCTGTTGTACAAGTATTTGTCACTTTGCACTTGGTGAGACCTAATGCAGGATGTGACATTATCACACAACACAAAACAATAACTCTGTTGTCTGTCCATCTAGACCTTGCCCAAATTTGAGTTTCAATGTCGGAGGGAGTTCTGCCGCCAAGATTTTCATTAATCATACAACAGAAAATGTGTGTCAGAGTTGTGTGACAAAATCTGGAAAAATATTTTTCAGAATATGGAAAATGTGTACCATCATACAACATAAATTATTCACTTTAGGTTGTGTGAAACAGTTCAGTGATTCACACAACATGTAACTTTCAAAGTGTTGTCTGATTTGTGTTGTGTATTGAGTTTTTTGTAGTAGTGCTCTCTCTCTCTCTCAACCCTAAACCGGGTTATGACTAATGTGGTGATTGGTAAAATAAAATTAATTCTTTGCATTTGAATAAGGATAGAAACTGAATTTGGGAGTTAAGAATGAATATAGCAAAAGAAAGTCTGGTACTGTGAGATATTAAACTGAAAATAACTTTTTGATTTATAACAAAACAGTACTACTTGTTTCTCAAAAATTCCACCACATTTGTACCAAGTTCTCCAGGTTCATGCCTCCTCTAACATGTACACTAAATACACCCAGCAACATAAATGAAGTACATCTCCTGGAATGGTGGACAGACTACAGCAACATAAAGCTAGCAACCAACGTCAAGCTCGAACTAGCTTAAACTTCTTAAATAAAACCAAACAAGACTTCACACAGTAGCTCAAGACAGTTAAGAAATACTAAAATTGCTGCCTCCAGTAGGCCTCTTGCTTGAAATCACAACAAGAATATAGAGAATGAGCTTTACACGCTCAGTAGGTACGATAAGCAATCAACATAACAATGATTCTAAAATTAGTATATATTAAAATGAAATGAGTGACTGACAAGTAAAATTCAGAGGAGATAAAATCTTTAAAGTTACTGCGGGAGTGGATTGAAAGTGTCGCAAACCCAAAGTATACCAGATATTAAAGTGAGGCTCTCAAGTACTGAAGATAATGAACAAGGTAAGAACCATAACAAATAGCAAGGTGAAATATGAGAAGTAAAATCTCAAGGTATAATCGAAATGAACTACTTCCAGAGCCTCATAATCAATTGAGAAATTTTCAGAAAACAGAACAATAGTTCTGTAATCGTGCCGGTTAGAGCCCACAGCTCAGCTAAGCCACTGAGCAATCTCTGCGAACGGATTTCCTTATCAGGTTTTGGGTCTATTCACCCTAGGAAGACACAATCCCTCCTTAAAATTTCCTGGGCCTAACCAAATAAAATCATTAAAAATAATAACAAAGCTTTTCCAGGAGTTATATACCCCTTTAAAGCAATCAGATCAAAGCTTGAAACCCCCATTCAAGCTTATGTAAGATCCTACTCGAAGATAAATAGGCTTTTACTCAAGACGTACTCCTTTCTTCAAGAACCAGAATTCTGAACAAGACAAGGCATAAGATTGAAAGGAAAAGAACATAGCAGTAGAGATTAACCAACAACTCGACAAGGAACCAATACATACAAGTAAGACTTGACTGAGAACGAAATTTGATGATATCGGAACTGATAATCAAAGTTATTATTTGTACCTGAAGTGAAATATGAAGGGAAAATGACTCATGGTCATTAGAAAAAAAAACTGAAAACACAAAATAACAATTAAAGTAAACTGAGGGAAAAAAGAAAAAGTTTTCTTTCAGTCAAGAAGAAGATGGAAAAGTCCTTTCTCATGATTTAAGGGAAAGAAAGTGGTTACTGTTTGAGATTTGAAAATCGACCTTGAGCAATTTGTGAAACTACTAATCCAGGTTTCGTAAGCAATGCTTTAAGAGAAACTTGTATAAAATTCAAAGGCTGAATTCAGAAATCATAATCACTTACAGAAGACCAAAACAGCTCAAATAAGCAATTCTTGAAGTTTTGTTTCAAACTTTCATATAAAGTTCACGATTGAGAAACTCACATTTAACTTGGTAAGGGACAACCCAAAATCAACAGCTCAGATAATGAAAACTAAATCAATTAGAGATAAGGAATTTGTTAAGAACAGAACCTTCCACAACGAACAAGCAAGCTCAACTAAACATGAAATCACAGATTAGGAATCAATAGGATTTAATCATAACGAAAATTGATACAGAAGAAAGGGGAAGCTCACAATCAATCAATCCAATACATATTAATCTAGAATCAAAGCTATATAGAAAGTTTATTTTCCCTACCTCCAAAACCAAATTCTCCAAGCGAAATCAAAAGACTCAAACACTCAATCTACTCAAGTAAACCCAATCAACCCGAGCAATCCAGCCACCTAAATAAGATTCAAAAATGATTCATGCCCAAACTTTTGGTATAGCAGAGACGAAAATAATAGAGTTCGAGGAGATTTAACTCTTACTGAAATTTGCTGCAATGGACCGAAGAAATTGGGCAGCAAAACTAATGGCAGTCTCCTCAGATCGTTGCAAAAGTGTAGGCTTTGGGCATGTAGGAGTCGGGTCTGCGGAAGAAGAAAGAGAAGAGAGAAAAAGAAAGAAGAAGACAAAAGCTTGAGAAGGAAAGGGGCTGCACCCAAACAGTATAGTGGAGGAAAGAAAAGAACTAAACGAGAGTACTATGGTAGGATGCTTCTACACAATCAGTAGATAATCACGTACAAGTTGATCTCACATCCTAAAGACTCGAAAATAGAAAAAAAAGAAGAAAAAAAGAAGAAAAGAATGATGACATGAAAAAAAAAAAAGTAAATGAAATTAATTTATAATCAAAACCATGCTCGTCACACACACTCTCTCTCTCTCTCTCTCTCCCTCTCTCTCCCCACGCTGACCTACGCCGACGACACCTTGGCGGCAAGACCCGGATCGTCGACCGCAACTTCGACCTCTCCAAGGTCGTCGACCTCTCCCCCGCCAATGGCTCCTTCGTCGTTAAGTACCAGCTCCCCGTCATCTCCAGATCGGCCTCCTCCTCCGCCGCCGCGCCGGTCCTCCGCCTCGACTCCAACTCCGACGTCCGCTGCACGGTCGACACCTTCGAGAAGCTCGAGGGCTGCGGTGAGTGCGGGTCAGAGGCCCAGACCTGAGTGGAGGATAAGAAACATGAACGGCTGAGGCAGTAGTTGTTGGCGAAGTAAACAGATTTGGGTTTGGGCCGTGGGCCTGATGAGTTGGGTAATAACAGTGGTATAAGGGTAATAATCTATTATTAGAGTTACTGAATGTCAGTATTTAGAATTACTGATGGTCAGTAATTTATTATTAGTGGTTACTGGAGGTCAGTAATCAAGTTACTGGGGGTCAGTAACTTGATTACTGGGGGTCAGTAACATGCTTACTGGAATCTGTAAGTTGATTATTGTGGGTCAGTAACTTGATTACTTGATTACTGGGGGTCAGTAACCTGATTATTGGGGGTCAGTAACCTGATTACTGAGGGTCAGTAACATGCTTACTGGAATCTGTAAGTGCTTATTGGGGGTCAGTAACCTGATTACTGAGAGTCAGTAACATGCTTAAAGTCAGAATCAGTAATTTAATATTGAAAAAAAAAATATTTGGGCGAAAAAAATTTGGTGACCGGAATCCTGCGACCAGAGTCCGGTGACTGGAATCCGGCGACCGATTATCGGACGCCGGCAGAGTTTGGTGACCTTCCGGCAAAGTTTTCTCTATCTTCCACTTTCCCAGCACATTATAATTCAAAAATCTGTTAGATAGGGCAGAAGGGCAAAACAGAAAGAAAAAAATTAAAAATGTACTAGGGTTGAAAAGATTTGTTGAAATGGGAATATGAGTGGTTACTTTATGTTTAATAGAGGAAAAAATTAAGGTGGTCATTTGAATGAGTAATGAAGGGGCCAAATTTGAACTAAATAGACATTTTTTCTTTAAATTACGGGTTTAGGACCGGGATTAACCGATATCCGGCCCGTCCCGGCCCATGCCCAACCCTACTCTAAATATGTAAAATAATTACAAGAAAAAAAAGAAGAAGAAAGATAAAAGATGAAGAAGTCAATGGCTATGTTACATTAACTTCTCATAACTACACAACGTAGACAAATTTAGACAAATTTAGTAAAATTTGCATGATCTGACGTCGTCAACTTCTCATAACTAGATCTTTTTCATGTAATCAACTTGAACTTCTCCTAGCTAATTAAATTTTAAGGGCCCAATTACGCTCAAAATTTTATGCGCTCTTTAACATCAAGACATCGATTTTTTTTTTTTTATATATAATTTTTATTAACATCAGTTAGGTACCAATGTCTATCAACATAATTCTAGTAGAGTATCAATTAGGCAAATCGATGCATGTCACGTTGATTGCCGATCAGTGATTGCATCACTTGACTTCAATGAGGGACTTATCTTGTCTCCATTCACATTCGCTTCTCTTGATTAGGTTTTAGGTAAGGCGTCTTGCTAAGCAGCCTATGCTCAATTAACACTATATGGAAGCGTTGGATTTCCTCTGTATTTTTTTATTAGAAAATGTCCATTTAGTATTAATTTGGCCCCCCTCATTACTCATTCCAATGATCATCTTATTTTCTTCCCCTATTCAACATAAGGTAACAACTCCTATTATCAATTTGAACAAATCTTTTCAACCCTAGTACAGTTTTAATAGTTTTAATTTTTTTTTTGTCCTTTTGTCTTATCCAACAGATTTTTGAATTATAACGTGCTGAGAAAGTGGAAGATAGAGAAACTTTGCCGAAATATCACCCAACTCTGCCGGCGTCCCATGGCCGGTCGCCGGATTCCGGTCACCAAATTTTTTTTTCCGAAATTTTTATTTAATTTTTTTTTCGCCAGATTTTTTTTTTTTTTCAATATTACTTTAGTCGCCGGATTCCAGTCACTGGACTCAAGTTACTGACCCCCTAGTAAGCAATTTACAGATTTCAGATTTCCAGTAATTAAGTTACTGACCTCGAGTAATCAGTTTACTGACCCCGAGTAATCAGTTTACTGACCCCCAGTAAGCAATTTGCAGATTCCAGATTTCCAGTAATCAAGTTACTGACCCCCAATAATCAAGTTACTGACCCCCAGTAATCAAATTACAGATTTCAAATTTCCAATAATCAAGTTACTGACCCCTAGTAATCAAATTACTTATCCCCAGTAGTTAGGTTATTGACCCCCAGTAATCAGTTTACTGAGCCCCAGTAAAATGATTAGTGACCCCCAGTATGCAACTTTGCTGACTTCTTGTAAACAATTATTGATTTTTTTTTTTTTCAAATAAAACTAAGTAGCATCATATAACACATATCACAATTTCAAAAGGGATTCCAAATCCAAATAAATGAGGTCTTACATACTGTTTCTGCCTAAACCCGGGGGCCTGGTAGATATAGATGAATCCAACTTGATCTCCTGCAAACCTGCTTACTAAGGGGAATACCGGGCGGGCCGGTCTTCTCCTCTCTGATGCCTAAGTCAGTATAGTTGGAATATATAACTTGAGCACGTATGTAAGCAGTGAGAGAGACCAGTTACCTATTAATGAGGGTAGTTGGGGCCCTTATATAGGTAGCTGGGGGTGAGGGCTGGCCTCACCCTTCGATGTGGGACTGGTTCCCTTCAAAGGGCAGTTCTGGTGACCTCTTTGGCAGGCAGGCGCCCCCGGTCCCAGGGTCCCTGGCAGCCGGATAGACTGCTGGACCCCGAGGCCGGGTGCTGGTGGTTTGGTCCTGGGCCTCGGGCCGGGCCCTGGTGCACTTGATGCGGGACTGTGGGCCTGGTGTAGCCCCTCTGCGGCTACTGTCAACAAGTCCCCCAAGTTCCCGGTCAAGTGCAATCTTGAATGAGGACTTAAGTCTGTCTTGCTCTTGTCCCGCAGACCCGCAGGGTTACCGACCCAACGGTGCCCAGTCCCCCAAGTCCGGATTGAAGATTGGGCGTGACCGGGCGTTGGGCTGTGCTTGGTATGAGGCGGAGTTGACAGGACCTCGACCGGGCGTTCTGCCATATCGAGACGAGTCCCGGATGAACTTGCAGTCTGGACCTCGACCGGGTGTCCTGCCATATTGGTGCGAGGCGGAGTTCACGGGACCTCGACCGGGCGTTCTGCCATATCGAGACGAGTCCCGGATGAACTTGCAGGCTGGACCTCGACCGGGCGTCCTGCCATATCGGTGCGATGCAGAATTCACGGGACCTCGACCGGGCGTTCTGCCATATCAAGACGAGTCCCGGATGAACTTGCAAGCTGGACCTCGACCAGGCGTCCTGCCATATCGGTGTGAGGCGGAGTTCACGGGACCTTGACCGGGCGTTCTGCCATATCGAGACGAGTCCCGGATGAACTTGCAGGCTGGATCTCGACCGGGCGTCCTGCCATATCGGTGCGAGGCGGAATTCACGGGACCTCGACCGGGCGTCCTGCCATATCGGTGCGAGGCGGAGTTCACGGGACCTCGACCGGGCGTTCTGCCATATCGAGACGAGTCCCCCAGAGTGCGCTAGCCTACGGGATGGCCTGTTGGTGCGTGGACTAAGCCAACAGGTACCCCGGAGAGTGTTACGGCCGTATTGAGGCATCGGTTAACGCTTGTTAGTTCTTCTCAGCTTTTGTTGATTAAGCGTTGAGGTAATGTGCAGGTTTGTTAGCCTGCGGGGAGACTTGTTCGGTGTTAGAGAAACAATCTGCCCGGTGGAGTGGCGTTGAGATAACGAGTCTCGCCATGTATCCCCAAATGTATCACAGTTCAGTGTGATGCAGGGTTTTTATCCTGCTGGACAAGAGTACATGGGTTAGATGTAAGCTCGCCCGGGTTTATAAAGCCCATGCGTTTAGAAGCCTCGAGTTGTTGCTGGCTCGTTCCTGCCCATAGGCGAAGGAAAGTGACAACCGGTAGAATGCTTTGGAGTTGGTTGAATGTCACATGTTCGGTGGAGTGCCATGGTTCCGGGTGGAGCTCGACCGGGCGTTCTGCCATATCGAGACGAGTCCCCCAAGAGAGATGCAGCTGGGTGGACGTCGACCGGGCGTCCTGCCATATCGAGACGAGTCCCCCAGTGACATGCAGCGAAGAAGCCATGCAGCTGATAGGAGCACAATGTGCGACGATATTATATGTTTATGCCATCGTTTATGCTTTGTTTAACCCTTATTTATCTAAGATTGAGTCATAATATAGTTAGTGTCAATTTTGGTAGAGTTTTGGTGAACTTGTTTAATTGTCCGAAAAATGACTAAGTTTGAGAAATCTGGAAAATAGTGCAAAATATGTCTTTTTCGCGATTTTGTGATGAGTACAAATATGATCTATCCTTGTCCGAATTCTATAAAATTTGGTGTGCTTAATATTCAGATACTGAGGAATGTCGTGTTAAAATTTCAGATCAATCGGAGTTCGGGAAGCCACCCAAAAGATGGCTGCTAAACGGCAGTCCGAGCATTCCAATCCAGGGACTTCCAGGATTTTCCTGGGACTGTGTCCCAACTTCGAAAAATCATTCCCGTCGACTCACAAGGAATTTGATCAAACTGTTTTATGGGGAGATGGCCATATGTGTCTAGTTTATCTGAGACTTGGAATCGCATCAATCGGAGTTCCGAGCGTGGAGATATGCCGGAATTACTGCAGCAAGGTCAAATCTGCCGATTCCAGGAACCTACTGCCCCCTTTTTGTGTTTTCTGTTTTTGATGGACCAAATGGTGCACAAACGCATATGTGAAGATGGTTCAAGCTTAAAGAAGGGAAGAGGAAGAAACTAGGCCATGGCATTGAAGAAAAATACAAGAAAGAAGTTCTCCTAGTCAAACTAGGAGAAGCTGCCGATTGGGGCAGATTCATGCCAAAGTTGTGCTGCCGGCATTTGGGATATTTTCGATGGACCAAGACATGTCAAATGAAGTCCAAGATCATACAAGAAGTCCATGAAGATGTGAAGCCCAAGCCTTGAAGAAAAATCAGAAAAAGAAAACCTAATTAAACTATGAAAGGAAGGTTTCAAAACCTTATTCTAATAGGTTTTATGAATCCCTTTTGCATCTAGGGTTGTGGCCGGCAGCCTCTCTCCCTATCCTCTATATATACCCCCACTTTTCATTCTGAAAAGGGGTCACATTCTTAAGCAAAAACCCTAGCCAAAGCTCTACCAATTTTCAGCCAAAGATCCTACATAAAAACACAAACCAAAAACCACCACCACCATAAAATCATGCCGATTCTCTAAACCTTCATCCAGCCACCACCGAACCACTTCCCATTGGATCCACACGACTTGAAGCCATCAAAGGTGTCTGCAAAAGAGTGATCTACTCCCTACTCTTGGTTTGTAATAGTTTTTATGTAGTTATGTGTAGTTTTGTCTATGAAACTCATGTGTATGTTTGGTTATTGTGTTTTCATGTCTATGTGAAAAACGATTGTGAATTTGGTTTTATAATGATGCATGTTAATTTAATTCTTATGGTATTAATAAAGAATTTCAAAGATAAGTTTCGAATTGCATGCTAACTTGTAATGAAAATATGAAGTAAAGAGATAAGATTAGATAGGCAAGCGTGTTCACTCTGATTCTAGTAATTCGTTCTTGGTTTAGTCTTTAAATCCGTGTGCCGCAAAGAGTGGTACTTAGCATATTCGCGATGTGTTTTGAGTATTGGTCTTGTATCCGTCAACATAAATAGGACTAGAGTGGTTTAAACGACTATGCATGTTAACAAGAAGTGGTGATGCCTTGCTTGATTGATATGTTTTCAATTAAAAGACTCTTGTGCTTAATTACTCTTTGTGTTTGTCTTCGACGTTGAGTGTTTTCAAACATGATTAGTATAATTTTAGGATTCGACGTTGAGTGTTTTCTAAAATACCTGAGAAGCCTAGGATGATTAGATGACCGTTGAGGCTCTAATTAGAATTGGAACTAAGTCGGATCTAGGATATTGTGTGCTCTTGCCGTGTCTTGTCTTATTAATTTGCTATGTGTTTTGAGTGCTTTTGTGTTAGTAATTTGTGGAAGAATGTCGACCAACCTTGTAAATAGTAGCTTTAGGATTTAATTTCATGTCTTAAATTCATGTCTAGGAATTTAGAGGCAGCTTTGCTGCCGATCCTATCTCAATCCCCCTTGATTTCGTGTGAATATGTATATATGTATATAAGTGTGACAATTGTGTGCATATATGTTTGTGAATATTTGTGTTAACATTCTCATGTTTCAGGTACCCTTAATCCCCGGCTAGAACGATCCCTACTTGCTCATACTACTAACGATATTTTGTAGGGTTATTATTGCATGCGAGCTTCGGCTCCCATCAGCAGCCGGTTGAAAGATCATAACCGCGAACTGCCATGGTGCCGGGCGGATGGCTCATACCCGGAACGATGCTCTCGAAGCGGTTGAAAAATCATAACCGGTGAGAGGTCTTCAGAGCCAGTTGGTTCGAGGTTGGCTTTCTGGGAATGGACGTCTCGTTGTGCGTTCTTATCTCCCCCAACTGTCGCTTGTAAGTGGGACAGGTGGCGGACATGCAATAAAGGGGAGAGCCCATCAGTCCCATCAGTTATGATAGTATGGGGTCCCTTATTGATGCTGGGACACGTGTTGGTAGGGGGCAGTCTGAGATGGAGGGGATCCACGGCTGGGGTTGCCTCACTTTGCTTGTTGCCCTACTTATTATCGATGCCCTCTGTTTTCCTCCTGCCGCATCTTGCTACTCTTTGCCTGTTGTTTGTCTGTGCTTCAGAGGTGAATTCTTTGTTTAGGCTTTATGGTGTCTGAGAGATCTGTGTATTCTGCCGGTGCAAACTGCGGGCCCATGCGGCATGAGCTGCTAGATGGTGATAGGGTGATTTTCTGTGATGAGCCAATCAAAAGCATGAATGATAGAGAGATCAGGGAGTTTCGGGCGAAGTGGGATATCGACAACTCCATTAAGCTTCGAGGCCTACATCCCGGGGAACTGGCCTGTAATCCGGAACCGGGTTGGGTTGCTGTTTTCGACGATCAGTTTCGACACGGACTATCGCTGCCGCTGCCGCCATTTGTCCAGTACATGCTGAGCTCGATAAAGCTTTCCCCGGCCCAACTTTCGAGCAACCAGTGGAGGCAGCTCCTTGGTCTTGGGTGTCTGTTCAGTTTGAGCAATATGGACTGGCCCACGGTTAATGAATTTCGGGCGCTGTATAAGATTTCCTACTGCAGAAAGGCCCAGTGCAGAGGTTGTGTGAATTTTACCGCGCGGGACTTCGGTCCTGCCATCACTCATCTGCCGTCGACGGTTTCAGATGTCTGGAGGAGGTCGGTGGTGCTGGCCGGTGGCAGGTGGCAGCGTACTTGGAGGGGCCATCAGGTGCCCGGGGCTTATCAATCGATCGATCGGGAACAGACGTACTGGTTGGGCGACTTGGAGAAGCAACGGATATGCCGGCTGTTTACTTGCTGGGACCACCTGAGTCGGAGCTCCTATAATTTCATCCGGTGGAATGTGCTGGAGATATGCGGGATGGGGAGGAAACCTGGTAAGGTATCTTGCACTGTTTGTCTTTGCATGGTTGCTTGTATTCTGACTGCTCGGTTGATCGGTTTGTAGCTAACGCCCCCCGGCTCGCCGTTCGGAGCGATGAGATTGTCGAACCGGACGAAGAGCTTGTGGCCCCGAGGTTGATGGAGATGGGGGAGGAGGCCGCGAAAACTGATATTGATCCGATTACCCAAAAGCGCAGGGAGCATGACAGCCCTGTGCCGCTCGTGTTTTCGGACTCTCACTATGGCAGGCGGCCTGGCGGTGAGAATAACTCCCCACTCGTTATCCGGGAAGTGCGCTCGGTGGCCCTGCCAGGTGCAGAACCTGTGGCGCGACTGGTGGCGGTACGGACCTCGCGGGAGAGGGAAACGGTAGAGACGACCGGGTATCGTCGAAGCGGCCACGGCGAAGCTCCGGCGAAGAGGGCGAGGACGTTTGATGCCGGGGCATCAAGCTCGGCTGGATCGATCGAGCGGGCAGTAGCTCCGGCCGTGGAAGCGGGCGGCCGAAGGAGTCAAGGACCGGAGGCCGATCGTAGTTCCGGGCGTGGCTTTGGTAGGTTCGTGGCATCTGCCATTGGGACTTGATTGTGAGGGCCCTGGGACGGAGCAACCGGGCGAGAGTAGGACGAAGCCCGTGGAACTAGCTCTTCGGGTAAGTGTTTCCTGTGCTTCCTTTTCCCTGGAGTGATACGAGCTAATGTTCGTTTGTTTACGTTTGGCAGCTAGCTCATAGCCTTTATGCCGCGGAGCCCAGGGGGGAGTCTGCTGCAGTTTTGGAGAGGCGGGTGGAGGAGCTGAGTGTGCGGGTGGACGTGGCGGAAGCCAAGCTTGCGGAGGAAAGAGAGAAGGTCGGTCAGTTGAGCACCGAGCTTGTGCGGGAGAAAGGAGAAACCGCTCGGTTGTACCATGAACTCTCGCGGGAGAAGGAGGAGGCCGATCGACAGGCTGCTGCCCGGGAAGGGAGGATTGCGGAGCTGGAGGCGAGGATTTCGGAGCTGCAGGCCCAGGTTACAGTAGTCGCCCAGGGGAGGGAGAAGCTCACGGAATCCCAGCTTGCTGAGGTGGCTGATAAGGCTGTCGACGACTTCCGGGAGTCGGTGGAGCTTGAGGAGATGCTGGAGGAGGCCCGGTCAAAGGGTATAAGTGATGCCTATCTGGAGTGGAGGGAGAAAGGATGACTTGATGCTGAGCGGATGGAGGCTGACATAGCCCTGATCGAGATGGCGGAGCAAGAGCAAACTCTAAAAGGTGGCGGGCCAGGGATTGGGGGCTCCGGGGGTGCTAACTAGCTGTTTCTTTTTGGCTTCCCTATATGTGTGCCTTGTAACCAGCTTTATTGATGACGAACAAACTGCGTATTGCAATACTGATGCCAATTATACAATTGTCCCTTTATGAGCGATATTACTTGGGATAGATTCGCAGATGCTGAATATTCCAGGGGCGGGTGGAATAGATGCCATCTGTATCTATAATGTGGAATGTTGCTGGGCCCACAGCTGCTGTGATTTGGTAGGGTCCTTCCCACGTTGGTTCCAAGGCCAACGGTTTTTTCTGGATTTTCTTCATGACCCAGTCCCCCACTTGTAGCTTCCTTTCCCGGACTCTTCTGTCGTAATACCGGGCGACCCGCTGCTTGTAGGCTTGGTTTCGCATATGCGCTTGGTCGCGCCGCTCTTCTGTAAGGTCCAGGTTGAGCCGTACGCCCTCGGCGTTTGTTTCGGCGTCGTAGTTCTCGACCCTGCCGCTGGGTATGCTGGTCTCCACAGGGAGTACCGCTTCGCTCCCAAACGCCATGCAGAACGGGGTTTCTCCTGTTGCCTCTGCTGCTGTTGTCCGGATGGCCCATAGTACCGCGGGGAGTTCCTCGGCCCAACATCCCTTCTTGGCATCCAGCTTCTTCTTGAGAAGGGTTTTGATAATCTTGTTGATCGCTTCTACCTGGCCGTTGGTCTGCGGGTGTGCCACTGAGGCAAACAACATCCGGGTCCCCATGGAAGCTGTGTACTGGATGAGATCGGCATTATTGAACTGTGTTCCATTATCCGTGACAATAGTCTGCGGTACCCCGAACCGGCAGTAGATGTTCTTCCATAGAAATTTTCTCACTCGCTCCTCGGTGATCTTTATCAGAGGTTCTGCCTCGATCCACTTAGTCTGATAGTCTACTGCTACGATGGCGTAACTGTATTGTCCCACAGCTATCGGGAAAGGGCCAATGATGTCTAATCCCCACTGCGCGAACGACCATGGTGCTAACAGGATTGACAATGCAATTGCCGGGGCATGGGGTGCAGAGGCGTACATGTGGCACTTGTGACAGCCGTCTGTAATTTTTCTTGATGTTGCTGCCATATCTGGCCAGAAGTACCCCGCTCGGAGCGACTTGTGGGATAATGACCTTGCGCCAGAGTGATTACCGTACACTCCTTCATGGATCTCTCGCATGATAGCCTCTCCTGCCTCCTTTGTCACACACCTCAGCTGGGGGAAGCTGTGCCCTCTTCGGTATAACTGGCCATTGAGGAGACCGTACCGGGCGCACCGGAGGTGCAGCCTCCTGGCCTCCACCGCATCATGGGGGCTGGTTTTGTCAGTCAAATATTTGACTATTGGATCCATCCAGCTTGGTGGCGCTTCTTCCACCGCAAATATCTCGGAGATGGTCTTGCTTATACTCGGCTTCTGGAGAGTTTCAATTTTAGTTCTCCGGTACTCTGGAGGGTAGTTTCCGGTTGCCAACCTTGCGAGGGCGTCCGCATGCCTATTTTCCTCTCGGGGAATGTGCTGGATCGTGGCGCCCTGGAACGGCTCAATCAGGGTTTTGGCCAGAGCCTGGTAGGAGGATAGCTGGGGTTCCTTTACCTCAAACAACCCGTTCATCTGGTTCACCACTAAGCTGGAGTCGCTGTATATGTCCATGGACGGGATTCCCAGCTCTTTGGCCAGTTGCAAACCGGCTATGAGGGCCTCATACTCGGCAGCGTTATTTGAGGTGCTGAATAGGAACCGTAAGGCATACTCGTACGATTGGCCATCGGGAGAGGTTATCATGACACCGGCTCCGCTCCGCTTGCTCGTTACGGAGCCGTCGACGTAAAGCTTCCAACCGTTGGGGAGGCCTGGTTCGATCTTTACGGTCCGTACTGCGTCGGTGTCCTCGTACTGGGTGGGGTGTGCTTCTGCCACCATTGGGGTGAGCTCACATATGAAGTCCGCAGCTGCCTGTCCCTTGATGGCCGTTCGCGGGGCATAAGTGATGTCGAATTCTCCCAATTCAACTGCCCACAGCACGAGCCTACCGCTGATGTCTGGTTTTTGCAGGATCTGCCGCAGAGGGTGATTGGTATATAAGGTGATGGAATGAGCCTGAAAATAGTGTCGGAGCTTCCTGGCACTAACAATCAGGGCCAGAGCCAATCTCTCTATGTCGGGGTACCGGCCCTCGGCTCCAGTAAGTCCCTTTCCCGCATAATATACCGGAAGCTCGAGTGTGCCCTCCTTCCTGACGAGAGCCGCGGAGACGGCCGTCTCGGATGCGGCTATATAGAGGTATAGCATCTCGCCTGGCACTGGTTTGGATAGGAGAGGCACTGCAGACAGATATGTCCTGATAGATTGGAATGCCGCTTCATGCTCCGCTGCCCAGTGGATTTTCCTGGTCTGCTGTGCCTTGAGCAGTTTGAAGAACGGGGCGCACTTATCGGTTAGGCGAGAGATGAATCTGGCAAGGGCGGCTAACCGGCCGGTCAGCATCTGGACCTGGTTTCTCTCCCCTGGCGTTTCCATATCTAGAATTGCCTGGACCTTCAGCGGGTTGGCTTCTATCCCTCGCTGGCTGATGATGTGGCCTAGGAACAGGCCCTCTGAAATCCCGAAAATACACTTCTTCGGGTTCAAGCGCATTCCGAATTTGAGCATCTTGCCGATGACTACGGCCAAATCCCAGACGTGGGCCCCTGCAGTCAAGCTTTTGACCAGCATGTCATCTACGTAAACCTCTACGGTTTTACCCATTTCTTGCTCCAGCATTCGGTTCACCATTCGCTGGTAGGTGGCCCCGACATTCTTTAGACCGTACGGCATCCTCTTATAACAGTAGGTACCTCGGTCGGTTGTGAATGATGTGTACTCCTCATCATCCGGGTGCATCCTAATCTGATTGTACCCGGCGTAGGCGTCTATGAAGCTGAGCAGCTTAAAGCCGGACGTGGAATCTATAAGCTGATCAATCCGGGGGAGCGGGAAGCTGTCCTTTGGGCACACCCGGTTTAGATTATTGAAGTCCACGCACATACGCCACTGGCCGGTTCCCTTCTTCGGCACCATGACCACGTTAGCGAGCCAGCGAGGGTACTGGACTTCCCGGATGAAACCTATGCCCTTTAGTTTCTGTACCTCTTCTCTGATCGCCTCATATTTTGCCGGGCTGAAGGACCTCCTCTTTTGCCTCATCAGGAGAACGTTGGGCAATGAGTTTAACTGGTGGACGGCTATCTCCGGGGATATGCCTGGCATGTCCTCGTAGGACCATGCGAAGACCGAACTGTTGTCCCGGAGGAAGGCGATGAGCTCTTGCCTGACAACCGGATCGAGCTGCGTCCCTATCACCACATTTCGCTCCGGGTGGTCTACCGAAATGCAGATCGCTTCGGTTTCTTCCACGGCCGAAGGTGGCTCTAGCTTTTTCTTGACTGAATCGGAGTCATCGCGGGGGTCAATACTTAGATCCGGCACTGGTGCTAACTGAGTGGCCGTGAAGACCTAGGCCCGCCTCCTCCCGTGGGTTAGGGCCTCCGCATAATATTTACGGGCGAGCCTCTGGTCCCCGCGCAGGGTAATGACACCGGCCGGTGAAGGCATCTTTAACATCAGCATATGGCCGGCTATAAATGTCTTCAGTTTCCATAACCCTGGCCTACCGATTATGCCATTGTACGACGACAGGCAGTCCACAACGATGAATTCAAGGTGCTCCTTTTTTGTCTTGTTTCCCTCGCTGAAGATCAGTGGTAGGTAATCCGATCCCAAAGGCTGGACTACCTCACCGGAGAAGCTTATAAGTGGTTCGTTATCCTGGGATAACTTATTCCTTCCTCTCTGCAGCCCTTTGTATGCGTCTCGGAACATCACATTGACAGAGGCTCCGGTATCGATCAGCATACGGCTGGTTATCCAGTGGTCTATTTGGACCGTGATGAGGAAAGGGTCATTGTGCTGTTGGACCAGATCCTCCGGCTCTTCCTCCTCGTAGAAAGTGACCGACTTCCATCCGGTTTTGGCGGCCTGGCCACTTCCTCCTCCAAAGGCATACACCTCTTTCCCCCGGATCGATCTTAAGCACCGCTTCTTCGAGCTCCTGGTGAGCTGATCTATATGGCCCCCGCCATGTATCATGTTTATGCTTCCGTGCACCTCGATCCCCCCGGGAGGTCGGGTGCTTATGGTTCCTACTTGCCGAGCTCCCGGTCGGTTCTCTCTTGGTTCTCCCGGGCAGGCTCGACCGCCTACAACTGCTCTCTGGGGTCTTGGCTCGCCGGGCCTACGGGTTGGATCTTCGGGCTTTTCTGCCGTCATAATGGCTAGGGCCCGCGGTGGTCGTTCTACTGGCGGAGCCACCACTGGTTGTGTCGGTCGCACAAGTGGTGGTCTCCTCCCCGGCCGGGACTTGTTGTCACTGCTTCATCGGGGTTGCCACTCCTCCCGTGCCTCTGCTTTCCTAGTGGTTATAGGCGCACGGTTGCGATCTAGCCGCCCGGTCTTGCTCTCACGGGGAGGTGGCGACAGTAGGTCATCCGGTCTTCGCTTGGGTGCCTTATCCCCATATGTCTCGTGGTCCGCCTGAGCATGCCTGACGGCCACGGTCATCAGCTCGTCATACCCCAGCGGCTCCTGCACTCGCAAGTTGTACGAAAGTTCTCCGGGTCTTAACCCCTGCTTGAAGGCCATCCCCGCGATCTTCTTGTCCAGGTTTCTGACCCCGGCCGTGGCGATTTGCCACCGGTTAACGAAAGCGCGCAGCGGTTCGTGGTCAGCCTGCATGCAATCGAAAAGGATCGTTGATGTTTGAGCTGTCCTGGCTCTGAGGATAAACCGGCCGACAAACTTGTCAGCCAACTGTTCGAAAGTTTCAACCGAGTCCACTGGCAGCTCGTAGAACCAGCTCAACGCCTCCCCCGAGAGCGTCTCTTGGAACACGTTGCAGCACGTGGCATCAGAATAGCCCCTTGTGCCCGTCTGCGACCTGAAACTGTCCAGGTGCTGATACGGGCAGCTCGTTCCTGAGTACGCCAGTTTTAGGGGCTTTAGGCTACCAGACCTTCCTGATTCCCTAACCCGGCGCGGGAAGGTCCAATGCGCTCATTGAATCGTGCACTGTCCCGCGGTCGCCCTGCTTTCTTCTCACTGGCGTCTAAACGGTCCTTCATGTCCGACACTGAGGCGGAGAGCGTTTCGAGCATCCTTGCGGTAGAACTATCCTGCTCGCTTGACGCCTAGCTCGTGCGGTACGGTAGCTCGACCGGACCGGAGTTTTTCAAAGCTTCCGAAAAGAGAGGCGTGGGCACATGCACGGTCCTTCTTCTTCCCTTGGGCTGTCCCACTTCGAGGTGCGGGAATTCGCTAACCTTGCTTGCAGGCCGTGACACCGCCCGAGGAGTGCCCGGCTGGCCTCCTTTTCCCAGGACCGCTAATAAGGCGGTGTTTACTGCTTCCAATTCCTGGCACCGGGCATCTGCCCTTAGCCGGTCTCGGCCGCCCTCTGCTCGCAACCGCTCGACTTCTGCCTTCATCTTCTTTATTTCCTCTCCCGCACCATACCGGTCGGGGTTCTCTGAATCTTGGCGATCGTGACTTCTGTCTTGGTCTGGAGAAGGGCGAACCTCGCACCGACCTCAGCCCTTATGCTACGGGCCCGGTCGGGGATCTGAATTCGCTCTGATCTTCCGTCTCGGTTGGGAGAAAGGGCGAACCTCGCACCGACCTCAGCCCCTGTGTTTTGGACCCGGTCGGGGATCTGAATTCGTTCTTTCAACCGTCCGGCGCCAGTTTTTATCTTCCTTCCTTTCATGGCTTCTGGACCGCTTATTTAACTATCTTTCAAAGGATTGATCAGACTCTACTCCCCGGTAGAGCAATGCTAACTTTTCTCGTGGATCAAAAATCGTTCCCACAGACGGCGTCAATTGTTTCTGCCTAAACCCGGGGGCCTGGTAGATACAGATGAATCCAACTTGATCTCCTGCAAACCTGCTTACTAAGGGGAATACCGGGCGGGCCGGTCTTCTCCTCTCCGATGCCTAAGTCAGTATAGTTGGAATATATAACTTGAGCACGTATGTAAGCAGTGAGAGAGACCAGTTACCTATTAATGAGGGTAGTTGGGGCCCTTATATAGGTGGCTGGGGGTGAGGGCTGGCCTCACCCTTCGATGTGGGACTGGTTCCCTTCAAAGGGCAGTTCTGGTGACCTCTTTGGCAGGCAGGCGCCCCCGGTCCCAGGGTCCCTGGCAGCCGGATAGACTGCTGGACCCCGAGGCCGGGTGCTGGTGGTTCGGTCCTGGGCCTCGGGCCGGGCCCTGGTGCACTTGCTGCGGGCCTGTGGGCCTGGTGTAGCCCCTCTGCGGCTACTGTCAACACATACTTCTTACTTAAGAGACATATCATATAACACATTTCATACAAGATTTTAGTAAGATGATTACTGACTGGCTCCAAGTATCCAGGTTACTAACCCCCAATAAGATGATTACTGACCCCCAGTAAGGGTTTGCATATGCAAAATTAGAGAGAAATCGAGTCGGGTCCTTGAAACCTCGATCATCTCCTGCATCTTAGACGTGGCTGAGTTCAGTTGGAAGAGGCGAGGGAGGAGAAGTAGTGGAAGCGAAGGTTGGATCGGGTCTTTGATCTCGGCATCGATCTGAGTGCAGCTCGCCGAATCGGGGATTGCTGGACCGAACCTTGGGCAAGAACTCCGATCTAGTGTAGGGGGTTGATCGTTGTCGTCCGATCAAGATCAAACGACTTAGGAGACGTCGGGTTGGGGTCCGATCTGGAGCGACGTTGCTGAGCTCGGGGCTACGTCTTTGGCGCTCGGCTGGACTCGACGTCAACGACGTGGGACTGCTGGGTCGACGCGGCGAAGGTCTGATCTGGGTTGAGCACAGGCAGTGGCTTCGATCTGGGCTCGATGTGGCGAGGTCATGGGTGCAAGTGCTGATCCGAGATCGGGGACTGCTGGGTCGACGCAGCGGAGGTCCGATCTAGGTTGAGCACAGGCAGTGGCTTCGATCTGGGCTCGATGTGGCAACGTCACGGGTGCAGGTGCTGATCCGAGATCGGGAGGGGCTGCTGCGGCGCGGGGGGGGGGGGGGGGGACTAAGTTTTTTTTTTTTTTTTTTTTTGCGTTGTTGTGGAAGCCGAACTGCCCGAGCGGGAGAGAGAGAGAGGTTAATATCGAATTGGTTAGGGTAAATGTGTTTCAATAGGACTGAATTACATGCACTAGGGTAGTTGTGTAATTTTCCCAAGATTCATTGATTTGGGCTATAAACATTGGAATATGCAATTTTTTTACCCCTTTTTGTGCAAATGGTCATTATCCTTTTTTTATAGCGCCGATGATTTTGAAACGTAACCAACTCATGCATGTTTTACCTCTTGCCCGGTCTAAGCTGGCCTTCCATTCATTTTGAAAGTCTTCTCTGAAAGATGACTGAGTGCCTGATCGATGTCAACGTATAGATTACAGCTCTTCAATCCCAGAACGTTTAATAGTAAGTGTTTCTCAAACAAGAAGTCTTGATATGACCTCCTAATATGATCCAATTTCTATGGTTCAGGCAATTTTGTATTGATTCCATTTGTGTTATTCTCTTATGCAAGTTTGGATTCGGTAAATGCAATATGAGGTAATGGCCGGATGACCGTTCGGTTAAATTTTCTGTTCATCATTTTACATATGACTTGTTCGTGACATGCTATTACTCATCCATGGTTATTTGTTAGTTAGTTGGTTTGCTCTTTGTTACTTCGGGTCGTGATAGTCAGCAATCTTTGAGGATGTTTTACTTACTACACTATTTGGTCAATTTTGTTACTTCATTTCCACTGCTTTCGACCAAGACTAACAGGCTTGAACTTACCCATATATATAGGTCCCTTTCTTCTACGTACAAACTCACCAATTGTTCTCGAATTTTTTCTTATCAACCTTGGAAAATCTAATATTCCCTAACAAAACTAGAGAGATGAAGGTTTTCTAATGTTGGCTGCAGTACGTTGTAGCCATTCTGCAATTGCTTCACCACTTAAGCCTATTTACTGCCACAAGAACTTTTTCAAGCGAGACGAAAACCGACTTCGTAAAGACGTCATGCAATGCCACAAGGTTTCCTAAGCTGTGCTCCAATTCTCTCAAAATCCATGCAGGGGAAATCCAAGCCAACCCTAAGGTACTAGCTCATACTGCTCTCAGTGTGGCTCTTGAATTTTCCAAACAAACTCATGGGACAGTGAAAACGTTTTCAACATTCCAAGATTTGGATTCTTTGGTGAAACCAGCAATTTCTGACTACGTGAAACAACTTGATACCACTGATTAGAGTAATTCAGGTATCCAATTCTGGATTTCAAATAAGCAACATTCAAACATGGGTTAGTGCTGTTTGGGCCTAAATTGACATTTAGCCGAGATAGTGGATCGAGACCCATGAGGTTATTCATTAAAGAATAATTTGATATACATTTAATCTTTTCCTTCTTAGAAAGGAATTGGGGTTCCTCTGGGAATCCGAAAAGGAGGTGGTTTAAGGTAATTGAATCCTGATCGATCTCCAAATCTATTATGCTACTTGATACGCAAGTATTAGGGTTTGACATCCTCTATATAAAGAGCTCTTGTATAACGTAGAAAGGGTTCCCAACCATCAAACAAACACACAAGTTTTTGCACATCGCAATCCTTGCAAAGTCTCCCCGGAGCATCTTACGCGCACAGCCTCCACAAACTGCAAACAACCACCATCCAATCTCGCTACAATCTTACGCCCGCCACCGGTCGCTGTATACTTGCACGGTTGTCGAAGTGTGCCTTGCATTAGTGTCGAGAGTAGCTAAGACCTATCGCTTCCAGCACCCGCACATCGTAGCCGCAACTTGCCACCATACGTACAGAGCCACACCTCGCCGCCATACGTACAGAGTCGCTCGCTTGCCTCTTATCCGCGCTGGCTGAAGCACCCAGTGTCAGTCGCTATGCCAATAACAAATCGAGTCGTTACTCCGGTAACAAAACATAAACCAATCTGCTATAGGTTAGAGGAGAACTATTCCCCGCGATCATGAATTATTGCTCTGCTTTGCGTCACAGGATCAAAGTAAGATTACTCGACCTGCAATAGGTTGAAAGAAAATCCTAATATATTTTTGTTACGTCTTGTTCGAGCCTCTTACGCCGGCCTTGTCAACGCCTGCGTAACAGTCGTTTGGTCAAGAAGTCAGGAATTGGGAGCAGACATATACACTAGCCAGAGAAGTACGCTCACCAGAAGTACGCTCGCCAGAGGTCGTCCGCATCAAACTTGTACCTAACTCAAAGGTACTGGCACGCTCGCACACATCACAACAGGACTGAAATTGACGTCCGCCACCCCACGTGTTGACCGTTCGCCGGATACTAAATCCGCCACGAACATTTTGGCACGCCCAGTGGGACCAGTGTCAAGATTGTGGGATTTAATCCATATCGACGAATCATGCCTCCTTGCAATAAACCAGAACACATGTTGTTCATTATGCACAACTCAGCTGAGTGTAGAGGTTTAACAGAGACGGAAATAGGCCTCAAGTTTGGAGGTGTAGTGGCCAACGTTGAGGATCTTACTGAGGACGTCAATGTTGGCAAAGGGGTTTCTGAAATATCAGTCGCTGCTGGTAGCCAGAGTGAACCCGCCAGCATTTTGAATAAGAATACGGCTGATACCTCAGAACCTTTAGAGTTTTCTGAGAAGGATAACAGTGTGGTCCTTATCATTCCATCTCTCGAAGATGTAATGGAATCTTTGAACCTGGTGTTGGCAAAGTCAGCAAGAACCGATGAGGTTCTTCAAAGGATTGAAGCTAGTTTAAAAGAGCTGACGACGGAACAGATCGGGAATTCAACCGACATTAAATGGCTGGCGGATCAGTAGAACAAAACCACCAACCGGATGGTTGCCCATACTAAGGACTTCAATGAGAAAGTGAAAGCTCAGCAAGATCCGACAACAAAAACCTCGACTGCTATTGAACAGTTATCACTATTGTTCAGACAGAGGTTAGAATTTGAGTCTCCGAAAACAGAGGAAACGACTCAGCCTTTATTGGTCGGAAAAAGGCAAGGAAATGGCTCTTCCAGCACGATACGACCTCCTATTCAGCTTCGCACAACTGGGGGTTTAGACTCTTCTGAAGCTACAAAACAGAGAAGAGGAGGAGGAGGAAAGTTTACTGTCCTTCCATCTGATGACGAAGAAACCGACGAGCCAGAAAAGGAGGAAGGCCATGTTCTAACTATAGATGCTGTGAATAAGCTGTTTGAAGAAAGGATGAGGGTTATGCATGGTTTCCCAGATACAAACCGAACTTATGCTAATCCGTTTCCCTCAGAGGGGAATGCGCTTCCATGGCCGCAGAACTTTAAACACGTCCGATTCACCTAATTTTCTGGGGATTCCTCAGAAGATGCTGAGACTCACATTACTCGCTTTAACAACGAGTGTGGTCCCTATGCGAACAACCCCATACTCAAGCTGCGAGTATTTGGTACATCATTAACGGGGTCAGCATTAGCATGGTATAAGGATTTGGCGCCAGGTTCGGTTCCAGACTGGAGGACTATGGAAATCCTGTTTAACACCATGTTTGGGGTTGTTGAGGCCAAAGTCACTGTGAAGGTCAGCCATGGATTATCTAAAACGCTTCAAGCTGCAGATAACCAAATGCAAAGAAAAGCTCCCAGAAGATACTATAGTGGACTTAGCTATTGCAGGGTTAGAGGAGGAAGTCTAGGCTGGCTTTCAGCAGGTTTATGTTACCAATATGGCTGATCTGACCAATAGGTTGGCCAATCAGCAACATTGGATTGATCGGATGAAGGACAAGAGAGAAAGGAGGAAAGGCGTCCCTATGTCTTATTATCCTGGCTCTCTGAAACCTAAAACAGGTGTCCCTTCTGGCTCAAAGACGGTTGCAACTGTACATGCTGAGTCATCTCCAAACCTGGCTTGGGTTGAGGAGGAAGACGACGAAGGAGTCGCAGTTGTACAAGTGGTTGGTCGCCGGCAACTACAATCAAAGAATTTGAGAATGGCCAAGGAGCTAATCAAGATTATGACTTCGGTGCCGACTAAGTCTGCCTTTGAGTTATATACTTATAATGCACACAAGGCTTCAGAGATCTTGCAAGAACTATTCAACCTCGGGCGTCTTAAACATGACAGAGGTTTCATTCCCAAGCCGGATTACATGGCGGGTAAGAAGTACTGCAGCTTCCATAACATGACTAACCACTACACTAAAGATTGCGTCAAACTCAAGGATCATATCCAAACATGGATTAATGATAATGTCATGAAGATAGAAGCTCCGACTACACTCAAGATTGCGTCAAGCTTTACGTCAAGCTTGGACAAAATCTAAGCCATTCCACTAGGTGAACACGATAGATTTTGTCTCCATTCCATGTCAGCAATTGGGATCTGGCGAGTGCATTTTCAAGTTTGCACATTATACATATGATGCAAATAAGGCCCCAGAGATTTGGGAGTTCTTGATCTAGGAAGGGATGATCAAGCCTGCTACCGCTCGCCTACCACAAAAGGAGACAACGCCGGGCGAATCCTACTGTGCCTTTCATCATTCCAACGACCATTGCACCTTCGAATGTGTTGCGTTAATGGACCAAATTCAAGAATGGTTGAATGATGGAACTTTGAGGTTTGCTGGAGAGGCGGTGGCTTCCATACCTGAATTTTGGGTAAATGCCATCGACGAGAATAAGTCAGAGGTGAAACAGCAAACTGACAACAAGGAGCATTCGCCAGAAAGGAAGAGATGGTGCTAGTACCATGATCTAAGCTATGCCTTAACTGTAAAATAGGTTGTCGCCTACTTATCACATATGAAGAGTTGCAGATTGCGCTTAAGGAGGCAGAATAGAAAGCCTTAGAAAAGGCCAAGCATACTCATCCAGTTCCTGAACGATCTAGACCTGATGCTTACAAGCGAGCGAAATATCATCCTTATGAACGAGAAACCTATGCCACCAAGCTGAGGTCGCGGCCAGATCCAGAACCTAGTGGGGTCAAGTTTGTGCCGGTTTATGGTCCTTCCAAAGTATCGGATCCTGAGGTTACAAATAAGCCTTACGTTCCACCAGCATCGAGTTCAGAGCTTAAGACTGATAGATGGTATCAACAGAAAAATGGTAAAGCTATGGAGGTACTCCCTAATCCAACTAGGAATATGTAGAAGCGCTATGGCAAAGCAAAGAGAACTCTGGATGCTTTGTCCAATGGGGAGTTGACCTCATCAGAACTTTCGGTCCCGATTAGACACGTACGGGAGACCTATAGGCGGTACATGGCCAAAACATATGTTGATACCCGCCGAGCACGAAGTAGTCAGGTTTCGACGCCTCGCAGAAAAAGTGCTCACGAGAGGCTTTCGGAGTCGGATCAGGCAGCGGGTGCACCTAGGAAGTCACCAAGGAGGAAACTGGACTACTCCCCAGAGAGATATCATATTAGGTCAGTCGCATCCGACAAGACATATCCTCAACCTAGAGAGAATATCCTAGAGGTTGGAGGAAAGAAAAACGCAAATATCCTGAAGTGGAAACCGAAGGAGGCGAGTGGCACTCAAGCTACCAGGCTAACAGGGGTTCCTGAGGGGCAAGCAATTGCCAAGGAATCCAAGCTCGCGAAAGCAGAACCAACCAAGCCTATTATGATATTGGCTCGGTCAAAATCCTCGGGTATTCCTCCCGGCATGTCCTTGCCTCAGTACATAGCACACAAACTAGGTACTGACCCACCTTCGAGAAAAGTGGAGAGTGAGTCCAGATCCCTGCCTTCGAACCTGGAGGCGGACAAAGATCTACTAGAGGCGGATGAAGATTTACCAGAAGCAGATGATGAGATGCAGGAAGATGATGAAGAACCGATGGACGAGGATGATGCTATCGTAGATTGCAACGTGGTCTCATTGGATCCAGAGGTGTTGGATTGTCACATGACATTTATTTTATCTTCTGATTACGCCTTACTAACACCTATTCCTACTTCTCAATTCATCCAAGAGGCGGGGGATGACATGCTAGTATACCTTATACAGCAACCTCATGATGAGGCAATGGCGAGCGCGGAAAAAGAAAGATCTCAGACCACCAACAAACCTCCAGAGAAGTTCGCTGAGCCTTCACAGCTAAATATGGTGTTTCCAAAGCCTACATTTGCCATGTCTCAACACCTCAAGCCACTTTATGTGTCAGCAGAGGTGGCGGGCCTCAAAGTTAACAAAATTCTCATCGACACAGGAGCCGCGGTGAGCGTTATCACTCTTAGCACTATGGAGAAGCTCCAGATTCCTGAAGAGAAGATCATAGGTACCACTATGAAGGTTAGAGGCTTCGCTGGTGCAGTCACGCCAACCAGTGGTATCTTAATGCTCAAGATAAAACTTGGGCCTTCAGATGCTTTTCATGGGTTCATTATCACGGAATCCGCCAACGCCCCATATAGCATGATCTTGGGGAGAGATTGGATCCACAAGAAACTTTCAGTCCCATCATCATTACATCAAGAGATGATCATGTGGGATCCAGTAACCGACATTCCGGTACTAATCAAGGCGGATGACCGCCCTTACACAATAGCAGCCTGTTCGCTTGAGGCAGACTATTATTATAGTTATATTAAACCTCTCAGGGTTGAGTGTGTTGATGACACAGGATATCCAATTGGGGTGACCTCGAATGATCTAGCTCAATGGGGTTAGACACAAGCCAAATCCGACGGTTCCAGGCCCACCTCCATCGATTTCTTATCAGATAAGGTTAATGAGTGACAACCTCACAGTTGAGGAAACAGAAACCCTTGCTTCTATGATGCAGTGTTGTGCTGTTTTTAGAGAGGAGCAATTGACTTGGAATGCGGTCGCTCTAGTTGAGTGTATAGATGAAGACGAGACAATAACTATGGAAGAGGTGGAGGCCATACAACCAGCCCCAGCAGCATTAGATGATACTCCACCTAAGGTACACGATCCAGTGGAAAAAGTTAATCTCAGCACCACTGAAGAACCGAATTTATGAGCCTGACATCCCCAAGACTGCTGTCAAGAAAAAGAACGGCAAAATCAGGGTCTGCGTGGATTATAAAGATCTCAATACTGCCTCATCAAATGATATTTACCCAATGCCTATTGCAGACATGTTGGTTGATGCAGTGGCAGGACACGAGATGTTGTCTTTCATGGATGGGACGACTGGATATCATCAAATTCCAATTTATGAGCCTGACATCCCCAAGACTGCTTTTTGCTTTCCTAGTTTTACAAGAGCTTTTGAGTATCTCAGTATGCCATTTGGTCTCACCAATACAGGGGCAACCTATCAACGTGCTATGAATCTAATATTCCATGATATCATAGGGGGTATTTTGGAGGTTTACATTGATGATGTGGTGGTGAAATCAAAGCAGAAGAAGGACCACATTACTCACCTTCGAGATGTCTTCACCAGAATGCGAAGACACCAACTTAGAATGAATCCAGCTAAATGTATATTTGGGGTTCGTGCTGGAGACTTCCTGGGGTTTGTGGTACATGAACGGGGTATTGAGGTGTATGGAGATAAGGCACAAGCTGTCTTAGAGGCTCCAGCACCTAGGAACAAGAAGGAGCTTCAAAGCTTGCTAGGCAAGATTAATTTCCTCAGAAGGTTCATATCCAACTCAGCTAGAAAGATTGCTCCGTTTTCATCTCTTTTGAAACTCAAAGACGGGGAGAACTTCACATGGGGACCTGAGCATCAAGCTGCATTCGACAAGATTAAAGAATGTCTGGCGAGCCCTCCAGTATTACGACCTCCTTTACCAGGGATCCCACTCAAATTATACATTTCTGCTTCCAGCAATTGTATTGCAGGGTTGTTGGCTCAGGATGAAACAACCAGTGAAGGAAAGAGAATCGAGTATGCGGTTTATTATCTTAGCAGGACCTTGTTAGACGCAGAAACTCGGTACTCGTCCATAGAAAGGTTATGTTTAGCACTGTATTTTGCCGGTATCAAACTTCGTCATTATATGCTTTCTTTCACCACCATTGTGGTTGCTCAGACCGACTTGGTAAAATATATGCTTACTAAACCTATCATGAGAGGTAGGGTTGGCAAGTGGATCTTGGCCCTATTTGAATTTTCATTACAATATGCACCTTTGAAGGCAATGACTGGACAGACGATTGCTGATTTCTTGCTCCATCATCCTCTTGAGGAGGAGATTCCTGACCAAAGTTGGTCTGTAGCCAAGATCAGGACCCAACCTTGGATACTATACTTTGATGGTAGTAGTACTGACTCGTTGGCAGGTGCAGGTATTTATATCCAAGGCCCAACTGGGATCACACACTCATATTCTTTTCAATTAGAATGGAGTTGCACCAACAACCAAGCAGAATATGAGGCGTTAATCATTGGTCTGGAGTTACTGTTGGATATGGATGCTAAGGAGATTGAGGTCTATGGTGATTCTTTGTTGGTCATTGTTTCTGCACAAACCCTGGGGCCTGGTAGAGACAGATGAATCCTCGTATGATCTCTTGCAAACCTGCTTACTAAGGGGAATACCGGGCGGGCCGGTCTTCTCCTCTCCGATGCCTAAGTTAGTATAGTTGGAATAGATATAACTTAAGCACGTATATAAGCGGTAGGAAGGATCAGTTACCTATTAATGAGGGAAGTTGATGCCTTTATATAGGTGGCTGGGAGTGAAGTCTAGCCTTACCCTTCGATGTGGGACTGGTTCCCTTCTATTTTGCACACCAAAAGACAGCTCTGGTGACCTCTTTGGCAGGCAGGTGCCCCCGGTCCCCGGGCCCCTGGTAGCAGGATAGACTGCTGGACCCCGAGGCCGGGTGCTGGTGATCCGGTCCCGGGCCTCGGGCCTGCCCCTGGTACACTAGCTGCGGGTCTGTGGGCCTGCTGTAGCCCCTCTGTGGCTACTGTCAACAGTCATCAACCAGCTTTCTGGAGCTTACAAATGTCTTTCTTTCCACCTGGTACATTATTGGGAACGAGCATCAGAATTGCTTGAGCAATTTGCTGATGTGGTGCTTGATTATGTCCCTAGCGAGAAGAACTTTGCGGCTAATGAGTTAGCACAGTTGGCGACAGGCATTCGCCTGGCTTATGGTGCTATGGAACGAATCTTAAAGGTGGAACGAAGAACTCTACCATCTTTTGCCGTTCGACGACAGGAACGAGATGAGTGGTTGGTTGCTACAGTTGATCCAATTGATACAGATTGGCGACAGCCAATCATCCAATATTTACAAAACCCCTCTGCACCGTCAGAAAGACGGATTAGGTACTTAGCCACTAACTATTTACTTAAGGGTGGCAAGTTACTTCGCAGAGGTGAAGATGGCGTTGACCTTCGGTGTGTCTATGAGACAGAAGCCAAAAGGCTTATGCGAGAGGTACACCTTGGCGTTTGTGGTTCGCATCAGAGTGGACCAAAGATGAGGTGGCTTATTCGTAGATACAGATATTATTGGCCATCTATTCTCAAAGACTGTATCAGTTTTGCACAAGGTTGCATTGATTGTCAAGTTCATGGGCAAGTTCAGAGAATTACCAACATTCCTATGCAACCTATTATCAAGCCTTGGCCTGCCAGAGGCTGGGCACTGGATTTTGTTGGGGAGATACACCCTAATTCTTCCCTCCAACATAAATATCTGTTAATCGGTACATATTTCTTTACTAAATGGGTTGAAGCAGTGCCTGTCTGGAATTGCGACGCCGCAACAATTATCCGCTTTGTATTTCAGAATATCATTTGTAGATATGGTATTCCTGAATGTCTAGTGGCAGACAGGGGGCAGTTTTTATGGCGGAAAAGACTCAAGAGTTTCTGCAAGGATATGGTGTTCAATTTCTCCATTCCTCCCCATATTATGCTCAATCCAATGGCCAGGCAGAGGCTAACAACAAGGTGATTATCTCTATTATCAAACATATGCTGTAAGATAATCCGAGAACATGGCATGCTGAATTGGACAACACTATGTAGGCATATCGTACATCCAAAAGAACTCCTATAGGGACTACACCATACGCTTTGATGTACGGCCATGATGCAATTTTGCCTTTGGAAATTAATGTGCACTCTCTTCGAGTTCAAGAGCAACATCAGTTAATTGGTGATGACTATGTCCAAGCTATGTTCCAGGAGCATGAAGACCTGGATGATAGACATTTAGAGGCTCTGGATAATATAATCATGGAAAAGAAGAGGGTCGCGAGAGCTTATGATAAACGAACTAAGGGCAAGTCTTATGGTGAAGGCGATTTAGTTTGGAAAGTGATACTTCCCTTTGGCGAGCGCGATACAGGTCGTGGTAAGTGGTCTCCCAAATGGGAGGGTCCCTTTGTCATTAACCGGATTATTGGCAAGGGCGCTTATCAACTCAGAGACATTGATGGAGAGGTCCACACTAATCCCATTAATGGCCGCCATCTCAAGAAATATTTCCCTAGCGTCTGGGAATACGAGGAGCCGCTAGCCATGGTTGAGGCTGGGGGCAATCTTTTTCTTAACTTTACTTGCTTGGGGGGGCAATCAGACTTAGTTTTATTGGCTTCCCTTCACTTCGCATCTCCGTACTCGCTTCAGCCAATGAAAACTAGGGGGCAACATAGGGCAATATCAGTGCACGCCGTCCGCCAGAAGCCAGAAATCAAGAAAGGCTATCCCACCTATGTCATCATTATAGGTTCGGAACTTGGCTATCCAGTTTTGCCAGGTCCGAGTAGGGGGCTCGGGAAGGGTGATAAAAGGCACATCTGCCTCCGAATAGTCATCCACACTGAAGGGTTTTCTGCCTAGGGGAAATCCTAAGCCAGCATGCATGTCTAGTAAGGTGATACTAGCTTGCC
This sequence comes from Potentilla sterilis, assembly GCA_963682095.1. Classification (NCBI taxonomy): domain Eukaryota; kingdom Viridiplantae; phylum Streptophyta; class Magnoliopsida; order Rosales; family Rosaceae; genus Potentilla; species Potentilla sterilis. Next base: position 38,275,253 of record OY821760.1, on the reverse strand, counting down.
CAAACCTAAAGTCAAAGGCATTGACGGATGGGTTCCAAAGACTAATTAAAGGCATGAGAGCACACATGTTTCCTCCCTTTGGGTTGAGCGCGAAGCTGATGTAGAGGGCTTCGTCAATCCCTGCTGCTCGCCATCGACCTTCATCAACTAACCGCCTTTCCTCATACCATTGTACCATTGCCAGAGTTGGTAACAGCCAGGACGTGGATGCGATGGGGATTTCATAGTGATTGGAAGTCTGCCAATCACTGCATTTGACACTCTGTTCGCGGAAGGCCACCAGAAGGGGTCGTGAGCTATCAACAAATGGAAAGATAGAATCTTGGCAAAGCTCTTGCTGGCGTGGACCCAGCCCGGCACGGCCATAGTCGTCAGGTGGAGAGATAGAGGTTTGATAGGAGCTTCCAACCTCGATAATGTTGGAGACGATTCTTTCCTTTCCTCTGAGGGCTTAGGGGTATTGAACTTCGAAAGTCATGATCTTTCTAGCTAAAGAAGATAAGAAAATGAAGGTTGAGATATGAATTGGTGATTCTTGATCTGAGTTTTATGGAATCCGAAAGGGGTTCTCTGAATTTCGAAGAGTTAGATTTGACAGTGTTTGAGGGTTTCAGGAACAGTTCTCTAAGCTCAGTTTGTTAAAGTTGCGGTGTTAGAGGGAACGTCGCAGCGCTTCAGTTTTTAAATGGGTTCGGATTGGGCTTTTCAACCTTTATCAATTTCACCAGGCTTTCAATTTCAAAGGCTGGGGGGCAATGTTTGGGCCTAAATTGACATTTGGCCTAGATAGTGGATCGAGGCCCATGAGATTATTCATTAAAGAATAATCTGATATACATTTAATCTTTTCCTTCTTAGAAAGGAATTGGGGTTCTTCTGGGAATCCGAAAAGGAGGTGGTTTAAGGTAATTGAATCCTGATCGATCTCCAAATCTATTATGCTACTTGATACGCAAGTATTAGGGTTTGGCATCCTCTATATAAAGAGCTCTTGTATAACGTAGAAAGGGTTCCTAACCATAAAAAAAACACACAAGCTTTTGTACATCGCAATCTTTGCAAAGTCTCCCCGGAGCATCTTACGCGCACAGCCTCCACAAACCGCAAACAACCACCATCCAACCTCGCTACAATCTTACACCCGCCACCGGTCGCTGTATACTTGCACGGTTGTCGAAGTGTGCCTTGCATTAGTGTCGAGAGTCGCTAAGACCTATCGCTTCCAGCACCCGCACATCGTAGCCGCAACTTGTCACCATACGTACAGAGCCACACCTCGCCGCCATACGTACAGATCGCTCGCCTCGTGTCCTCGCTCGCTAAAGCACCCAGTGTCAGTCGCTATGCTAGTAGCAAATCGAGTCGTTACTCCTGTAACAAAACGTAAACCAATTTGCTATAGGTTGGAGGAGAACTATTCCTCGCGATCTTGAATTATTGCTTTGTTTTGCGTCACAGGATTGAAGTAAGATTACTCGACCTGCAATAGGTTGAAAGAAAATCCTAATATATTTTTGTTAGGTCTTGTTCGAGCCTCTTACGCTGGCCTTGTCAACGCCCGCGTAACAGTCGTTTGGTCAAGAAGTCAGGATTGCTCTAAAGGGGAAAGTGGAGACTGTTTCATATAGGCACATAACTAAAGTATCGCGTTTAACAAGCAATGCCCTGGCACTCGCCAATACTTATGCCACATCGGCAAATGTTTCCTTTGATTAGTGTATGGGAAAAAACTTTGCTGACCAGCCTTGGTTAGCTAGAGCTAACACAAGCCAATGAGGAGAGACCACGTGGCCTTTAAAATGAATTAAATAATAATGTAAATACCCATTCAACCCCTGCAAATACCTACTCAGCCCCTGCTATGTCCTTTATTTTACCAAAAACGCTACGTGACCTCTCTTCATTGGCTTGTGTTAGCTCTAGTTAACCAAGACTGGTTAGCCAAGTTCCTTTCTTAGTGTATTATCCAAGTAAATTAATTAGTGTATTGTCTTAATAAGGTTTTAGAACATCACATCAAATATCACTCATGAAAACCAGAGAAACCACACAATGTTTATTTTCCATACTTTCTCCATTTTTCCTTACATCGTATAGCGAAGCATACAAGATACAACAACTATGGATTAGGGAGCAGTTGGACCAGAAACAGCTAAAGCTCATACAGTCATACAAGTGATTGCTGCATGATTAACATTGGCACTGAGGCAACTTCTTTTAACCATAGAGCTCCAAATTGGTTAACCTGGCTGTTGGTATAGCAATAAGTGGAGTCTTTTTCTTTATCACAATCCCAAATTTGTCTGCAAGGTCAAGTTTTTCATCATGAGGCAATTTCCACTCGAACGAATGCAAGAATGAAGCCAACTCATAGATTAGCATCCTCTCTGCTAAGGGAATCCCTGCACATATTCTTCTCCCAGAACCAAATGGAAGAAACTGAAGGTTATTGCCCAAGTAATCAAAGCTGTTGCTTGGATTTAGGAATCTCTGGGGTCTAAATTCCAGGGGGTCCTCCCAAACACTTGGGTCTCTTTGTATGGCCCGAGCATTGAGAAAAACAATGGAACCTTTCGATATGTAGTAGCCACCAATGGTGGTAGATTGGCTTGAACACCGGGGCACTAGAAGGGGCAGTGCAGGGTGCAATCGAAATGTCTCCTTGATCACAGCATCTAAGTGATGTAAGTTAGGCAAATGAAACTCTTCAACCAAATTGTTCAGCCCCACTACTTGTGAGAGTTCCTCTTGAACTTTTTTCATTTCTTCTGGATGCTGCATCAGCTCAGCCATTACCCATTCGACCATTGTTGCCGTAGTGTCAGTTCCACCCACCACAATATCCTGTAATCATATATTGTAATATATTCACTCAATAAGGTTAAGATTATGAAACTTAATACCATACAAATTACCACTCTTTCCTAACAAAGAATTAGCCCAAAGTTAAAATATCATACCGTGAGCAAGCCCTTCAGTTGTTGCACCGTTATGGATAGTGAACCATCTTTATGAGTATTATTGTTCTCCAAGAGGAACTGCAGAAAGTCCTTCCTGTTATGTTTTTGCTCCACTCCCCCAGTTTCAGCTGAACCCAGCTTCTTCATCTTTTCTTCGATGGCACAAGTTAGAATCCTGTCAACCTCGGATTGAACTTTCTTCGCTCGCCTCTCTATTCCTTGTATGTCAAACCATGCAAGCGCAGGAAAGTAGTCCGAAATGTTTGGTTTCGCAAAGAGATCCATCATTTCTGCCACCACTTTTTTGTACTCTTTCCCAAAGTCACTCCCCTTCTCTCCTTGTAGAGTGGCACCCCATAGCATACGAATGGATGTGTTGATTGCTGTGGAGAAAGCAAATTGGGCCAAGTCAGTTGGGGTTCCAATCTCGTCATGATAAATCTGACTGATCGACTTGTGCATCTCCTCTTTTCTCAGAGCATAACAATCATCAAGATTGGTTTTGCTTAGCATCTGACTCACCAACACCTTGCGCAGCTTCCTCCAATCTGAACCATATGATTGAAACGCGATGTCGGTTCCTCCATATGAGGCAATCAGAGCAGCAATTGTAGGATCACGGTTTGAAAATGTGGTGTCATTGTCACGTACCACTTGTTTCACAAGCTCAGGTGAGCTGACCACGATGAACAACTTGGTACCGAGTTGGAGTTTGTAAATTGGACCATAAACCCTTGCCATATCTGTGAATTCTAGGTGAAGATCTGCACCAAGAAAGGGAAGGTATCCGAGTAGCGGCAGACCACGAGGTCCTGGTGGCAATGGAGGTGTAGAGTTCCTGTTGGATTTATTCCAAATCCATAAGAACCATAGCAGAGTAGACACCATGAGCAAAAGTGTGAGAATTGCTGCAAGGTTTTCATCCCTGCCATGATTGCTAGACTGTGATGACCCCATTGCCAAGTAAACTCAGACTCTTTTTTTTTTTTTTTTTTTGTGGGTATTCAGTTGGTTAGTCAGGTACTCTAATTATACATGAAATATAATTAAGCTTTTCTAACTCCTGGTCTGGAAAAAAAAGAGAGACTATTAGAGATAAGGTCGAAGTGAAGTCTCCATGGCCATTCATGGATGTGATGATAGTTGACAATGGTTTGCGTGCTCATTACTGTTTACTGAGTAAACCATAAAAAAATACAAGGCCAGGATTTGTAGCAAGTACAAGACCAGAGAATTCATAGAGATAAGGTTTGGATTAATTTCTAGTGAAAACAACAGGGTCTCAATGAAGCTGCACTAGTGATCTAATTCTGAGGTTGTGCTCAGAATACTATGTCTTAGGCTCGTGGACTCACTCCATCCATAAAACACTTTCATCGGTGCCATAACATTTTTGTGAACTCGCGCGATCTCTCCGTCCGTAAACATCTCTTTATGCTTGATCTTGTGTAATTTTCACAAATATATTGATTCGACAGACTTAGGAAAAAAGACAAACATGTGGACATGTTAAACACCTCAATACATGAACAAAGGTCCGTCCATTTATAAGAACTTCCTCTCAACGATCATCACTCGATTTGCCTTGCGATGGGTAAGTGATTTCCTCTTCAACAAACCACGATGTCTATGTTTCTACCCCATTTAGCTAATTGGGCCTTCTCTTTTGGAGCAGCAAAGGTCCATTTAAAAGAGTGCTCAGTGCTCAGTGCTCACAACCAATGAGACTGATGTTAGCATTCTCCAAAAAAATGAGACTGATGTTAGACAAATATATAAAACATTATACATCCGTGTTTGTGAGCTTCTTTTTCATGCTTCAAATTAATCTCACTCTTTCTCAAATTGATTTTGTTAACTCAATTGTTGACAGTAGCCACAGAGGGGCTACACAGGCCCACAGACCTGCAGCCAGCATGCCCCAGACCGGACTGAGGCCCGGATCAGGATCACCAGCACCCGGACCCGAGGCCTAGCAGTCTACCTTGTGACCAGGGGCCCGGGAACCGGGAATGCCAGCCTGCTGAACAGACCACCAGAGTTGCCCTTATTATGTGCGAACAGAAGGAAACCAGTCCCACATCGAAGAGTAAGGCCAGACCTCACGCTCAACCACCTATATAAGGACCTCAACTACCCTCATTAATAGGTAATTGATTTCTTCTACTGCTTATTATCCCCGATTAAGTTATCTATTTATCCCAACAACACTAACTTAGGCATCGGAGAGGAGAAGACCGGCCCGCCCGGTATTCCCCTTAGTTAGCAGGTTTTACAGGAGGAAGTCACAAAGATCCACCAGTTTCTACTAGGCCCACGGGTTTGTGCAGAAACAATTGGCGCCGTCTGTGGGAATTTTCTTACTTAATCCACGAAAAAGTCGCGTTGCTCTACCAAAGGGTAGAACCCGATCGATTCTCAGAAAGGCAGTTTTAAAAGCAAATTAGCGATCCGAACGCCATGGAAGGAAGGAAGGCGAAAACTAGCGGGGAGGGGCTGAAAGAGTGTCCTGGAGCTAAGGTCACCGGGAGGAGAGTCTCCTCTCCCAACCGGGACGGAGTTCTCGATCGCTGGGGCTCCGACGACCCTGACCGGTGCAGCCAAGGGGGTGAGATAGGAAAGATGAAGGCAGAGGTCGCGCGACTGCGAGAGACCGGGCGGATGCCCGGTACCAAGAGTTGGAAGCGGTAAACATGGCCCTGCTGGCGGCTCTGGAGAAAGGACACAGACAGAGTACCTCTCGGGCGGCAACGCGGCCCCGAAGTGGAGGTACGGAGTTCCCGCACCTTGAAGTGGGACAGCCTACGGGGAGGAGAAAGACTGCTCATGTGCCCACGCCGCTCTTTCCAGACGCTCTGAGAAATTCCAGGCCGGTTGAGCTCCCGTACCGATTGAATTCGGCATCGGGCGAGCCGGACAGCTCCACCCAAGAACGCTTCAGACGCTCCCCACCTCGGTGTCGGACATAAGGGACCGGTTGGAGGCCAGCCAGAAGAGGACAGTGCGACCGCAGGACAGCGCGCGATTCAATGAGCGCCCTGGACCTTTTCCACGACGGGTTAGGGAATCCGGAGGATCCGGTAACCAAAGGTCCCTGAAGCTGACGTACTCGGGAACGAGCTGGCCATACCAGCACCTGGACAGTTTTAAGTCACAAACGGGCACAAAGGGCTACTCAGATGCCACGTGCTGCAATGTGTTCCAAGAGACGCTCTCGGGGGAGGCGTTGGGCTGGTTCTACGAGCTGCCAGTAAACTCGATGGAAACGTTCGAGCAGCTGGCTGATAAGTTTGTCGGCCGATTCGTCCTCAGAGCCAAGGCTGCCCAAACGTCAACGGTCCTCTTCGACTGCATGCAGACGGACCAGGAACCACTGCGCGCGTTCATTAACCGGTGGCAGATCGCCACAACAGAGGTCAGGAACTTGGATAAGAAGATCGCCGAGATGGCATTCAAGCAGGGATTGAGGCCCGGAGAACTCTCGTACGCCCTGCGAGTAAAGGAGCCGTAGGGGTACGACGAGCTGATGACCGTAGCCGTCAGACACGCCCAGGCGGAACATGAGACCTACGGGGATAAGCTGCCCAAGCGAAGGTCGGACGACCTACTACCCACATCCTCCCATGAAAACAAGGCCGGGCGGCGAGACCACGGTCATACGCTTAAGACCGGATAGAAAACCGAGGTGTGGGAGGATCGACGACCTCGCCGGAGTGGCAACGGGAGTTCACGGGAAGGTCGAGGACCACCGCCCCTACGAACAGTCCGGCCCATGGCCGCAGAGCTCGCAGGGCGACAACCGCAGGCCCTGGCCGTAATGCCTGCACGGAAACAGAAGAGGACCCTGGCCATTATGCCAGCAGGAAAACCCGATGACCCACCCCTCCGGACTAGCGACCACCGTCCCCAGAGAGCGGTCGTGGATGGCCGAGTCCGGACTGATGAACCGCGGAGGGACAAGCAGGGTGCCCGTGAAGTAGGAAACATACGCACCCAAGTCCCCGGGGGGATCGAGGTGCACGGCAGCATAAATATGATACACGGTGAGGACCACATTGATCGACTCACCCGGAGCTCGAAGAAGCGGTGCCAAAGGTCGATCAGGGGAAAGGAAGTATATGCCTTCGGAGGAGGAAGCGACCAGGCCGCTAAAACCGGATGGAACTCAGTCACGTTCTACGAAGAAGAAGAACCGGAGGATCTGATCCAACCGCACAACGACCCCTTTCTCATTACGGTCCAAATAGACCACTGGATAACCAGCCGCATGCTGATTGACACCGGGGCTTCCGTCAACGTGATGATCCGAGAAGCATATCAGGGCCTGCACCGGGGGAGGGGCAAGTTATCCCAGGATAATGAACCGCTGATAAGCTTCTCCGGCGAGGTGGTCCAGCCTTTGGGATCGGATTACCTACCACTGATCTTCGGCGAAGGAGACAAGACGAGGAAGGAACACCTGGAGTTCATCATCGTAGATTGCCTGTCCTCATACAATGGCATAATCGGTCGGCCGGGGCTGTGGAGGCTGAAAACATTTATAGCCGGCCACATGCTGATGTTGAAGATGCCTTCACCCGCCGACGTCATCACCATATGCGGGGACCAGAGGATAGCTCGTAAGTATTATGCGGAGGCTCTGGCCTACGGAAGAAGACGGTATGAGGTCTTCACGGCTACCCAACAAGCGTCAATACCGGATCCGAGTATTGACCCCCGTGATGACACCGACTCCGACGACGAGAAGCTAAAACGACCGTCGGCGATGGAGGAAACCGAAGCAATTTCCGTTTCAGATGATCACCAGGACCGAAAGGTGGTGATAGGAACGAAGCTCACCCCGGCCGTCAGGCAAGAGCTTAGCAACTTTCTCCGTGAGAACAGTTCAGTGTTCGCATGGTCCTACGAGGACATGCCGGGAATATCTCCGGAAATAGCCGTTCACCGGCTAAACACGTTACCCAACGTTCTCCCGGTACGGCAGAAGAGGAGGTCCTTCAGCCCGGCGAAGTATGAGGTGATCAGGGAGGAAGTGCAAAAACTGAGAGGCATGGATTTCATTTGGGGAAGTCCAGTATCCCCGCTGGCTCGCCAACGTGGTCATGGTCCCGAAGAAAGGAACCGACCAGTGGCGCATGTGCGTTGATTTCACTAACTTAAACCGGGTGTGCCCAAAAGACAGCTTCCCGCTCCCCCGAATAGACCAGCTTATAGACTCCACATCCGGGTTCAAACTGCTCAATTTCATGGATGCCTACGCCGGATACAATCAGATTAGGATGAGCCCGGACGATGAAGAGCACACCTTGTTCACAACCGACCGAGGGACCTACTGCTACAAAAGGATGCCGTACGGTCTGAAGAACGTCGGGGCCACATACCAGCGGGTGGTAAACCGTATGTTGGAACAAGAGATGGGAAAAACGGTTGAAGTGTACGTGGATGACATGCTGGTCAAAAGCTTGACCGCAGGGGCCCACGTCAGAGACTTGGCAGTTGTCATCAGTAAGATGCTCAAGTTTGGGATGCGCCTGAACCCGAAGAAGTGCATTTTCGGGATTTCAGAGGGCCTGTTCCTAGGCCATATTATCAGCCAACGGGGAATAGAGGCAAATCCGCTCAAAGTCCAAGCGATCCTAGATATGGAGACACCAGGGGAAAGAAACCAGGTCCAGATGCTGCCGACTAGCCGCCTTGGCCAGATTTATCTCCTGCCTGACTGATAAGTGTGCTCCGTTCTTTAAACTGCTCAAGGCACAGCAGTTTAAGAAAATTCATTGGGCAGCGGAGCACGAGGCAACATTCCTGTCCATCAAGACGTACCTATCAGCGGTACCTCTCCTATCTAAGCCAGTACCGGGCGAGATGCTATACCTCTACATAGCCGCATCACAAACAGCCGTCTATGCGGCTCTCGTGAGGAGAGAAAGCACGCACGACCTTCCGGTGTACTACGTAGGAAAGGGACTTACCGGAGCTGAAAGCCGATACCCTGACATCGAAAAACTGGCTCTGGCTCTGATTGTCAGCGCCAGAAAGCTCCGGTACTATTTCCAAGCTCACTCCATCACCTTATATACCAATCACCCTATGCGACAGATCCTGTAAAAACCGGAGACTAGCGGGAGGTTGGTACGTTGGGCGGTCGAGTTGGGAGAGTTCGATATAACTTACGCCTCGCGAACGGCCATCAAGGGTCAGGCCGCTGCGGATTTCATATGCGAACTCACCCCCATGGCTGTAGAAGCGCACTCCGACCGGTCCGAAAGCACCGAAGCGATTAAAGCTATAAAGGTCGAACCAGGCCTCCCCAGCGGGTGGAAGCTTTACGTGGACGGCTCTGTAACGAGCAAGCAGAGTGGAGCCGGCATCATGTTAACCGCACCCGATGGCCAAGTATACGAGTATGCCCTGCGGTTCCTTTTCAATACTTCCAACAACGCCGCTGAGTATGAGGCCCTCGTAGCCGGTCTGCAGCTCGCCAAGGAAATGGGGGTCCCATCCTTGGAAATATACAGCGACTCGAGCCTGGTGGTAAACCAAATGAACGGGCTGTTCAAAGTTAAGGAACCCCAGTTGGCCTCCTACCAGGCGTTGGCCAAAACCCTGATCGAGCCATTCCAGGGCGCAACTATTCAACATATACCCCGGGAGGCAAACAGGCATGCGGACACCCTAGCAAGATTGGCGACCGGAAACTACCCACCAGAGTACCGCAGGGCTAAGATTGAAACCCTCCAGAAGCCGAGCATAAACAAGACCATCTCCGAGATATTTGCGGTTGAGGAGGCACCTCCGAGCTGGATGGACCCGATAATTAAATACTTGGTTGACAAAACCAGCCCCCAGGATAGAATAGAGGCTAAGAGGCTACACCTCCGGTGCGCCAGGTACAGCCTCATCGGTGGCAAGTTGTACCGAAGAGGGCACAACTTCCCCCATCTAAGATTCGTAACAAAGGAGGCAGGAGAGGCCATCATGCGAGAAATTCATGAGGGAGTTTGCGGTAACCATTCTGGTGCCCGATCTCTGTCTCATAAGTCGCTACGGGCAGGATACTTTTGGCCGGACATAGCAGCAGCGTCGAGAAAAATTTCGGGCTGCTGCCACAAATGCCACATGTATGCCACTACACCTCATGCTCTGGCAATCGCGTTATCAATCCTGTTGGCGCCATGGTCATTCACACAGTGGGGGCTAGATATTATCGGCCCTTTCCCAACAGCCGTAGGACAATACAGGTACGCCATTGTAGCCGTGGACTATCAGACAAAGTGGGTCGAGGCAGAGCCCCTAGTCAAGATCACCGAGGAGCGGGTAAAAAAGTTCATGTGGAAGAACGTCTACTGCCGGTTCGGGGTGCCGCAGACTATAGTTACGGATAACGGGACACAGTTCAACAATATAGACCTTATCCAGTACACGGCCTCTATGGGGACCCGGATGTTGTTCGCCTCAGTAGCGCACCCGCAAACCAACGGCCAGGTTGAAGCGGTCAACAAGATTATCAAAACCCTCCTCAAGAAAAAGCTAGATGACAAAAAGGGGTTGTGGGCTGAGGAGCTCCCCGCGGTTCTATGGGCAATCCGCACGACAGCAACAGAAGCAACGGGGGAGACCCCCTTCTGTATGGCGTTCGGGAGCGAAGCCGTGCTCCCCGTAGAGACCGACATGCCCATCGGCAGGGTCGAGAATTATGATGCTGAAACAAACGCCGACGACATACATCGCAACCTGGATCTCATTGAGGAGCGGCGCGATCAAGCACATATGCGGAACCAGGGATACAAGCAACGGGTTGCTCGATATTACGACAGGAAGGTCCGGGAAAGGAAGCTGCAAGTAGGGGATTGGGTGATGAAGAAAGTTCAGAAAAAGCCGCTGGCCTTGGAGCCAACGTGGGAAGGGCCTTACCAAATCACCGCAGCTGCAGGACCGGTCACATTCCACATTATAGACACCGAAGGCATCTACTTCACCCGTCCATGGAATATTCAGCATCTGCGGTTCTACCCTAAGTAAGGTCACAGCTTTAAAAATTGATTGTTGTATTTAGTACCAACCTCGCAATACAGACAGTTACTATTTACAGAATAAACTACAGCGGATTACAAAATAGATGTATCTACCAAAAAATAATAATAATAATAATAATAATAATAATAATAATAATAATAATAATAATAATAATAAAACCCCCCGCTAATCAGCGCAACCGGAGCTCCTAATCCTTGACCCACCAGCCTTAAGAGACTGCTCTTGCTCCAGCTTCTCGGCCAAGGCTACATCAGCCTCCATCCGCTTGGCATCAAGCCACCCTTTCTCCCTCCACTCCAGATATGCATCGTTTATACCTTGTGCATGGGCGTCCTTCAGCATCTCTGCAAATTCCACCGAGTCCCGGAACTCATCAATAGTTTTATCAGCGGCTTCTGCAAGCCGGGACTCTAGAAGCTTTTCCCCTCCCTTTGTGACTGCTGTTACTTGGGTCCGCAGCTCCAGGTTCTTCATCTCCAATTCCACAATCCTTTCCTCCCGTCGACTGGCCTGCTCCCTTTCCTGCCCAAGTTTAGCCTCCGCCAATGACAGCTGCATGGTGAGGTCCTCCACTTGCCTCTCCAGAACCGGAGCCCCCTCACTGGGCTTAGAGGCGTAAAGGCTGTGAACCAGCTGGTACAAATACACAAAGGAAGACCGTCAATTCGTAAAACAAAAAATGAGAGGAAGCACAGAAGAGCCTCAGTTTTACATAGGTATGCGAACAGACTTACCCGTAGACCCAATTCCACAGCCTTCTTCCTGCTCTCGCCCGGCCGCACATTCCCGGAGGCTTCCCGGTCAAGACCCAAGACCTCGATGGTAGAAGCCACGAATCTACCAAAGCCACCATTGGCAGAACCGCGATCAGCTCCCGGCCCACCGGTTTCCTTACTCCTCCGGCCACCGGTTCCCTCCGCCAGAACTAACTTTGACCCTACCCCGGTCGAGCTCGACGCCCCGGTATCAAACTTCCTCGCCCTCTTGGCCGGAGCTTCCCCAAGTGACGCAGTAGAAGTGTGGAAGGGTTGATCAACGTCGAACCCTCAATAGATGGAGAACACAATCAACGTTGTACTCTATAGAACAGGTCTGGAATCCACCAGAATCAAGAGACAAACTCTTAGGGTTTTGATAAAATATGATTAACTGCTGTCTGCAATCCCAAAGGGATGCTTAAATACTGAAAAGAAACCCTAGGACAACTAACAAGGAAACCTAAAGCCCAAGGAATTAAAACAAAACAAGTCCAAAACAAATTAGAAAACTTAAAACTTGAAAACATATTAAACTGCCGTTTTGAGGCCCTAAACGAACTCGAAAGCCCGAAAAGGCCCACACATCATAGCAAAGCTACGAGTTTGATTCCTGGCGTCGTTCTCTTTCCGGAATGGTATCACAATCGTCATTCGGACGCCGAATGCCAAAACTGTAGTAAACCGGGCTCCTTCAATGTTGGCGGACGACGTCTGGCGGATGTCGTCTGGCGGATCTGCTCTGGCGGATGACTTCTGGCGGATGAACCCCTGGCGGATGAACCACCCTTGGCGGAAGGACGTCTCTGGCGAGCGGGTTTTGACTTGCAACGATCAATCTGATCTTCAATGTTGGCTGCCATCCATCCTACATCACCAAGGCCGCTTCTGCGGTGCAAAGTCATATCCGCTGTTTCTCTCTCCCGCGGGGCTCGTACTTCCACAGGCCGCATTAGAGGTTCCGGACCTGATGAGCCCACCGGTCCTATATCCTGAATAATGAGCGGAGCATTCTCCTCATCGCCCGGTCGCCGACCGTAGTGGGAATCCCGAAACACGAGCGGCACAGGTTGATTGTGCAACGTGCTCTCTAGGGTGACAGGATCTACAACGGTTTTCGAGACCATCTCCCCCATCTCCACCAACCTCTGGGTTACAAGTTCGTCATCTGCCTCGACAGTTTCCTCGCTCCGAACAGCGATCCGGGGGGCATTAGCTGCAAATCAATAAATCGAACGGTTAGAAAAGAAAAAAAAATGCGACCACACAAAACTACGGTGCAGGGCACCTCACCAGGTTTTTTCCCCATCTCACATATCTCCAATACATTCCACCGGATGAAATTGTAAGAGCTCCGGCCCAGATTATCCCAACAAACAAAAAGTCGGGCTATCCGTTTCCTCTCCAAGTCGACCAACCGGTACGACTGATCCCCGATAGCTTGATAAGCCCCGGGCACCGGGAAACTCCTCGAACTACGCTGCCACCTACCACCGGCCATCACCACATGTTTCCTCCACACGTTCGAAACCGATGACGGTAGATGAGTAATGGCAGGATCGAAGTCCCGCGCGGCAAAATTTACACACCCGGTGGCCTGGGCCTTTTTACAATAAAGAATCTTATACAGCGCCCGGAACTCATTTATCGTGGGCTAATCCATGTTGCTGAGACTGAACAAGCACCCAAGACCAAGCAACTGCCTCCACTGGTTGCTAGGAAGCTGGGCGGGGGAGATGTTTATCAGGCTCAGCACGTATTGGACGAACTTGGGCAACGGCAGAGACAGCCTGTGCCGAAACTGATACTCAAAAACGGCAACCCAACCTTTCTCCGGATTGCAAGCCAGTTTCCCGGGATACAGACCCGGAGCTTAACGGAGGAATCAATGCCCCACTTCGCCCGAAACTCCCTTATCTCGCCAGCAGTCATGCTTCTGGTCGGCTCGTCACAAATAATCACCTTCTCACCATCCAATAGCTGGTGCCTCACGGATCCTCCCATCGACGCATGGCCGGCACCGACCGAAGGACTGGATGACCTCCCAGACTCCATAAATCCAAAAACAGAATTTACCCTACGCACAATTAGTTGTGTAGCAAGATAACAACACAGACGGACGATGAGATAAACTTCAAAGAACGACAGGAAGAAAGAAGGGGGGAGCGAAGCATCTTATAGGCAGAAAAACTACACCTTGTTGATAATTAGGGTGATCAAAAAAGAGGGGCAACCCTAGCCGCAGATTCCTCCCATCTCAGACCGCTCCCTACTAACACGTGTCCCAGCATCGATAAAATTCCCACGCCGTCATAACTGATGAGACTGATGGGACTGATGGGCTCTCTCTTTCAATGCATGTCAGCCACTTGTCCCGCCTATAAGCGGCAGTTGGGGGAGATAGGGGCGAAAACCGAGGCGTCCAACCCCCCACTTCCCCAAGGGCCAACCGGCTCATAGATACTCCACCGGTTATGTAACATTCAACCGGCTCATAGATACTCTACCGGTTATGTAACATTCAACCGGCTCATAGACACTCCACCGGCTATGTAACGTTCAACCGGCTCATAGACACTCCACCGGCTATGTAACGTTCAACCGGTTCAATCACTTTCCTTCGCCCTATGGGCAAGGACAAGCCAGCAACAACTCAAGGCTTCAAACACATGGGCTTTATAAAAACACTTGCAAAATCTTCCAGCAGGCTAAAAACCCTGCATCACACTGAGCTGTGATAAATATGGGGATCCACGGCGAGACTTGTTATCTCTACGCCACCCCACCAGGCAGATTGTTTCTCTAACACAGAACAAATCTCCCTGCAGGCTAGAAACCCTGCACATTATCTCATGCTTATTCCAACACAAGCTGGGCCGAACCACGGGGCTACTCCCCGGCCTGCCGCACCGTTGGCAGCAATTTTACTGGGGGACTCGTTCCGACATGGCAGTCCACCGCTCCGTATTCATTGCATGACGGGTTTCATCCCATGCACGGTACGGGTTTCATCCCGCTCCGTATTCATTGCATGACGGATTTCAATCCATGCACTCGTACTCACATCACCACGCCTCTTCTCGCTCGAACGTCCGGCCAAGCCCAATCTTCAATACGGACTTGGGGGACTGGGGCACCATTGGGTTGGTATCCCTGCGGGTCTGCGGGACAAGAGCAAAACATATTAAGTCCTCATTCAAGATTGCACTTGACCGGGAACTTGGGGGACTTGTTGACATTAGCCACAGAGGGGCTACACAGGCCCACAGACCCGCAGCCAGCATGCCCCGGGCCGGACTGAGGCCCGGATCAGGATCACCAGCACCAGGACCCGAGACCCAACAGTCTACCTTGTGACCAGGGGCCCGGGAACCGGGAATGCCAGCCTGCTGAACAGACCACCAGAGCTGCCCTTATTATGTGCGAACAGAAGAAAACCAGTCCCATATCGAAAAGTAAGGCCAGACCTCACACTCAACCACCTATATAAGGACCTCAACTACCCTCATTAATAGGTAACTGATTTCTTCTACTGCTTATTATCCTCGATTAAGTTATCTATTTATCCCAACAGCACTAACTTAGGCATCGGAGAGGAGAAGACCGGCCCGCCCGGTATTCCCTTTAGTTAGCAGGTTTTACAGGAGGAAGTCACAAAGATCCACCAGTTTCTACTAGGTCCACGGGTTTGTGCAGAAACATCAATAATTACAGAGGAGAGGTCACTGACAGAGTTGTCTACTGAGATTTGAAATTTGATGTTTGGCTAAATTATATACTGAGAAAGATTTTTGTATTGATATTTTGTATGGTTTCATTTTCTCGGTTATGGTGTGTTGCTTTGCAAATAATACTCACTTTCAAAAATAAGTTTTATCACTTGAATCACCCTAGAGAAGATCATCTCGATCTCCTAATCGTTCTTTAAAAGATCACTCATCATTAGGATCATTTTCAAAGAGATTTCTCCTAATTGAACTCTCATTTAAGGAGATTCCTCGCTCCTCACTAGAATCACCCGTGAGGATATCTTTCCTCACTGATATATCTTTCTTTGAGGAGATTTCTCATCCTTTGGTCTCCTTGAATTGATCCATCCTCACATTAATCACTCGAGAAGATCCATCCTTAAAGAAATTTCTCCTAAACTGAAATCTTTCTTACAGAAATTTTTCTCAATTGAATATTAGACGAGAATTCTGTAAAATTTAAGGAGGTGCACCTAACATATTGATTCTTTGCAAAAATTATTAAGAGGTCTATTAATTGAAGGTGTCGAAATGCCAATTTTAGATGTATGAAATTATGAATTGAAACTCCACGTTTTTCATAAAGAGAGAGAGTATCAAGCAAACATCTTTACATACAATTTATTTCTTTTTTACAATGGACTGAAACTTCCAAGATCTAATAACCTAAAAAAAATACATCCAAGATCTCGTTTGTTCTGTCACGCAGGTTGACTGGTATATAACTACATATATAATTAATAAAAAATTACTAATAGATACAATTCTCAGCTTATAATTACCAATAGCAATATTGTTTTTTAAAATTACTACTAACAAGTTTACATCTATTACTAACAGAATCTGTTAATCAATAAATTACGAAATTACCCTTTTTACGACACTACTGCAGGTTAGTAGCATTGCGCATTTCTGATGGTCAGTAGAATTACACATTTTTGAAGATTAATAGTATTCTACCAACGATATTGAGCCTCAGTAGCTTTAAAATTACTCACATATTTGCATATAAGATATATGTATGTACCTCAAAAGCATTGTTTTAGCTTACAATAGTGTTTATGTAAAACTTTATTTGTTTACCCTACAACAAGCTAGCTTTATACTTACATCAGTGTACTACTGAGCGCCAATATGTAATTGTATATCTACATTCTGTATAATGCTAGTGACTATAAAAAATCACATAATGCTATTGACCCTAAAAAATCGCGTAATGCTATTGACCCTCAAAATCGAGTAATGCTACTTACCCTCAATAATGTCGTAAAAAAGTAAAAGGTCAATTTCGTAATTACCATTTAACGGATTCTTTTAGTTAAAAGGATGGAAACCTTCCCGTTGTAATTTTAAAAAACAATCTTACTATTAGTAATTATGATATTTATTGGTAAAAAACTCATTAATTAAACACAACATGCTTCAATCACTCGCAAGTGATGATGAAGCCGCTAGCTTATTTATGTATAAAACAAACCAAATACTCAAAGAAATTCCGGCGGATAATGTGTGATATGATAGCCTGCATGTTCCGATGCCATAGAGATAAACTTAAGTATAGAGCTCCAATCTCGATAACCTTGGTGTTGGAATGGCAAATAATGGAGTCATCTTCTTCACCACAAGCCCAAATTTTTCCGACAAGTCAAGCTTTGCGTCATCGGGCAATCGCCACTCGAATGAATGCAGGAACGAAGCTAACTCAAAGGTTAACATCCTCTCGGCCAAGGGAAGTCCAGCACATATTCTTCTCCCGCATCCAAATGGAACATAGTGAAACTTATTGCCCAAGTAATCGAACTTGTTGCTAGGATCCAGGAACCTCTGGGGTCTAAACTCCAAGGGGTTGTCCCAATGACTTGGGTCTCTATGTATGCCCCAAGCATTCATAAACACAGTTGTTCCTTTTGGAATGGTATAGCCACCAATGGTGGCGGATTCGCTTGGACGGCGGGGCACTAGGAGGGGCAGTGCAGGGTGCAATCGAAATGTCTCCTTGACCACAGCATCTAAGTAATGCAATTTCGGCAAATGAAACTCTTCAACCAAATTGTCCAGCCCCACAACTTGTGTGAGTTCTTCTTGAACTTTTTTCAGTTCTTCTGGATGCTGCATCAGCTCACCCAGTACCCATTCCACCATTGCTGTCGCCGTCTCGGTTCCTCCTACCACAATGTCCTGTTGATAAGAGGGCACACAGCTTTAATGTGAATGGATAAATCTGTTAAATCAAAAGATGATAATGGGGATATTTGTACCGTGAGAACTGCCTTCAGTTGTTGCATTGTAATCGATACTGCACTATCTTCATGATTATGATATTCCAAGAGGAATTGCAGAAAGTCTTTCCTTTCACCTTTGGCCAAGGTATGATGCATCCGTTCTTGTATGGCAGAATCAAGAATCCTGTCAGTCACCGAAATGAGCCTTTTCGCTTCCCTCTCAATTCCTTGTACATCAAAGATGGAAAGTGCAGGGAAGAAGTCCGAAATATTTGGTTTTCCAAGTAGTTCCATTGTTCCGGTCACTGCTTCTCGAAACTCAGCTCCAGCTTCAGCTGCCTTGTCTCCTTTTAGTATCGTTCCACCCCATAACATGCGCATGACGTTGTTGGTTGCAGTCGCAAAGGCTAGCTTCCCCAAATCGAGTGGAGTGCCAATTCTGTCATAAATATGACCAATTGACTTAAGAACCTCTTCTCTTCTCAGAGCATAGCTATCATCAAGGTTGGTTTTGCTCAGCATCTTACTCACAAACACCTTGCGCAGCCGCCTCCAATCTGGACCGTAGGGTCCAAATGCGATGTCCCTTGCTCCATATGAGCCAACTAGTGCAGCTGTGGTAGGAACATGGTTAGCAAACACAATGTCATGATCCCGAACCATTTCTTTCAGAAGTGTTGGGGAACTGATCACGACAAATAATTTGCTTCCGAGGTAGAGTTTGTAAATAGGGCCATAAACCTTTGCTAACATGGTGAATTCATGGTGAAGGGTGGCTCCTAAGAAGGGAAGGTATCCGAGAATTGGCAAGCCTATAGGGCCTGGTGGCAATGGAGGCATTGGGTTCTTTGAACGATTTTTCCTAGACCACAGGAACCACAAAATAGCTAACATCATAGCTAAAAGGGCAAGAAATATTGCTCTGAGATTTTCATGTTTCTCATTTCTAGCATTCCCCCAAGATGACCACATTGCTCACAACACTGTTTTGAGAGCTTGAGGCTTATTGTGTGGAATGAAAGATAGTGAAGTACCTGCATGATAACCAGGGACCATGCTTTTATACAAATGAAAAAAGTTATTCTTACTCCTAACAGATGCAGTGGATAACGAATTAGATAATATTCTTCTCATCTTTCATTCATGAACTTTATCTCTGTTGGGCAATATTTTTCTTCTGTGACTTGAGTGAGGGTAAAAAACAAACAACCAAAATTGCCTGAAGAGGTAATTAGTCGAGACTAAAATAGCTAAAGAGGGTAAATATAATAACAAAATTGGCTACATCCTAAATGTGTAAGACACAATGCCAAAAATGGTACAATGATTTTATACCAAATTGACCGAAAGAACTAAACTGGTTTACAACGCACCAGGATGACTATCACTATTTTTCACTTTCCTTTGCCAATTTGTTCTCCAATATAGAAGTTCTTCCTATTGTGCATTGCCGGAAAAAGTACATGATTTAACACCAAACTGACCACAAACCACACTGATTATTAATCGAGATTTACGTAACAGAGACAACATCAGGTAAAAACTTATTACACTGACGAAAGAGAAACCACCACAGCAAGAAGAAAATGCCAGCAGCAACTAATTTTATAGCAAAAACAAACGGCAAGATTTGTTGCATACACAGACAGCCATAGGCTGCAAGCATGGGTCGATATATACCTGGTGCCAGGTGACAAATCATACTAGATTGCAAGTTGTTGGAGGGACAAGGAAGAGTCTGGACTCTCTGATTCTTGAGAGACCCCCACCCCTTCACATGAAAACCTCGTTCTCTTTTATAGTGGAGCCAAGTCTTCGAATTAATAAGCGAATATATACAGTTTCATGGATTGTGTATCATGAAGTTGACGGTGAAAATATCTGTCTGGATTGAACCGGGAAAAATAAGGGAGTTCCGATCTGTAACAGTTGAGGAAGTAGCTAGAGTTGATGAAAGAAATAAAGGCTAGATATATATTACTTACCTACCAGCAGGTTTCCTTTCGGTCTTTCATTTTCAAGGACTGAATCAAATTAATCACACACAGACAAAGCTCATGTGCTAAGTATTAAGGATCAGTCAATAAATGTACGTTTGGTACCTGAACAAGCGCTCATCGACCTTTGAAATTTTCAGGTACCAATTATACACACAACAGTTCCAAATCAACACATATATGACTATTAATTTTCATCGAGATAACAGATCGGAATCAAAATGAGAGACTAATAATGGAACTTGTATATCATATTTCATTATCCCCTGATACATGCATTTATGATAGTTCATCTCTTTTGGAAGTTTAATTTCTTGATTGCTAAGGCAAATATGAAAACAAAGAACACTGAAAACCCAACAAGAACAGCAACAACAACACCTAGAAAGTCTTTCCTATATCCAAAATATGTCCTTGTAAAATGATCTATAGTTTCACCAGAATCAAGTATGTCCTTAAGTCCTCCAAACTGTGAAGTAAACAGTCCATACAAGCTCCAAGAGGTCGGACTGACCCAATAGAACCATCTCCACCATACTGGAATTCTCTGTCACCGCCGAATAGAACAAATGTGAGTATGTACCATCAGATTGATAAACAAACATGCATATATAGTGATTTGAAATTGACACACACACATATATGTACTTACTGTTTTGGGAATGAGAAATCCTGAAATAACATTCCATAATGGATAGAAGGCGGAAGAAACCACAGCAGAGATGGTGTTGTTGGGAGTAATGGCAACAATCATCATCCCATGGAATGTGAAGTATAGGAAGGTGAGGTACATGAACAAGAGATAATAAAAGAACTTGCTGACCGTCCAATCAAATCCAACCATGGAGTATACTATAACCGCATATATGATACTCTGGATCAAACCATAGGGAATCTCAATGACAGCCTGCAGAAATTTAAATGTTTCATCATTGACAAATTTAGGTGGCCTAGATTCATGTACTAGATTACAGATCCTTATGTTGCAGTACAGTTACACAGTGTAAATTGTTTTAGATAACCATTTGATCTCGATGAAAAAATATAAGACAGGCTAATCAATGGATTGATCCAACTTTGATCTTAGTAACATATACCATACCTGTCCAAAGGCAAATGGGAAAGCCGAGTACATTCCAGCAGCCATTTCTCTGTAAGAGACCAACCTCTCAACACCTACGACTGGCTGCACTGATAAGGAATTTTGTATACCAATAAAGAGCACAGCAGCATACATAGAACCCATAGCACTAAACAGATGTCTTTGCTTTTGTCTAGAATGACCATGAATGATGAGTGTCACTGTGTCAGTCTTGCACATTAAGTTTTAAATACACAACATTAGGGATTACAGTATTAATATCTCATTATTATGTTACAATATATACCTTTTGGAGCCAAAATCCCAGAAAAATGACCCAATTAGCACAGCCGTCATAGTTGTGAAAAAAAGTCGCACCGCAGTATACTGAGGGTTTCGCCAATATGATATAGACTGTTTCCATAGGCAAGCTAGGCACTGGGTAAAGAAAGACTGAGAATATTGTGTTGGAAAGTACAAATCCTTTGAATTTGGTGCAGGAGTACTTAGTTCCTTTATCAATGCCTTATTTCTCCTAATTATTCAGACACAGAATTAGTATCTGAAACATAAGTATAGCATTGTTACTTGAATTTTCATGGATATCTTACCTATACATTTCTGAATTCTTGTATATGTTGGCGAAATCAACTCCAAGTGATGCTTCTTGTGCTGGAGAAGTAATCTCCAGCATCCAAGTTGCCGGATTGTAACCATCCTTTATTTTAGAAATTCCACTAATCTCCTAAAATTTCATCAGTGTTAACAGTCGAGTAAAGAATGGCAAATGATATACGCAATATACGTATTGACACCAAGCTAACCTCAAAATATTGGATCATCTGAGAAGAATGGTGGCCTAAAGGGCCGACATATATTTCTTCACCTCCCTGTTTCAAAAGCAGCATCTGCAGTAGCATGTCAAAATTTTAAATCTTGTAACATTAAATAGTACCATCCAAAAATGTTGGCTACTAACACTAATAGTATCTCACCTCATCAAAAGCATCAAATATATCAATGCTTGGTTGGTGGATGGTACAAACTACAGTTCTCCCTGTGTCCACTGTATTCCTCACCGTTCTCATTACAATTGCTGCTGCCCTAGCATCAAGACCAGAAGTCGGCTCATCCATAAATATTATCGAGGGGTTGGCAACAAGCTCCACTGCAATTGTTAGCCTTTTACGTTGTTCAGTTGAGAGACCACTCTCTCCTGGGAATCCAACAAGTCTGTCACTTATTGAGGTCATTTCTACAAGCTCCATGACTTCCTCAATGAACATCTGCACATCATTAAGATATAGTCAACAAGACTTGACTAGACATAATTCAAGATTAAAGAACCTATCATGATATAAATAACTAAAATAAGCATACCTTTCTGGTAGGGTAATCAACCTCCCGGGGCAACCGGAGCCATGCAGAGTACACCAAAGACTCGTAAACGGTGACATGAGGGGAGTGTATATTTGTTTGCTCACAGTATCCTGATATGCGAGCAAATGTTTCTTGCTTTTTTGCATATCCAGATATGGTGATGCTCCCCTCAATATATCCACTTGTCTTCCTTCCTGCCAAGACATCCATGAGAGTTGTTTTTCCAGCGCCACTAACCCCCATCAAAGCTGTTAGAACTCCAGGCCTGATAGCACCACTCACACCCTTCAGAAGTTCTAGCCGATCCCCAGTTTTGCTTTGATCTTTCATTTCCTGCAAGCACATAGTTATGTGTAGGATGAAATTACATTGATTTCAAAGACAACTTTACCCCTACATGTATCTCATTTACAGCCTCCCTCTCACAAAAAGTTGAAGGTACCTTAGGCATATCAACAGCATATCTGATTTCCACAAAAGTAATTGAATGGGGTTCACATGGAAGAACCATGCCATGCTGCATAGTAGGATTGGTTGCAACTCTTCTATCCTCCGTTGTAGAGGATGCCACATTGGATACCACTGCTTGGGGCTTCTCAAGTGCTGCATCCAGGAAATTAGGATTGTCAAAACATAACTTTGATAGTATCTATCTGTGGACTGAAATTAGTATGCCTAAGTACTTACGATCAAGATACTGAAGTGCCAAGGTGAAAAGAAAATTCATCAGAAGAATAAATCCAATCAAAGCTACTAATCCAATCCAGTAAAACCGTGGCTCTGGGAATATGCCATGGTACTTCAGGACCATAACACCTAATGCTTCTGTAGAGTTGGCAGGAACCTGTAATACAATTTCCAAGCATGAGAATTAACATGAAAAATGATTGTCCTAATCTCTTGCTTCATTCTCATGAAAAATATCTTGCTTACATTTCTCCAACTTTTTCCAAGAAATTCATTGACAGCGATAGCGTTCAGTCCATATGTGAATGGTGAGAGCCAATATCCCCACAACCACCATTTCTTCATATCCTCTGGAAAAAAAAAATCTCATAAAAAGAACAAAGACACGAGTTTAGCTTACCTTTAGAGTTAAATTAAGAATTTAATACCACCTCAATATCACATAATGCTTATGATTCTCAGATTAGATTAGATTTTTGCCAAGGAATAACCTCTTGATATGATGAAGCCACCCAGACCAAGAATGAGAAGTAAAGCACCAAATCCAAATGTGTTTGAAATAGTTATGTTCCTTCCCAGTGCCCCTATCAATCGAAACAGTCCATTTGCCATCTGGCTAACACACAGAAGTAGAAGGAACTGTTTGAAAAACCTGTTACAAGTAAAAAAAAAATCATAATTATATTTGATAAATCGATAACGAATTAACATGATCTGTTATACCAAATATAATAAGCAGACCTGAACCTAAACGTTTAAATACAAGTTCTGAAATGCATGTTAATTTTTCAATCACCTTTCAATGCTCGGATCATAACCTACAGTGTAGTAAGTAATCATCATCCAGATGGAAACGTCGACAAAAGTTATAGGGATCCTTATCATCCATG
The DNA here is from genome assembly GCA_963682095.1 of Potentilla sterilis. Lineage (NCBI taxonomy): Eukaryota > Viridiplantae > Streptophyta > Magnoliopsida > Rosales > Rosaceae > Potentilla > Potentilla sterilis. The sequence goes on along the minus strand of OY821760.1, from coordinate 38,251,495 downwards.
TGGGTAAAGAATATACCCAAGCAGGATAGAACAGATGGTCCCTTTGTTTGTAAAACACATGCAGTCTAGTGACTGTCATATGAAGCTCTGCAAACCCATTAAGCATAATGGCAAGTAGCGTATAGAATAAAGCTCCCATATAAATCCCACCATCTGCTACTGTGTTCCGGTCCATCTCAGTACGTAAAAATAATGTCATTGTTGTAACAGCAACTATAATAAGCTGAAACCAAAGAAGAGAAGTATTTCTTATACTGCTATATTTCACTGAAATAAAAATGAACAAATGTTCAATTTGATTATGCACCAACTGCAGGTAAGCAGTTCGATATTTCAGTTTGCAGTATGGAATCATCTGATCAGTTGTCAAAAGATATTAGAATAATGAAAATTATGAGTTTTTAATTTTAAGCGACAACTTCTCACCTGGACCAATTTGAAAATGTAGACGAATGAATTTCTCTTCGTAAGCAAAATTTGTCTGGCCATACAAGCTTTGAACAATTCCTTCTTACTAACACCATACTTTTTGGTTGACAAAGCAGCGGGGTGTCCTTCAGACTTGTTAAATGGAATAGAAAGCTCATCACCAAGTTTTCTACCAATGTGAAATAACTGCATTGCTTCAGAAAATTCTTTTGCTGTTATAAAGCTATAAGGCATATCCATATGAGCCCAGTATTACTCTTGATCTTTTCTTGATGTCACCTGTCATCAAATTAAGATAGATTAATAAGAAGCTGTATTATATATGTCCAAATCTCCAATCTCTGTGGAATATAAAAGGTTGAAATAGAGGGAGGTGATGTGATATATGTATATGTGCAAGTTAAACAACCTCTTGTAGGAAATCAGCAACTCCTTTCCTCTCTGGACATTTGAAGCCCATATACTCAAAGAACTCAAGAACATTCTCATGGGGACCTTGATACACAATGTAACCATCCGAGAGGAGAATTATATCATCGAATAGACCATAAGTCTCTGGTGCTGGCTGCAGTAGAGCAACTAATGCAGTTCCGTTGAGGATATGGACGTATTGTTGTAGTGATTTCACTATTTGGAATGTTGTTGAACTGTCCAGCCCGTTTGATATCTCATCCATAAGAAGTACTCTTTCTGGTCCAACCAGCATCTCCCCTGCATTTTGTATAAGAATCAGTCACAGTTAAACTACCCGGTGATGCGCTTTCGGAAATTGAAAAAGAGAGGTTTGGAAGTCTTTATATGCACTACCTGTGGTGAGTCTCTTTTTCTGTCCACCGGAGATACCTCTGGTCATTTCGTCTCCTACCGTAATATCAGCACAATCTTCAAGTCCCAGAACCTGGATAAGTTCACTAGCAACAGCCAGTAAATTTTCTTTTACTGATAAACAGATAGTGTGGTTCTAGTTGGTATCTTTGTACACAAGGAACATAAATAACTTGAACGAATGGTACATATCAGTGGTTGAGAATAAAGCCTCTATCTATATTAATTTACCTTGAGAATAAAGTCTGTAACGATATTAGTTTCCTGTCCTTCTAGTGCTGCTGCCTGCAGAAAGTTTAAGAAGCCATTTTCGTGTTTAAATGCTACTTCAAGAGCAAGTAAAGATAGTATATAAGGTTTATAGAGGTGCAAATGATAAAGAACATGATGGATAGATATGGAAAATTTACACTGTTTAGGTTTATGTATTGTAGCATAATGAAACAAAGCTTTATGCTATTCTATCCTAAACAGCTGTTCTCATACCTTCATGTAGAGATCAAGATCAAGATCTGGCATAATATTTGCAGCCTTTTCTCTCCTTAGTAATTCCACCAACATTTCTGAAAATACCAAAATGCAAATGAAAAATATTTGAAATTCTCAAGATCAAAATCATATAACGTAGATTGTATATATATGTCACCTTAATTTTAGGGTGTTTTAACAGACGTACCATAACGTGATCCAACACCTTGACATCTAGCTGCAAAAGCCAGTGTTTCTCTCACTGTCAATTCTGGTATGTGGAGATCATGTTGACTGACATAAGCTGATGTCCTCTCTGATACAAACTCATCCATCTGAATTCCATTGTATGTAACCCTCCCCGATAACTAATGTCATACATAAGTGATTACACCAAATTATTTAGTGAATTAGTGAAACTAAGCAATAGAAATCAAGATATGGAGTACTGAGGCATAAGAATAGTGACCTCCTTACTTTTACATTAGCTTTACCAAGTTTTCCAGCCAAGGCTAACAGTAACGTCGTCTTCCCAGAGCCAGGAGGCCCTAAAATGAGTGTCATTCTGCATAAATCAGACAGACCAGCAACTCATATGCATGAGAGGTGTGGTGTTTGAAGAGTTTATATGTTTGTAATACTTGTCTAGTTACCTTCTTGGCTTGATAATCCCACTTACATCATGGAGGATTGGAAAAGGTCTCTTTTTACTTGGAAGAATGTGAAAATAATTCAGGAACCCCTTATTTTAAAGAGAAAAACTAAGGTGAATTACCTCAAGTTACATCATATAATAGCATGAATGCATAATACACAAACTTGATCTAAGAGTTGGTACCTCTAATAGATTAATGGAGAAGTTGAACATTGTAGATGATGCCCTGCGTCCTACATGAGCTTCTGCTTCAACATTTAAATGCTCGAACCGCACTTCAGTTTTTGGAAATTCAAGTCCAACTCTGTGAACATCTAGAAAATATTACAAATACAATCAAATTTCCTAAACAACATATATGATTCATTATAGTTAACCAATTACCTATTCATGCGGTCCTTGATCTTCAGCAAGAACTTGTCATGATCTTGCTCAACAATATTTAATAGCCTCTCCAACAAAGTCTTCCTCTCTAGTAGGCCAAGATTCTTCTTTACATCAATTTCTCGGCTTTGATCGTCAGCCTCCTCCTCTTGACATCGACCGAGTAGAATGCCTCTCCTTGTGCGTGAATACGTAGGCAGTCTTTCAATGGCACCCCATGTCGTCATTGACAGACTCGACTCCTTATCGGCTCCTTCGCCGGAAGGAGGCTCGGAGATTGGATTCTCTTCATGTACTTGGCCGGTCATGACGTTCTTAGCTAAATCAATGCTGTGAAAGAAAAAGACAGTATCACTAAACATAGAAGAAGTTTCCTGCATGCCAAAATGTACATGAAAACAACCCAAAAACTACTCTTTGTTGTTTTTCATCAAAAAAGTGAGAAAACAGTGAGAAATTGATGGTGAAAACAGAAACTCCTCTACGGCTCAAATATATACGAAAGCAACCCAAAACTACTCCTTGTTGTTTTTCATTAAAAATGTGAGAAAATAGAGAGAAATTGATAGTGAAAAAACAGTAAAAAGGAACTCCTCTATGGCTCAAATATACATGGAAGCAATGCAAGAACTACTTTTTGTTGTTTTTCATCAAAAACGTGAGAAATTGATAGTGAAAAAACAGCAAAGGAACTCTTCTACGGTTAAATTTACATGGAAGCTACTACATTCTGTTGTTTTTCACCAAAAACGTGAGAAAACAGTGAGAAACGTACTGATGGTGAAAAAACTTAAAAACAGTAAAGGAACTCCTCTACCCTAAGCAAGCTCAATTCCCTCCAGCCACATATTGTTAACGCATGTTTGTATTAGAATCCAAAGGTCTACGATAACTATTACCTTTGTTTTTACTTTTTTTTCGGGTTTGTTTCTTTCTCTCCCTTCAAAACTTCGTTCTTGATCAAGATGCCGTCAAAACTTGTTCAAGTGAATCACCATGGCTTTAGTCGACGACCCTTCTTGCTAGCTCATACGGTTCGGTTGGCGCCCATTCATTAATCACTATACCTTAATTTGTTTTCTGATATGTATACGTGAACTCAGTCCAAAAGAGACGTTTGAAATGCATGCCTCTTATATATCCCCTGTAGACCTTAATCAGCTTAACAAGACTTAATTGCAAAACACAAACACAATACATAAGCATCAATACAAACTGAAATCAAAAACAGATGAACTTACCTTCATTCTGTTGAATGTCCATGGCTTCTAGTTCTGCAGATAGTGCGTCGATGCTGTAGCTCTTCTTGGTCTTAGTCTTCTCTTCTCTACAAGCTTTTGACACCATAAATGGGATTGGTACTAAATGTCAGAGATCGATGTAGAGAGCAGGGACTAAAACATCGTATATATAGAGTCCCTTGAATCACCAAGCAATCCCCCATAAGGATGCAACTTGCTGTCCAAGTTATTCTCTTAAACAGAAACCTTATGCAACACTAACACTGATTTCCAAATCAGTATCTTACATGGACTCTAACACGATTAAGAACTTGATATACCTTATTCCTAATCAAGACAGGAATGATGAAGCTTACAACTCCTATGTTTGAATTCTGTTCCAATTGGTATTTATCTTAATGCTTAATGATGAGTTCAACATAATGCTAACAATCTCCCACTTTGAACCATCATACTTTAAAGCACAATACCAACTGAAACATTCTCAAAAATAGCTTAAGTGCGCATGAGAAGTAACTCACTCAAAATCCATTTAGTTCAGTCAAAATATACACACAGAAACAGAACCTGGAAATAATCATGTTCATATGAACAAGTCTGTTCCAGACTACTGTAACTATTTGCATAATCCACATGAACTCAACTTAATGTATTGCAGTTAAATGACAATGTATATCACAGGTAAAACTGGTCATTTAACAAATAGTCCAACCTAATATTTTGAACATCAAAATCACAATGCAAGCCGATATAACACAAGTGGATACAAAACTTGCTTCTTAACCTGAATATATGCATATATATACATCCACTTGATAACACGAACTGAAAACCAAAAAACAGTAGATAACACATTGTTTAAGAATTAAATACTGCACGAAACATCTGAAAAAATTCCTCACTTTATTAACCAAAACTTGAAATACAAAAACTGTAAAACAGAAACTATAAACTGTAATCAAAACAACAGAAAATTCTTTTCTAACTTAAAATGCTCCCACTAAACTTAAACATCCTTAAAACTTGACAACACTCCCATATTCTTACAATGCTCCTTGAAAACTGTCACAGGCAAAGCTTTGGTAAAAGGATCTGCCAACTGATCTTGAGTCTTGATTCTGCATACATCAATTTCACCATGCTTTACCCTCTTCCTTACACTATAATACTTGAGATCTATATGCTTGGAATTATTAGACCTTTTACTATTTCTGCTAAAGAAAACAGCAGCTTCATTATCACAAAATACCTTCAACTTATTCTCAATCAGATCACTGAGTATCCTTGTATCCAAAATAAAATTCCGGATCCATAACCCTTCACAAACTCCTTCATACAATGCTATAACTTCTGCTTGCATGGTTGAAGTAGCTACCAACGATTGTTTCATTGTTTTCCATACTACTGCACCACCTGCAAGCATGTAGACATAGCCACAAGTTGATTTACAGGATGTAGGATAATTTCCTGCAAAGTCTGAATCTGTAAAACCAACAAGTTCAAGTTCTTTCACACGTTTATACACAAGCATATATGCCTTAGTTTTCTGAAGATATCTTAAGACCTTTTTACCTGCTGTCCAGTGATCAAAACCAGGATTAGACTGAAATCTGGACAACATTCCAACAGCAAAAGATAAATCCGGCCTAGTACAGACTTGTGCATACATAAGACTACCTACAAGCCTAGCATATGGTACTGACTCCATTTTCCTTTTCTCAACATCAGTTTTAGGACACTGAGTTTTATTTAGTTTATCTCCCTTAGACATTGGTGCTTCTCCATTACTGCAGGTTTCCATTCCAAATCTTCTCAGAATCTTTGAAATATAATTGTACTGAGATAATCCCAATAATCCCTGCTTCCTATCTCTCTTAATCTCAATGCCTAAAACATAACAAGCTTCTCCCAGATCCTTCATGTCAAAATTCTTTGACAAAAATTCTTTAGTTTCTCTCAGCAATTTCACATTGCTGCTGGCCAGAAGAATGTCATCAACATAGAGAATAAGAAAAATAAAATTGTTACCAATTACTTTAAGATAAACACATTCATCAACTATATTTTCAGAAAATCCAAAAGATGAAATCACAGAGTCAAATTTCCTATACCACTGTCTACTAGCTTGTTTAAGTCCATAAATAGACTTTTTTAGTCTACAGACCAAGTGTTCCTTCCCTTTCTCTATAAAACCCTCAGGCTGTACCATATAAATGGTTTCCTCTAGCTCCCCATTTAGAAAAGCTGTCTTTACATCCATCTGATGTAACTCCATATCAAAATGAGCTACAAGAGCCATAATTATCCTGAATGAGTCTTTTGTAGAAACTGGAGAAAAGGTTTCTGTAAAGTCTATTCCTTCTTTCTGTGTGAAACCTTTAGCTACTAGCCTAGCTTTATGTCTTTCTATATTTCCCTTAGCATCTCTTTTTGTTTTAAACACCCATTTACTACCAATAGGCTTCTGTGTTTGTGAAGGTTTAATTAATTCCCATACTTGGTTTTTGTACATGGAATCAATTTCTGCATTCATAGCTTCCTGCCAATTTTCAGACTCTTGACTCTCTATGGCTTGTTTAAAAGATGTTGGATCATTGTCATCAGTCAATGCACTTTCCATTTCACTCAGAAAAACTTCATAGATATCATTTTTATCTCCAAATCTTGGCTTCTTAGCTCTGTTAGATCTTCTAGGTTCCACAAAATGGTCTTGAAGCAAGGTTTGAGTAGGCTGAGAGTCTGGATTAGGTTCTGATATTACAGCAGACGATGGTTCAGCTGTTGAATCATGTCCTAGGTTCAGATTGTTACCTAAGTTTTCTGTAATGGAAGGATTTTGTTTTTCTAAGCTTAAGTCGACACTTTCTTGGACTGAGTTTTTATCAGAGACAGAAACTTTGTTTTTAGAAGTATTTTGAGTGTCAAGTGCTACTGTTATATCAAACTCATTATCTTCAACTTCTTCAAAATCCGAGGTAAGATCCTCAAAGTTTGTATTGAAGATACTTTCATTAATGAATTTAACTTGATGAGTTTCAAAAACTCTAGGTACATGATGAGCTGAATATAACTTGAACCCTTTAGATTTTTCACAATATCCTACAAAGTTACAACTTACTGACTTTGGATCAAGCTTACTTAATCTGGGATTATATATCCTAGCCTCAGCTTGACAACCCCAAACATGACAATGATGTAAACTTGGTTTCCTACCAGTCCATAATTCAAAAGCAGTTTTATTCTTTTCTATGGACTTGCTTGGGGACCTATTGCAAATATAATTTGCTGTTCTTAATGCTTCTCCCCATAGAATTTTTGGTAAACCAGAAGTGCACATCATGCTTCTAACCATGCTTATTAATGTTCTATTCTTTCTTTCTGCTACCCCATTCTGCTGAGGGTTATGAGGTGTAGAGTATTGAGCCTTAATGCCAAGTTCCTGCAAATATAATGCAAAAGGACCTTTATGCTGACCTTGCTCTGTGTATCTACCAAAATATTCTCCCCCCCTATCAGACCTCACAACCTTAATCTTTGTTTCTAGCTGATGTTCAACCTCAGCCTTAAAGATTTTGAAAGCTTCAAGTGATTGTGATTTTTCTGATAGTAAGTATATGTAGCAGTATCTAGAAAAGTCATCAATGAATGTTATAAAATAGACATTTCCACAAATTGTTTGATGTCTAAAAGGTCCACAAATGTCAGTATGTATTAACTCAAGTAATTTTGTAGATCTGTAAGCACCTTTTCTTCTTAAGTTTGTTATTTTTCCTTTACAACACTCGATACAATCTCCTAAATCACTAAAGTCTAGTTCTGGTAAAGTTTTGTCTTTGATAAGCTTCTGCAATCTTTCTTTAGATATGTGCCCTAGTCTTCTATGCCATAAGTTGGCTGATTTCTCATTGTGCAAGCTTCTCTTAACACCAACAATGGCATTATTACTTGCTGCATAATCTTCTGGTTTATTTTCAATATGTAAGCATTCTTGCTGACTTAGAGAACAATTTAGTTTCAAATAATCATTCTCAATAATACCAGTAGCAAAAGTAGAACAATTCTGAATCAAGAAGGTTGAAAAATCCTTGAAAATTTTTATTCCACTAGAATCAATGAGAAAACTACAACCAAGTTTAGCTAAAAGACTAACAGAAAGCAAATTCCTCTTAATTGAGGGCACATAAAAAACTTTATCTAAAACCAAAACATTGCCGAAACCTAAGTCCAATCTAAGAGTGCCTACAGCCTTCACAGCTACACGCATTCCATTGCCAACACAGACGTTGACCTCATCATTCTTTGGCTTTCTCTTCCTTATGAAGCCCTGCAAAGAGTTTGTAATGTGTAAGGGACTTCCTGAATCTAACCAATAAGAATGAGGTGCTATGTTAACAAAATTAACTTCTAAAGAAAAAGTTTCTAAAAGATTAAGAGGATTAATCATACCCTTCTTCTCTAGCCATGCTTTGAATCCGGGACAGTCCTTCTTCATGTGTCCTACTTTCTTGCAAAAGTAGCACTTGAACTTAAATGGCTTGTCCACTTTGACTCCCTCAAGATCAGTTTGAAGGTTTAGCTATAGTTTTATTAACCTTAAGCTTATTAAACTTCTTCCACTTAGGTTTCTGAACTAGGTTTATAGAGGTTGTAGGCTGCTTCTCCTTCTTCATCCTAGATTCTTCATCTACACAGATAGAAATTAGGTCATCTAGAGTCCAATTTTCCTTCTGTGCATTGTAACTCGTCCTGAGAACACTAAAACTGGATGGCAGTGAGTCCAAGGCATGGTGAACTAACTGATCATCCTTCACTCCAAGCTCCAGCTCCTTGAGACGAGAATTTAGTTCAATCAGCTTCATGATATATGATTTCTAACTCCTCCAATTCCATTGTACTTCAGTTCATTGTACTCCTTTCCAATCCTTGCTGCTTCTGCCTTGTTGCTTTCCTTGAACTTTGCCTCAATGTTCACCATGAAGTCTCTAGCTAGTACAGGTTCCTCAATGCTTCCTCTAACTATAGATGTTAAGGAATTCCTCATAAGAGTCTTGGCCCTTTGGTTTGACCTATACCAGTCATCATGATACCTCCTATCCTCTAGGGTGCTGTTTGCAACTAGTGCAAAAGGCATGGTATGTGTGAAACACATATCCATATTGTCGTGAGTCATCATGTAAAGATCTAAGCTGGATTTCCAGGCCTTAAAGTTTGATCCAGTGAGCATACGAATGTTGTTGACGTTCAAGAAGGCAACTTCTAATGAGCAGAAGAAAAGAAAAATTTAGTTTTGACTCAAAACAGTTTCTAACTTTTCAAGTTGAGGAAAAAACAAAATTCTGCATACAAGTGTCACATTCCAAATCAGTTCAAGTAACACAACCAATGCAGAAAATACTTAACATCCCAATTTATCTGTAGTTAATATCAAGCATCACTTTTATAGCAGAAAACATGATATTTTCTTAAGTTTCTTAATCATCAGACCATACAGAATAAATTCAATTTGTTCTTAAGGCAGTCAACATCTTTAGACAGAAGAAAAGCTTTAAGAACCTGTATATGAATTCAGAATATATGTGTGATGCTGTTTCTGATTTTAAAACAAGAAAAGACACACTTCTTTGGAAGTTATGATGGTTTTAAAATTTTACAATCAGAAAACACAAGTTTTGATCTTTTGCTAAGAATTTCTTCCTTCTGCAGAAATTGCTTTATGCAACATTCTGCCATTTTACAAGAATGCAGATCATAATAGATGAAGTTTTAGGTTGTTTTGTTTATTTATTTTCTTAATGTTTGTTTCGGGAGGTTCTCAAACATACAGAAACAATCAAAAAACAACAACCACATAAAATTTCACTCATGTCAGAACATGCTTCATATAATCCCACATAGAACATGCTCAGGCAATTGAAATTTCATCCGGTCCTTCATCTACCTAACTTATTTGCATGCCGGGAATGCTACTAGGGTTCTTGCAATTACATAATCATAGACATGCTTTGAAAACAGAAAAATTCCAGAATTTCTTACTTCTGTTCTTAAGGTTATGATTCTTAATCTTGCGGAAATTAAAACTTAATTGACTTACTTACAGTTTCTTTGCTTAATCCACACCAAATAGGGACTCGAATCCCTTAAGAGATCGCGAAATCTCTGCACCTTCAACCCAGCTGAAGAACCCTGATCCCTTTGCAAAATATGACCGTTGAACATAACGGTCGATTTTGGGATTTAAATACAAGTCGGGTTCTGGGTTGATGCTTGCGGATTTTGGGCTCGGTTTAACCCGATTCGGCCCAATGACACTGTTAAGTTTACAGAAGCAGAAAATTTTCTTCTGTTCTTGAGAGAAAACGCAGGATTTTCAGTTCATGCATTATGTTTTCTTAAGACGATTCATGTTGCAATTTGTTAGGCTCTGATACCAAACTTTAGACCTTAATCAGCTTAACAAGACTTAATTGCAAAACACAAACACAATACATAAGCATCAATACAAACTGAAATCAAAAACAGATGAACTTACCTTCATTCTGTTGAATGTCCATGGCTTCTAGTTCTGCAGATAGTGCGTCGATGCTGTAGCTCTTCTTGGTCTTAGTCTTCTCTTCTCTACAAGCTTTTGACACCATAAATGGGATTGGTACTAAATGTCAGAGATCGATGTAGAGAGCAGGGACTAAAACATCGTATATATAGAGTCCCTTGAATCACCAAGCAATCCCCCATAAGGATGCAACTTGCTGTCCAAGTTATTCTCTTAAACAGAAACCTTATGCAACACTAACACTGATTTCCAAATCAGTATCTTACATGGACTCTAACACGATTAAGAACTTGATATACCTTATTCCTAATCAAGACAGGAATGATGAAGCTTACAACTCCTATGTTTGAATTCTGTTCCAATTGGTATTTATCTTAATGCTTAATGATGAGTTCAACATAATGCTAACATCCCCTTCAACAAGAAGAAGAAGAAGAAGAGTCGGAAGATTGCATTTTGGAGTGACACCTTTCAATTGATTTTTGGGTTAAACGAGACTTTATGTTTAAATACGCATTAATCATCTATTCTTTACTAACGGAACACTAGAATATAATACACAAAGTCACAGTATTGTTCTACAACTGCTCCGCTGCAGGGGCGGATCCAGCATATAGAAGTCTGGGACTCTCAAGTCCCACCTGAAGACTTTTGGAGAGTGAATAAGAGACAAAAGTGACTTTTGTATATTGAATCTCAAGTCAAACAGAGAAGAAGAAGCAAAGATATATATACAACTACGATGCAAAAGAAACTATCAAGTATCTATCAACTAGATGTACAAGAAGTCTTCCTTGAATTAAGAGAGCAGTGACGTGTCCTTCATTCAAGTGATGTAAAGGGAAGACCACATCAACAGAGAAAGAAGCATGGGAGGAGATCATCATGATGTCCACTGACTAGAAGGAATGGTGCAACCTAATCCCACTCAAACATATTCAACAGCCCCCCTCAAGCTGGTTCAAGAGGATTAATTGAACCAAGCTTGGAGAGAAAGTGAAGAAACTGAGATGAACTTAAAGGTTTAGTAAACATATCAGCAATCTGATCTTCACTGCGAATCATCTTACTTTGAACTTGATCACGTATGAAATGGCAGTCAATCTCGATATGCTTTGTTCTCTCATGAAACACTGGATTTGCAGCTATATGCATAGCTGACTGATTATCACAGTACATGGAGACAGGTTGAGTAGTTTGAAATCTCAATTCTCCCAGAACAGCCTTCAGCCAAATTAACTCACAAGCTAGAGAAGTCATAGCACGATATTCAGCTTCAGCACTAGATCGAGCTACAACAGTTTGCTTTTTACTCTTCCAAGTCACTGCATTGCCTCCAAAAAATGTGCAAAAACCAGAAGTTGACTTCCTATCCAAGGCATTGCCAGCCCAATCTGCATCTGTATTCCCTACAATTTCATGATGATCATGTTTTTTCATGTGAATACCTCTTCCAACTGAACCCTTGAGATACCTCAATACTCTTGTAACCAGCTTCATATGCTCAGTAGTGGGAGAATGCATGTGTTGGCTAATCAAACTCACTGCAAAGGCTATGTCAGGCCTTGCAATTGTGAGGTAAATTAATTTCCAACAATCCTTTGATAGGATGTAACATCAGACAGCTTTTTACCATGATCAGATAACTTTAGTTTCACACTCAGAGGAGTCTTAGAGGGCTTGCAATCAGACATTTTCACTTCTGCAAGAAGATCAAGAGTGTATTTGCGCTGATTTAGAAACAGGCCCTTGCTTGAACTTGCCACTTCAATACCCAGGAAATACTTTAGGATTCCCAAATCTTTGATAGCAAATTTATCCTTCAAAGAAGATTTGAGAGCATTGATCTCCTCTAAGTTATCTCCTGTAACAATAAGATCATCCACATAAATTAACACAACTAAGGTGCCTGCACTGCCCTTTCTGACAAATAAGGATGAATCAGAATAACTTCTTCTGAAATTAGCCTTCTCCAGGACTGAGCTTAGTTTGGAATACCAAGCTCTTGGAGATTGCTTTAAACCATATATAGCCTTATGTAATTTGCACACCAGATTAGGCTTGGAAGACAAAGAGTGACCAGGAGGAAGCTTCATATAAACTTCTTCCTCAAGATTCCCATGCAAAAAAGGCATTCTTGACATCCATTTGATAAATATGCCAAGATTTATTTACTGCAAGAGAAAGAAGAACTCTTACAGTGTTCATTTTAGCGGCAGGAGCAAAGGTTTCTTTGTAGTCCACACCATATGTCTGACTGAACTCTTGAGCTACTAAACGAGCCTTGCATCTTTCAATACTGCCATCTGACTGAAACTTGGTTTTATAGATCCATCTACAACCAACAGCCTTTTTTTCCATCTGGAAGTGGAATCACACTCCAAGTTTGATTATCTGCAAGAGCTTTAATTTCTTCATCCATAGCATGTCTCCATTGTGGCATATGCATAGCTTCATTGAAAGTTTTAGGATCAACAACACTGGATATTTTGCTTAAAAAAGCATGATGTTGTAAAGACAATTTGTTGTAGCTGATGTAGTTTGACACCGGATACCTTGGAGTATAGGTTTCATACTCCATCAACCTTGGAGGAAGATTCCTAGTTCGAGGAGGATTTCTCCTAGGCAAAGGTTGGACATCAGAATTATGATCAGCTTCAGCTCTATCTTTATCACACTCATTATTGTCAGACTGCTCTAGTCCATGACTCTCAGAAGCAACATCTTCAGCATCATTACTGATAGATATTGAATGATCATGTTGATTAACACAACCTTCAATAGAATTTGATGATATACAACTCCCAAAGTTGACATTAAACTCCCACTGCAGTTCATCTCTACTCAGAGGCTGTTGAAAAAATGGTGTATCCTCATCAAATTTAACATCCCTAGACACTTGCACTTTTCTGGTTTTGGGATTATAGCACTTATATCCTTTTTGAGTGGAGGAATATCCCAAAAATACCATTTTTTCAACCTTAGGATCAAGCTTGTCTTTGTCTTTAGGGTGCACTCTCACATAACATGTGCAGCCAAAACTCTGAGATGATACAAATTTATGTCTCTGCCTTTGAGAACTTGCCATGGAGACTTAGCATTCAAAACTCTAGTAGGCAATCTGTTGATGATGTAGGTAGCAGTGAGCACAGCATAGGACCAATACTTTTTAGGAACATTCCTCTCAGCAACTCCATTTTGTTGTGGAGTAGCTACACAACTTGTTTCGTGAATTATCCCATTCTTGCTCAAATACTCAGACATAACATTGGATGTATATTCAGCTCCATTATCTGATCTCAAAACATGAATTTTTGAAGAAAAATGATTTACCACAAGACTGTGAAAATCAATGAAAGCATTTTTCAATTCACTTTTAAGTTTCAACAGATAATTAAAGCCAGGTGACTCTAGAAAAATCATCAATGAATAGAGCATAATACTTATATCCATTAACAGAATCCACAGGGCAGGACCCCAAATATCAGAATGAACCAGTTCAAAACATTTACTGGTTCTAGATTGAGATAAATTAAAAGGAAGTCTAGAAAATTTTGAAGTTACACAGATTTCACAGAGAGTTTGGCTATTACAAAAATCTGGAAACAAGATAGACAGGGCTTTGTTGGATGGATGAGCCAAATGCTGGTGCCAAAGCATTTCATCACTCACTGGACTGACACTGAAAGCTTGCGAAGGTTTTGAAACTGCAACTGGAAATTTTGACAGATAGTATAAATCATCTAGAAGAAACCCTTCACCAATCCTCTTCTTGGTAATTTTGTCCTGAAAAATGACACAATTTTCAGAGAAAACAACAAGACATTTTAGAGTTTTGATCAATTTTCTGACAGATAATAGTTGGAAAGGAAAATCTGGAACATAAAAAACACATGATTCAATGACATCAGACAAGATTTTTATTTTTCCTTCTCCAAGCACTGGAACTGATTTGCCATTAGCAATAGACACATTTGAAGACACAGGAAATTTTTTGAAATCTTTAATGCAATGAAATTGATTAGACATATGATCAGTAGCTCCAAAATCTATTATCCAAACATCTTCGTTCAGACTAGTTTTTATTGCAGAACTAAAAGCTTTGATAATACATGGAGCTGCATCACTGCTGACATGATCATACTCAGCTAGGAAGCCTGCAAATTTTCCCACCAAGGCTGTGCAAGTGGCTTCAGATATTTTCATTCCATCTTCTTTCTTGCTCTTTAAGTATTCAGCAAAATCATTTAGCAAGACTGAGGGATTTGAGGTGAAGTCAATATTACCACATCTTTCAGCTGGGCTAGAAGAACTTGCAATATGTGCCTTATGACTGTTGAACCCTGACTTATGCTTGAAACCTTGAGATTTTGAGTTTTTCTCAAATTTAGGTTTGAGTTCAGGGTGAAGAATCCAGCAAGTTTCTTCCAAATGAGTGGTAGAGCCACAGTGTGTATATTTCCAGTCAGCTTTCTTCCCTTTAAACACACTAGGCTTTTGATTTGCAGAAAAAGCTCTAGACTCAGAACTGCTAGCTTTGACTTCAACCTTCATGACCTTCCTGCGCACCTCTTCTCTTTGAATAATTGTACAGACATTGAAAAAAGTTGGTAAGTCTGTGTTCATCAAAAGATGACATCTCAAGTCTTCATACTCAGAACCAAGGCTTCCAAGTAATTGGAAAACCTTGTCTTCATCAGCTCTCTTCAATAAGATGGTGCTGTCAGTGGTATGAGGCCTATATAGGTTGAGCTCATTCCACTTGGATTTAAGACACCCTAGATGCTGAATGAAGGAATTTTCACCTTGATGAAGTTCTGAGATCTCTTGCATTAACTGGTAGACACGTGCAGCATTGTTTTGATTGCCATACATTTCTTGCAGGGATTGCCATAACTCTTGAGCAGATGTAGAGTATTGGAAAATTTCTGCTAAATGAGATTCCATGGAGTTGAGGATCCATGATCTCACCAACTGATCTTTGCTTAACCAACCTTCATAAGCTGGATCACTGATAGCTGGAGCTTTTGTTGCTCCACTGACAAATCCAAACTTCTGTCTTCCTCCTAATGCTAGAGTGACAGCATTAGACCAGCTGAGGAAATTAAATTCATTCAACAGAACTGAAACTAGTATGTTGCTAGAACTAGAATCAGAATCAGTTTCTAATACAACTCGAGCCATACTGGGAGTAGCTCCAGCATCAAAAACTCGAGAGTTGTTATTATTACTGCCGATATTGCTACCACCACTGATTGGAGAATCTTCCATAGCTCACAAAGAAACTGAGAAAAAATTTGCGGAAACAAGGAACAGAGAGACATGCCTAAGGAATGTCCTGCTGATACCATAAAGACTTTTGGAGAGTGAATAAGAGACAAAAGTGACTTTTGTATATTGAATCTCAAGTCAAACAGAGAAGAAGAAGCAAAGATATATATACAACTACGATGCAAAAGAAACTATCAAATATCTATCAACTAGATGTACAAGAAGTCTTCCTTGAATTAAGAGAGCAGTGGCGTGTCCTTAATTCAAGTGATGTAAAAGGAAGACCACATCAACAGAGAAAGAAGCATGGGAGGAGAGCATCATGATGTCCACTGACTAGAAGGAATGGTACGTGCAACCTAATCCCACTCAAACATATTCAACACCACCTAAATATTTTTGGCGAAAAAAATGCATATAGTTAGCTTATATGTCTAGTTTTGGTGACCAATAGTTGATTTATGAATATGGTCAGATCAATTGATGTTGTTTTTATATATAGTCACTGTTCTAAAAATCCCCGCCTAGCTCCGCCTAGGCTGTAGGCGGAGCCAAGCCGCCCGGATTTCACACTCTAGGCGTCCATCAGGCGGCAAGCCGCCCAGGAGCCGCCTAGGCGGGCCAAGGCGGTCCAAGGCGGGGACTAGGCAGTCCGAGGCGGTCTTTGAACAGTTTGAAGCGCAATTCCAGTTTGATAGTAGTGCTACAACTAGGAGAAGTGCTAGGCTTCAAGAACTAAGAGAACTTGAAGAATCGGATAAAGAAGATGGTGTTGAGATGGATTTTGAGTTTGAGTCCGACACCGAAGGAATATTAGAGGGATATGGAGAAGAAGAAGATGTGGAGTCTTAGGTTTGCAAGTTGTTTTGGACTTTTGGTTATATTTGTTATTTTGCTATGTTGAATTCTGCACTAAATTTTTCCAAGTTACTCATATTAAATTATTTTTAAATATAATATTTATTAATTAAATGTGAAAAATGTAAATCGCCTAGTCCGTCCAGGCACTAGGTTATGAGTCACTGCCCGACTAGCGCCTTTTAGAACATTGTATATAGCTGGATCAATGTTTAGTATTTATAGATCCCTGAAAGAGGGAATTCATATCGTTACAGACTTGAAGCACAAAATGAGAATGCTTGCTAAGATACATATTTGTTAACCTCTAGATAAAAAAAAAAAAAAAAAAAAAAAAAAAAAAAAAAAAAGATAAGGGTTGGCTTCGCCCGGGTTCGAACCGGAGACCTTCAGTGTGTTAGACTGACGTGATAACCAACTACACCACGAAACCTTGTTGCCAACTTTGCCCAGTTTTGGGTACTAACCCTAATCCAAAAGAAGTGGACCACTGAGCCCAAACCCACATTTACCCTAAACCCCAAACTCTCAGTTTTACTCTTGGTCTCTTTCAGTCAGAGTCTCACTCTCCGACTCAATCTAACAGCAACTTCCGGCCATGTATCGAATAGCTTCAAATTTAGCTTCGTCCTTCGCCTCCTCCACTTCCAAGAATCCGGTACAGCTTCTTCAACCTCCTCTCTTTTCTTCTAAATTTCATTTCTCTCGAGTCCTCTACTTATTACGAAACCTCATTCTTCTTCTTCTTCTTCTTCTTTGTCCTCAATTTCATTTCTTAAGGTCTGCGGTAGGGTTCTATGCAATAGGAACTACGCCGCGGCGCAAGATCTCACCTTCGAGATCGGTGCGCGCGCCGCATTCGTTGAGGCTGCCAGGTTTACCATGGCCGCTCTGGCACGACGTGTCTCTGAGCTCGGAGAGGTCTTCGGAGTTACGAAGGGATCAAAGGTATTGGATAATTGCATTATTATATGTCTGCTAATATCGAAAAATCTGAGCATTCTTGCATAAAGATGGATTTACATGGAAATGGATTGTCATTGTTGTGGGTGTTATAAATCTGTTTTGTGTCTGTTTGGTTGATTTCAGGATGGTGTGACGGTTAAGAATGTGAGTGAGACACTTGCGGATCAGGTCGCTAAAGGTACTAGTACTGCTGGAGGAGATGGTAGTTTCCCCTCCAGCTTAATGTTTAGTGTGTTGTAGTTTAATTTGATATTTAAGTACTATGTTACTTCACTAGGCACAATAGAAGCGGTAATATGGTGCTGCCTTCGTCATTTCCATTTACTTGCTAGTAGTTGCCGGGTGTTTTGAAAATGGAAACTCGGAATTCTTGATACATGTTCTAATGTACTGTCTTGGTTGTGTTCAATAAAATAAGGAAGTTGTTTTTCCTTGAAAACCAAAGAAAAGCTGCATCAAACCCCTTTCAACATCAATATGTTAGAGTTCCATTGCTTTTAGTGCTGAAAGGTGAAGTGGTGGTGGCTTCATCTTGTCTTTTTAGTTGTTGCTGGATTTGAACTTGAAATTCGTGATACAAGTTCTACTGTATTACCTTGGAAGGGTAAATATTGTTTCTTTTAGCAATTTGTATACCTTCACGAAAAGATGTTACTAATCTGACTGTAGGTACAGCTTCTGCAGCTGTCTTGGCCCAGGCAATACCCATGGAAGGCTGCCAGTCCATTGGTGCTCGGGTAAGTTTGTTTTCCTAATTGATTGAAACTCCCTCCATAGCTCAGTGGAAGTTGTATTTTTTATCTAGTCTCTCCAAAAGGAGAGGAGTGTGACCTTTTGGGACATGCTGAGGGTAATATTCACTCACGATTGATATATCAGTTAAAGCCTGGGGGCTGGGGGGGATTGTTTTGTCTTTGAAGTAATAATTATTATTCATTGCTGTGATTAGATTTTCATATCAACATAAGTTGCTCTGTTTGTGCAAACATTTATTTTGTCAGAGATTCACAGTTAATATATAATGAATAGGTTCCCTCTATTTTTGCAAATGGTCAACGAGAAATTGGAGAGTTCTTAGCAAGGGCATTGGAGAATGTTGGAAGGAGAGGACATGTAAGTTTTTAGTCTATGTATGGTCTTTTAACTTGGAACTAGATCTATGTGACCCTCTCTTTCTCTCTTTAATAAACCAATGGATTAAGCATAAACTGGACTCGAGTCTGAGGAGCAAAGAGTAATTCTAGACCCCAGTTTGGAAATGCATTGGTGCACAAGAGATGAATACATTTGAAGTGCTTGTACTATAATTTTTCAATCACATTGCTAATCATACCTCTCACAGACATTAGATTCATATTGATACTTGTTTATTTTAGATTACTGTAGCGTATATTATCAAAAGTGATTAGTAAATGTGTACATTTATCTAGCAAATATCTGTCAAGCTTAGCTTATAGAATATGTTTCTGAACAACCCGTCCCACTAGCTTAATCATTGGTTCCGAAACTAGAGGCACTATAGAAATGAGCTTTTAGAAGAGGATTGGATGACAATACATTCGTATTAGGTGGCTAAGTGCCTAAGCATGCTTTCCTCCACATAATCAAAGACATGTGAGTGCCCTAGTTTCCCTTGATCCACCAAATCAGAAACTAAAAGACCTAAACTATGTTGTTTAGGCCAAGCATATACAGTCTCAAGCTTAAAACCAATTACACATCAGGTGATTTCCTCCACTACATAAGGACACGTAAACATGGTAATGACAAAATGGGTGATGAAATGGTTAAGTAAGAGTACGATCAAAGTAGACACAGTAGGTTTGTGTAGAATTATGGGAACAGAATAACAAAACTGATATTTTTTAGCTTTCACAGATATGAGTTTTTGTATTTATACATATGTAGCTTAGGTAGCTATTCCTTTAGGTCACATATCTTTCACTATCACCCATTTCCTTGAAGCCAGACACACGAGAACACAATGTAGGTGTGTTATAATTACACATGTTTTTTTTATAAATGTTTTCTTATCAGTCTTGATCATTTATTTAGTGGGTTATCCTCAGGTTTCTTCCCTCAAAGATTCTGGTATTGGGGAAAATAGGAGAGCCAGCTTAAAGGATCTAGCCACCCTCACTGGACGAGAGGTAATTCAGTTTTCAAAGTCTCACATATAATACATATGGACTTGTGTGTAATTCTTGTATTTTATGGTATAGGTTATAACTGAAGATAACAGTTTCATTATCGACAGACTGCTCATGTCACCCACATTAAATCAATTGATTCGTCATAACAGAACTGAGAAAAGTCGCACGAACCGTAATCGAGCTTTGGATAAATGCCCCCAAAAGCAAGGAGTATGCCTACGGGTTTTTACAAGAACACCCAAGAAACCAAATTCAGCTCTGCGTAAGGTAGCCAAAGTGAGGCTAAGCAACCGAAATGATGTATTTTCTTACATTCCAGGAGAAGGTCATAATTTGCAGGAACATTCTATGGTCTTAATAAGAGGCGGCAGAGTGAAAGATTTGCCAGGTGTGAAATTTCACTGTATCAGAGGAGTTAAAGATTTACTGGGACTTCCAAACCGAAGAAGAGGCCGTTCAAAATATGGTGCAGAAAAGCCCAAAAGCACCTGAAAACAGCCTCTCCTTCTGCCTTTCGAATTTGGTCGTGTTGTTATAGTCACTGAATGCTATAAGAAAGATGGTGAAATTAGGAAATGGAGATTTTGCTGGAATAGAAATAAAAATGTAGGATTCTTTTGAAAGTTTGGAATAGTGGAATTTGGATTCTTTGATTAGTATGATGTTCAAAAGATATAAATTGTGTAGAATTCTTCTTGGTGGTCTTTATTATATTTTTTTTTCATGCTAAGGAATTCTTCTTAATTCCATTTCTGTTGCCAATGTTGAAATCCATTTGATATTCACAGCAGTCCAAGTCGCTTACATTGTTTCCACTTTCCAGGAGGTGATGTTTGTATTTTAAAGCTGTGGTAAGATGTAGAAGCAGCATCTAAGTAACTAAATTAGGCATTAGTTTGGTGGTTTCGACTTTCAAGTTTAAATCTTTTATTGATGAGGATAGTTTGCTACTTTGCTACAGCTAGCAATCTGTTAGGTATGTTCATCCGTTCATACTTGATACTTCTAACCTTAATCTCTTCCAACCCCATTCCCTTTGCCTGTAAACATTAATACAGGTTTGAAGGCCTTAGAAGAAGAATATGTACCGTAGTCATATAGTAATAGTCAGCAATGTTTGCTGGTGTACGTTTTATTTGTTTGCTACGTATATAGTTGCTGCAACAACTGTTGGGAAATTCGATGAGGTAGAACTCTACATAATGTGGTCGTGTTTCATCTTCAACTAATTATTCTCATAGACCAAAGAAAGAAGGCCGGTGCCAATTATTCTCTAAAATGTTCTAATTGAAACTTTATTTTTCTGGTATGATACAAAGACATCCATGGCTCCACCAGACCATAGTAACTTCAAAATTGGGATCTCGGAAGACACCATTAACAAGTCTAAGATCGACGAGCTGGCATTGACAGAAAGGTTCCATGAAAACCATAGGGCACCCGTTGTGGCAATGTAAGTTTCGCAATTGCTTCACCTTCAAAATCCTGTGCATCAGTGATATGAACCTGCAAGTGTTTACACCCCAGAATTTGTTACTTAGCTACAATGCTACAATGCTGTATATGAGCTACAATGCTACAATGCTGTATATGTTTATATCCACTACATATAGACCTGGGAACTCACTTGGGTCACATCAGTTTCTTCATTGTGGACAAAAAGTGATAATCCAGCCATCATCTTCCTTGAGGCCTCCATTTCTAGGGACAAAAACACTTCCACTGCAAAAGTTGTTGTCCTCAAACTTATGGTATTCTACCTTTATCAACTCCTCACCCATTCCTTCCTGATAAGTATGATGCCATCAAAATTTGCTGGTTTTATACTTGATACAGTAATTATCTGGTATGATAGTTACTTTTCTTATTACTGTAATATAATCCTTACCACAGAATTTGTAGCACTTGATTCCTCCAGATATAATTTGGCTAGAGATCCAAATTTAGCCATGCCTAATACAAAGAATATCTCAACCCTGTCAATTGGACATTAGTTAAATTTAAGCCAAACAAATTAAATATGAATTATTTACCAGATAAAGAGCTTGCCCTGGAATCGATGACCTGAGTATATCCATACTTGTGTTTTAAACCAGTAAATTGTTCATTGATGAAAGGGAAATCCATGGAGTATTCAGTTCCAGTTAAATTTCTCTCCTCAACTTCCCCAGATAACATGTTCAATCTCCATTCGTATAAATGCGTAAAGAGATATCCAACATCTGCAGAATCATGATCACCAGCAAAGTTGAACCCTTTGGAGAACCATTCATAATTGTTTAGGCTGCCGTCAGGATCTGATATAACGGATGTGAGAGCCCTACATCCCCTCACTATAACCTGTTCTCGTTTTTCATTAACAAACTACATGGATTAAACAAGAATCCCATACCAATTTGATAAAAAGAGAGTGGTGATGTTCTGTCTTTTAATTACCTGACCAGCATCCTCAAAGCAATTGAGAAAGTGAAGGGTGCAATTGGCCTGTACCTCAAACCACTTGATAGACTCTGCATCACCATAACGAGGCATGACTCCAATTCTCGCGTACTCTTCCTTTACATACTTCATTATTCTATACAGGAAGTGTAGCTATTTAGATATATAACTGCATGAATGACCATAATTTAGGTACTTGATCTTTAAGCAAAATTAATATATCAACAGGTAAGGGAAAAAAGAAACTAAGAGCCATAGAAAGAACATGCAGTTACTTACTGGTCTCCCTGGGTGAGTCTCTTCATGTCCAATGTGAGGGGCTGATCAAGGATCACATTGTACCTAACAACCAAAATAAATAAATTCTGTGAAAAAATACTAATAATTTAACCCCAATAAACATTTCAAATCGCCACTGATATGTATGAGTATATCATGTAACTTACTGTTCCGTGACTCCTATATCATGACTAAACGCACTTCTCTTAAATTTGAGATCAACCTTGTGCGCTTTCGTTCCTTCAGCTGAAGGGATTCACAAGCAATTAATTGATAATACGTATATGTATTAGCTACTTAAATTAAAGCAATTAAAATAATGAAATGATCACGATGATCAAGATCGATTGCAGACCGGAGATGACCCCCAAAACATAGTAAGGTTTCCATGCATCTGTTCCCATCACGACTAACTCTCCTGAGGTCGGAGCTTTCTGCATTCATCGTCCGATCACATACCATACAATAGGTGAATTAAAGCATGCAGAATATTAATTAAATGTGCGATTTTATAACAACGAGCTCTATAAGATTATTATCAACTAAAAGGTACCTTTGGATGACTTGTGAAAGGTCGATCCCAAGTTCCATTGACATCCCAATCGCAAATGGTTTCCAGGGTTAATAAGTCCACCTCTTGAGGCAGATAGTTCTCTGCAATGGAGTAAACTCTCCCTGAATGCTCAAAAACATTGGTGTTGCTCATGTGTTTAATGATCGACTACCCCAAATCTCAACTGCAACAAATTAAGTATATATACACACACGAAAGATTTAGATTAAGAAAACAATGGGCATGCATAATCGATCAGAGTTTTCATCAATCCTTAATACAAATAGTCAAATACACGTACATGCCACAAGTACTATGATAAGGGAAAATATATAGCTAGCTAGATTATAGCTAAATCAATTAGTTACCGTATTTAAGAGAAATGCTGCAGTACCTGCTAAAGCGTTTCCTGCTAGGGCTGGTAAGAAACCTGGTTTATTTCTTTGAATTTCCATCTTAAATGTCTGGGTCTCAACATATTTATTCTTATATGAGATGATCCAACTTCCACAGTCATCGTCTTTCTTGAAGTATACACCATGGAGCATTCCTTCCCCCTCTACCCATATATTGTGTGATTCTCCGAAGATTGAAACTGCTGATTTTAGACCTCCAAACAAAGGATTACTGCCTGCATGCGGTACGTATCATTAACTCAGTTGGGTAAATAATTAAGGTAGTAAAGAAATATCTGCAAATCCCTTAGCGAGAGAGCTAATCAACTTCTATGCAATTACTGCATCATACATATGCATGCAGGCTTATGTTTAATTATGTGTGTTTATTGTGTTTATGTTCAGAAGGATACTCGATCAATCACTAGCTTGTGCTTATGCATGTATACCATTTCTGATGAAAACACCCTCAGCAAAATCAGCAGGAATTTCTCCTGAGGTGCAGGTGACCTCAACAAGTTCTCCAAACTCTTCAACTGGTAAAAAGTTTTTCTGCACGCACACGTTCATAACATATTACACACATGCGCGCATGTGGTAGTAATAATGGTGTGTAGATATGCATATGTATAATCCGGGACGTGTATATAGGCGTATAGCACACACAAAAATATGCAGCTGTATTTTTTGATCATTTCATTTTATTAAAGTTATTAATTTTAAAAAATATATTTTAACATTCATTTTATTTAATAATATATACATATATATATATATATATATATATATGTGTGTGTGTGTGTGTGTGTATGTGTGTGTAATATCAAAAATAGAGAAGTAAAAATTGTAAATAGTATGCATGTATAGTACTTTTGGCTGTAAAGTACGGAAAATTTAACGATTACCTTTTCAGAAATACAAAGTATGAAATTCATCAGGAGACATTTTTTATAACTGCAAGAACATACTTAATTAGTTGTCGGATTGAAAATAACAACCTGAGATGGGAGTGAGGGTGATGGGGATCAGGGTGCCGAACACGGGCCTCCAACAGTCACTCAACATACACCAGAAATAAAGAGCAGCGAATTCATAAAATAGGGCAAATTCATGCCACAAATAAATTGATTTTATTCATAAAACATAAGTTTTCTAACAACTATTACAATACTCGATCATATATATAGGGTTTACAAAACTTAGAGAATAAGTAGGCCTAGGCTAATATGGAAAACTAATTAAACGAAAATCCTATATTAAATGTAATATAGTTACATAAACTATTTAACTAATGAAATATTAAAGATTATGAATCTATAATTAAATTACTGTTGTAGGAGAAATAGATTGATAAATCTCTCTGTCTTTATTCATTGATAAGGAGGCCTTTATATAGGCATTACATCAAGTATCCCTGGCGAACAGGGATTCCCTATCTAATGGAGTATCTAGACTTCTAGTCTTATTAGGACAAGACACACCACGGAAGTTACTGAGTTAACCTTCCTTGAACACTCCCCCTTGTGTCGCGTCATCAATGGTGCATGAGCTGTTGCCTCGTTAAAACCTTTGCCAGCAAACAAAAACCTCTTGGGCAAAAATAAAAGCATGGTCTAAGGAAAAAGAGTACAACGCACCAACTACAAGTATGTGAGACATGCATAACTAGGCTCCCCCTGAAGTCTAGATGAGAACTCCCCCTGATAGTCATTCAGTCTTTGAGTTCGGATAAGCGACACATTCCAATGCGCTTTACATGCTTCATAAATGTAGATTTGGGTAGAGACTTGGTGAACAGATCCGCTGCATTTTCTTCTGAGCTGACTTGCTTCACCTGGATATTCAAAGTCTCTTGCTGCTGCTGATTGTAGAAGAACTTAGGCGAAATGTGTTTAGTATTGTCACCCTTAATGTATCCCAACTTCATCTGCTCGATGCATGCAGCATTATCTTCAAATATGCAAGTTGGTCCCATCGTAGTAGACTCAAGTCCACTAGACTCTCGAATGTGAGATATAACTGAGCGAAGCCAAATACATTCTTTGACTGCTTCATGTAGTGCAATAATCTCAGCATGGTTCGAGGAGGTAGCAACAAGGGTTTGCTTGGTTGATCTCCAAGATATCGCCGTATTCCCAATGGTAAAAACATAACCTGTTTGGGAACGTCCTTTGTGTGGATCTGATAAATATCCAGCATCAGCAAATCCTACCATTACATCATTTGGTGTATCTGAGTAGGAGGGGGTATCGCCAAAGCCGTATCGGGACCACGACTTAGCATCCGCGGGTCCGGATAAGTTGGCGGATATGTCTGCAAGATGGCGGATGGATGAACCAAAGCCAGTCTTGGCGGATATGGCTGGCGGATGGCGATCCGAGCCATGGTTTGTGCTGTTAGATGCAAGAGATCGACTAGGTGTCGAATCCTGATGAGTGTATCGATAGTACAAGCCCATGTCAAGGGTTCCTTTAAGGTATCGGAAGATGTTCTTGATTCCAACCCAATGACGTTGTGTTGGCGCAGAGCTAAATCTAGCTAACAAGTTCACAGAGAAAGCGATGTCTGGTCTAGTACACTGAGCTAAGTATAACAAAGCTCCAATCGCACTAAGATATGGATATTCAGCTCCCAAGACCTCTTCGTCATCTTCTTTCGGACGAAAGGGATCTTTGTTGATATCCAGACTTCTAACGACCATGGGAGTGCCTGTAGGATGCATAACTTTGTCCATGTTAAATCGCCTGAGCATCTTTCGGACATATGCAGACTGGTGTATAAAAATTCCACCACTTCGGTGCTCTAGTTCTAAGCCTAGGCAAAACCGAGTCCTTCCCAGATCTTTCATCTCGAATTCGGATTTCAAATAGCTAGCGGTCTCATTGATCTCATTCAGAGTTCCAATGATGTTCATATCATCGACATAGACGGCTATAATGGCAAATCCTGAACTTGTTCTCTTTATGAACACACAAGGGCACAACTCATCATTCTTGTATCCTTTCCCAATCAAGTAATCACTTAACCGTGTGTACCACATCCTACCAGATTGTCGGAGTCCATATAGAGATCGTCTCAACCTGATAGCAAATGAACTTCGTGGTTTTTGCTCACTTGACTTGGGTAACGAAAGTCCTTCTGGCACTTTCATGTACATCTCCGTATCTAGGTCCCCATAAAGATACGCAGTTACAACATCCATAAGCTGCATATTGAGTCTCTCTGAGACTACCAAACTTATTAAGTATCGGAAGGTAATAGTATCCATGACAGGAGAATACGTCTCCTCATAATCAATTCCAGGGCGTTGAGAAAAACCTTGCGCCACGAGTCGAGCTTTATATCGCTGGACTTCGCCATTCTCATTGCGCTTTCTGACAAAGACCCATTTATGTCCAACAGGCTTCACGTTCGGCGGTGTAGGCACAACCGGTCCGAAAACTTGCCTTTTCTTTAGAGAGTCTAGTTCAGCCTGGATTGCTTCTTCCCACTTCGGCCAATCCGCCCTACGTTGACATTCATCAACAGTGCGGGGTTCCATATCGTCGTCGTCAATAACTTCTTGAGCAACGGCGTAGGCGAATGCATCATCGATATACATGGAATTTCTTTCCATCAGATTGTGCATGCATAAGTAGTTTAGTGAGATTTCCTTGTTCTCCAACATCAACAGTGAGTCTGAGGCGTCCCCCAGATGATTCAGAGTTGATTCTTGGACATAGGTATAGTCGGAGACAATCTCGTGTGACGGCGTCACAGTATCGATGATGAACGGATCGCTTTGTGCCTGGACACATGCCCTCTTTCTAGGTACATTGTCTTTGGAACCGATTGGTCTCCCCCTTTTTCTAGGAGGATCCGAAGTCGATGCCGGCTCTCCACTTGGAGGTGCCGAGCCTAGGCTGCCGATGGCACCTAGGGCTGCGGGTCCGAGACCGGCGGCGCGTGCTCGCGCATGGCGAGGAATGTTAAGCCTTGCAGGTACATTCGCAGCAGGTATGGTTGATCTTGTCACTTTCGCAATATCAGTAAAGGAGTCGGGCATCGTATCCGCCACCTTTTGTAGTTCTAATATGCGTTGTATTTCAGTCTCACACTGAGACGTACGGGGATCATAATGAGACATAGTGGGAGAGAACCACGTCAATTCCTGACGTTCATTTGGGACGGATGCGGCCCCATCTCCCCCTAACGGCGGGAAGGATGTCTCATCAAAGTGACAATCTGCAAATCTTGCAGTAAACAGATCACCTGTCATAGGCTCTATATAGCGGACAATAGTTGGTGCTTCATATCCAACATAAATAGCTGATCGTCGTTGTGGACCCATCTTGGTACGCAGTGGAGGCGTGATAGGCACATATACGGCACAACCAAAAGTACGCAGATGCGAAATATCAGGCTCGTAACCAGTTACCAACTGGTACGCACTAAATGGTTGGCTATCTGTGGGTCGTAGACGAATAAGCATAGCTGCATGTAATATTGCATATCCCCATGCCGAAACTGGCAAGTTTGTGGCCATGACAAGAGACCTAGCTACAAGCTGTAGTCTCTTGATAGCGGCTTCTGCAAGACCGTTCTGAGAATGAACGTGGGGTACGGGATGTTCAACTTCAATCCCAACTGACATGCAATAGTCATCAAAACACTTTGAGGTAAACTCTCCAGCATTATCCAGTCTGATGGACTTAATCGGATTGTCCGGGTGGTGAGCCCGAAGCTTAATAATCTGAGCTAGGAGTTTAGCGAATGCAGCATTCCTCGTGGACAACAACGCTACGTGTGACCAACGCGTTGATGCATCAACCAGAACCATGAAATATCTAAATGGTCCGCATTCTGGTGTTATAGGTCCACAAATATCACCTTGTATTCGTTGTAGAAACGGAATATTCTGTTTATTATCAAAAGCAAAAGATGGTCTTGCTTGAAGTTTTGCTAGTGAACAAGCTTTGCAAAACGAACGATGAGCATTAGACATCGCTACAGAAGCATGAGAAGCAGGAGGGGGCCGAACCTCTCCTTGGAGCTGAGAGGCGGCTATCGACGGCACGGCCGAGCCGAGGCCGAGGCGCCCTCTGTGCTTTTGTGATCGGAAAAATGGATGACCGTGGGAGCATTTCAAAATACGGATCATCAGATCACGACCCGGATGACCGAGTCTATCATGCCAAAGCTTATAAGCATCAGAATCACATAATATAACAACATGAGATTCGTTGGCTCGAATGGTTGTGAAATACATGCCATTGCGAACTCGCTTACACTTCTCCACAATGCGAGTGCGCATAGATTGAGTGGAGGTGATCAACAGATATTCAGTTCCATCTTCAACATAAGTGCTGAGGTGATAGTCATTGTCACGCACATCCTTGAAAGCTAGCAAGGTTCTTGGCGCCTTAGGCGCATATAGGGCGTCCTCTACCCGAATCTCAGTGCCATTTGGCAGTAAGAATTGAGCAGTGCCACGACCCTTAATTACGGGTCCAGTTCCTGTCATCGTAGATAACGACGATTCTCTTGGCGTAAAATCCGAAAACAATTGCCGATTTCTCAGAATCGTGTGAGTTGTTGCACAATCCAACAAACACTCAATCTCGCCTTGATACATCTACAAAAACAATGTAAATTGAATCAATAGTCTACTTTAGACTTTGGCGAACACTTTAAAGTAAGTGTACTGAAACAATATATCATCACAAAATGAAGTGCATTAAGGCCAATAACATAGCCATGGCAACGACAAAATTTGAGAGAAAGAGATAAGCCGCATTTTAATCACCGAGTATCACCATTGATAATCATAGCCTAGGTCAGAGATTGAGACCGGACACCGTCGTAGGTGGCGTGGCCGAGCCAAGACCGAGGCCAAGGCAAAGGCCGGAGCCAAGCCAAAGCCGAAGCTGTGGTAAGGCCAAAGCGACCCAGAGGCCGAGCCGAAGCAAGGCGAGTGGTGAGAATCGGTCAGGCATTGAGGCAATGCGATGCGACGGTTGAGCTAAATCCGAAGCATGGCGAGTCCGAAGACACTTCGTTGCCGAGCCATTGATGCAAAAGTTGCATTTGTTCGATAGGCTATCGATTGTTGGTTTCAAAAACCGGATTCGGTGCTGAGCCAAGCTGGCGAATGGCCATGGCGAGTGAGGCCTAGCGAGTCGCGGCCAAGCGCTTATGGGCTTTGGCGAGCGAGGCATGGCGGATCGCAGCCAAGTTGGCGGATCGCTGATCGCGGATCGCGGATTAGTTGGCGAATAGCCATGGCGAGCGAGTCCTGGCGGATCGCGACCAAGTTGGCGGATAGCGGATCGCGGATCTCGGATCGCAGATCGTGTATCGCGGCTCGCGGATGGCGTAACGCGGATCGCGGATCTCTCCTTTTGTCTTTTGTGATTTTTCGGATATGAGTTAACATCACCAGAATTTTGGTGAACTCAAAATGATTATGCCATTGAGAATTGGACGCATTGAACCAATTTTGCTTTCAGGGATGTAAAAATCTTAAATCATTCGTAGAATAAGATAGATTTTATTGATGACAACTCAAGAATACATCAAGGTTGTTCTAAATAGAACGACTTATCGAACAAAGTCGTGATTTATTGACTATTCTGTCAAAATATCAATCAAAATCAAACTTGAACACGTATCTCATGACCTAAGTCAAATACTTATTCATAGTCTGGAGTATCATACTCCTGAGTCCTACGTTTCTTGGTAGGTTGGAAGTCATCGATGGCGAAGTTCGTATTTTCCTCATCGTATACTTCTTCCTTAAAGTCTCCTACATAGTGTGCTTCTTGTTCTATGTATTGTTTGTGTTTCTTGTAAGCGGCTTGAATATCTCTGCTTGCTATGCAATCGCGTTGGAGATGATTCATAGAACCACATTTGAAGCAAGGAGCCGAAGCATTGTTCGGCGGATGGCCACCACGCCTGGGACCGGAACCAAAACTGTTCCTCCCTCTGGGAGCGGCGGCTCTGCCATCATCCCTTGTCCAAGAAAGCGGTCGGCCACGGCCGACGCCTCTTCTCCCTCCTCGTCCGCCACGTATTGCTCTTGGCGTACGTGGTGGCGGTGCTTGACGTTCATGAGGTTGATGCTTCTGCTTAAAAGCTTTACCACGGGCTTGATGAGATTCCGCAATGAATTTCGGTCCTCGAGGCCTCTTATTGGTGGTAAGAATCAACTCATGGTACCTCTCCTTTCTCTGAAGCACATTCATCAAATCGCTGAAGGTTTTGATAGTGCCTTTCTCGCGGAGATCGCGGTACTGATGCGACAACATGGACGCAGATTCTGGGAACGTTGTGAAAGTCTTCTCCATCATATCATCATCGGTCTTTTCGACCCCACAAAAGCTCAAATCAGATTGCAAGTTTAGCATAGTCTGATGATATTCCTGGACGGAATCAAAATTCAGTAAGCGGATTTGCTCCCAATCAGACATGAGGTCTGGGAGTTGTGCGTCATGCACATTGTCGAAGCGGTCCTTGAGGATATCCCATAGCTCTTTGGGATCAGTTTTCCTCAGGTATTGCTTCTTGAGCGTTGGATGGATATGGCGCCTGAGAAACATCAGGGCTTGTGCTTTCTGTTCAGGAGAAGCGTGTAAGCTTTCATCCTCAGGAGGGTTGATGGTGGCAGTAAATCTTTTACCAATGAAAGTGTTCTCAACATCTGAGACCCACCTCTTGTATTCCTTGCCTTGGACATCCAAGATGTCAAATTCTGGACGCTGAGTGTCAGCCATCTACAGAACACAAACAGGGAGACGTTAGTATGTTTGAATACTAATCAAGTTTGATTGTTCTTTTAGAACAGTGCCAAGATATATCATGGTCACATAAATCGATGCTTAACGTGACTTCAAGTCACAATCGATATCTTCCCTTTGTTTTCTTTCCAAAAAAGAATAATACGTTATGGTTCACAGTGACATCACAGTCACAAGCATAACGGTGGCCGGTAACATCACAGTTACCCCAATAAACGTTGGCACCGGGGTGACTAAATCCCCGTATGCCGTCCCGAGAAGCGATAGAATCGGGATGAAGAAGCAGGGACACGGAAAGGTCCCGGAAGAAAACAAAACCCAACTATTGAAATTTTCATAAGCGGGAACGTTTATAAAAATATTTACCTCTTCAAGAGAAGCTTGATCAAACGAAACTTGACTCTTGGGGAAGCTTGTTTTCTTCGATTTTTCTTGATTTCTTCTCAACCACGAATAAGGGTTCGCGGATCGCTTGCTTGGCTTGCGAGCAATTTTGATCGTCTGGCGGATGCGTGCAAAAAGTAGCACGCAAGGGAGAGCTGCTGGCGAGCGGGTTGTCTGCCTAGAGGCAGAGGAGGAGAAATACTCGAGGGTACAGTGCGGCAGGCGAACAGCGCAGATGCTGCTGAGAAGAGGCCGACGGTGCCGAAGGGAAGAATCGGCGGCCGACGGTAGGTTAGGGTTTCGAAAAAAAATTCGGAATTAGGGTTTCTAGGGTTTATTAGACGGGAGGCTAGAGCAATGTGCTGATAACGTGTTGTAGGAGAAATAGATTGATAAATCTCTCTGTCTTTATTCATTGATAAGGAGGCCTTTATATAGGCATTACATCAAGTATCCCTGGCGAACAGGGATTCTCTATCTAATGGAGTATCTAGACTTCTAGTCTTATTAGGACAAGACACACCACGGAAGTTACTGAGTTAACCTTCCTTGAACAATTACAAATAATATCTTTGAAGTTGCCTTATATGCTCCTGCATCAGATCGACTCTCCTGGTTGGAAAGAATTCGTCCTCGAATTTAAGCATTGATTGAGGAAAATCCAGGCAAAATCTTTCATTGCTTCAAATTGACTAGTTTGCCATTGAATTTTTCCCTTCCAAATAAATAGATATTTAGAATAAATGCTTAATCTTGATTCCATAAATTTTATCTTCATCATTAACTTTGCAATCCCAAAACTTCTCCGATCACCCTTGATCTGATTGATGAGATGAACAAAAATTTTGGGAATCTCCATAAGGAATGAATTAACTCCAATGAAGTCAACAAAATTATGCACAATATCGTTCCGGCATATTGACTCTTCATCTTCCAATTTTTCCTTATCATCACAACTCCACAATCTTCATAATCATCATATCTCGGTGGTTTATCAAAATCTATGAAACTACTTTTTTCTTTTTCTGAAAATAATTCTTCAACAAATGGAAAATTAAAGATAGTGGACTTACAACCGGGGTAGTTGAAAGTACTATGTCCCTCACTACCAGAAAAAAGGCTTTTCCCGACGAAATAAAAAAAAACGGCCGACGAAATAAAATTTTCGTCGGCTATTCCCAAGAATGGCCGACGAATTTTTTTTTCATCGCTAAAAAAAAAAATCGTCGGCTATATTCATATTTTAGTCGACGATTTGAATTTTCGTCGGCCTTTCTCTGAAACTTTAGCCGACGAAATTTTTTGGAAGTATGGCCGACGAGTACTAGGTTTGATTTCGTCGGCTATGATTAAAAAAAAAAAAAAAAGAACAGCTTCCATTTTCTATCACTATCGACAAACCATTGCTTCGTCCTTCAAATGCAAATGTGTCGTGAAATAAGATATGACCGAAATAATGAAATACGTCTACGGTTGAAAAATGAGAAGATTCTGACAAAATTTGTGTGCCGAATGTTGCGGTTAACTGTTTTTTACTTCCGTTTTCCTATGGGTAGCCTGACGGTCGGTAAATATTTTGAGGAAAATTTTTATACGATTAGTTGCGTCTCATCGATTTGAAACTATTATCTGTTGAAGGTCAGGCCAAAAAACGTCATTTAGACAAGCCAATTACCATTTCTAAGCGTTTAAAGGGTTGACTCACCCGGTTGACCGTCCCGATCGAGCCTTTAACGTTGTCAGATGTAGTTGGATTTTTTTTCATACATGTATTTAATCTTAGCGGTGATATCTGACGGTTGGAATAGATTTTCCAAACTTTTAGATTCAAAATCGGAACATATGCACTAATGTTCCTTAACTTGTTTACTAAGTGTTTAAGTGAATGTATAGTTTCAAATAGTTACTATATGTACACTCTTCAAATGCAAATATGTCGTCAAATAAGATATGACCGAAATAATGAAATACGTCTACGATTGAAAAATGACAAGATTCCGATAAAATCCGTGTGCTGAAATAATGAAATAAGTCAAAACCCGGTTTACTGCAGATTTGGCGTCCGGCGTCCGAATGATGATTGTAATACCATTCCGGAAAGGGAACGACGCCAGGAATCAAACTCGTCGCTTTGCCACGACGTGTGGGCTTTTTCGGGCTTTCGAGTTCGTTTAGGGCCTCAAAACGGCAGTTTAGTATGTTTTCATAGAATAGCCGACGAAACATTGTAAATCGTCGGCTATTCTCTAAGTTTAGCCGACGAAAATTATATTTCGTCGGCTAAACTCTTGATCCGTGCCTTTTTATTGTCCGCCGTTGGATGACTCAGATCCGACGGCTGTTGATCTTCCAAAGTATAGCCGACGAAATCTTTTAAATCGTCGGCTATTCTCTAAGTATAGCCGACGAAATCTTTTAAATCGTCGGCTATTCTCCTTCTAAATCTTTTAAATCGATTCCTCCCGCCTTTTTTCTCCCCTCCTCCCCCCCTCCTCCGGCTTCCTCCTCCTTCCCCTCCTCCTCCTCCTCCTTCCCCTCCTCCTCCTTCTCCTCCTCCTCCGGCCTCCTCCTCCGGCCTCCGGCCTCCTCCTTCCCCTCCTCCTCCGGCCTTCTCCTCCTCCGATCCGGTATTTTTTTTTTGCCCAAAATGCAGTTATAGCCGACGATTTTGGCATTATTTCGTCGGCTATAATCTCTATAGCCGACGAATTTTACCAATTTTCGTCGGCTATACAACTTATAGCCGACGAAAAGTGCATTATTTCGTCGGCTATAACTAATTAATACCTATTAAAATAGTAATATATTTCGAAGAAATAGCTGACGAAAATTTATGAATTCGTCGGCTATACTTAATGAATTTCGTCGGCCATACTCGAAAATACCCGACGAAAATCGTCGGCAATTTCTCCCAGGTTTGGCCGGTAAAAAATATTTTCGTCGGTAAATTCGTCGGCCATACTCTACTATAGCCGACGAATTGGTTTTTTTCGTCGGCCATTGTATTACCGACGGGGTTTTCCCGACGACTTATAGCCGACGAAAATTTCGTCGGTAGAAGGTATAGCCGACGAAATTTTTTTCGTCGGCTATTCACTCAGATCTGGTAGTGCCTCTTCATCGAACTCACACAACGGAGCGCACTTATGAACAGGGTCAACGCATATCTCCCCGTCGGAACCATCACATTCTTTATAAAAAGTTTCGATGCGATCAATACGTTGATGATAGGTGATAACGTTTCCATCCCCGTAGGAACTCTTACGACCCCGTCGTCGAGCTTCGATGCGATCGATACGTACCTCAAGTTGCTTAAGCAGCCTTTTGATTTCAGCCATGTCATTGTTGACGTCACGACCCTCCATTCTGAAACATCCCCTTCTTCGCCCGATCTGAGACATGAAATCCACCAAGCTCTCCCAGAGCTCTGATACCAACTGAAGGGGATCAGGGTGCTGAACACGGGCCTCCAACAGTCACTTAACATACACCAGAAATAAGGAGTAGCGAACTCATAAAATAGGGCAAATTCATGCCACAAATAAACTGATTTTATTCATAAAACATAAGTTTTCTAACAACTATTACAATACTCATATATATAGGGTTTACAAAACTTAGAGAATAAGTAGGCCTAGGCTAATATGGAAAACTAATTAAACGAAAATTCTATATTAAATGTAATATAGTTACATAAACTATTTAACTATTGAAATATTAAAGATTATGAATCTATAATTAAATTACAAATAATATCTTTTAAGTTGCCTTATATACTCCTGCATCATAGGGTACATCCACAAATTGGAACAGGGAGTCCACAACTGCATCTAACATTTTCCCGGAAGTGTTTTTCATGATTCTCGAGACATCCACCTTCATCGGAAGGAACTGCTGCAATTCTTTGAAGAAAGGCTGCATGTAATCGATGGATCGATCAATCAAAGTTCATATATATTCATCAAAAAGCCACATAACTGCTGATAATTAACGTACTGATGTAATGATATCTATGTATTACGTACCTTGACATTTGAGGAAACTGAGGTTTTCAGTTGATTAAAGCTGTGGGAGATGAGACGGCTTTGAATTTGGCCGCTTACTTGTAAAGCTTTATACGAAGAGATTGCCATTGCAATTTGGATCGGATCCTCTCTAACTAGCTCGCTTCTTTATACCGAGAAAGGCGATAGGATGACGATCGATATCAAAAGGATGCCCGACTCATCATCTCGATTCCTAATTCATCCTTGGAGATTATTATTCATATATAAGAACGTGCATGCGATTCAAGAGAGATCGTCAAACTCTCTGTTTATGGATGCATCAACCAACTTGGCTGCAGTGGTAAACTCTCTGTTTATAAAATGCATTAGCAACTTGACTATTCTTCATCAAATCTGAGAAATATGCAACTCGAGACAAGATAGCAAGCACTGATTTTGATAAGGCTTCATAAGATATTTTCCAGATGAAAGGAGCTACTCAAATTGGACGTCGGTATGCGCGCATCCCTCCAAACTACACACTAGCTTGTACAGTTTGCATATATTTCGATCAAGGTGATTAATATCTCGATGCATCTCCCATGCAAACATGAATTATTGGTCTTAATTTGTCGATGATGAGTATGCATAATTGTTTGAGACTTGTCTCTATCTGCGTAGGAGATGATCAGGTATATACAGGATAACAGGAAAGTATTTTCATTACGACTTGATGTCTAATCACACGTAGATGTTTAATTAAAGGGTGATATTATTCACACACTCTTTTTTATTATTAATATATCTTATCTATTTTTTAGGACAAATTACTGATCACTCCTGTTGACAGTAGCCACAGAGGGGCTACATAAGCCCACAGACCCGCAGCCAGTGCATCTGGGGCCGGTCTCGGGCCCGGATCAGGATCACCAGCACCCGGACCCGATGTCCAGCAGTCTACCTTGTGACCAGGTAGACTGCTAGAGGCGTTGAAATCTGCCATGCAATAGATATAGAGCGGGGTGAAACCCGGACGAGTGCATGGGATGTTGATGTGGCGTTGAGATCCGCCATGCAATAGATGTGGAGCGGGGTGAAACTCGGACGAGTGCATGGGATGATGTGGCGTTGAGATCCGCCATGCAATAGATATGAAGCGGGGTGAAACCCGGACGAGTGCATGGCATGATGTGGTGAGGACTCGACCGGTGCACTGCCATGTCGGAACGAGTCCCCCAAGTTCCCAAGACGAAATTGATGCCAACGGTGGGGCAGGCCGGGAGTAGCCCAGTGGCTCGGCCCAGCTTGTGTTGGAATAAGCGTGGGGCAACGTGCCTGCGGGGAGATTTGTTCTGTGTTAGAGAAACAATCTGCCCTGTGGGGTGGCGTTGAGATGACAAGTCTCGCCTTGGATCCCCATATTGATCGCAGTTCAGTGCGATGCATGGTTTTTATCCTACTGGAAAAGTTTACATGTGTTAGATGTAAACTCTCCCGGGTTTATAAAGCCCATGCCGGTTGTATGTCTCATAACCGGTGAAATACCATGGAGCCGGTTGAATGTTACCTAACCGGTGAGATGTCATGGAGCCGGTTGAATGTCTCATAACCGGTGAGATGCCATGGAGCCGGTTGAATGTTACCGGTGAGATGCCATGGAGCCGGTTGAATGTTACCGGTGAGATGCCATGGAGCCGGTTGAATGTTACCTGTTTCTGCCTAAACCCGGGGGTCTAGTAGATACTTGATGAATCCAACTGTCTCCTGCAATCCTGCTCACTAAGGAGAATACCGGGCGGGCCGGCCTTCACCTCTCCGATGCCTAAGTTAGTATAGTTGGAATATATATAACCAAGGCACGTATGTAAGCGGGGAGAGAGACGAGTTACCTCATAAAGAAGGTAGTTGGGGCCCATATATAGGTGGTTGGGGGTAAGGACTGGCCTTACTCTTCGATGT
Organism: Potentilla sterilis; assembly: GCA_963682095.1. Lineage (NCBI taxonomy): Eukaryota > Viridiplantae > Streptophyta > Magnoliopsida > Rosales > Rosaceae > Potentilla > Potentilla sterilis. The sequence continues at coordinate 38,213,922 of OY821760.1, read as the reverse complement.
GGGACTGATTCCCTTATGCTTATACTTTCTGAAGCCCTCTTAGGCAGGCTGGCGCCCCCGGCCCCTGGGTTCCTGGAGGCAGGATAGAGGGCCAGGCCCCGAGGCCGGGTGCTGATGATCCGGTCCCGACCCTTGGGCCGGGCCCTGGTGCGCTTGCCGCGGGTCTGTGGGCCTACTGTAGCCTCTCTGCGGCTACTGTCAACAAGTCCCCCAAGTTCCCGGTCAAGTGCAATCTTGAATGGGGACTTAAATCTGTCTTGCTCTTGTCCCGCAGACCCGCGGGGTTACCAATCTACCGGTGCCCAGTCCCCCAAGTCCGCGTTGAAGATTGGGCTTGACCGAGGTGAGTACCTGTTACCGATGGGAAGCAATAGTTTATAAGCACACTTGCAATATAAGCAGCAATATGACTAAGTGTGGTGTTATGAGTATGGAGCCAAGATGATAATGATGATGTCATGATGCCATGATGCCATGCAACAGACGTGTGCATGGAATGATAATGAGGCGTTGAAATCCGCCATGCAAGAGATTTATGCACAGGATGATAATGAGGCGTTGAAATCCGCCATGCAAGAGATTTATGCACGGGATGATAATGAGGCGTTGAAATCCGCCATGCAAGGAATGTGCACGGAATTTCGGCCGGGCACTCTGCCCTATCGGTACGAAGCGGAGCTTCACTAGGCTTCAACTGGCCGATCTGCCGAAACGGGATTCACTGGGCCTCTACCGGGCTATCTGCCGAAACGGGATTCACTGAGCCTCTACCGGGCTATCTACCGAAACGGGATTCACTGAGCCTCTACCGGGCTATCGTTTCCCATTGCTAGGCTGCAGGGAGATTACCCTGGTGTTGCGGCCTGTTTGAAGCACCGGTGAACACTTGCTAGTTCTTCTCAGCTTATATTGAATAAGCGTTGAGGTAAGGGGGTGGCATTGAGGTGACAAAGCTCGCCATGTAGCCCCATGTTTGATCGCCTTTCAATGCGATGCAGGGTTTTTATCCTGCTGGACAAGCGTGCATGGGTTAGATGCAGACTCGCCCGGGTGTATAAAGCCCGCCGGTCGAATATTTTCGACCGGTGTCAGCCATGGTATTGGGCGGAACTCGACCGTTGGCGGACATCATGCCATCTCCGGACGAGTCCCCCAGTGAAGTGCCATGGGTCAGGTGCATTATGTTCCTGGTAGGGGGGCGGCGTTGAGGTGACAAAGCTCGCCCTGCGTCCCCCTGTTGCCGCAGCTAGTGCGATGCAGGGTTTTTATCCTGCTGGACAAGCGTACATGGGTTAGATGCAAACTCACCCGGGTGTATAAAGCTCAAGCCGGTCGAATGTTCTCATGACCGGGGTCAGCCATGGTACTGGGCGGAACTCGACCGTTGGCGGACATCATGCCATCTCCGGACGAGTCCCCCAGTGAAGTGCCATGGTGCCGGGTGGAGCCTATTCCCGGAATGTGTTCTGGAGCCGGTTGAATGCGTCGAAACCGGTGAGCGGAACTCGACCGGGCGTCCTGCCATATCGAGACGAGTTCCCCCAAAAGAGATGCGACTGGACAGACCTCGACCGTTGTCCGGACGCCATTGCATATCCGGACGAGGTCTCCAGTAATATACGATGAAGAAGCCATGCAGCCGGTTGAATGATCATAACCGCGAACTGCCATGGTGCCGGGCGGAACTCGACCGGGCGGCCAGCCGTATTGAGCCGAGGCTTCATACCCGGATGGGTGCTCTCCAAGCGGTTGGATGATCATAACCGCAAAAGAGGTCTTCGAGAAATGCAGCGAAGAAGCCATGCAGCCGGTTGAATGATCATAACCGCGAACTGCCATGGTGCCGGGCGGAGCTCGACCGGGCGGCCAGCCGTATTGAGCCGAGGCTTCATACCCGGATGGGTGCTCTCCAAGCGGTTGGATGATCATAACCGCGAGAGAGGTCTTCGAGAAATGCAGCGAAGATTGTGGTGCAAGCGTGGAATCTGGGGAAGTGGGAGAGCCTGACTCCTTGATTCCCGTTCCTACCTTCCTGCCGTCAGGGTGTGGGACAAATGGCTGACATGCATTTAAGGAGGAAGTCCATCAATCCCGTCAGCTTATGATGGCGTGGGGAGGTTACCAACGCTGGGACACGTGCCACTGCGAGGCGGTCTTGAGATGGAGGGCCTGGATTCGCAGGCTTTTGAGTTGCTCTGATTACTTGTTTTGGAGGGATTTCGATTGCCTAGGGTATTGGTCCCCTCTATAAAAAGGCCTCTTCCACTCTTCTTTCTGCTGTTGCTTCTTACTTTAGAGAGACTGAGATAAAAGGAGAAATCCGGCGACCACTCTAAGCCTTTCTTGCCTCACGAGATCTGTTTTCTTTGAACGCTCCCTACCATTGCGCGCTGCTTTCCGCTGGCCGATTGTCCTCGGTTGAGCATACTAATTGGTAAGTTTGATTTCTTTGCCCCATCGTTATTCTTGTTTCTGGGTTTGTTGTTTTGCCTTGGGGGGGGGGGGGGGGGGGGGGGGAAGGATCTCTGCCGTTGACGGAACTGCTTTGCGGCGAACTTGGGGAGAGGCCGCATAAGGCGTTGTTGTACCTGTTGCTGACAAGCGCTAGGGTTTTGTGCTCTTCCCCTAGGTTAAGATGACGTCTTCAGGTTCTGACCGGGTTTCCGAAACGGCTGTCAGAGGTCCCCTCATGGATGATGCGCAGAGGCTGGACGACTGGCTGAGTTCGGAATCTCCGGAGACCGAAGTTGCTGACTGCTCCGGGAGCAGGGTTTCGACTCCGTCCTCGGCTTCGTCCTCCGGGGCTGAATCCTCGGAAACCGAAATACCGCACGGGGTGCGATTTGCGGATGCTCCGGTTGCGAGCTACACCATGGGTAAAGGGAAGCACGCTGTGGTGTGCGATGAACCGGAGGAGAGCATGACCCCGGAAGAGATTGAGGAATTGCGGGAAGCGTGGGATATCCCGGATACTATTCTGCTGCGGCCCTTGAACCCTGGAGAGTCAGCCTGCAACCCGGAAAAAGGTTGGGTTGCTGCACATCCGGACCAGTTCCGGCATGGACTGTCGTTCCCGCTGCCAGACTACGTGCAGTACATGCTGAGTGCGCTGCAGGTGTCACCCGCTCAGCTTCCTGGGCTCCAGTGGAGACGACTACTGAGCCTCGGCTGCTTGTACGAGTTCTCTGGGATGAACATTCCCACGGTGAACGAGTTCCGGGCCCTGTACAGACTGTCGTACTCCCGGAAGCAGGCGTCCCGTGGTTGCCTGTCCTTCAACAGCCGGAAGCCTCCACCGATCGTCACCAATGTGCCTTCATGGGTGGACAACAGCTGGAGGAAGAAAGTGGTGATGGTGGGCGGGAAGTGGCAGGCGAGGAATAGAATGTACTATGTTCTTGGCGCCTTCCAACCCATTGGTGACCAGTCGTATGAACTATCGGACCTGGAGCGCGAGAGGATTTCGACCATAGCCGGGTGCTGGGACGATCTGGAACGGAGTTCGTACAACTTCATCCGGCGAGAAGTGCTGGAACACTGCCAGTTTGGGCGGGGTCCCGGTGCGTAGGAAGCGGTTGAGCGGTGATACTTTGTGTTAACTTCTGCAATATACTAACCGTTTGCTTTCCTTGCAGGTGCATCTTCTCGGGCGACTATCAAGCCCGAAACCACTCTCTCCATGGACGGGGAAGATCTCCTCAACCAGTTGATGGAGAAGGCCGAGATCGTCTCGCGGACGTCAGTGGAGGACGGGTCCGGTCGGCTTGTGACCCATGCGGAGCGGAGGGCCATGGATGTTGATGAGGACGCCTATGTCCTGAAGCGGGTGAAGACCCATCACTCCACAGGCCTGCTGGCGCCTGGAAAGGGCAAGAGCACCGGGGGGGCCTTAAAGATTCCCGGTGGAGCAAACAGGATCCCCAACCGCCCAGTGGCTGCGATGCACGTGGCTTGTACTGCTCCCGCAAGCGCACGATCTTCTTCTCCGGAGGGCCGGGGAGAAAAACGGAAGGTTGAAGACGTTCCTTCCTCCGCGCTGGTGACACTGACCGGCGGGTCGATACGGGAGAATCTGGCGAAACGGTTCAGGAATACCAGCGGCGCGCAGACCATCGCTGCCGGGGAGAATGTCGCTGCTGCTGCTCGGCAGAGTAGTCCAGCGCCTGCGGATGCATCAAGGGGAAGCCCGAGTGGTGCAATCGTGCAGCAGGTGGCGGCGGACCTGGCCGGGCTTGGTCTGGATAGGCCCGAGGTTGCTGGAGTCCTGGCGGGCGGGAAACGTCCAAAATGCAAGGAATCCGTCCTCCGGGTAAGTACCGCATGGTACCACTATACTGCTTGACTAACCTTGCCTTGCTTTGCTGTTTGACCAACTCTTCGGTGTTGCGCAGTTGCTGTACAGTCTGTACGAACCGGACGCGAGCGAGGGGCTGTCGGAGCTGCAGAGACAGATAACTGCTCTATCCGAATCCCGGCAGCGCCTGGAGGTGGAGAAGTCTCGCTTGGCCCGGGAGAAGGCCAAGAGGCTGGAGGAGCAGAACCGGATCCTGGATAAGGAGAGGGCTGAGCTCAAAGAGCAGAACCTGATCCTGGAGGAGGAGAGGGCCGCACTGGAGTCCAAGCCAAGTGGGAACTGCTGCTCTGCACGCAGGCTCTGCTGCTCCAGCCGGGGAAGATGACCCGGAACTCTTCGAGCGGGTCACTCTCAAATACCGGGAGAGCGATCAGTTCCTGGAGTTTCTGGTGAAGGCCAGGGAGGAAGGCATCTCGGATGCGTACACGGAATGGGCGGGGAAGGGATGGTTAGATACTTCCCTGATGTCGACTGCTGCCGAAGGAGATATCCATGAGCAGTCGGACATCCATCAGGAGGCGGTGGAGGAGCGGCCGGGTGAAGTGATTCGCTCGGACTTGGACTCTTTTACCACTGGTGCCGAGTCTGTCCGGGCTGAAGACCATACCGGAACTGATGTCGACGACGAGGGTACCGCAGGAGAGGCTGGCGGATTGCCTGCCGAAGGCGCAGTCGTAGGTCCTTAGGATTTTCTTGCCCTTTTCCTTGTAATGTTTCTGGATCGGTTACTGCTTGTATACTTGCCTGAATATGAATATAATGGAACTGGCAGAGCCGGTGAAATTTTCTCAAAAGTAGTTTGCATATATACTTGTTTTTACAACGGTTAGACCGTGAACTATGCCAAACTAACCGCTCAGACTAGCGGGTTTTACCAAGACTGGTCATTCTCCCGGTCGGGGTCTGTTCCTCTTTTCCCCACGTACCGCTGGAGCTGGCCGTTATCAATCAAAACCTGCACCGCTTGCCTGAGGGCGTGGCACTTGCTCGTTCGATGAGTAGCCTCATCATGGTAGGAGCAGTACTTGCCCGTCTGCGCCGTTGTAAGTTTCCCCTTTGGGAACCTTCTCGGGGATGGTGGAGGAATGACACTCCCGTTCTCAAGTAGGATATCCTCGTAGGATGTGGTGAGAGCGGTGAAGACTTCTTGGTTGATCGGGGGTGCTGGCATGATTGCCAGGGGGCGCTCTTGGCGGAACGGCGCTGGCTTGTGCTCATTCTGAGGCTTATCAGAATAGGACCTCTGCTGCCGCTGTGGCCAGTTTTTGTTATTGGCGTTCCGGCTGGGCCGAGCGGTGCGGTTATCGGTCCGCTGATTGGGCTTGGCTTCCTGGGCGGGTGGGGGGTTCTCTTCCCGGGGATGGTCCTCCTGCTCCTCATCTCGGTTCCTCTTCAGGAGGTGGTGCCCATAGGTCTCATGATCGGCCTGAGCATGCCGGATGGCCATAGTCATCAACTCGTCGTACCCCTGCGGGAGTTCTACCCGGACGGCGTAGGAAAATTTGCCCGCTCGGAGCCCTTGCTTAAATGCCATCTCGGCGATGCCCTTGTCCAAGTTCCGAACTCCGGCCGTAGCCGTCTGCCAGCGGTTGACAAAGGTTCTCAGCTCCTCTCCGGGGGCTTGCCTGCAATTGAAGAGGATGGTCGACGTCCGGGCTCCCTCGACTCGGAGGATGAAGCGGCTCACAAACCGGTCGGCCAACTGCTCGAACGCTTCAATCGAGTTTGCCGGAAGCTCGTAAAACCAGCTGAGTGCTTCTCCGGACAGGGTCTCCTGGAAGATGTTGCAGCAAACTGCATCGGAGTATCCCTTGGCGCAAGTTTGGGACCGGAAGCTGTCCAGATGCTGGTATGGGCAGCCGGATCCTGAGTATGTGAGCTTGAGGGACTTCTGGTTGCCAGACCTTCCCGACTCTATGACCCGGTGCGAAAAGGGGCCCATACGTTCATTAAACCGAGCGCCCTCCATTGGTCGCGCAGCCCCTCTCTCGTTAGCCTCCATCTGGGCTTTCAAGCTCGACACGGTGTCGGCCAGCACCTGCATCGCTCGCGCGGTTGGCGTCTCAGCTTCATCTACTGACGAGGCGTCGGGCTGGCGGGAGGTCGTCGCGCTCTTTGGCGGGATGGCGCCTGATAGCGACTTCTGCTGCACAGGGTCACCGGACCGACCGCCCGAAGATTGCCCTCCATCGGTGTGCTGAGGTGGAACTGGCGGGATTGCCGCCTGTGCCTCGGCCATGGCGCCACTGCGCTGCTGCCCCCTCTCCAGGGCGGCCACCAGTGCAGTATTCACTGCCTCCATCTCCTCGTACCGAGCGTTGGACCTAGCTCTGTCCCTGTCGCTCTCCTCTTTCAGACGACTGACCTCTGCGGCCATCGCCCGTAGCTCTCCCGCCATACCGCTATGGCCGGGGCTGTACGTGGGGTCCAAGCCCGGGCTCTCCGGGCTCTCGGATCGATCGCTTGAATCATCCGAGAACGTCAAGGCGAAGCCCCGCCGCTCTGGACTGTCTTCCTCCTCTGCCAGGCCTTTACCTCGCGGGCTGTCGCGATGGGGATCCGGCACGCCGGATGGTCCCCTGTAGCTTCCTACCTCCTGACCGTCGCTTTGGTCGAGGCGCGGCTCCCTCTCAATGGCTGGGGTGGAGGCGAGCGCCTGCACTACTGCAGGGTTTCCCTCCTCGGTGGTTCCTTTCTCTTGATTCATCTCCGATCTCTTTCTCAACGGTGTTGCTTACACGACTTTTCGTTCAAGATTCCCACAGACGGCGCCAATTGTTTCTGCCTAAACTCGGGGGTCTAGTAGATACTTGATGAATCCAACTGTCTCCTGCAATCCTGCTCACTAAGGAGAATACCGGGCGGGCCGGCCTTCACCTCTCCGATGCCTAAGTTAGTATAGTTGGAATATATATAACCAAGGCACGTATGTAAGCGGGGAGAGAGACGAGTTACCTCATAAAGAAGGTAGTTGGGGCCCATATATAGGTGGTTGGGGGTAAGGACTGGCCTTACTCTTCGATGTGGGACTGATTCCCTTCTGCTTATACTTTCTGAAGCCCTCTTAGGCAGGCTGGCGCCCCCGGCCCCTGGGTTCCTGGAGGCAGGATAGAGTGCCAGGCCCCGAGGCCGGGTGCTGATGATTCGGTCCCGACCCTTGGGCCGGGCCCTGGTGCGCTTGCCGCGGGTCTGTGGGCCTGCTGTAGCCTCTCTGCGGCTACTGTCAACATTACCTAACCAGTGAGATGCCGTGGAGCCGGTTGAATGATCATAACCGGTGAGATGTCGTGGAGCCGGTTGAATGATCATAACCGGTGAGATGTCGTGGAGCCGGTTGAATGATCATAACCGATGAGATGCCGTGGAGCTGGTTGAATGTTACCTAACCGGTGAGATGCCATGGAGCTGGTTGAATGATCATAACCGGTGAGATGCCGTGGAGCCGGTTGAATGATCATAACCGGTGAGATGCCGTGGAGCCAGTTAAATGATCATAACCGGTGAGATGCCATGGAGCCGGTTGAATGTTACCTAACCGGTGAGATGCCATGGAGCCGGTTGAATGATCATAACCGGTGAGATGCCATGGAGCCGGTTGAATGATCATAACCGGTGAGATGCCATGGAGCCGGTTGAATGTTACCTAACCAGTGAGATGCCGTGGAGCCGGTTGAATGTTACCGAACCGGTGAGATGCCATGGAGCCGGTTGAATGTTACCTAACCGGTGAGATGCCATGGAGCCGGTTGAATGATCATAACCGGTGAGATGCCATGGAGCCGGTTGAATGTTACCTAACCAGTGAGATGCCATGGAGCCGGTTGAATGTTACCTAACCGGTGGAGTGCCTTGGCTCTTGGGGAAGTGGGGGGGCTGGGCGCCTCGGTTCCTGCCCCTATCTCCCTTAACTGCTGCTTGTAGGCGGGACAAGTGGCTGACATGCATTTAAGGAGGAAGCCCATCAGTCTAATCAGTTATGATGGCGTGGGAAGGTTATCGATGCTGGGACACGTGTCAGTAGGGAGCGTTCTGAGATGGAGGGCCTGGATTCGCAGGCGTTTGAGTTGCCCTGATTGCGTATTTTGGGGGGATTACAGGGGTGCCTAGGGCATCGGACCCGTCTATAAAAAGGCCTCCTTTGTCTTCATTATTTCTGTTTTACTCTTTGGCCCAGAGAGAAGAAGAGAAGGTTGGAGAGGAATCCGGCGAAATTTTTGTGGAGATGCCTCGCGATATCCCTGCTCCAAGCGTTCTAGGTCTTTGCCTACCATTGCTCGGTGTTTTTGTAGGACGGACTTTCCTCGGTTGTGCATAGTAATCGGTAAGTCTTGCTTTCTTTGCTTCATGTTTTTCTTTTTGGTTGGTGTTTTACGCCGCGGGGGGGGTGCTCTGTCGCCGACTGTGAGTCGTTTTGAGCGGGGCGTCTGCGGAAAACTTGGGGAGAAGCCGCAGAGGGCGCTGTTCTGGCTTATTGCTGACCAGCGGTGGGGTTTTGTTTTCTTCCCCTTAGGTTAAATGGCTTCTGCAAGTTCTGATGGGGCTTCCGAATCGGCCGACAGCCTTCCCCTGGTGGACAATGAGGAGAGATTGGAGGATTGGCTCGGTTCGAAATCCCCGGAGTCCGAAGCCGCTGACCGCTCCCTGGGCGGGGTCTCGTCTTCCGGGTCCTTGGGATCTGAGGGCATCCCGCACGGGGTGCGCTTTCCTGGCACTCCGCCCGTGAGCTACACTATCGGGAGTGGGAAAGAGGCCGTGGTGTGCGATAAACCGGAGGGTACTATGGACCCTAAAGAGATTGCCGCCTTCCGGGAGAAGTGGAGTATCCCCGATGAGGTGCCGTTACGGCCGCTGAATCCCGGAAAATCGGCCTGTAACCCGGAGGCGGGTTGGGTTGCTGTTCACGGAGACCAATTTCGCCACGGGTTCTCCCTCCCGCTGCCGGACTTCGTACAGTATACGCTTAGCGCTCTGCAAGTGTCTCCCGCGCAGCTTCTCGGAAACCAGTAGAGGCAGCTGCTGAGTCTCGGTTGTCTGTACGAGCTGTCTGGGATGAGCATGCCAACGGTGAACGAGTTTCGGGCGCTGTACAGAGTATCCTTCTCGAAGAAGAGAGGGTCCCGGGGTTGTGTGACCTTTAGCGCCCGACACTTCCAGCCTATCATCACCCACCTGCCTTCCTGGGTGGACAATAGCTAGAGGAAAAAGGTGGTGATGGCGGGTGGGAAGTGGCAGAAAAGGAGCAAGATGTATCGGGTTCCTGGTGCCTTCCAGCCCCTGGGCGATCAATCGTTCGTACTGTCTGAGTTGGAGCGGGAGAGGATCATGACGATACTCGGGTGCTGGGACGATCTTGAGCGGAGCTCCTACAACTTCATTCGGCGAGAGGTGTTGGAGTATTGCTGTCTCGGGCGGGATCCCGGTGCGTAGCAAGGTTTTAGCAGTGGCATTTCTGCTGACCGAGTTGATACTAACCCTTTGTTTGTCTTGCAGGTGCATCTTCTCGGACGGTCGTCAAGCCCGGTAATACATTATCCATGGACGGTGAAGACCTTGTCTCAAGCTTGAAGAAGAAAGGGGAGGCCGTTTCACGGACCTCGGTGGATGAGGAGTCCGGTCGGCTTACCGTTCATGCCGAATCGAGGGCCATGGACGTTGAGGACGACGCCTATATTCTGAGGCGTGTGAAGAGTCACCCCGCTGCACCCAAGGCGGGACCCAGAAAGGGCAAGACCACCGGGGGGCCACCAAAGGTTCCTGGTGGGACGAGTAGGATTCCGCACCGACCGGGATCGGTCCCGCTAGTCAACAGGGTCACCCGGTCAGGGGCACAATCTTCTTCGCCGGACGGCCTAGGCGAGAAGAGGCGGAGGATCATGGACGTCCCTCCCTCCGCGCTGGTGACGCTGACCTACCGGTCGTCAGGTGAAAACTTGGCGAAACGGCTCAAGGTGGTCAACGGTGCGACGAGTTCCGCTGGGGACAAGGCCGCTGCTGCCTCAAACTTTGCCGGTCAGCAGAGTAGCCCCGCTCCTGCGGAGGAACAGAGGGGAGGTCTGGAGAGTCCCTTCGTCCGGAAGCTGGCGGCAGATGTGGCTGGCCTGGGTCTGGATAGGCCTGGGGCCGCTGGAGCCTTGGCGGGGGAGAACCGCCAGAAGAGCAAGGAGTCGGTCCTCCGGGTAAGAATTGCTTGGTGCCATGGCACCGCTCATAACTCGTTACTTTTGTTGTTTGCTTAATTGGCTCCCTGTTGTTCTGTAGCTATTGTACAATCTGTACCAGCCGGACCCGAGTGAGGAGCTGCCGGAGCTGAAGAGGCAGGTGGTCGCTCTGACAGAAGCCCGTGAGCGTCTGGAAGTTGAGAAGTCCAGGCTCGAGCGGGAGAAGGTCAGACTGGAGGAGAGGGCCAAGAAACAGGTGGCCAGGCTAGAAGAGCAGGTCCGGAGCCTCGAGGAGGAGAAGGAGCGGGCTGAGGAGGAGAAGGCCGAGCTGGAGGAGAGAGTGGATGAGCTCCAGGTGGGAACTACCGCTGTGCGTGCCGCCGCTGTCGCTGCGGCTGGAGAAGAGGACCCAGAGCTTTTCCAGCGGGTTGTCCTCAAATATCACGATAGTGATCAGTTCCTTAAGCTACTGGAAAATGCTAGGGAGTCGGGTATCGCCGACGCCTACGTGGAGTGGGAAGAGAAGGGGTACCTGGATACCTCTCGAATGCCAAAGGCGGGGGCCGATGATGATACCCATGGGCAGCAGGCAGAAGAGGAGCAGCCAGAAGGGGAGGGCGGGCCTCAACCTGCTGGAGAGGATGCAGCGACTTCATCTGGAGAAGCTAGTGGGATGCCCGCTGAGGGGGGAGGCGCGGCTCCTTAAAGATTTTTGTTTTGCTCTCTCTTTTTGTATTATGTCTTTTGGATATATATTTTTGCACCGGTGGAATTTCTTGGATTTCTCTTAAAATAGTTTGGCATACACATCTTAAAATGTCACGTTGGTTGAACCGTTGATATGCCAAACTAACTGCCTGGAATTTCTGGCACCTAACCCTTCACCGGGTCCGGGCGTGCTTGCCAGCCCTGGCCCTGCTCCCGGTCGGGATCTGCTCTCATTTCCCCTATATACCGCTGAAGCTGACCGTTGTTAATCAAACCCTCCACCGCTGTCTTGAGGGAGAAGCAACTGTTCGTCCGGTGGGTAGCTTCATCGTGATAGAAGCAGTACTTGCCCGTTCGCGCCTGGGTAAGTTTCCCCTTTGGGTACTTGCTCCTCGGCGGTGGGGGAATGATGTTCCCGTTCTCGTGCAAGATGTCCTCGTATGAAGAGGTTAGAGTGGTGAAGACCTCTTGACGTTCTGCTGGCATGATTGCCAGGGGGCGTTCTTGCCGGTACTGCGCCAGCTTGTGCTCGCCCTGGGGTTTGTCATGATAGGGCTTCTGCTGCTGTTGGTTCTCCCAATTTCTGCTGGGTCTGCTCGGTCGGGCACCTCGGTTCTCGCTCCGCTGGCTGGCCTCGTTTTCTCGGTCGAGAGGGGGGTGCTCCTCCCGGGGGTGCTCCTCCCGCTTTCTCTTTAACAGGTGTTGTCCATACATCTCATGATCAGCCTGGGCATGCCTGATGACCATCGCCATTAGCTCGTCATACCCCTGCGGGAGTTCCACCCGTAAGGCGTAGGAAAATTTTCCTGGCCGGAGCCCCTATTTGAACGCCATCTCGGCGATACCCTTGTCGAGGTTCCGTACCCCGGCCGTCGCCGTTTGCCAGCGGTTGACAAACGTCCTTAGTTCCTCGCCAGGTGCCTGCATGCAGTTGAAGAGGATGGTTGATGTCCGGGCTCCTTCGACCCGGAGGATGAAGCGGCCTACGAACCGGTCGGCCAGTTGCTCGAATGCCTCGATGGCATTTGTCGAGAGCTCATAGAACCAGCTGAGCGCCTCTCCAGATAGGGTTTCCTGGAATATGTTGCAGCACACTGCATCGGAATATCCCTTGGCGCACGTTTGGGACCGGAAACTATCCAAATGTTGGTATGGGCAGCCGGATCCTGAGTACGTGAGATTTAGGGATTTCTGGTTACCAGACCTCCCTGATTCTAGAACCAGGTGCGAGAAAGGGCCCATGCGTTCGTTGAATCGCGCGCCTTCCATCGGCCGCGCTGCCCTTATCTCGTTGGCCTCCATTTGGGCCTTTAGATCCGACATAGAGTCGGTGAGTATCTGTAATGCCCGTGCGGTCGGGTCACGACTTCATCCTCGAACGAAGCGCGCGACTGCGGGGGTGCCGGCGTGCTCATTGGCAAAAGCCGCACCGCCCGGGGACTCCGCCCTCCTGCGGTCGCTAGACCTTCCTCCCGATGACTGTCCTGCCTCAAGGCGCTGAGGTTGGCCTGGCGCGGGTGTAATTGCCCTTGTCATGGCGGCGTTGCGCTGATGTCCTCTTTCCAGGGCAGCCACCAGGGCAGTGTTTACCGTCTCCATTTCCTCACACCGGGCATTGGATTTTGCTGTACCTCGGGTCCGGGTGCTGGTGATCCTGATTCGGGCCCGAGGTCCAGCATTCTACCTTGTGACCAGGGGCCCGGGGACCGGGGACGCCAGCCTGCCAAAGAGGTCACCAGAGCTGCCCTTTTGTGTGCGAACAGAAGGAAGCCAGTCCCACATCGAAGAGTGAGACCAGACCTCACGTCCGACCACCTATGTAAGGGCCTCAACTACCCTCTTTAATAGGTAACTGAATCTCTCCAACTGCTTATCATACGTGCTTAAGTTATCTATTCATCCCAACTGTACTAACTTAGGCATCGGAGAGTAGAAGACCGGCCCGCCCGGTATTCCCCTTAGTGAGCAGGTTCGCAGGAGGAGATCACATCTAGATTCACCAGTCTCTACCAGGCCTACGGGTTTGTGCAGAAACAACTCCTTATATTTGTAGTGTCTCGAAAGTTTAATCTTTGTACTTTCAATTTCAACTGATCACTCCTTGTAGTCTCAATTTTCTACCAATTGGTATATTTCATCCAAAATGATTGTTAACCATTTTCAACTTCCTCAAATGTCCTTAGGTTATTTTTCTTATTTTTTTACTTTCTCTTCTTCAAAACCAAAACCGAGAGAAGCTCCAGAATATCTAGGTTTATGATTGTCGATCTTCCATCCAAGAATTTTACAATTGCAAACTGATTGCAATCGAAAAAAAAATATGCAAATTGATTTGATATATACTACTAACAAAATCAAATAACATCACCATAATAACGATGAAATAAAATTCTATCAAATTTCCATCATATCAATTTAAACCAAAATGTGATTAAAATAAGGGAAAATAACCATTTGCACAAAAATGGGGTATAATTTGCTCATTCTAATGAATCTTGACAAAAATACGTAACTACCCTATACTAAACCCTAATATCCTCATTCTCCTCCTCTTTTCTATCCTCATTCTCCTCCTCTTTTCTAACCAACAGACATCTCTCTCTCTCTCTCTCTCTCTCTCTCTCTCTCTCTCTCTCTCTCTCTCTCTCTCTCTCTCTCTCTCTCTCTCTCTCTCTCTCTCTCTCTCTCTCTCTCTCTGAGCATGAGCAGAGGCACTAGAGTAGGAACCCAGGACAAAAGCCACCGACGGTTATGAATCCCAACACAGACCCACCAAACCCGCTGCCACAGCCTCAGCCCCAACTGCGACCGCCACCCGGAGGAGAATTTCACTGACTTCTGCCCCTCATGCCTCTGCGAACGACTCGCCGTCTTACACCCTTCCAACACCACCTCTGCTTCTTCTTCTTCTTCTCGCAAACCCCCCACTTCATCCACCGTCGTCGCTGCCCTTAAGGCCATCTTCAAGCACCCCCATTGGCTGCGGCGGGTCCTCCTTCTCCAACATCATAGGCCGACCCACCACCTCCTCATTCCTCCTCGAGCTTCGCCGCACCAAGTCCTACTCCGCCTCCAAAAACGAGGGATTCTCCGGCGATACTCGCCTTCGACCTCACCGCCGACCTCTTAGATTGAGATTACGAATGAAAGTTAGGGTTTTTTTTTGGGTTGTGGGTTGAATTGAATTACTGAGAGTCAGTAACATGCTTACCGGGGGTCAGTAATCTGATTCTAGAAATCTGGAATCTGTAACCTGATTACTGGGGGTCAGTAACTTGATTACTGGAAATCTGGAATCTGTAAGTTGCTTACTGGGGGTTAGTGACCTGATTACTGGGGGTCAGTAACTCGATTACTAGAAATCTGGAATTTGTAAATTGCTTACTGGGGGTCAGTAACCTGAGTCCAGTGACTGAAATCCGGCGAAAATTTTTTTTTTTGATTAAAGTCAGAGTCAATAATTTTATATTGAAAAAAAAAATTAAAATAAATTTATGGCCTAAAAAATTTGGTGACCGGAATCCGGCGACTCCGGCTGCCGAACTCCGGCGACCGGCCATGGGACGTCGGCGGAGTTGGGTGACCTTTCAGCAAAGTTTCTCTATCTTTCACTTTCTCAGCACGTTATAATTCAAAAATCTGTTAAATAAGTCATAAGGACAAAAAAGGAAGAAAAAAAAATTAAAACTGTACTAGAGTTGAAAAGATTTGTTCAAATGGACAATAGAAGTTGTTACCTAATGTTTAATAGGGGAAGAAAATAAGGTGGTCATTGAAATGGGTAATGAGGGGCCAAATTAATACTAAATAGACATTTTCTATGAAAATAAATCATCATCATCATCCTTAGTATTAACATCACTCTCTAAGCTCCCACGAATGAAACTATATAAATAACTACAATTTCATATAATTAAGCTTACAAACAACACTACTACACTAGGCTTAGTTTTTTTTTTTTGCCAATAAAGCTCAAACTTAATTGGGCTACATAGTCTTTCATGGTGGGTTGTCTATTCTTCGGTTTTTGTTTTGGTTTTGAAGAAAAAGGAAAAAAAAAAACAAGAAGAAAAAATAATAAAACAACACCTCAGGACATTACAGAAAATTAATTAGAAAATAGTTAACAAAAATAAATTTCTTGGGTATTTTTATTAATAAAATGAAATAAATATAAAAAAATGAAAATACCCTTCATGTGCAAGGCATGTGACTCTTAATTTGATGGAAACCGTTAGATTTGACGGATTGGATGCAAATCGGCAGTTTTTGACAATTTGAGGAGGTAAAATTTCGCAATTACAAGTTCGGGGTGCAAATTGACAATTTGAGCCAAGTTCAGGGTGCATTTTGGCTATTATGCCTTAATTATTTACTTCCTTTGTCATAATTGTAAAGAATAAATGACAAATTAAAAAAACTTCATAAGCCGAACCTCTTTTCCGAAATTTCCTATTGTAGGGAAATTAGGGTCCAACTTTTGAAATACATTATGCACAGCTTGAATTAGCTCAGGATCATCTCCAACTCCTCGTCTGTAGTTAAAGCGAGGATTGAAATAAGACATAATAGTCAAAATGCACCATAAACTTGGCTCAAATTGTTAATTTACACCCTGAACTTGTAATTGCGAAATTTTGCCTCCTCAACTTGTCAAAAACTGCGCAATTGCACCCCATCTGTCAAATCTAACAGTTTTCATCAAATTAAGAGTCACATGCCCTGCACATGAGGAGTATTTTCGTTATTTTATATTTATTTCATTTTATTAATAAAAATGCACAAGAAATTTATTTTTGTACAATATTTTCTTCAACGTTTATATCATTGTATTTGTGACCTAAAAACTACTTTTGTTGAGATATTTGAGTTCTTTAGTCTTAAACAAATTATATCATGTTTCTTATTAATTAAAATAGTGGTTCGACAATTCAATTTTAATTATCCACATAATTTTTCTTACTGATAAATTATATCACGTAAGGTATGCATTATTTTGAAGAAAAAAAAAAGAAAAAAAAAATATTATGACACTACCAGAAAAGGCATTATAGCCTACGAAATTGCAAATAACGGCCGACGAACTCTTTATTCGTCGGCTATAACCATTATAGGGGGGGGCACTGCATGCAAAAATATGATAAAAGAAAATAATTGAAGGCACTGGCCTAGCTAGGTGGCATTTTGAAAACGTACCAAGAGCATGGCTTTGAGTTGTGTCATGGTCAGAGGAGTTTTGCCATGGAAAAAACTTGGCTGACCAGCCTTGGTTAACTAGAGCTAACATAAACCAATAAGGAGAGGCCACGTGGCTTTTAAAATAAATTAAATAATAATGTAAATACCTATTCAGTCCCTGTAAATACCTACTCAGTCCCTACTATGTCATTTATTTTACCAAAAACGCCACGTGGCCTCTCCTCATTAGCTTGTGTTAGCTCTACCTAACCAAAGCTGGTTAGCCAAGTTCCTTCCTTTTGCCATCTCCTCCTTCATCGTTAGATCGCAGGAGAAATGTCAAGAAATCATTGCTCTCTTTGGCGCCTTCTTTCTGCATCGCCAACCGTTGATCGATAACTTTCTCAAAGATTCTATCAAACCTAAGCTCCACACCCTTCATCTTCTTCGCAATGCCTTGCAAATCAAACCTGGCCAAACCCGGATAAAGCTCCGAAATATTGGGTTTCCCAGAAAGCTCGCCGATGTCCCTCATTGCTTCCCTAAACTCGAACAACAGTACCCCAGCCTCGCCCCCCTCCTCAACCATGGTGCCACCCCATAACATGTTGGTCGTAAGATTGAGAAACGCCACGAAAAGCTGCTCACCAACGTCGACCGGCGACCCGACCCGGCTGTAGAAGTAACCCACAGCTTTTAGGACCTGCTTGTGGCGCAGTTCTTGAACCGAGTCCAAGGCGGTGTTGCTAAGCATCTTGAGCGCGCACACCTTCCTCATCATTCTCCACCCCGGGCCGTACGGAGAGTAAACTATGTCTGCTCCGCCGTAGAGTGCCACGTCACCAGCTGCAACATTGATGCCGCGATTGGCGAACGTGGCGTCATGGTCTTTGAGGACCTCTTGACCACGCAGAGCCTCGTACCCAGTCGGAGCTTAAAGACTGGGCCGTAGGTTTTGGCTAGGTCGGCAAAGTAGGAGTGGAGCTGCGGGTCGAGGGAGAGAAGGTTACCAATCAGTGGGAGGCCGCGGGGGCCTGGAGGCAGCGGCGGCGAGATTCTACTGCTTTTTATGCAACTCCATGAGTAGAAAATTGAGGAGAGAGTGAAGAACAGTACACAGTTCCCGCTCTTGGTCTCCGACCACAGTGAGGACACGAAACTGGATTCCATGAAGAATCTGTAAGAGAGTGGCATTTTGCTTCCAACTGCAATGTTGTTCGATCGTACGTGATAGTGAGAATGTGAGATACAATAGTGCGGAATTTTTATTTGTTCTATTAAGAGTTAATAGTTGGGCATTAACAGTAGAATACTCTCGGTTTCACTTCAATTAGGTTGTAATTATTGACTGTTAAACGTTAGTGGATTCTGGAAAAAAAAAAATGTTTTGTGGGGCAGAGTTATATTAAGCAGCAGCCGCCCAACAAGAACTGGGGATGTGATCTGAAAAAGAACGATAATTGCGAAGGGGGTATGAGAGGTGCGTCTAATAGGACGAACGAAGATCAGGAAATGTTGCATTATTTGAATAATAGGACGAAGAATACTAAAAAAAAATGCTGCATTATTGTAACCAAAAAAAAATAATGCTGCATTATCTCACAGTGGCCGCACCAGAGAAGACCAAAAGAGTTATCAAGATGAGAAACCAAGAGATGCCAAGAAACAGATAGATGAATCACCTACTGGGTCTCTTTCATTGAAAAGACTAGCGTCTGATTGGGATATCATCGACGCAATGTCACAAAGACTTTACGTTTCAGTCGACTCAATAATCACATACAACCACAGCAGCCGCGGCCCATCCATAAGAGTACATGTACAATAATGTGTTTTCTTTGCGGTTCAGTCAATTTTGTACAATATATATCAAACAGCTTCACATATGGCAGCAGCCAGCAGGGGACTGATCCAAAATTTCTATTGCAGAAATGAGAATCTTTTCAATCGCAGAAACAAGCATGTTGCTATGTTCCTCTATGCGAGCCAATGTTTTCAAGTGATGCTCATGAACTAACCACGAAACATGGTTTGCTAACTAGATTACTAGTTAGAATTTGTATATAGAATCGTAATCCGATTATAACTCTGAAGTTTTTGTGAAGGTAAGCCAAAGAGCGAATGTATCCGAATAGAGGCAAGGCTGGCAAGCCACCAGGGCGTGGTGGTAGGCTCTCGAATACACATCTTTCAAGTCCACAGATGGAAACCACTGTTTGGGCCACAATTGGAATTCACTTCAATTGGGCTTTTACCCCGAGGCCCAGAGGGGTTTTGGTTTAAACCGAACCCAATATTCATATTCTCCCGCTTCATTCAGGAGAGATTACTTGGAGGGAGAATATTGATTTATTACCTAATCAGTTAGGGGTTATTTTGTAGTAATCCAATTATACAATATACGAATTTCCTTAATAGATAATGAGGGGTAAATACTGATTGGGATAATTAGGGATTGTTTCGGTAGCAATCCACCCGAAAGGATATCTTTGCCGTGATTGATTTGTTATGGACTCGATTTGGCTTATCCCGACTTTAATGAATGGTGATCTTGACAATATTCGATGAGGGTTGAGTTCCCTAAATCAAGGGGAAGTCTGATTTCATTGTATCCTTAGCCGATTTGTTTGGAGACAGAATAAGGAAGGACACTCCTAGTGAATCTCGGAATCCGCCAGGCTGGATCTCACAGCCCTAGGGTTTCATGAACAATATAAATATAACTCTTCCAGCAACTAGGAAAGGGTTCTCAACCAAACACAAACAACCACAAGTTCTAGCGCACCGCTAACTTGCCAAAGCCTCTCCGGAGCAACTCACGCAATTTGCCTCCACCTGCGATCGATCTCATCTCGCATTCGTGTCGAGCGGTTGCTGAGCGACTCACGCAATTTGCCTCCACCTGCGATTGACCACGTCTCGCATTCGTGTCGAGCGGTTGCTGAGTCAATCGAGTCAGTCCGCTACTCCGGTAGCAATCGAGTCGTCACTCAGGTGACACACCCGTGGTCTTGGTATAGCTCTGCTTTGCTTCTCCGGATCAGAGTAAGATCCTCAATCCTCCAAGGGGTTGGGAAGGAAATTCTGTTAGAGAGTTCTATTCAGGTCTTGTTCGAGCCCTGTACGCCGGCTTAGTCAGCGCCCGCGTAACAGTTGCTTGGTCAGGAAGTCAGATTCAATTGGGAGCAGACGAGAAGACTCGCCAGGGGTCGCACGCAGTCGAGTGGCACCGCTCCAAGGGTGCTGGCACGCCTAAGCACACAGAAGACACGCGAGGAGCGCGCCTCCTCCGCCCCCAGTGCTGACTGTTTGCCGGGTGCTGAATCCGCCACGAACAACCACCACACAGCAAATATAACGACGAGAAATTAATACTGCTCTGAGAAATTGAGAAGTCCATCTTTCTCATTTTCTAGCCTCCCAAAATGAAGACCACATTGCTCAAAACACAAAACTTATAGCCCTCTTCTAAGTGAAAGATAAGGTGCAATCAAGTATCTTCGAGCTTATATCAGTGTCTACACTGAATCAAATCAATTACACTCAGAACTAGTTTATAGAGGATCATCAATCGATAACTTCTTGTTATAGAAGCTCAGACAGCTTGACTAAAAAAATAGATTAGTTGACAATTAGTTGAAATACGAATGCTACATGATTTTGAAATATTTGACAATTAGATGGTTGTACGGAGAAGAAAATTTTATTTCTAAAGAATTTTTTTTTGTTATCTTGGCACTGTGATTCTAGATTCTGTTCTTAGATTAATAGTTAGATCAACATAACTCATCGGATATATGGCAAAATACTACACGTCTACTTGTAAGAACAACTGTTGAGCTTGAATGAGACATAGCAAACTCCAAGCAATGGAAGAAGCAATTTTCATTCAGAGACAGTAAAAGTCATCTATATATGATGGATAGATGAAATGTCTCTCTCGCTCGCTTAGGGTTTTTGGTTGCGGCGGCGACCTGGATCCCACGGTAGACTCATGTCTGCCAAACGCGCTGTTTGTCCTTGGTCTTTCCTAGAGGGATGCACTCAGGCGCCGCATCGTACGTACGCGTCTGCGGCTGCAGCGCCAGTGATTTCATTCTCTAGTTTGCCTCTTCCTGAGATTCTTGATGGGAAGACTTCTGTCACAATCTCAGAGGAAAGCTACCAATCTGGTTTGGAGAAGTGCCAGAACATGTTACTGGGTCGCATCCATCTAGGATCAAATGAGAAGCCATATACTCCATTTGATCTCTATCGTAAATTGGGACTGCTGTGGGGCGATATTGGTGTTTGGCGTATCATCCCGATGGGCAAGGGGTACTATTCGTTCAGTTTCGCCTCAGAGGCTGCCCGTTCTATGGTTTGGGAAAAGGGATCGGTCATGCTGAAACCTGGAGTTATGCGTTTCATGCAATGGACCCCTAACTTCTCCCCATCGAATCAAAAGAACACGAACGTTCAGGTTTGGGTGAAGTTTTGGGATCTAGGGCTTGAGTTTTGGGAGCCTCGTACTCTTTTTGAAATTGCTCACGGCATCGGGGTTCCTGTGCGAATTGATCCGAACACTTTGGACAGAAAATTTGGCCTTTTCGCTAGGGTTCTTGTTGACATCGATTTATCTCATGATCCTCCTTATGAATTAACTGTTCGTCGCAAGAATGGGGAGGCTGTGCTCGTTGAAGTTGAGTATGAGCGCCTTCCGAGCCTCTGCTCACACTGTGGTAATGTTGGGCATGCTGTGACAGCTTGTAAGCTTGTGCTGAAGAAGGGTGCACCCGTTGTTGTTCAGCCAGAGACAAACCGTGGTCGCTCTCGCAAGCCTCGGCGGCGGCGGCGTAAGACCAAACAAGTTTTTGTGGCAGTGGACAAGGGGAAGAAGCCTATGATACTGCCCTCTTGTCATAATGATACTAGAGACGATGGAGAAGGCACATCTTTTGCAAGCAAATCTCCTCCTCCTCTTGAGAGGCTTGTGGTGGATACGTCAAAAGAAGGTGACAAGGTTGACCAGGGTGTGGAAGTTGCTACAGTTGATCAAGCTGTGGTTGAGCAAATTATTGATGTTGGGTTGAATATGGTTGTGCATGGCTTGCATGAACCTACTATTGGGCAAGCTAGGAGTGAAGTTGACCACATTGCTCCCAACGTTCAAGGAGGGGATGATGATTGTATTTTAGAAGGCACTACTGGAGAGGTAGAGAAACAGGTTGGTGTCCCTAGTGACGATGCTTCCGATTCAGACTCAGGTTCCACTAGAGCAGATAATTTTGTTCCCATTACCAGTTGGTATGAGGAGTATGAGCCAGAAGCTGCTGTGTTTATTGAGGTTGTGGGTCGTCGTAAATCGTCACGGAAAGCAGTTCAAGTAGAGAGCCGCAAGGCTTATGTTCAACGCACAAAAAATATATCTCAATGAAGATCTTTTATTGGAATTTGAGGGGTATTGCAAATGACCCCACTCAAATTGCTTTGAAGGAGTTTGTTCGTTCTCACAGTCCAGAGATTTTATGTATAGCTGAGCCTTTTGTTGCTTTGGAGTCTATTCCAGCTTCTTTTGGCGTAGTTTGGGTATGAGGTTTGTTGTTGCGAACGTACGTGATCCCCGACTTCCTAATCTATGGGTTTTTTGCAAGCTTTCTCTTGTTCCTTGGATTAGAGTGGTATATAGCTCCGATCAGCAAATAACTCTTCAGGTGATGTTTGACTCCATTAATTGTTTCGTCTCTGCAGTCTATGCTCGCACCACTATTGCAGGACGTAGAAAGTTATGGGAAGATATCACTGATGTTAAGGGTCGTTTTGTCACTGGTCCATGGTTAGTTTTTGGTGATTTTAATGCAGTGCTCGGTATCCATGAAAAGAAAGGTGGTGCTCCTCTATGTAGGCGTTCTTGTGAGGAATTCCAAGCAATGTCAGATGTTTGTGAGCTTGTTCATGTTGACACTAAGGGTGCTGAATTTACATGGGTACGCCGTCGTGGGATTCGTGGCAATGTTGAGTTGCGTTTGGATCGTAGTCTAGCTAGCTTGGATTGGTTGGATGCTTGGGATCAGTTTGATTGCTTTACTTTGCCTCGAACTTGTTCAGACCACAACCCTATTGTAATGTCCTTCTCCAAGTTTTCTGGGCCTTGTCAAAGTCTTTTTCGGTTTCGAAAGATGTGGTTGGATCATGCAAATTTCAGAGATTTTGTTACAGACTGTTGGTCTACTGTACCTACTCTAGGCTGCCCACTTTCAAGCCTCCAACATAAATTACGAGTATTACGAAAAGCTCTTCGTTCTTGGAATTGGGATGTTTTTGGAGATGTTCATCGTCGAGTTAAAGATGATCTCGAGGCTTTGGAAATCATTCAAAAAGATATTGCAATGTCTGGTGGTTCAGAGGCTGATTTTGCGAAAGAGACTGAATTACCAGCTAATTTGAATGATTCGCTCCGGTTACAGGAAACCTTCTGGTGTGAAAAATCAAGGGTACGTTGGTTATCTGAAGGAGATCGTAATTCTTCTTTTTTCCATGCTATGTGTAGAGTTCGTCGTAATCGCTCTTCCATTACAATTCTTCGAGATGGTGATCAGGTACTGAATGACCCCCACTCTATTCAAACTCATATTATAGATTATTACATGGATCTTTTTGCTAAGCATGTGGATTATGAGGATAATGGTTTAGTGGATAGCATCATTCCTTCTATGGTCACGGAGGAGGAAAACAATTTTCTAACTAGAATTCCTTCTCCTGAAGAGATATTGATGGCAGTTAAAGCAATGGATCTTGATAGTGCCCCCGGTCCAGATGGGTTTAGTGGCCATTTTTTTGTTTCTTGTTGGGATATTATTGGTGCTAATGTGGTGAAAGCAGTGCAGTATTTCTTTGTTAATGGTCATCTGACGGCATCTTTTAATTCTGGGCTTATCATTTTAATCCCAAAAGTGGAACATGCTGATTCTATCAAGCAATTTCGTCCTATTGCTCTCACTAATTTTGTCTATAAGATTATTCCGAAGATTCTTGCTCTTCGTTTATCTTCCGTGGCAGCTCGTATAATTTCCCTCAGCAACATGCTTTTGTTTTGGGTAGGAACATAACAGACTGCATTCTCACGACCTCAGAGTGTTTTAATTTGTTGGATTCTAAACGTTATGGAGGTAATACTGCGATTAAAATTGACATCACGAAGGCCTTTGATACTTTATCTTGGGATTTTCTACTACATGTGCTACGTGCCTTTGGTTTCAATCAGGCTTTTGTTCAGTGGGTGTGTTCCTTGCTTCTGTCAGCCAAGTTGTCTATCCTCATTAATGGAAGGCAGGTGGGTTTTTTTTTCATGTGGGAGAGGTGTTCGTCAAGGTGACCCGCTCTGTCATTTATTATTTTGCTTGGCAGAAGAAGTTCTTAGTCGTGGTATTTCTAAGATGGTTTCAACTGGGCAGCTTCATCGTATTTCTTCCCTTAGAGGCACTGTAGCTCCTTCACATGTTTTATTTGCTGATGATATAATTGTATTTTACCGGGGTGATAAGCGTAATTTGAGTAAGCTTATGAGTTTCTTAGAGATTTATGGGGGTGTATCAGGCCAAGTAATTAATAAAGACAAGTCGCAGGTATTCATTGGCAAGTATATGTATCAGCGTCGGCATTCTATTTTGAGTCTCTTGGGTATCCCATTGGGTTCAGCCCCTTTCACTTATTTAGGGGCCCCTATTTTTAAAGGCAAGCCACGGGTGTTGCACTTTCAACCAATTGTGGATAAAATCAGAATTAAATTGTCAAGTTGGATGGGATCTTTTCTGTCTATGGCTAGAAGACTTCAACTTATCAGGTCAGTGATTTACAGTATGCTTGTTTATACATTCCAGGTTTATGAGTGGCCAGTCTCTTTATTACGTCGTATTGAGATATGGTGCCGTAATTTTCTTTGGTCTGGTTCAATTGATAAACGAGGGATTTCATTAGTTGCCTGGAAATCTTGTTGTCAACCGGTGGATGAGGGTGGTTTGGGGTTGAAGCAACTTGTAGTTCTTAATCGCTCCTTATTGCTGAAGCGTTGTTGGGAGATTTATTCATCTCCAAATGAAGGTTGTTCGTTTATTCGAAACCGATTTTCTCAACGTCGCTCATATGCCTCTTCCTCAATTTGGCCTGGTGTTCGGGATTTTTGGGGTGTGGCCAAGGAAAATTCTCAATGGTTGATAGGTTCAGGAGACAAGATCTCATTTTGGCATGATAATTTATGGGCAAGCCTCTTGTTGACTACCTCGATACTCACATGGATCTTCAAGGGAATAAGAATTTAGTTGTTGATTATATTGTTGATGGCTCTTGGGTGTTTCCAGATCTTCTTCAACTTCATCCAGCTTTGTATGATAAAATTAGGCAAGTTCCTATTGCAACCAATGCTTCAATGGAGGATACTCTCATATGGATGCCTTCAGCTGCGGGGACTTTAACAGCAAAAGATGCTTACAATTTTTTGAGACATCCATCTCCTCCTACTAATTGGGGTAAGACTCTATGGTCTAAATTTATTTTGCCTAGAATGTCTATACATGCTTGGAAGGTTTTGAAAGGAAGAGTTATTTGTGATGATCTTTTGCAAAGATGTGGAGTGGCTTTGGTGTCAAGATGTGAGCTTTGTGGTGCATGTTCTGAGTCCATTCAACATATATTCTTGCATTGTCCTTTTACAGCTGTCATATGGTCTTATTTTTATGCTCTCTCGGATTTGGGAGCTCTCCTTCTTACTCTTTGGGATGTATTTCACAAAGGTCTAAGCATGGGACGTAGCTCACAACTTAAAGAGGTTTGGTTGATCAGTTTCACGTCAATATTATGGTTTGTATGGCATGTGAGGAACAAGACCAGATTTGAAGGCAAATCTTTTTCAGTGGCTTCAGCTTGTCACCTCATTTTAGGTCACATTAGAGCGGCTTGTCGGCTTGCAATAGGACCAATGAATAACTCCGCTCACGACCAGCAAATTCTAAAGAATTTGGGTGCCGAGTGTCGATTGCGAAGAGCCCCACGAATTTCTGTGGTTTTTTGGCATCCTCCAGTCATTGGGTGGGTGAAGATTAACTCAGATGGTGCTTGGAAGCATACAGAGAGGGTTGGAGGGTTTGGTGCTGTTTTCCGTGACTTCAAAGGTCATATTCTTGGTGCTTTTTCTTCTAACATTGACATTCCGAGTTCTGTTGCAGCGGAGGTGATGGCCGTTATTACAGCTATTGAGCTTGCTTGAGTTCGGGATTGGAAGCACATTTGGTTAGAAGTTGACTCGTCACTTGTGCTCGACTACATTCGCTCTCCTATGCTTGTACCTTGGCAACTTCGTGTTCGTTAGCTTAACTGCTTAAGCTACATATCCAATATGACTTTTCGATCTTCTCATATTTTTCATGAAGGGAATAAAGTTGCGAACGCTTTAGCGAATCATGGTACGACATTAACTCAGCTAGTTTGGTGGGATGAGGCTCCTCCTTTTATTTTATCATATTGTGCAAATGACGTTATGGGTCTTTCCCAATTTCGGTTTTCCTAGTTTTGATGTGTATGCTGTTGGTTTTCTTGAGAGGTTTAGGTTTGGTCCCCCTCTCTTGTTTTTCTTTTAAAAAATAAAAAAAGCACTTGATAGCCAAAAAAAAAAAATCTATATATGATGGATCTCAACTCCCAAAAGAGGATTACAATGCAACATACATTATGATTAATATGACTATTTCAATGAAGCGTTGTGTGCGTAACTGAATCATTTTGATATTACAGAGCATTAGTTCATGATATGTATCATCTAAAGATTATCAACGCACCTTGTTGGCTACTCATAGAGTGCCGGATCTGATAACCTTGGAGTTGGGATGGCAAACAGAGGTATCTTCTTCTTCAATACAATACCAAACTTCTCCGAAAGATCCAACTTCTCTCCCTGTGGCAGTTTCCAATCAAAAGAATGCAGCAATGTAGCAAGCGAATGCATAACCATTCTCTCAGCCATTGCTATCCCTGCACATATTCTTCTCCCAGACCCAAAAGGAAAATACTTGAAGTCACTCCCACTGTAATCCCATTTACCATCCAAGAATCTAGTTGGATCAAACTCCAATGAGTTTTCCCAACTAGAAGGGTCTCTATGTATAGCCCAAACATTAACAAAAATCCTGGACCCCTTTGGAATGGTATAGCCTCCCACAGTGCATGTCTTACTTGGGCAATGTGGGACTAATAGAGGCAGGACTGGGTGCAAGCGCAGTGTTTCTTTCATCACA
Source organism: Potentilla sterilis (assembly GCA_963682095.1). Taxonomy (NCBI): domain Eukaryota; kingdom Viridiplantae; phylum Streptophyta; class Magnoliopsida; order Rosales; family Rosaceae; genus Potentilla; species Potentilla sterilis. Next base: position 38,187,259 of record OY821760.1, on the reverse strand, counting down.
GCATATAAGTAAGGTAGCTTGTGAATGTGAGACTCTTCTACAATGCTGTTTTTGCCAACTACAGCTTCTAATTCTTGCTGGATTCTTTTTAACACTTCTGGTTTGTTCATAACTTCCGCCATTGCAAATTCAACTGTGTTGGAGGATGTGTCTGTCCCTCCCACCACCATATCCTGTCCACAGCAAGATTGAAACAAAAAATCAATCATGCAACTCTGATCGATACTTATGAACTCAGAAGCCAAAAAGGAAAAAGATGCTCGAGGCCACGTACAATGGTAAGTTGGTAACTATGAATTCACAACGATCCAGAACTTTATTTCTCTATTTACTTATGAATTTGACTGTGTGTTGATAATTCTTAAAATAAAATTAAAAAAAAAACAACCACCTTTTGACATATCATCTTTGACGTATCATCTAGAGTCTATTTTATGTGTTAGTTTACGTGGTACAACCACGTCATTTAATAAAACACTCTTATTGAGTACCGATACATCATTTATATGTCACGTACGCCGACACATAAGGTGAACTCTAACAGGGATACCAAAAGATACTATTACTCAAAAAAGAATCTTATCCACGCACTAAGAGGTATCAATTTTACAAAAAAAAATTAAAAATCATCAAATCTTGTTTTTTAGAATAAAGTTGAAACATAATCTTCATGCACATCTGTACCTAGTGCGTATGATCCCCCAGAAATAGAAAAATAAAAGTCAGGAAAACGACGCTCACGGTTCACATACCATAAGCAGCGCTTTGAGGTGAGTCATAGTCAGCGGTGTGTGTGAGTCCTCCTCGTCTTTTAACCGCAGTAAAAAACTCAAAAAATCTTTGCCCCCTTCCTCCTTGGCGCCCTCCTTCTCCATCCTCAGTCGTTGATCTATCACTCTCTCGAATATCGCGTCAAATCTCGCCCCTAGAACCTTCATCTGTTTGACCACGCCTTGCAAGTCAAACCGGGCCAGACCCGGATAAAAGTCCGACACGTTCGGCTTCCCCAGCAGAGCCGTCATCTCCGCCACCACTCGCCGGAACTCCGCCCTAAGCTCCTCCGCCTCCCCCTGCACCGTCCCGCCCCACAGCATGTTGGTGATCACCTTCAGCACGGTCAGAAACATCTGCTCGCCGACGTCCACCGGCGACCCGACCCGACTGTAAAAAAACCCGACCATTTTCCGAACTTGCTTCCGCCGCAGCTCGTGGACCGAGTCGAGCGTGGTGTTACTGAGCATCTTGAGCACGCAGACCTTCCGCAGCATCCGCCACTCCGCGCCGTACGGGGTCCACACGATGTCGGAGCCGCCGTACGAGGCGGCGCGTCCGGCCGCGGGGACGTCGCGGTTGGCGAAGGTGACGTCATGGTCCTTGAGGACCTCGCGGGCGAGGGAAGGGGAGGTGATGACGACGCCGAGCTTGGTGCCGAGGCGGAGCTTGTAGATTGGGCCGTAGGTTTGGGCCAGGCGCGCGAAGTAGGAGTGGAGCTCCGGGTCCAGAGAGAGAAGGTTCCCGACCAATGGGAGCGCGCGTGGACCGGGCGGGAGCCGGAAGTTGGAATCTGATCTCTTGTAGAAGAGGCACGCGTAGCAGAGGACAACGAGGGAGAGCGTGACGGCCACGCTCCAGGCTCCGTTTCCTCCGGAATCGGATTCCGACCATAATGAGAATAAGGAAGCCATAACTGGGAAGTTGGAGAGAGCAGAAGATAAGGTGATGGATAACGTTAGGGGTTATATAATAAATGTATTATATAAAACTTATAAGCTGGGAAGGTCTTAGCTTCTTATTATGGCCGGCTGGTTAGATGCCTAGTGTGTGTCTATTATGGGGATGAAATTTATAGCAGACGTATGCGCTCTTTCCGTGTATTGTATTCGAGGATGCTGATGTGATACAGGCTGCTTTCTCGTTGAAATGATCTTCATTGATATAGACGTCATTTGCCGACGAACATTCAGAAAGAATCTCAAATCGAAAGGCATCTTAGAGTTAGTGACAGAGTTGCCGATCGAATCATTGCTTAGTTATTGACGGACAAAGGAGTTTCAAGTTTGGTACTTTTCTCGCATAGTTTTGTTTTATAGTCTGAAGAATCTTCGGTTGGCATCTTCTTGTTGTAGTCTGTTATCAAGCTTATATTATAAACTCCATAGGGTCGGAGGGCTTTGTTAAGCTGTCTGCTAATCTCTATTCACTAACATGTTTCTATATGACATGCTTGACATAAATCTTTAACTAGGAGTATTATGAGATATTAGATACTTAAATCAAATCAACCACTACTTACAACACTACAAATATACTCTCGTCTTTTATAAGTCAGAGACCAACCTCAACATTTAAGGGTAAGCTGTCTAATAAGAAATCATCCAGAATTGGGGCAGGAGATTCCAACTCAGTCGGCCATTCAGAGCTCACATCTATTTCATCGAACACAATTCGTTTACTTTTCCGATCTCTATTTTGAGAAATGGACTGCAACCAAAGATTGCAATGAACAAAAACCAAGTCATTGAGAGTTTCCGGCTCTGTTCTGCTGTGTTTCTTTCCATGTATGCTCTCAAAGGTGCTCCAGTTCCAACAGCACCAATGGGAACTACAAGGCTGGCTTAATATCCTCAGTGCATATCTCTGGAGTGTGGGGATCTCGTAACCATATCCTGCCCACCAGTCACCTACAATCGAAATCAAATGATTTCATCTTAGACCAAGACACAATGTCTTATTGCGCATACATATCAACATAACAAAATGGAGATGCTGTCCTAAGGTATATGATTTTGGAAGACCATCAATCAGTCTCTCAGCACAAGCACATTATGGTACTTAAAAAAGTCCGGATCTGTTTCATTTTCTAAGTGTTTTATCTTGTTAGCACTTGAACTTTCTTCTGGCGAAAGCAAGTGTTAAGTGATCAAACTGCATCATGATGATAATTATGTTAAATTGATGCATGGAACCGTAATCATGTGTTTCTTTCCCCTCTGTTTCTATAAACGTCCGGGTAGAACAAAAAGAAAGAGGATAAGACTTCTAACTTGCGTCATAAGCTACAACTTTACGTACCTGGGGCATTTAGTGTCCTTCCCATAATTGCAAAATCAGTGCCAAGAGCGCCTTGTGCAGTAACATACACAGGATGCTCTTTAGTTATTTCCATTTTATCTTCATGAGTGGTAGCCATCCTTAACATAGTTTCTTGAAACCCGTTTCTCATCCTCAAATCAATCTTGAAATTTGGATTATAGAAAAGAGAAGGATTAAGAGACGCTGCAGCTGCATGCAAGGACGAATGTAGCTGCATACTCCATCTCCGATCAATTATATCCCAAACTGGCATATATTTCTCTTCAAAACCCTTGTAATATGTCTTTACTGCAATCTTTGCCCTCTCTATTCCTTCGTAAATGTAGCCCATAGCTGGCATGTCCCCATCGACAATTCTAAGAATTTTAACCAGTGGTTCAGCAATGGTCACAGCTTCTTGTGCATGCTTCCAAAACCTCTCTACATACAACAAGGACTTAACAGCTTGGGCTTCAGGGCGCCTACTTGATGCTGAAGATAACCATTCTGGATGAGAAAACATGTGCTTTATGTTGTCCTCCTGAATCACAATCGATCTCAAGTTAAGGAAATGCTTCACAAATCTAGTAATTTTAGGTCTGACCAACTCCCTTCCACCAGAAAATTTTCTTATCATACTCAAAGTCCATCCATGACTACATATGAAGTTTGTCATGGTCCTTGCCTCTTCCAGAACCATGCACACCCATTCTTGTTTACCAATATCCTCCAAAATTTTATTAATGCAATAAGAAGCACAAGGAGACCAAAACAAGGAATTGTACTTGTCCATAAGAAGCCTTCCTGCATATATATAACTGGAAGAAGTATCTGTTATAATTTGAACAACATCTTCCACACCAACTTCCAAGACAACAGACTCAAGCAGCTCAAACAAGTACGCAGCATCATCTTCATGACCTGATAGGTCAACAGATTTCAGAAACAGGGTTCCCTTTGGGTACGTAACTGAGAATATGACAAGTGACTTGTTCCTACCATCAGACCAGCTCTCACATAAGATCGTGCAACCTGTTTCTTTCCATTCATCTCTATATTTCTTGTAGCAATCATGTATATCACTTTTCACTTTTTCCAACAGAGTGGGCCTCAGTATTTCATAGCTCGGAGCTCTGTAATTCCCTCCACACTCTGCTACAGCATCCACCATTTCCCGATAATATATGGACCTAGCAGCACTAAATGGAATAGCATTGTGGAAGAAAAACACAGCAACTCTTTTATCAGCGAGATCCTGCTTTTGCTTTTGAACATCATCCACTGGTTGCTGTGAAGTTGGTGAAGGACATAGGAATAACAAAGATGGGCAGGTGCTTCCATTCTGTCCATTAGAGGCATGGTTAGGATGGAAGTCACCACTAGAAGAAGAGCTGTTCTGTTGACCATTGGCAAGAGCTGCTTTATCAACTTTTGGTTTCTTGGGAGTTTTCTGTTTCTTAGGAGTTTCTAGTATACTTAAAATGTGATCTCGCACATCAGTTGGGACTTCCGTGCAGGGGACTATATCTTTGTTTTTTATTTGAGCTAAATGAAACTTCATCCTGTATACTCCTCCGCTAAACTCCCGTTGACAGTAATTACACCTAACCTTCTGCTTCGTTGCATCAATAAGGACACAGTGCTCCCAACAGGCATCTCTTCCTCGAACCATAATCTTTGACAAGTTAAAAAATCAATAATTATATTGAAATCGAACAAATAGAAATAGAAAATGTCTTAACTGTCAAAAAAGCACTTGTTGGATGTAGAACTACAAGACAACAATTGGTTTGAACTTGCGAGGAAATCCAATAAGGTTCGAGCTGTTGGCTAGTTATACATTCTTGGCTCCAGTTACAATCTAATATGTAACAGAGTTACTTTAGGCTTATTTTCTGGTTTCTAAACCTCCAATACCCATGCCATGAATCATTTATGTTTGCTAGGTGCTGTGTGGAGGATGTACTTATCTGCCTTTCCATGTTTTATATAAGGCTCAATAAAAGGATTAGCTTGACAAAACAATGTTACTTATCTAGCAGTTGACAGTGGTAATCTAACAAAGTAACAATGGCATCCATTTCAGACACTTACTCAGCCTTCCAACTGTGTTTTACTTGTCCAAAGCAAGCACCAATACATGCTTAGAAAATCATACCATACATTTCGATCAAAGATCTCACTAGCTTTTCGTATACCTCCTTTCCACTATCACAATTCTAACTAAACTTCTTTATTTTTACATCTTCATAGAAATTATACATTAATTGTCAATCATGGATAGCAAATAGATCTCTGCAACTTGATTAGCAACTAAAAGACGGATTTCCCATGGAAAATCTCCCCATTATTTCTAAACTGTACTCAGTCAAATAACACAAATCAAAGCCAGCTATTACCTGCATGGTCTAATAAACCCTTCTTATATCAGCATGACTACTATTGTCTCATTCTTTGAGATCTCTCCCAAAATATGAACTCTCTGCATTACCAACTATCATTTTCCAACTTCAAATCCTAAGACAGAACTCACAGAAGCTTAAATTTGAATAGTGTCAAAACCCACAAGTGCTTTCTCTCTTCCACTAAAACTGGGTTATACCCTTTTAGCATTTTCTTGTCCATTTTAGTTATGTTCCTCTTTGTGTTAATTTCCCAGTAGCCCACAAAACTACTACCTCTAAATAACCAGCATCACTAAGTGAAAATCACAGAGCATAATGAACTACTACTACTTAATTGGGTACTGAAATGTAATATTTACTACTAATGAGCTCGAGGAGTTTGAGCTTAGAAAGACAAGAGAAAGAGAGAAGGGTACCAGGCTTACTTGCTTTACCGCGAAGCTCGGAGAAAATTCAAAGGCGTCGGAATCTGCAAAGCGGATCGGCGATTTTGGAGCTAAGTGGCGAGGAAATGGAAAAGTTAGAGTGGTCCTCGGCTCCTCGCTGGAGATAGTACCGAGGAAAAAGGGGCTAAACTCCTCTTACATCCTTCCACGTGATTTGCTCGTGACTACTCCAAGAAAGTATATCCATTACTGAGGAAGAATTAATACGTCATAATAAACATTTACGTACAACTGTTAAATGTAGTGACACAAGTCTTCTATTTATAAATAAAAAATTTAAATAGTTCGTGGTAGGAATTAGTCTTCTATTTAGTCTTGCACCTATGAACTCAAACTCGAGATGAGCATTTTTTCGTTTCTGGATATTGAGGTTTGAAACTTTGGATGTAGATACAAAATGTCTAAACAAGAACTAGTTGGTTCAACACATTTGCTTTCTCATTTCCAATTTTCCATCATCACTTCCACCTACTTATTTAAAACAAATATTCACCCTTGTCATGATGATAAAGAGAGTGGAAGGAAGCACAACAAGCTTAAGTGGGCAGCATTCTAAATGTGTTTTGAATGAGTGAATCTGAATAATGGGTTTCACAGTATAGGAGGTATGTATTGCAAGTCCAAAAGGATTGGTTCGAGGCAAAGGTTTCACACATCTACGGAGCAATAGAACAGCAGCTGTGGGCCTGTGGTTCCTCTTATTGCAAATTTTCCTCCTCCAACTCGATGAAAATCAGTACATGTTAGGATACAAACATATCAGCAATAACTAATCCGGCAGATTGCATCAGACAGTGACCACTAACCCGATAACTTCCAACTTTAGATAGTGAACAATTTCACTTGCAGTCAGTGAATTTAAAAAACAGTTTAGCCACTTTAGCAGTGCAATTTTAGCGACAGTAGGTGAACACTGCAAGCAATCCAAAAATGGGGATACCAATAAATTGGTTTATTTTCCGCTACAAAAATCTTGGAAATCAGCTTGCACTGGAGTATATGACCAGAAAATCCCTCTAAAGCATTTACTTGTTTCCCGAACTGACCTCCTGCCTAACTCTGCGAGCACAATCTGCATATCTGTTAGCAAAACCAGCACACTTGAGAGGATCCTCCTTTCCGTGCTCCCTGTAGCAATCCATCCAAGCATCCTTCTCAGCTACACAGGGCATAGGCTTCTGGTATGGGAGCTTGAACTCCTTGTCACGAAGCTCCTTTGCTCTTTGTGTCACCTCCTGTGCCATGTTCTCCTCCAGATCTTTCAAACGCTCCACAACTTCATGAGTCTGAGAAACAACAGATCTGATTGCATCCAAGTCTACATTGGTATAATACTGTGAAGGAGGGGGCACAGGTATGTTTACAGGAGCCTGGAGAGGCCATCCTTTAGCACCTGACCCTTTAAGCAATTCAGAATCATCAGAAACCTTCTTCTGGTTTATCTTCGGTTGGGCCTGCTGAGGCTCTCGGGGTACCTTAGGTTTAGTTCTTCTGGTTTTCTTCTTTGATTTCTCAGTGTCATCAACAAGCTTATTAACCAAACTGGTGCTAATCTGAACAGCAAAATCACCCATGGTAGAACTGATCTATGCTCTCTGATAAGACACCTGGAAAATATATGGACAAGGCTTAGAGCATGAGAAAATCATAGATAAATAAAAGTAATGTTGGTTCAAAGTTTAGATACTAACGATCACCTTTTAGGAGAACAGAGAAGTACATCAAAATATGCGAGCCTATCTTAAGAGAATAATTGTAAAGCAAAATATCCACGTTGCTACAAACTGCAAATTCGAGAATTGTTTTGTGCCAGAAATCGAAAAGGAAACCAACAATCGAATTATACATAACAAGCAATTACACTTCAGCCTGTGAAGATAGCAAGAAATTTTGTCGAGTGAGGGGAATAAAGGAACCATAATAGAAGAGAACATTCATTCTTGGACTTTACAAATTTGAAAACTTAACTCTAATATAGCAAATTATTGAAGGACTGGGTTCAAAAAAAAATTACTGATAGACTGCTTATTGGATTTTACAGATTTGGGTCGGGTCAGGCAACTCACTGATCTCATTACTCCAAAACTTGATATAGCTAACAGAGAAGGAAAAGGGAATCTGTTATCACTTCATGTATGCTAAAGGAAGTGGCAGCCGGAGAAATAAGCAAACCCCCCCCCCCCCACCCCCACCCCCATCTCTTGGACAAATTCCAAAAGCCAAGTGCGTGCGCACAAGAATAATGAAGGAACTCAAGAGAATGATTTTTACTTTTGAACTTGCATGTACAACTCTATCACTGTAATTCAATGAAGCACTTACTCTTCAAGAACTATGCAGGATCAAGTCTAAAATTCAAATTCACCATAAATGAGAGCAGACCTTTTTTTTTGTTGAGAAAGCAGAGACCATTCAACAAAGCCTAAAAATGAATTCTAGATTTTCATTCTTTACAGCTTCACTGAAATGGCGAAACATTAGTAGTTATTGACCCCCCAAAAAAACAAATATTATGAGTTCCTTCAAAGTTAGGTAACATAACATCGTTCCAAGCTCATACAAGCCTAAATTGGAAGGTTCCACATCTATACTGCTTGTTACACAGATTACATTGCTCACTGAAGTTTGAGAAATTCTCAGTTCAAAAGATCTGATAAGAGCTATTGAAGATATCAACATCAAGTCCAAGTAACATTAAACTCAATGAAGGCGTAAATAAGCATAGATATCCACCACAAAATTTTACATGAGATATATGTTACCAAATCACCACCTCAGGTAATATTTGGAGTGAGAAAGAAACAAGTGTAAGAGTGCCAAGCATTAGAAAAAAAGACATACGATAACTCATTTCAAAAAAGAAAGAAGGAAAAAAGGCATACAATATATTATAAGTGCTAGAAAGGCTAGAAAAAACAAACAGTTGAGCTGACAATTCCAATTTTCCTCTCCACAATTCAAAGAGTCACGCAGCTATATACATGTATAAAACAAGCAAGAGCATCGAGAATAATAAAGCAGTTGAGATTCAAGTAAAACAAGATCAACTTTCTATCGCAACTTTTGTGAACTGCTAAACAATCCCTTTCATGATGTACTTGCTCAAACAAAAAACATCTGTTTTCTCATGTAAATTTGCACCAGTAACTTGACACCTTCGGAAGAAATCCGCGAACCAAAATGAACTTTTTTTTAGTCTAATCACTGTTGCATAAGTGTGTCAAACTCTTAAAACCAGTAAGCCAGCCTCTGCATTGCCTCTACATTCTCAAGTTACCTACCGAGCCTATCGGAATAATGACCAGAGTAGCACCTAAAATGTCAATAAAACTAAATTCTTCGGCAGCCGAAATCAACAAACCACAGTTTTGGTTAAACCCCTAGCAATTCCTACGAAACAGAAACAAACTAAACTAGCTAAATTGACAGCCATAAATGAACATATTGAGCTCCGATAATCACAACATCTAATTTAAATTGAAATTACATCAATACGGACCCGTGCGAGCTCATTGATCAAACGAATTGCAGCTAATTATAAAGAGTTTAATCCATACAACCCTAATAGAACAATAGCAAAGTGAAATTAAGACGAAACCCTAATTGAAATGAGAAAATGATCGGCGAGAAGAATCGCGAAGGAGATTGCTAACCTGTAAGAGAGGAATAGAAGGAAGGATGGTTGGTTGGTTGGTTGGGCCGGACTTGGTTCAGCTCGGTGGTGTGGGCATCGATCGGCGAGAGAGAGAGAGAGTGAGAGTAGGTGGAGTTGTAAATACAGGTTAAATTTGGGGAGGAACTGTAAATACCTTCTAACTTTTGAGCGGGCAGCAAGGCATTGATTTGGGTCGTCACTCTTAAATTGGGCCTAAAAGATTAAGCTTAAAACCCAACAACAGTCTATACTGAAATAAGAATCCAAACTCGCTCATAGTTGTGCATATATAAGTCCCTCTGTCATCCAACTATCACCAAGAAAACATCTTACTCTATCACTACTAAAACATCTTACTCTATCACTACTATAGAGAAATAGGGTATAAATTCTTACATTTGGTTGTGAAGAATTTGCTATGAATATGTCGAAACTAGGGCTGGGCATGGGCTCGGACGGGACGAGATTCGCCTGATCCCAGTTCTGTCCCGTGAGATTTTAAACGGGACGGGACGGGATTAGGCTTTTTGAAAAATGATCCCGCAGGCCCGGGATTTCATACGGAACCGGAACGGGACCGGGACTAAAACGGGACCCTTGTTCATCAATTTAAGCAATAAGTTCAATTGTTCATAAATAAAACTAAACTCTTGCAATTCAAAAGAAAATGTCCACAACATAACAAATCACATATTGAATTACATAGCAAATCTCATACTGAACAACATAGCAAAGTTAATGTGCAGATAACATAACAAGTTAATGTCCAGGTAACGTAACATAACAATTGCCTAGACTATAGGCAAGGTTGTTTCAACATATCTATTATGTTACAAGGTAAATGATAGAACATGTAATGTAAACTCCAGAGAAGAAAGCATCCTGAAGACCTGAACAATCAGCGACTGTACCAGCCAGAGCCCTGCTGCCCCTGCTCACCTGTTGTCCCTGTTGTCCCTGCTGCCCCTGCAAGCAAGACCTCTATTTCATTTTTTTGGTATAAATAGGCATATTAACAAAGCACACCAAATAAACATCTCTATTTCATTCTCCAAGTAAATTTCTACTTTCTCATAATCTAGTATAGCCTCCTAAGTTGGAGATAACATGGATAGTGCGAAATCGGCCAGCCAATGAACAGACATAACAAACACAACAATATTTACAAACCTGAAACAAAACTAAAGAACCAATGGCAAATCAGAACTAAAAATTGAATTTTGAGTTAAAAAAACATTACCACTAGATAACACAATGATGCAGCGGAAAGTATAGGGGGCTAACAAGCGTTGAGCCCTATAAAAGATGGAGAGTTTACAAGCGATAAACTCTTGGATAGAAGTCTGGAATTAACCAGAAAATAAGAGAAAACTCTCAATTTGATTGAATAATAATATGATTCTAATTATCTCTATTACAAGGTAGGAGGTGCCTTATATATAGGGCACAAAACATAAACTAAATACAACTAGAAAACATAAACAACAATATTTAAACTAGGAAACCTAATTAAATCTAAAATCATAAATATTATCCTAAATATATTATATCCCAAATCGGATGATTAGGACGATATCTTTTGGCTTAAATCTGACAGGGCTCACTAAAGTGAGTCTTGTAGATCTCGTCGTTCCCTATCTGGAAAGGTATTATACGTCTCAAACGGACATTCTGGCCACAATCTACTCCAAATCTGATTCATCGCTGATAATTGACTTTTCGCACGAGCAACCTGAAAAGTCCAAAATAACAACTTCTTCAATATTCCAGCGGCTAGCAACCTCATTATACATGAATTACCAATTTTGAACTCATTCTTCTTGATTCTACGCCGCTTCCATATTTTAATATTTTTCTCACTAAATTGGGCTTGTTCCCGTCCTACATCACACAAACTCTGGAAAGATCTAATCAACATGCATCATAGCCTTAGGCCTCCCCTTGGATTCTGGGAACAGTTGAGGTATTGAGGTAGTGCTCACTGTGCTCTCATGATCTAACCAACAAACCAAACACAACAAGTAAAAATAGGGGAAAGATGAACATCAATTCACCTTATACCAAATGACATAATAAGAAAGAAAGAGAAGCAAATTGATATTGTACCTAATTCAGGAGATTTGGGGCTTCGGGCGAGCACCGACCGGGAGAGGAACAAGACTTGGGCTCGGAGACGGGAGAGGAGATGACGATGGCTCGAGGTGCGATTTGGGGCTTCGGGCGAGCGCCGACCAGGAGAGGAACAAGACTTGGGCTCGGAGACGGGAGATGAACAAGACTTGGGATCGGAGACGGGAGAGGAGACGACGATGGCTCGAGGTGATGGACTGGTCGAGGAGAGTAAGGAGACGAAGTGTCTGTAGTCGAGGTCGAGCACTGAGGGAACTCAGGGAAGTGAGGGACAAAGTGTCTGTCTGTCCGAGAGAGTCTGAGATAGTGAGATTACTTAGATTAGTGAGATAGGGATTAATCTAACGGTCGAATATTTTTTAGTTATTAATTCAACAGTTGAGATTAAGTTAATATATATATATATATATAATATAATTATTTTTATATTTATTTCTGCGGGACGGGACGAGATTTATTTAGCTGAACCCGGTCCCGTCCCGTCCCATTTAAGAACGGGATCAAGATTACAGGACCAAATGCCCAATCCTAGTCGAAACCTACAAACTCTCACATTTTGTTAAAATCATCTGCTTTTTGACTCTGTAGGGTATCAACACATCAAAAGAGTTGCTATCAATTGCCACATTTTCATCATTCATACGGGAAATGGGAAGAAAAATATTACCATATGACTTCAAATGTTGAGGATCAAGTGGTTGATGGACAACAAGGTCGGTTTCAATTAGAAAACCACGATAAGATTCATATAATGATTCAACCTTCCACTTTCCACTAATCATTCCGTATTTGAGGGCAGACTACAACACCCCATATATGAGAGCACTTGATGAGGATTGATGAGATTCTTAGCTAGGTGTAGGGTCTCTCTCACCTTTATATATATGCTATAGCTAGTTACATAGATTTTGAAATGAAACATGAAGAGAAAAAGAAATTTAAATGAAATAACTTGGTTTGATTATGTGAATATTTAAGTTTCACTGGCTTGTTTCTTAAGAAAATTGTCCTTTTGACATCATGATTATATATGCAAGTGATGGTAATACTAATCTTGTTAATCACCAACTTGCTGGTAATATATAGTTCATTTAAAGATTAATTATTAACAGATCGACATATGTCTTTCGTGTTTCATACATGTTACAGGGTCCGATCTAAATAAAATTAGAGTGTTAATTAGTGCTTGCTGACAAGGCTTAGGTTGAATTTCCCATATCTAAGTCATGATAATGAGATCAATCAATCTAATTATGATGTTAAAATAATAGAGATGCTGAGATGCATGTTCAGTCCAAATCATTCATCACTTGTAGCAAGTTCATCATCGTGTTCATGATTGTGAATTATCAATTAAGTAATTAATTCACTGCCGACGTTCGGGTAAATGGGGTAATTATACTAATTTTATCGTATTAAGAGTACTCACCGATCATCTAGCTAGCTAGGACTAATTAATATATGTACGTACATGCATATATTACAATTTATAGGGGAATTCGATCAATATTATGGAGCTAGGGCTTAGAATTAGTTTGGTATTGAGTTTTGGAAAAAAAATAATCACTTATAATTATCATTATGATTGATTATGTATTTGGTAAGTTTTTTTATAAGGTGTTTATTTATAAATTTTAGTTGAAAAAACTACGATTTTAAAAAGCATGTCAGGTGTTGCTTATTTAAAACTCAATTTTTCCATATTTGAGTTTTTTTACCTTAATACCAAACTAAACCCTTACTGAATGTAATAAAATTAGGGTTACATGCTGAAGGGATGTTTAGTTGGAAGCCAAAAATAATTAACCAGCTGTAAACAAATAATTGGATAACTCAGTGTTTAGTGTCTTCATGACCTAGCTAGCGATCGAGCTGGGTTGCTACCAATTGCTACCAGAGTATAAATGATGAGAGGGTGACAAGTTTTGAAGGAGACTCCACTAAAAAGTAAAAAGTGTGCATGCGCACCAAAATATTGTCATCTGGATCTGAACAATATTGTCAAGAATCTGTAGACTACGGCCAACAAATCCCAATTTGTAGTCATATTGGGAGCTGTCAACTGGCATCAGCGGCATTACCATCTCGAATTAAGAAGAAGAACACCTCCGATCGATCCAAGCTCTTGCGAGGGTTTCACATTCTGCAGATCAATCCTCAGTTCCTCGCTTTATAGCTCGTGATGAATGTTTTTTTAGTTTGGTTTGATGGCTGCAATTCGGAAACAATTTACTTTTAAAATTAAGTAATTAAGCTGATTAATTATCTATGCCATGTCAACTTAATTTTCTACTGTACTGTGGTGAGGAATTCAGCTTATTTAGTATTTTCACATACTGAAACTAGCACAACCACCTATAGGGTTGCAAAACCACCACTAGCCAACGTAACCTACAACCATCATCACGGTGCACTACCATAGCCAAGCCTTACTTTCAATCAACCCCACCCACTATTGAAGGCTTGAAGCTCACAATGCAGTTAAATTAAGATAATTATTTTTCCTATATTTTTTTTAGATTACAATTAATATGATAATGTTGATGAGCCCGGCCGCCTATATGTTTTATTATCCCACATATTTTATGCATATATATCAAAACTAGAAGGGATAACAAGCTCTCATGAACTGTAATCACAATAAAATAAACCCTTGTCTAATTTTATTTATTTCAGCAATCAGCAAAATAGATTATACATAGTTCATGTTAACTTTCTTACCTAGCTATATATAGATATGAACAAAAACCCAACAGTACAATGCTCTGTCCTAACTTTTACGTAAGAGATGATAACAACTTATTCGATCTTTAATTATGGAGAACGAATCAGAATATAACTTAAAGTATATATTGTCTTCTTTTCTTTAGCAGTTTGGTAAACTTGCTGTTTCTTTGGTTGATCAGAATTCTCAACCTTCCAAAAGACTACTCTACGTACAAAGTAATTTACATAGAGTTCAACGTACACCACGAAATGAACTTGATAAAACTGAAGCAGCAGACATGGTACTTTGTAACATGTACACACTTGAAGCTTTGGCACTTCCTCAATTTCTTCTTTTCTGGGTCACTACTAACCTTTCTTCAATATATGTAGTACTCCTGATAGCTTCTGCACTCCCTAGTGATGAATGCATAAAAATTGCATAGTTTAAACTGGGAGGGCAAATAACAGCTGCTTTAAATTTTCTCAATCCCTACTGTGTCGAGGACATTTAAATCGGCATCGATGAAACAATCCATACCAAAATCATGAACGCCAAAGTCTTGACAGTCCAAAAGCCATGAATAATTCTCCTCCCAATTAGATTGCATTCCCATTCCATTCTCGATGTAGTTTCCTCCATCTGGTACTTGATCACTGTTCCACAAGGGATCAATCAGCGGAGTTTCATCCACCCAAAGACTGTTCATCAACGACTCGTCAACGTTGCAAATGCTATCAATTATAGTTGATTGGTCATCTCCAGAAGGATTTTCAGTTTGTGATGAGCTTGATGATGAATTCTCAGCTGCTGATGAGTTTGAAGAAGAATTCTCGGTTGTGGATTGTGGCAAGTTGCTGTTAGCCTGATCGGTATGGGATGAAATAGTAGTTTCTGTAAAACGGCCAACAATTTCCTTGTTGGCCAAGTCATCTTGATCTTTATGGAGGAGTTCATGCGTGACAGGATCAATTCCCATCTTAAGCAGCTTTTTCTTGATGTGGGTGTTCCAGTGATTCTTGATTTCATTATCAGTCCTCCCTGGCAATCTTGCTGCAATCTTGGACCACCTATATACAGATTATCAAAAACAGTTAGACATGATCATGCTTGGAAAAACAATTTATACCTAATTCAATGCATGAAAGCTAAGATGAAAGTAGAAGTAGCTCTATATTAAACTAACTAAAATGTTTTTAAGCTACAAAACCTATATATTCTTGCGCCATACAATCTGCAGAAACAACTATACATATTGTATATATGTACCTAACGCTTCTATTTAAACCAAATCAGTGGAAGAAGCTATTAGTAAAAATGATGCACGTAACAAACCCTCATTGGGCTAAAATATGACCTTTTAAGGAATTATTTGTAGGTCACTTCTCACGTCAACATTAATCAACTAAGTTGTCTTTTTGAATGAACTATCATTTCAAAACAGAGACTTTAACATATCGATCATCTTTTTCTGGTTCATGATTGAACACAGGAAAAGTAGAATCCACGATTCTACGTACCTTGCAAATTAAAAATGAGTAATTTTAACACTTCAAATTATATGATGGAAAGTGGAAGGAGCTTGTTCACCACCAGACAATTTCAAATAACAAGATTGTTGTATTGCTGGATATATATGAATGCAGAGATCGAAGATGGAACTGAATTAACGTATAGAGGGTGGTGACCTATTTCCGAGACGAGCATGGAGATCAATGACCAACTGCTCTTCAGTTTCTGTAAGGAGGCCTCTCTTCAAGTCAGGACGGAGATAGTTGGTCCAACGAAGCCTGCAACTCTTGCCACAGCGGCGAAGCCCGGCGAGTTTCGGGACGGCTCTCCAGCAACACTGGCCATTTGTGAGAATGAAGTTAATGAGCGTCTTATCCTCCTCGGCCGTCCATGGCCCTTTCTTAACCCCAAGTTTATCACAGCAAGGTTGCCTTCCCATTATTAATTCACAGTATCTTGCTAGTATAAAACACACCACCAGATAAACTAGTTACGCTCTCGATGATCAGCTATCTAGTGGCTCACCAACGCTACTTGTCCTAAGACCCAAAAGCTCCATACCCACCTTTATATAAAGTCCTCACCTTTCCCAGCTTCATGTCAAATCCATATAATAGAGAGAGAGAGAGAGAGGTCCACCATTGGGTCGTGAAAGAGATGTGGGAGCTACATTGTATTCTGGTGTGTCTAGCTTCAGGAAAATGGGTGATAGTGAAAGATAGGTGACCTAAAGGAAGAGCTAGCTAAGCTACACATATATGTAAAAATTTGAGAATTCATGAGAGTTAATAAGAAATTTAAATTTGGTTATTTGTTCCCATATTCCTACACAATTTGATTGCACTCTTACTCAACCATTCCATCACCCATTTCGTCATCACCACGTTTACGTGTCCTTACCGTGGTGGAGTAAATCATCTGTCTGTATTTGCTTTTAAGCTTAAATCTGTATATGCTTCACATTAAAAACATAGTTAAGTGTTTTAATTTCTGGTTTTGGTGGATTAAGGGAAACTAGGGCACTTAGATGTGTTTGATTATGAGGAGGAAAGCATGCTTAGCCACCTAATATGTACTGCCATTGATCCAATCGTACTCTTAAAGCTCGTTTCTGTATAGTGGGTTTAGTTTCAGAATCAACAATTAAGCCCTTCGTTCTGGGCAGTACTCCATTTCCATTCACGTACTGACTGATTAGAGCGAACCAGCAGTTGCCAAATCGATTTCTAGCACTTTCCTAATATTGTTGGGATTTCAAAGAGTGGAGTACTATATGCTTGTGATTGATTCACTGACCTTTAGTTTATTCTTTCTCATTTCTTGACGAACCAATAAGATTTTATGAATGAAAATTAGCATTTTTATACGTTTAGAGATAGTACGTACGTAGCGAAATTTTGAGCGTGATAAAAAGCTTTATGAAAATGAATACGTACGAACGTACGTATCTCGATCTTCTTTGAACTTTTATATATACTCCCTCTAACACCAATCAAACATTTCATTATACGCATTTTATTTTTCAGAACCTATTTTTATCTTCATATTTTGAGAGAGTTATTAGGTGCACCGAAATATAAACACTCCCATCGTATGTTTCTTCTTCTTCTTCTTCAAACTATAATTTACTAAATTCTTTGCTAAACTAGAGCATGTAGACATGTGTCACCACATATATAAGCCAGGCCATTCTCGTAGACAACCGTGCACATCTTAGCAAAATAGATCACAAGAAACGGTGAAGTTTTTTGACACGGATCACATATGTGTAGTATATAATTACTTATGTCTATATTAACACGTACACAAACATCCATGAAGTGTTATCTAGGTGCCACGCATGGCATGCTTCATTTGATTAATTCACATTGCTCCATTCCCAAATCTGGGTCTCTGTTAGTTCATTGGTTCAATATAGAACTTGCGTTATGATTTTATGTCGACCTTGGAAGAATATCTACTTCTATATCCGACATTGGTACCAACTTCGTTGATTTATAAGCTGTGAACTTGCATTATGTGGTACGGATTCATATACGTGTGGTACCAAGGAGAGGTTTGACCTCATGATGTAAGGGTTTTCTCTAAAATGGTCAATCTTAGTTAATGTTATTTAGTATGCAGCGTATTGCTAGCTAGGTTGAGGGTAGTTAATTATCCAATTTGTTGGTCTTGAGTCTTGACTTGTAGTTCTTGGCATAGGTGCGTTTAGTTCAAAGTGGACCCATTTCCCCTCTCATGAGTCGATCTCATCACTTAGCTACTCATCACTAGCTCCATCCATGCATCTAGGTTTACACAAAAACAAGAACTACTATGATGTGTATGATCTGTATCGCATTATTTGTTGATGAGCACATTCACAATCACATAATATGCTATAAAGGGAAAAGATACTCGCAAAGAAAACGGATTTCACGCACCAAGGTGCACTATGAAACTCGATTACTCCTATATATTGGCCGTATATATATGGTTTGTCGCTACTATCAGTTCTAATAATACGACACAGCTGAAAATAGAAAGTTTTATATAACATGCATTTTTTTTCTTCTATCCATTGAACTACAATGGAGTATAGGTCACTGCTCCCATTGACGTTCTCCTTGATCAAGCGCAATGTGGATTTGAAGAAATCATATAGCCGGTACGAACTTGTACAAAAGAATCCAGCTAGATTTGGATCGACCCTTATGGAATTTAGTCTTTAGGTCAACAAAGCGAAATCTATTATTTGATAAACTTAGGGTTAGATTTAATATATTGTATATTTCTCTGCCTTATCCAGTTTGGGATTGGACTGCCTGCCAAGTGCTAGAACAGACAATTAAAACAAGCAGTACGTATCGATCTGTAAAACTTGCAAGACCCTTTAGGGGGTGTTTATAATATTGCAAAATGATCGGCGCGCATATTTTCTTTCATGCAACTAATACGTATCAATGGAAGCCATAGTATGCCTCCCCCTTAAGGAAAGGAATTCCACCTATAAAAGCTTTACACAACGTGTTTTTAAGCTATCCAAACAAATCATATAATAAATGTACGTGTAAAATGCAAGTGTTTACTTAAGGTATAGACAGGTGAAATGAGTAGAATTGATTGTATATGAATTTATAGAATGTTAGGTATAATCTAAACTGGTAGGTACGTATAGTGTAAGTAGGGAGCAAAATGGGGTGGGATTGCTTTGAAGTGGGAATGAGGCTCTGGTTTGAACACACACCATTTCTAGTACTGCAGCAGTTGAGAGTTCATCATCGCTTTAAAGACTGTAATCCATGCATGTTCGAATATCACAGTTCCTTCTATATTGGATTTCTCTTAAGTTGCACTTAATATTGTTGCTGTTTCGTTTGTTCGAGTAGATGATGTGAATCAAACCACGTCGATTTGGAATCAGAATTTCAGTAAGAAGAATGAAATGAAAGCAATAGTGCAGCTATAGCACAGTAGCAGCAATGTTGAAAATGAAGTTAACTATTCTGAGAGATCTGTGCTAGCTATATAAGATCCGTGTGCCTTTGCGGACCATACATATTTAGCAGTTTCGAATTCATGTCTGATAAAAGTGCTTCTGGGTACTGCTAACATGGCCGGCAAAAAAAATACCATGTTATGTTTAATAGCTGATGAAGCAAAAACCCTTATTCCGTAGATGTATGTATTCAACCGGCCGACGCTCATATTATTAGTATCACGAAGATCATACGTTGAATTTGAGTATGACATATGACCAAAATCCAGAAAAGAAGTATTATCGTCCAAACAGTAAAAAATTTAAGGTTTAAAGAAATTGGAACAATCACTTTGAAGCTTAGTCTGAAAATCATATGTATTTTGAGCAGGAAATGTTCGGTATGATACAATTGTTATTAGTGTTGGGAAGATCATACGTTGAGTATATATGACTTATGGCCAAAACCTGGAGAAGAGATATTACGGTCCAAACATTTAGAATCACAGGTTTCATTACTCCTTCATTACTATTAAAATTGCATAACTCGCTTTGAAACCTAAGTTGAAAGTTATGTAGTTCAACTTGGACCTTTTCGAGATGCTACCAGTTGTGATAACTTCAAGGACGACTCACTATGTTATTTATTTCAAACACACACACCTTTAAAGACAGAAATATCTTATACAGAATATCACGTATTAGTAATATAATGATAATTAGTTGTCATTAACTGTTAAAATTGATGCCAACATAACTAAGTATTAAAATTCCAAGCATATAACATTTCAGTGATGACCCAGATAGACAAACACCTCTTACTTTTGCTTATAAATTGGGACTTCACATATTGCTTGATGTAAAATAAATCTTGGATTTGTTTTGCTCTTTGGAATATTATTAATATTGGCACCTCTTGCCAATATGTGGACTAATAAGCAACGATAATTTGGATCAAATTTTACTACACAACTTTATCAGATTTGGTTCACCAAATGAACCCGCTTTTGGAGGAGGAATTTTTCAATAGGGTAGTGATAGGGGGCCTTAATAAGGCCTAAGAATTTTGGCCTTAATCCTAAGTGGCGTGTCACCTCATCAAGACACATCATCAATATCAAAAACATTGTTATGTCATATTAAGGTTAAAATACAATCTTGTCCTTTGAAATCCAATGGCTCTAGATTATTTTGTTATTTTTCAAAAATAAAAATAATTTTAAGAAAAGAAAAATATTTTTCAAGCCAATTATTTTTATTACACTTGTTTTTAAATTTAAACATCAAATATAATTTTTTAAATTATAATTATTCAAAAATATAAATTTAAGTGAATATACATACATATATATATATATACACACACACATATATACATACATACACACATATACGTACTATTTCAAAAAAAAATATTTCAACACACTATATCAATATCCAAATAAACTTCATATATATATATATATATATATATATATATATATATATATATATATATAATTCATCTAAAAAATTCGATAGAAATTTATTTTATCTACTTTTATTTTTCTAAAATTCGATAGATATGTGTGTGTGTATATATATATATATATATATATATATATATATATATATATATAATTCTAAATCTAAATTTTGATTAAGAGTCAAAAAAAATTTAACATTGAATTTGATTCACAAAGATAGAATGTTTTAATGTCAAATATCGTAATTGTGTCAAGAAATAAATTTCATGTAGTCAACCCAAAAAAGGTAACAAAATCATCTAAAATAAAACATAATTTGGTTGTAATTGTTGCCCAATTTACAATGACTATTAATTAGGTAGTTATGAGTAAATTATATTTCGTAATTATTACTTTTTTTTAGTCATCGTAATTACTGCTTTGTATTAAGACAACATTCAAATATTCCCCATATATTTATATTACCATCTGTAAATTAGGTTAATCATAAAAGTCAAAACTTAGATTAAATTCGCAAAATGGAAAGAAAATATTATACCTTTAATACTTTATACGGGTAAATATTTTGATTGAGTTTCTTGCTAATAAATTAGATTTTATGAAGGGTTGAAAAATGACAATAATCTAGAGCCATTGGATTTGAAAGGACAAGATTGTATTTTAACCTTAATATGACATAACAATGTTTTTAATATTGATGATGTGTCTTGATGAGGTGGCACGCCACCTAGGATTAAGGCCAAAATTCTTAGGCCTTAATAAGGCCCCAAAACATTTTCCTTTTTCAATACTACAGGAGAACCAAGTGGCAGTACTCCCAATGGTCCTCCCTTCTAATTAAATTTTGCCACATGAAATTTTATGACATAAAACTATTTCAGTTATTTTGTCAAATACTATTTTGTGTTTTATTATTATTTTTCTAAACCCTACACTCTAAACCCTACACCGTAAACCCTAAATCCTAAACCCTAAACCCTAAAACCCTAACTCTAAACCCTAAACCCTAATCTCTAAACCCTAAACTCTAAATTTTAGTCTAAACTCATCACAGATCTATTAAAATCATTTTACAAAAAATAAAAATAATTTATGTCATAAAATTTCACGTGTTGAAATTTAATTAGGAGAGAGGACCACTAGGCATTGTCACGTGGTTCTCCCGTCATATTTAAAAATTTCTCCAGATAGACAAACACCTCTTACTTTTGCTTATAAATTGGGACTCCACATATTGCTTGATGTAAAATAAATATTGGATTTGTTTTGCCCTTTGGAATATTATTAATATTGGGACCTCTTGCCAATATGTGGACTAATAATTGTATTGGATTTGTATGAATATTTTTAATTCACAGACTTTGTGAAAAATTCACAAACTATTTAAAATGTTCACAGAATTCAGTTGATTCTTTAAAACCATTGACTTTTACACAGACTTCATACTGATTTATAAAAATCTACAGACTTTATTATGAACAACTTTTACAAATTTTTCAATACAAATAGAAAACAAAATTTATTTGAGTTGATGTAGGGTAATGCTCCAATCTGCTCTGCGTAATCAATTTGATACATAAAAAAAATCTTTTATTTTTTGTTTGGGCAAAAGTAACATATTCATTGGGTTAGCTTGCATGTATTTCTGTCGAAATTTATATAAATAGGGACGACCTTCATTTTTCTGATCTAAGTAGAGACTTTACAACGACATTCGTCTCCAATAAAACCACAAGTCAATATTAACAAGGGAAACAAAACTCTTAGTCACGAAATAATTGAGCATTCATCCTCACTACTAGATCGGACAGAATAGCCGACGAAAAAAATTTCGTCTACTATTCAAAATTTTCGTCGGGTATTCCTTCTACCGACGAAAATTTCGTCGGCTATTATTCGTCGATAAAACGGCGTCGGTAATACCCAAAGCCGACGACAATAACGAAATCGTCGGCCATTTTCACATATGCCCGACGAAATAACGAAATTGTCGGCCATTATCACTGACGAAAATACATTTCGTCGACCAAACCTTGGCATAATGCCCGACGAAATTCGTCGGATATTTTCACATATGGCCGACGATATCATAAAATATAGCCGACGATCTCTTCTGTTTCGTCGGTTATTTGTTCTGAAATATAGCTGACGACATGAAGATTTCGTCGGAATATATTAATATTTTAAGAGGCATTAATTAGTTATAGCCGACGAAACCGTCACTATTTCGTCGGTTATAACATTTATAGCCGACGAAATAATATCATTTTCGTCGGCTATAGCAGTTATAGCCGGCGAAATTTGGTAAAAATCGTCGGCTATAGCAGTGATAGCCGACGAAATAATGTCAATTTCGTCGGCTGTTCTTACATTTTGGGGAAAAAAAATTAAATTAATTTCTAAATTACCATTCCAAGCAACCTGCAATTCACAATGACAATCCAACAAGAAACACGTTTTTCATTAATTATTTAATTTGTTCCATCCCTAAACCCTAAACCCTAATCTTGGCCACCATCCTGCTGTCCATCATGCTCGTCATCCTGCTGAATGAACTCGGGAGCTCTCGGCATTCGAGGTTCATCTAACGGCTCAAACGGGGGCGGGGGTTCAAGGCCTTGTTGTTGTGCCGCGAACATAGCATACCACCAGTTTTGTTGGCCGGCGTAGTTCTGTCGCCGAATTCTCTCGCATTCAGTATGCCAACGCTCCATTTCCATATGATACTGCTGTGTTCTCTGGAACTGGGCCGCCAATCTTGCATTTTCTTCTGCCAATCTCTGCATTTCCCCCTTCATCTGTTGGGTGTCCCCGCCTCCCCTCTTTTGAGCTCCCTTAGTGGTCTTCAGGAACCCTATTCCAGAACTTCCCAAACTCCGGCAGTAGTAGTCGTTTGACCGTTTTGGGAAGGCTGCATCGAATATCCTCGCTGCAGTTTGGACATTCGATCGGTCGACCTGGCTCAAGGCTTCTTGCAGATCTTCTTCTGAAATGTTCGGTTGCGTCTCCCGAACTACTTCCTGCAACACTTCTTCTTCGGCCCGGTTCACATAAACATATATATACATACAAATAACCATTTATATATTAACATAAATATAACCATTTATATAATTAGGGTACCAATTTATATATATAATTAATTTAACAATTTATATATAACAATTAAAATATACATTAACATATATATATACAAATATGTGTATATATTAACAAATATATAACAATTTATATAATTAATCTACAAATTTAAATATATAATTAATCTAACAATTTATATATATAACCAATATATATAACAATTTAACACACACTTAAATATCTAAATAATATACCTAAATTATACAATTAAAATAAATTGCAAAAAAAAAAATTACCTTAGGACCGGAGGAGAAGGAGGAGGAGGGGGGGAAGGAGGCCGGAGGAGGAGGGGAAGGAGGAGGAGGAGAAGGAGGAGGAGGAGATGTTTTAGGGTTTAGGAGAGAAAAAAGTCGGGCTGCTGCGACTTTCAGCTTTTATAGCAGAGAGAATAGCCGACGATTTAAAAGATTTCGTCGGCTATTCTTTGAATTTCGTTGGCTATTCTTTGAATGTCGTCGGCTATACTTTGGAAGATCAACAGCCGTCGGATCTGAGCCATCCAACGGCGGACAATAAAAAGGCGCGGATCGCAAGAGTTTAGCCCACGATTTAAAATATTTTGTCGGCTATTCTTTGAATGTCGTCGGCTATACTTTGAATGACGTCGGCTATTCTTTGGAAGATCAACAGCCGTCGGATCTGAGCCATCCAACGGCGGACAATAAAAAGGAGCGAATCGCAAGAGTTTAGCCGACGAAATATAATTTTCGTCGGCTAAACTATATGTCAAACCACTAAGTCAAACCTCTAAACGCTTAAAAACGGAAATTAGTCTAGTTAAACGACGGTTTCTGGCCTCACCTTCAACAGATAATAGTTTCAAATCAATGAGACGCAACTAATCATATAAAAATTTTACAAAATTGATTTAACGAACGTCAAGCTACCCATAGGAAAACGAAAGTAAAAAACAGTTAACCGCAACATTCGGCACACATATTTTATCAGAACCTTGTCATTTTTCAACCGTAGACGTATTTCATTATTTCGGTCATATCTTATTTCACAACATTTTTGCATTTGAAGAGTCTACGTATAGTAACTATTTGAAACTATACATTCACTCAAACACTTAGTAAACAAGTTCAGGAACATTAGTGCATATGTTCTGATTTTGAATATAAAAGTTTAGAAAATCTATTCCAACCGTCAGATATCACCGTTAAGATTAAATACATATATGGAAAAAAATCCAACTTCAGCTGACAACGTTAAAGGCTCGATCGGAACGGTCAACCGGGTAAGTCAAACCTCTAAACGCTTAGAAATGGTAATTGGACTGTCTAAATAACGTTTTTTTGCCTGACCTTCAACAGATAATAGTTTCAAATCGGTGAGACGCAACTAATTGTATAAAAATTTTACAAAATTGATTTAATGAACGTCAGGCTACCCATAGGAAAACGAAAGTAAAAAACAGTTAACCGCAACATTCGGCACACAGATTTTATCAGAACCTTGTCATTTTTCAACCGTAAACGTATTTCATTATTTCGGTCATATCTTATTTCACATCATTTTTGCATTTGAAGAGTCTACGTATAGTAACTATTTGAAACTATACATTCACTCAAACACTTAATAAACAAGTTAAAGAACATTAGTGCATATGTTCTGATTTTGAATCTAAAAGTTTAGAAAATCTATTCCAACCGTCAGATATCACCGTTAAGATTAAATACATGTATGGAAAAAAATCTAACTTCAGCTGACAACGTTAAAGGCTCGATCGGGACGGTCAACCGGGTAAGTCAAACCTCTAAACGCTTAGAAATGGTAATTGGACTATCTAAATGACGTTTTTTTGCCTGACCTTCAACAGATAATAGTTTCAAATCGATGAGATGCAACTAATCGTATAAAAAATTTCCTCAAAATATTTACCGAAGGTAACGCTACCATTAGGGAAACGAAGGAATAAAACATTTGACCGCATCTTTTGACACTCAGATTTTATCAGAATCTTGTCATTTTTCAACCGTCAACGTATTTTATCATTTTTTGTCATATCTTATTTCACGACTTTTTTCTGTTTGAAGGATGAAGCAATGGTTTATCGTTAGTGATAGAAAATAGAATCTGGTCATTTTTTGTTTTTTGTTTGTTTTAAATCATAGCCGATGAGAGACAATTTCGTCGACGAAAATATATAGACTTATAGCCGACGAAAATATATAGACTTATAGCCGACGAAAATGTCAATTTCGTCGGCCAAAATTTCAAAAGTTTTCGTCGGCTAATGTTTCAGAGAAAGGCCGACGATATTTCAAATCGTCAACTGAAATATGAATATAGCCGACGATTTTTGTTTATACCAACGAAAAAACAGTATCGTCGGCTATGGTTAAACTATGGCCGACGATTTTGTTTTTCCACCGACGAAAAATAAAATCGTCGGCTATTCGTTGTAATTACCGACGAAATTTTAATTCGTCGGCCGTTTTTTTTTAATTTCTTCGGGAAAAGCCTTTTTTCTGGTAGTGCCCCATATAAGATGTTAATTATGGTTTCCTTATAGACCGACAACAAATCTGTGGTTTGATTTATATTCACTTGATCAATCTTATTTATTAATTAATGAGTATAATTTTTCAAGTTTGAAAACTCTAGAATTGTCTCGATTCTTAGAATAAATGAAAATTAGGTTTTTATTATTAGGTGCGGCCAGTAATAGTTGTATTTTAGAATTTTATAAATAAATGAGAAATAAATTGAAAACCAAAATAAAGAAAAACAAATTCAACAACAATGAACATGTTTGTATAAGAGTTTGATTACATAAAATATTATAGAAAAAATGAGAAAAAAAAGAAAAAGAAAAAGAAAAAAAAAAGAGATGATATACTATTAAAAAATAAATAAATAAAGAGATGACGGAGGATTAATCTCTTCATAGGCAGAAAAAGTTTGACGTAGACTTTTCAAAATCTTTAGTCTGGAGGCTGGAAAACTATTGGAGTTTGGTGTGTATAATTTACAC
Source organism: Potentilla sterilis (assembly GCA_963682095.1). Taxonomy (NCBI): domain Eukaryota; kingdom Viridiplantae; phylum Streptophyta; class Magnoliopsida; order Rosales; family Rosaceae; genus Potentilla; species Potentilla sterilis. The sequence goes on along the minus strand of OY821760.1, from coordinate 38,160,288 downwards.
TACGAAGTCCTTAATTATTCATGAGTTACTAATTTTATAAATATGAATGATATTTTAAATGAGTGTTGCTATTGGGACCTCTTAATTTGCTCATCTTACCTCCCATGCTCTCTACACCTCCTTTTGACTTTTAAATAACACATATATGCTCACTAGACCTCCTCTTAAATATTCAAAATAATTTTAGATAAATAAATTGCATAGTTTACCTTTTATTCACTCACTTTTATTGATTAATTTTTTTTTTCATTTTTTTTCTTTTTGCATGCAAAATATCTAGTTCTTGAATAATTTTTTTTTCTTTTTTGCAAAGCAAACCACCATTCTCTTTTCTTTCGGTATGTACCTCATGTTTCGATAGATATTGACTTAATTTTTAAATATATACATATGTTGACAGTAGCCGCAGAGAGGCTACATCAGGCCCACAGACCCGCAGCAAGTGCACCAGGGCCCGGCCCGAGGCCCAGGACCGAGCCACCAGCACCCGGCCTCGGGGTCCAGCAGCCTATCCGGCTGTCAGGGACCCTGGGACCGGGGACGCCAGCCTGCCAAAGAGGACACCAGAACTGCCCTTTGAAGGGAACCAGTCCCACATCGAAGGGTGAGGCCAGCCCTCACCCCCAACCACCTATATAAGGGCCCCAACTACCCTCATAAAGAGGTAACTTATCTCTCTCACTGTTTACATACGTGCTCAAGTTATATATATTCCAACTATACTAACTTAGGCATCAGAGAGGAGAAGACCGGCCCGCCCGGTATTCCCCTTAGTAAGCAGGTTTGCAGGAGATCAAGTTGGATTCATCTGTATCTACCAGGCCCCCGGGTTTAGGCAGAAACAATTGGCGCCGTCTGTGGGAACGATTTTTGATCCACGAGAAAAGTTAGCATTGCTCTACCGGGGAGTAGAGCCCGATCGATCCTTTGAAAGATAGTTAAATACGCGGTCTAGAAGCCATGGAAGGAAGGAAGATAAAAACTGGCACCGGACGGTTGAAAGAGCGAATTCAGATCCCCGACCGGGCCCGTAACACAGGGGCTGAGGTCGGTGCGAGGTTCGCCCTTTCTCCCAACCGAGACGGAAGATCAGAGCGAATTCAGATCCCCGACCGGGCCCGTAATATAAGGGCTGAGGTCGGTGCGAGGTTCGCCCCTTCTCCAGACCAAGACAGAAGTCACGATCGCCAAGATTCAGGGAACCCCGACCGGTATGGTGCGGGAGAGGAAATAAAGAAGATGAAGGCAGAAGTCGAGCGGTTGCGAGCAGAGGGCGGCCAAGACCGGCTAAGGGCAGATGCCCGGTGCTAGGAGTTGGAAGCAGTAAACGCCGCCTTGTTAGCGGTCCTGGGAAAAGGAGGCCAGCCGAGCACTCCTCGGGCGGCGTCACGGCCCGCGAGCAAGGTTAGCGAATTCCCGCACCTCGAAGTGGGACAGCCCACGGGAAGAAGAAGGACCGTGTATGTACCCACGCCTCTCTTTTCGGAAGCTTTGGAAAACTCTGGTCCGGTCGAGCTACCGTACCGCACGAGCCAGGCGTCAAGCGAGCAGGACAGTTCTACCGCAAGGACGCTCGAAACGCTCTCCACCTCAGTGTCGGATATGAAGAACCGTTTAGACGCTAGTAAGAAGAAAGCAGGGCGACCGCGGGACAGTGCGCGATTCAATGAGCGTATCGGACCTTTTCCGCGCCGGATTAGGGAATCAGGAAGGTCTGGTAGCCTAAGGCCCCTAAAGCTGGCGTACTCAGGAACGAGCTGCCCGTATCGGCACCTGGACAGTTTCAAGTCACAGACGGGCACAAGGGGCTATTCTGATGCCACGTGCTGCAACGTGTTCCAAGAGACGCTTTCAGGGGAGGCGTTGAGCTGGTTCTACGAGCTGCCAGTGGACTCGGTTGAAACTTTCAAACAGATGGCCGACAAGTTTGTCGGCCGGTTTATCCTCAGAGCTGGGACAGCTTAGACATCCACGATCCTTTTCGATTGCATGCAGGCTGACCACGAACCGCTGTGCGCTTTCTTTAACCGGTGGCAAATCGCCACGGCCGGGGTCAGAAACCTGGACAAGAAGATCGCGGGGATGGCCTTCAGACAGGGGTTAAGACCCGGAGAACTTTCGTACAACTTGCGAGTGCAGGAGCCGCTAGGGTATGATGAGCTGATGACCGTGGCCGTCAGGCATGCTCAGGCGGACCACGAGACATATGGGGATAAGGCACCCAAGCGAAGACCGGATGACCTACTGTCGCCACCTCCCCGTGAGAGCAGGACCGGGCGGCTAGATCGCAGCCGTGCGCCTATAGCCACCAGGAAAGCAGAGGTACGGGAGGAGTGGCAACCCCGACAAAGCAGTGACAACAGTTCCCGGCCGAGGAGGAGACCGCCGCTTGTACGACCGAAGTAGAACGACCACCGCGGGCCCTAGCCATCATGCCGGCAGAAAAGCCCGAAGATCCAACCCGTAGGACCAGCGATCCAAGACCCCAGAGAGCGGTTGTAGGCGGTCGACCCCGCCCGGTAGAACCAAGAGAGAACCGACCGGTAGCTCGGCAAGTAGGAACCATAAGCACCCGACCTCCCGGAGGGATCGAGGTGCACAGAAGCATAAACATGATACATGGCGGGGGCCATATAGATCAGCTCACCCGGAGCTCGAAGAAGCGGTGCTTAAGATCGATCCGGGGGAAAGAAGTGTATGCCTTTGGTGGAGGAAGCGGCCAAGCCGCCAAAACCGGATGGAAGTCGGTCACTTTCTACGAGGAGGAAGAGCTGGAGGATCTGGTCCAACCGCACAACGACCCCTTCCTCATCACGGTCCAAATAGACCACTGGATAACCAGCCGTATGCTGATCGATACCGGAGCCTCTGTCAACGTGATGTTCTGAGACGCATACAAAGGGCTGCAGAGGGGAAGGAATAAGTTATCCCAGGATAACGAACCACTTATAAGCTTCTCCGGTGAGGTAGTCCAGCCTTTGGGATCGGATTACCTACCAATGATCTTCAGCGAGGGAAGCAAGACAAAAAAGGAGCACCTTGAATTCATCGTTGTGGACTGCCTGTCGTCGTACAATAGCATAATCGGTAGGCCAGGGTTATGGAAACTGAAGACATTCATAGCCGGCCATATGCTGATGTTGAAAATGCCTTCACCGGCCGGTGCCATCAACCTGCGCGGGGACCAGAAGCTCGCCCGTAAATATTATGCGGAGGCCCTAACCCACGGGAGGAAGCGGGCCGAGGTCTTCACGGCCACTCAGTTAGCACCAGTGCCGGATCTAAGTATCGACCCCAGCGATGACTCTGATTCAGTCAAGAAAAAGCTAGAGCCGCCTTCAGCCGTGGAAGAAACCGAAGCGATCTGCATTTCGAAAGACCACTCGGAGAGAAATGTGGTGATAGGGACGCAGCTCGATCCGGTTGTCAGGCAAGAGCTCATCGCCTTCCTCCGGGACAACAGTTCGGTCTTCGCATAGTCCTACGAGGACATGCCGGGCATATCCCCGGAGATAGCCGTCCATAAGCTAAATTCATTGCCCAGCGTTCTCCCGGTGAGGCAAAAGAGGAGGTCCTTCAGCCCGGCAAAGTATGAGGCGATCAGAGAAGAGATACAGAAATTAAAGGGCATAGGTTTCATCCGGGAAGTCCAGTACCCTCGCTGGCTCGCTAACGTGGTCATGGTGCCGAAGAAGGGAACCGGCCAGTGGCGCATGTGCGTGGATTTCACTAACCTAAATCGGGCGTGCCTAAAGGACAGCTTCCCGCTCCCCCGAATTGATCAGCTTATAGATTCCACATCCGGCTTTAAGCTGCTCAGCTTCATGGACGCCTACGTCGGGTACAATCAGATTAGGATGCACCCGGATGATGAGGAGCACACATCATTCACAACCGACCGAGGTACCTACTGTTATAAGAGGATGCCTTACGGTCTAAAGAATGCCGGGGCCACCTACCAGCGGATGGTAAACCGAATGCTGGAGCAAGAAATGGGTAAAACCATAGAGGTTTACGTAGATGACATGCTAGTCAAAAGTTTGACTGCAGGGGCCCACGTCCGGGATTTGGCAGTAGTCATCGGCAAGATGCTCAAATTCGGAATGCGCCTGAACCCGAAGAAGTGTATTTTCGGGATCTCAGAGGGCCTGTTCCTAGGCCACATCGTCAGCCAGCGAGGGATAGAAGCCAACCCGCTGAAGGTCCAGGCAATTCTAGATATGGAAACGCCAGGGGAGAGAAACCAGGTCCAGATGCTGACCGGCCGGTTAGCCGCCCTTGCCAGATTCATCTCCCGCCTAACCGATAAGTGCGCCCCGTTCTTCAAACTGCTCAAGGCACAACAGACCAGGAAAATCCACTGGGCGGCTGAGCATGAAGCGGCGTTCCAATCTATCAAGGCATATCTGTCTGCAGTGCCTCTCCTGTCCAAACCAGTGCCGGGCGAGATGCTATACCTCTACATAGCCGCATCTGAAACAGCCGTCTCCGCGGCTCTCATCAAGAAGGAAGGCATGTTCGAGCTTTCGGTATATTATGCGGGAAAGGGACTTACTGGAGCCGAGGGCCGGTACCCCGACATAGAGAGATTGGCTCTGGCCCTGATTGTTAGTGCCAGGAAGCTCCGACACTATTTCCAGGCTCATTCCATCACCTTATATACCAATCACCCTCTGCGGCAGATCCTGCAAAAACCAGACACCAGAGGTAGGCTGGTGCGGTGGGCAGTGGAACTAGGAGAATTCGACATCACTTATGCCCCGCGAACGGCCATCAAGGGACAGGCCGATGCGGACTTCATATGTGAGCTCACCCCAATGGTGGTAGAAGCGCACCCCACCCAGTGCGACGACATTGAGGCAGGACGAACCGTAAAGATCGAACCAGGACTCCCCAACGGCTGGAAGCTTTACGTCGACGGATCCGTAACGAGCAAGCGGAGTGGAGCCGGTGTCATGATAACCTAGCCCGATGGCCAATCGTACGAATATGCCTTACGGTTCCTCTTCAACGCCTCAAATAACGCTGCGGAGTATGAGGCCCTCATAGCCGGTTTGCAGCTGGCCAAGGAGCTGGGAATCCCGTCCATGGACATATACAGCGACTCCAGCTTGGTGGTGAACCAGATGAACGGGTCGTTTGAGGTCAAGGAACCCCAGCTATCCTCCTACCAGGCTTTGGCCAAAACACTGATTGGACCGTTCCAGGGCGCCACGATCCAGCACATTCCCCGAGAGGCAAATAGGCATGCGGACGCCCTTGCAAGGTTGGCAACCAGAAACTACCCTCCAGAGTACCGGAGAGCTAAAATTGAAACTCTCCAGAAGCCGAGTATAAGCAAGACCATCTCTGAAATATTTACGGTGGAAGAAGCGCCACCAAGCTGGATGGATCCAATAGTCAAGTATTTGACTGACAAAACCAGCCCTCCGGATGCGGTGGAGGCCAGGAGGCTACACCTCCGGTGCGCCCGGTATGGTCTCCTCAATGGCCAGTTATACCGAAGAGGGCACAGCTTCCCCCAGCTGAGGTGTGTGACAAAAGAGGCTGGAGAGGCTATCATGCGAGAGATCCACGAAGGAGTGTGCGGTAATCACTCTGGCGCAAGGTCATTATCCCACAAGTCACTCCGGGTGGGGTACTTCTGGCCAGATATGGCAGCAACATCAAGAAAAATTACAGGCGGCTGTCACAAATACCACATGTACGCCTCTGCCCCCCATGCCCCGGCAATCGCATTGTCGATCCTGCTAGCACCATGGCCGTTTGCGCAGTGGGGATTAGACATCATTGGCCCTTTCCCTATAGCTGTGGGACAATACAAGTATGCCATCGTAGCAGTGGACTATCAGACTAAGTGGGTCGAGGCGGAACCTCTGATAAAGATCACCGAGGAGCGAGTGAGAAAATTTCTATGGAAGAACATCTACTGCCGGTTCGGGGTACCGCAGACTATTGTCACGGATAATGGAACACAGTTCAATAATGCCGATCTTATCCAGTACACAACTTCCATGGGGACCCGGATGTCGTTTGCCTCAGTGGCACACCCGCAGACCAACGACCAGGTAGAAGCAGTCAACAAGATTATCAAAACTCTTCTCAAGAAGAAGCTGGATGCCAAGAAGGGATGTTGGGCCGATGAACTCCCCGCGGTACTATGGGCCATCCGGACGACAGCGGCAGAGGCAACGGGAGAGACCCCGTTCTGCATGGCATTTGGGAGCGAAGCGGTACTCCCTGTGGAGACCAGCATACCCAGCGGCAGGGTCGAGAATTACAACGCCGAAACAAACGCCGAGGGCGTACGGCTCAACCTGGACCTTATAGAAGAGCGGCGCGACCAAGCACATATGCGAAACCAAGCCTACAAGCAGCGGGTCGCCCGGTACTATGACAGAAGGGTCCGGGAAAGGAAGCTACAAGTGGGGGACTGGGTCATGAAGAAAATCCAGAAAAAACCGTTGGCCTTGGAACCAACTTGGGAAGGACCCTACCAAATCACCGCAGCTGTGGGCCCAGCAACACTCCACATCATAGATACCGATGGCATCTATTCCACCCGCCCCTGGAATATTCAGCACCTGCGGTTCTATCCTAGGTAATATCGCTCATCAAGGGGCAATAGTATAAATTGGCATCAGTATTGCAATACGCAGTTTGTTCATCATCAATAAAGCTGGTTACAAGGCACACAGATAGGGAAGCCAAAAAAGAAACAGCTAGTCAGCGCCTCCGGAGCCCCCAATCCCTGGCCCGCCACCTTTTAGAGTTTGCTCTTGCTCCGCCATCTCGATCAGGGCTATGTCGGCCTCCATCTGCTCAGCATCAAGCCACCCTTTCTCCCTCCACTCCAAATAGGCATCACTTATGCCCTTTGACCGGGCCTCCTCCAGCATCTCCTCAAGCTCCACCGACTCCCAGAAGCTGGGATTCCGTGAGCTTCTCCCTTCCTTGGGCGACTACTGTAACCTGGGTCTGTAGCTCCAAAACCCTCGCCTCCAACTCTGCAACCCTCCCTTCCCGGGCAGTAGCCTGGGTTTGCAGCCCCAAAACCCTCGCCTCCAGCTCCGCAATCCTCCATTCCCGGGCAGCAGCCTGTCGATCGGCCTTCTCCTTCTCCTGCGATAGTTCATGGTACAACCGAGCGGTTACTTCTTTCTCCCGACCGACCTTCTCTCTTTCCTCCGCAAGCTTGGCTTCCGCCACGTCCACCCGCACACTCAGCTCCTCCACCCGCCTCTCCAAAACTACAGCAGACTCCCCTCTGGGCTCCGCGGCATAAAGGCTATGAGCTAGCTGCCAAACGTGAACAAAGGAACATTGGCTCATATCACTCCAGGGAAAAAGAAGCACAAGAAACACTTACCCAAAGAACTAGTTCCATGGGCTTCATCCCGCTCTCGCCCGGTTGTTCCGTCCCAGGGTCCTCCCGATCAAGTCCCAAGGTTTCGATGGCAGAGGCCACAAACCTACCAAAGCCACGCCCGGAACTACGATCGGCTTCCGGTCCTCGACTGCTTCGGCCGCCAACTTCCACGGCCGGAACTACTGCCCGCTCGATCGGTCCAGCCGAGCTTGACGCCCCGGCATCAAAGGTCCTCGCCCTCTTCGCCGGAGCTTCGCCGTGGCCGCTTTGGCGATACCCGGTCGTCTCTACCGTTTCTGCGCCTGGCGGGGCCACCGAGCGCACTTCCCGGATACGGAGTGGGGAGTTATTCTCACCGCCAGGCCGCCTGCCATAGTGAGAGTCCGGAAACAGGAGCGGCACAGGCCTGTCATGCTCCCTGCGCCTCTGGGTAACCGGATCAATAACGGTTTTCGCGGCCTCCTCCCCCATCTCCATCAACCTCGGGGCCACAAGCTCTTCGTCCGGTTCAACAGTCTCCTCGCTCCAAACGGCGAGCCGGGGGGCATTAGCTACAAACCGATCAACCAAGCAGTCAGAATACAAGCAACCATGCAGAGACAAACAGTACAAGATACCTTACCAGGTTTCCTCCCTATCTCGCATATCTCCAGCACATTCCACCGGATGAAATTATAGGAGCTCCGACTAAGGTGGTCCCAGCAAGTAAACAGCCGGTATATCCGTTGCTTCTCCAAGTCGCCCAACCGGTACGTCTGTTCCCGATCGATCGATTGATAAGCCCCGGGCACCTGATAGCCCCTCCATGTACGCTGCCACCTGCCACCGGCCAGCACCACCGACCTCCTCCAGACATCTGAAACCGTCGACGGCAGATGAGTAATGGCAGGACCAACGTCCCGCGCGGCAAAATTCACACAACCGCTGCACTGGGCCTTTCTGCAGTAGGAAATTTTGTACAGCGCCCGAAATTCATTAACCGTGGGCCAGTCCATATAGCTCAAGCTGAACAGACACCCGAGTCCAAGCAGCTGCCTCCACTGGTTGCTCGGAAGCTGGGCCAGGGAAAGCTTTATCGAGCTCAGCATGTACTGAACAAATGGTGGCAGCGGCAGCGATAGTCCGTGTCGAAACTGATCGTCGAAAACGGCAACCCAACCCGGTTCCGGATTACAGGCCAGTTCCCCGGGATGCAGGCCTCGAAGCTTAATAGAGTTGTCGATATCCCACTTTGCCCGAAACTCCCTGATCTCTCTATCATTCATGCTTCTGACTGGCTCATCACAGAAAATCGTCCTATCACCATCCAGCAGCTCATGCCGCATGGGCCCGCGGTTTGCACCGGCAGAATGCACAGATCTCCCAGACGCCATAAAGCCTAAACAAAAGAATTCACCTCTGAAGCACAGACAAACAACAGGCAAAGAAACAGGCAAAGAGTAGCAAGATGCGGCAGGAGGAAGGCAGAGGGGATGATAAATAGGGCAACAACAAAAGTGAGGCAACCCCAGCCGTGGATCCCCTCCATCTCAGACCGCCCCCTGCCGACACGTGTCCCAGCATCAATAAGGGATCTCATACTATCATAATTAATAGGTCTGATGGGCTCCCCCCCTTTATCGCATGTCTGCCACCTGTCCCACTTACAAGCGCAGTTGGGGGAGATAGGAGCGCACAACGAGGCGTCCATTCCCCTCGCTTCCCCAGAAAGCCAACCTCGAACTAACCGGCTCCGCAGCCTCTCACCGGCTATGCTTTTTCAACCGCCTCGAGAAAATCGTTCCGAGTATGAGCCATCCATCCGGTACCCTGGCAAATCTCCGGTTGCGCATCATTGAAACCGGCTGCATGGCATCTCACTGGGGGACTCGTCTCGATATGGCAGAACGCCCGGTCGAGCTCCGCCCGGAACCATGGCATTCCACCGAACATATGACATTCAACCAACTCCAAAGCATTCTACCGGTTGTCACTTTCCTTCGCCTACGGGCAGGAACGAGCCAGCAACAACTCGAGGCTTTTAAACGCATGGGCTTTATAAACCCGGGCGAGCTTACATCTAACCCATGTACTCTTGTCCAGCAGGATAAAAACCCTGCATCACACTGAACTGTGATACATTTGGGGATACATGGCGAGACTCGTTATCTCAACGCCACTCCACCGGGCAGATTGTTTCTCTAACACAGAACAAGTCTCCCCGCAGGCTAACAAACCTGCACATTACCTCAACGCTTAACCAACAAAAGCTGAGAAGAACTAGCAAGTGTTAACCGATGCCCCAATATGGCCGTAACACTCTCCGGGGTACCTGTTGGCTTAGTCCACGCGCCAACAGGCCATCCCGTAGGCTAGCGCACTCTGGGGGACTCGTCTCGATATGGCAGGACGCCCTGTCGAGGTCCAGACTGCAAGTTCATCCGGGACTCGTCTCGATATGGCAGAACGCCCGGTCGAGGTCCCGTGAACTCCGCCTCGCACCGATATGGCAGGACGCCCGGTCGAGGTCCAGACTGCAAGTTCATCCGGGACTCGTCTCGATATGGCAGAACGCCCGGTCGAGGTCTCGTGAACTCCGCCTCGCACCGATATGGCAGGACGCCCGGTCGAGGTCCAGACTGCAAGTTCATCGCCTCATACCAAGCACAGCCCAACACCTCGGTCACGCCCAATCTTCAACGCGGACTTGGGGGACTGGGCACCGTTGGATTGGTAACCCTGCGGGTCTGCGAGACAAGAGCAAGACAGACTTAAGTCCCCATTCAAGATTGCACTTGACCGGGAACTTGGGGGACTTGTTGACAGTAGCCGCAGAGAGGCTACAGCAGGCCCACAGACCCGCAGCAAGTGCACCAGGGCCCGGCCCGAGGCCCAGGACCGAGCCACCAGCACCCGGCCTCGGGGTCCAGCAGCCTATCCGGCTGCCAGGGACCCTGGGACCGGGGACGCCAGCCTGCCAAAGAGGACACCAGAACTGCCCTTTGAAGGGAACCAGTCCCACATCGAATGGTGAGGCCAGCCCTCACCCCCAACCACCTATATAAGGGCCTCAACTACCCTCATAAAGAGGTAACTTATCTCTCTCACTGTTTACATACGTGCTCAAGTTATATATATTCCAACTATACTAACTTACACTACCAGAAAAAAGGTTTTTCCCGACGAAATAAAAAAAAAACGGCCGACGAAATAAAATTTTCGTCGGCTATTCCCAAGAATGGCCGACGAATTTTTTTTTCGTCTGTAAAAAAAAAATTCGTCGGCTATTCCCCTAGAATGGCCGACGATTTTTTTTTTCGTCGCTAAAAAAAAAATTGTCGGCTATTCCCCTAGAATGGCCGACGATTTGAATTTTCGTCGGCCTTTCTCTGAAACTTTAGCCGACGAAAATTTTTGGAAGTATGGCCGACGAGTACTAGGTTTGATTTCGTCGGCTATGATTAAAAAAAAAAAAAAAAACAGCTTCCATTTTCTATCACTATCGACAAACCATTGCTTCGTCCTTCAAATGCAAATGTGTCGTGAAATAAGATATGACCGAAATAATGAAATACGTCTACGGTTGAAAAATGACAAGATTCCGACAAAATCTGTGTGCCGAATGTTGCGGTTAACTGTTTTTTACTTCCGTTTTCCTATGGGTAGCCTGACGGTCGGTAAATATTTTGAGGAAAATTTTTATACGATTAGTTGCGTCTCATCGATTTGAAACTATTATCTGTTGAAGGTCAAGCCAAAAAACGTCATTTAGACAGGCCAATTACCATTTCTAAGCGTTTAAAGGATTGACTCACCCGGTTGACCGTCCCGATCGAGCCTTTAACGTTGTCAGATGTAGTTGGATTTTTTTTCATACATGTATTTAATCTTAACGGTGATATCTGACGGTTGGAATAGATTTTCCAAACTTTTAGATTCAAAATCAGAACATATGCACTAATGTTCCTTAACTTGTTTACTAAGTGTTTAAGTGAATGTATAGTTTCAAATAGTTACTATACGTACACTCTTCAAATGCAAATATGTCGTCAAATAAGATATGACCGAAATAATGAAATACGTCTACGGTTGAAAAATGACAAGATTCCGATAAAATCCGTGTGCCGAAATAATGAAATCAGTCAAAACCCGGTTTACTGTAGATTTGGCGTCCGGCGTCCGAATGATGATTGTGATACTATTCCGAAAAGGGAACGACGCCAGGAATCAAACTCGTTGCTTTGCCACGACGTGTGTGCTTTTTCGGGCTTTCGAGTTCGTTTAGGGCCTCAAAACGGCAGTTTAGTATGTTTTCATAAAATAGCCGACGAAACATTGTATTTCGTCGGCTATTCTCTAAGTATAGCCAACGAAACATTGTATTTCGTCGGCTAAACTCTTGATCCGCGCCTTTTTATTGTCCGCCGTTGGATGACTCAGATCTGACGGCTGTTGATCTTCCAAAGTATAGCCGACGAAATCTTTTAAATCGTTGGCTATTCTCTAAGTATAGCCGACGAAATCTTTTAAATCGTCGGCTATTCGCTAAGTATAGCCGACGAAATTTTTTATTTTCGTCGGCTATTCTCCTTCTAAATCTTTTAAATCGCTTCCTCCCGCCTTTTTTCTCTCCTCCTTCCCCCCCCCCCCCCCCCCCCTCCTCCGGCCTCCTCCTCCTCCTCCTCCGGCCTCCTCCTCCTTCCCCTCCTCCTCCTCGGTCTCCTCCTCCTTCCCCTCCTCCTCCTCCTCCTCCTTCCCCTCCTCCTCCTTCTCCTCCTCCTCCGGCCTCCTCCTTCCCCTCCTCCTCCTCCTCCTCCTTCCCCTCCTCCATCCAAAGCATAATTTATTTTTTTTTCCCTAAAATTTAAGAATAGCCGACGAATTTTACCAATTTTCGTCGGCTATACGTTGTATAGCCGACGAAAATTCTAGTATTTCGTCGGCTATAACTAATTAATGCCTATTAAAATATTAATATATTTCGAGGAAATAGCCGACGAAAGTTTAATAAATCGTCGGCTATAGTTAAAACACAATAGCCGACGAATTTCGTCGGCTATACTTAATGAATTTCGTCGGCCATACTCGAAAATACCCGACGAAATTCGTCGGCAATTTCTCCCAGGTTTGGCCGACGAAAAATATTTTCGTCGGTAAATTCGTCGGCCATACTCTACTATAGCCGACGAATTTGATTTTTTCGTCGGCCATTGTATTACCGACGGGGTTTTCCCGACGACTTATAGCCGACGAAAATTTCGTCGGTAGAGGGTATAGCCGACGAAAAATTGGCATAGCCGACGAAATTTTTTTCGTCGGCTATTCTCCCATATCTGGTAGTGTTAGGCATCGGAGAGGAGAAGACCGGCCCGCCCAGTATTCCCCTTAGTAAGCAGGTTTGCAGGAGATCAAGTTGGATTCATCTGTATCTACCAGACCCCCGGGTTTAGGCAGAAACAACATATATATATTACATCATCATGTTTATATATGAGTTATATATTTATATATAATACTTTTATGTCACAAGCTAGTTCACCATCATACTTCTAATTATAATTAATTATATAGATGTCTATATATTCAACTGCATGAAAATATATAAAAATAGATAAGGAAATAAAATGTATGTAGTAAATTATTATTCAATGCCTATGTAGTAAAATTATAAAATTAAAATAGATAAGGAAAATAATAAAATTACAATCTATTATTTTACTGAATTAAAAAGTTTAGAGAAAATAAATGTAATATGTTTTTAATATAATTATTGTCCTTAATAGTCATTGTATAAGAGAACATATATGTAATCTAGTAATTGAAAACACATGGAGGTCAAGTGAGCAAATGTGGAGGTCTTAATAGCAGCACTCTTTTGAATACTCTCAAACTTCTGTTCATTTTTAAAAGTCATAAACGAATACTCCTACACTTTATGGAATTGATAGAGACTTTTTAAAATTCTAATTGAATACACCCAGACTTTTATAAATTATTAAAAATCTGTATTATACACACGGATTTTTGAATTTCATGAATTTACTTAAAATTTCCACTTATTCCATAAACAATACACCCCCTTTCATTTTAGTCTCTGACAGGAGGTGAACTGGTCAGTGATTACGCACGGTAAAATCAAACATTCTTCCAGATAGTGTCGCAGCGACCATCCCACAATTCCCACTGATATTTTAATGAGCATCAAAAGCATAATTATGGCTTAATCACATCCTAAAGCGACTTTTGAGCTACTGAATTGAAAGCCATGCCACTTAATCTCACATTTTCTACACAAGTTTGGATTGTTTACCACCATGGGTTTTGCAACCTCTTGGAAAGCAATTAGAAGAAATCGCACCTACCCACTGAGATAGCAATAACGCACTCGTCATTAGGTTGTAAATATGAATTTTAGGTAACAATTTTGGACACTACCAGGAATTCCGCAGTTTGATTAGACTCCTAAGAACCCTAAACAAGTAAAGAGCTAAAGCTTGTCGAGGACGGACCACCGTGCCCGGGATCCAAATCGCATCTTAGAGTATCGCTCTGTGATGTACATTTGCTATCTTTACGCAGTACATAAGCTTTGAGAGGAACAACTCATCCAACTCCTAACAGTTTCAAATGCATATGCTTTAGAAGTCGAAAACTCCAAGCAAGCAACTTCCATGGTGGTCTAAATGACAAGAAGTCCTCGAATGAGAACATTTGTTGGTAGAAAAGATGGTGTTGATTCCCACAAGGATTCTTGAGAATGAACATATGAGTGAGCTAGATAGCTCACCAACGGGGGTCAGTTTATTCATGGAGAAGACCAAGTTTTCAGCGTTCTGCTCATTCTTTCTAAGCAAAGATGTGAGGTCGTTGCGGTTTGGTGGTAGAGTTAAGAATGCAAGCACTGGTCAAACTGCTCTTAACTTCGCCTCACTCCTCAGCAGACAGGTTTCACGTTCAAGGATGTGCTCCACGGAGGACCCTATTTCCCCCATATAGTGAGGAAGCCACACAACTATGCCGCGTACTTCACAAGGCAAGGAGACAACATCGCTACCATAACAGACCTCTCTTCTCACGAAAAGGAATCCGTAGGGAAAGACTGGCCCTGGGGTTGGACACAGAAATTCTGAACCCATAAGCATATTGCCATCAAATGCATGCTACGTAGATTTTGCCATTTTGGTAAGAAACTCGATAAAAGATACAGAATCCGAAAACTCTCCAGTAAAGATGGCAAGACACGGTCTACCAAGTATCGACTATGAGAGTTTCAGTAAAATTAAAGAGTAACTGAGTTGCACTAATTCCATCAAGCTACTGCACATGAAAATATTTTGTATAACACTACGTCAAGACATTCATCTCACTCAACTCCCAAAAACATCATCACAACTTGAAACCTTTTCACTTGGCAAATTTGCTCATCATCTTGGCAATTATTGGAGCTACCTTGGGATTTGCTTGATGCTTTGCTAGATTAGCAGGGTTCTTCATCACTGCAGAACATATCAACCAATTAAAGTCAGGTGCATATAGCAGAACCAGTAGCAGACTAGAGCAGAAAAATTTAATGCAAATTGACTTGGGTGAAAGACCATAAGCAATAAACATGACAAATAACTACACTTTAGTCCCTTATTCATCAAGGTTATAAGAATACATAAAGAATGGATAGGAGATGAAATTATTCAGCAGATCAAGAACAATGTAAGCAATGGCAGATACGTCCCTATATCTGGCATTCAATTTGTGCAAACATCAAGAACCTAGTTTTTCTGTAGCAGACTTTCTACAAATGTGTTTTAACATTTCTGACTCTGCATTCCAGCATGAAGCCTTCATAATCAAATGTCTATACGGAAAATGTGGGATGTTCAGTTTCTTTCTCATTTCATAGTGAGCCTCATTTTACTTTATTTTCTACATATACATTAAATTGGCATAATATTTAGGGGACTGACAAACAAACAAGAAGGTTGGGATACCATGACAGCCAAAACTTTTAGAAAATCCATTCCCACCTACGAGCGGCATGAATGACTGCTCAAGGATCCAAAAGAGGAAAGCTGAAATCAACCTGGCTAAGAATCGGCATACAGAAGACCCTCACACCAAAGAACTATCTATAGGACACTAAGTATCCATATCTGGGACAAATAACACTATTGTGTCTTCTTTTCCCCCTTTTTTGGTTGAAAGAAGTGAAGTCTATCACAGAAAGATGATATCGTGTATCTACTCAAAAGACTTCAATCCTTAAGCAACCAGCCCATTCTATAGCTAGACACAAAGGTAATGTCCAATTCACCACAAAATCCTTAGCAACTTTGACAACAAACTCAAGAACAATAGACGGTAGTGTAAATGAAAAACTGACTCAATTTTCGTTAAAATTTTACAATGTTCCTATAATTTTGAAGTGTTTCTTGAACTCCACCTTTAAGCTACTCACCATACGCAACATCATGTTAGACAAAGCCTAAGCTCAATAAGGATGGGTGTTACTAAATGGGCCTGTACAAGGTTGCCTTTTTATAAATATCATCTAGAAATATTGGCAGCTTTGCTCCCCATGTCATAAAACCGGGTTGCAATGGGGCCTGTACAGGGCCTACACAGGCCCTCAAGAGCTGTAGTGCTGTTCCACATCACCAACATAGAAGTCTATAAAGCATTAGACTCGACCCGTGACGACTGACACCATGACCAGGAGAGACTAAACTCGAAGTAGAGTATGAACTTAAATGCTGTGGGCATGACACACACCACAAATTTCAGTTCCAAAACGGAATTATAAGTTCTGTCTTAAGTGCAACTAATATCTCATGAATCTGAAAGGTAAATGAGTAGACACGGCCAATTTAAGATATGTAAGTAAAAGAATAGAAGGTACCATCTTGAAGAGCAGACATAATTTCCGGATCACTGAATGCACTCATCAGTTCTGGGTCCTACACAAGAATCCAAGACACAATTTAGGTGTGTAGATTGCATTCCTGACTTGAGAGCACAATGCAGTAATAAATATAAAAGAAAGACTATGCAGTCTGTAGACAACACACTGACACAACTAGTCTGTACTTTAGCTTACTATTATTCTGTACGCTAAAGCATAATTACTAACTTCAGGACATGGTAAATGATTAAATTTTATCAAGACTGTACATACATTCAATATTTTGCTGAAGTCGACATTTCCAGGAACCCCTCCTGCAGAGCCTCCAGGCGCACCTTCTGCAGCTGGCATCCCACCTGCACCTGGAAAGCCACCTGGCATCCCACCTGCACCTGGAAAGCCACCTGGCATCCCACCTGCCCCAGGAAAGCCACTTGGCATCCCTCCAGCTCCTGGAAAACCACCCATCCCTCCCGGGAAGCCTCCAGGCATTCCTCCAGGAAAGCCTCCTGGTCTTCTACTAGAAGACGACTGCTCTTGCTTCTTAGCCTTCTCATACGCAGCCTTGGAGAAAACACACAAAAGTATCAGAATCAAACAGAAACTTGAGACGACAGAAGTTCCTTCTACTGTATGTAGATAAATACCTGGGCCTCAGCTTTGCGACGTTGTCTCTCACGCTCAATTTTCCTGTCCTCTCTTTCCTTGCGAAGCCTATCATACTTACGACGGTGTTCCTGGATCTTGTGAACATTTGGTTCGACCTACACAGTCCACGAAATCCAATTAGACAACAAACCAAATCGTAAAATGGTAAACATGCAGAGCCCAAGAATTGCAGTAAGCCAACAAATGAGAATATCATAGTCCTCCAATACATTTGGTTATTTTTCCTTCTTATCTATGAGCCATATGCCAACACCTTCAAAACATAGAATATCTGAATTTGGAGAATTGACCCACAATAATTATTTTTTCTATAGTGTGTTGCATCTTTCAATATAGCATAGTTGATAATATAGCAGAAAAATGGTCTCCCAATGAAACCTAGTATAGTTGGCAACTGACTTGGCATTTACAATAAGATACATGTGCAACGACAAAAAACAGGATAAGTAGGCAAAGAACCAGAAGAACAAATCCATTCATGCAAAAGACAAGCAACTGGTGATTAATGAATATGAAAGTAGGACAAGCAAAAAGCTATAATAGCACTATAACCAGTGGCAGAAAATGAGAAAGAAACCTTCTTAAGTACGGCACTAATTTCCTCATCAAAGTCTAGCTTTGATGCCAAGTGAAGATCCTTCGCAGCCTCTTCCCATTTACCAAGCATTGAATGAGCTATGCCACGAGACTTGTAGCCTTTAGCAGAGTCGGGATTGATCTGATGAGTACATCACTAAAAAGTTACACCTTTCAAGTAGCTAAAAACTCATACCACATGATGATATAACAAAGTAGCCAACGCAAAGCTAACATACGAATAAAAGAAGTATCTAAAAACTCAAAACGCATGCTTGTAGAATAATAAACTAAGTTGCAAAAGCAAAGCTATCACAAATATAACAAAAGAGATCATATTTTTAACTAGTTGCAACACGCAAAGCAGTAAATGCAGATGCTGATGAACAAAAAGAGGCATGAACTTTTTAACACTTTATTAAGTGGGCACAGTATACACAGCGTGTGGGCGCGCCCGCACACACATATATAAAGAAATGTAGATTACAGATAAGGAAACACATTTTATTGTACAAAAGCAAAAAAAAAGGTATAAAACAACAACCTCCAGAGCAGCGGTGGCATCACGAATGGCAGCATTAGGTTTCTTCATTTTGATGTACACACTGGCTGTTAAAGTAAGACAAAAAAGAGATTATCAGCCAACCGCTAAGGACTCATCTAATTAATTCAAACAAAGAGAAATAACAACGAAAACAAGACAGCCAAGAACTCAAACCTCTGGTGCCATACATAATGGCCGAGGTAGGATTGAGCAAAATTGCCTCAGTAAGGTGCTCAATGGCTTCCTCCAAGTTACCTGTATCACACAAATCCATCACAATCCAAAGCCACTCCCCGAATTCAGAGACAATATACTATTTGCAACTCATTATTACCATCTGCCATGGCCCCTATAGCTTTGCTCTTTGCCGCCTGCGAGGCATCACGACTCTCTTCAGTGACCTCGACAGATGCGTCTCCCATCTGCAAAACAAAGTCAATCCATCACTATACATAAACTAGGTAAAACTGGAAATGATTCAAACACTAATAACTATACAAACTACACCGAAACTGGACTCAATCGAATACTAACCTTCTGAGGAGGCTCATTGTCAGGCTCCACAATGTCGCCTTCGAGCTCGAGATCAGATTCGACTATCTCTTCTTCCTCTTCCTCCTGAACATCAACCTTCTCCGGCTCAGCCTCCTCCGACATGTCGTCGTCGCTCTCCTCCACTACATAGCTCCTCTACTCTCACCAAAAACGCCTCAAAATCAAACACATATACATCATAACCTAACACAAATCACAGAGCTAAAAAAGAAAGCGAGACTGTACCGGTTTTGATTCTTCATTCTTGCTAGCGGAGGACGGCACAGTAGCGCCGAGACTGAAACGAATCGTTTTGATTCATCAATTTCATTACAGAATTGAAAAAAAAAATTAAAAAAAAAAAAAACAGAGAGCAGAAATGGAGTATACCTTTCGAGGTAATCGCGGAAGAAAGAGAGGGAAGGATCGGCGAGGATGGAGGGATCGGACTTGCACTGCGCGACGAAATGCTTCAGTTGGTTCAGCTTCGCCTCCTCCATTGTTGAAGTCTCAGAGCTCAGAGAGAGAGTAGGATTAGGGTTTTAGAAGGGCTGAGAGAGAGAAAGGGAGAGAGGGTTTTTTTCTTTTTCTTTTTCTTTTTGTAAAAAATAAAAGATGGATTTTCAGGGACTTTGTAGTGACTCGGTGGTAACTAGGCTCTTCTAGTAGCTTCGGAGCTTACTATTTGGATTATTGGATATATGACGCCGGGGTCGAAACCATGGGCGGGTCGTGGATGACGTTTTAAATCGTATTGGGCTCGGTTTAAGGGCCGATGGAAATTGATGAGAGTTGATATGATGATCGGAAATTTGGAAGTCACTTGATTGTTTGGAGAATTTCATCAATAATTAAAATTGCCTAATGCGAAAGGAAATTTAAGAATACGTCATGTCATGTGTAGATATCGACTAATTAACTCGGTACGTGTAAGAGGAAGATTTGTTAATAATGGGTAACTTCATTCACGTGTAAGTACCCTAATAGTGTTCAAAGATAAAAAAAATTCCTAAAATGAGACACGGATAATGTTTATCTGGTCACTTGCTGAATCATGATTGTATTTATAGTAATCAATCACCGTATAATGTAAATCTAATTAGGAAAAACAAATGAATTTAATTTAATAATTAATCTCTCCACAATTGGATTTATACTTAAAAGATGGTTGAGCATTCATCAACAACTAACGGGGTGAGCATTATAGGAAAACACAAGAATTGCACTAACATGTGTCATAATATACAGTTTATAACACAGGTATCTCCATCATCATCGTCCAAATTGGTTAAAAAACTGGTAATCATGACCTGATAAGGACGGCCACGATACACTTGAAGACGATGATATGATTGATATCGAAGTATGTTGAGTGTAAACCAAATAGAAAAGGAAAGCTTGTGCGGTTGTGCCAAATATGAAGTATGCATTTCATGAGCAAAGCCACTCTTCCTTTTAGAATCCATGCTTTCCTAACCACCGGAGGCGGGTGAGAAAAGAAATAAGGGAAGAAAGAGTAGGTAATCTTACAGACCACATTATATCGCACATTGTCACCCATTTGCAACAAAAGGTTGATTTATTTCTGATGATTTAGAAAACTAACATGAATTTGATCAATAGCTGACAAAGCATACAATCATAAGCAATTCTGAACAAAGTGACGCAAGCCAAGAATGCATCTAATTATATTGATATCGACCAACATGAAGCAAATACAACGATCTCCAAGTTTCTGCTCTGGACCCTAATACCAAAACCTTATTATTTACTCAATAGTAAAACATGAAATATACCAAAACTAGTAATACATGAAAGAAGCCCAGAATAAGAGCAGAGCAGGGAGTCCGGTACATGCAATCTTGACGGAACCACTGCCACCATCACCTCCTGGTACAGCTGCAAGATGAATCACAAATTATATGAACACTAGGGAGCTAGATTGCCACTTTAATTCAGTAATGATATCCGTAAATTATTGTTGCTCGTTTTTTGACAGTTTATGTTTTGTAGCTCGATAATGCTCTAGCATAATACGAACCAAACGAGGCCAAAATGTAATACGCATAATGGTACATATAATGCAGAAATCCAATAATCAAACCCTTTTGCTTTGGTCCTTGGAGAAGAAGAAGAAGAAGAAGAAGAAGAAGAAGCTTCTGCATTTGGTCCAAGCAAGGATGTGAAAGCATGACATAGCTTAATGAGCACTTAATTTGACATCTATTTGCTAACAGACTCTGAATTTTCAAAAACCAAGTAATCATGAAGACGACACATAAAACCTGCCAAAGGGTGAAACATTGAAAAATAATTTCTTGTTTGCATATCTTTAATTCATACGGTGGTCAAAATTGGAGGCAAGCTAAAGACTCAACTCCCAAACACATGCCCTGGCCTTGTGTTGCCCTCGAACCACATTCTAACACCCGGTCCTCCTTTATTTAGGCTAAAACACTCTGTCCTTTACCCACTTTTTAAAACTGGGGACTATTAACTATTCTAAAATAGAGAAATGTGACAACAATGACAATTCAAGTCAAAGACCATGAAAATTCTCTAATTGGTGACATAATTGCTGAAATAAAAGAATGATGTTGGGACTTCAAATTTTCATTTAATTTTTTTGTGAGAATTCCAACCGAGTGTTTTATGAAATGTTTCTCTTTCGACCATCAATCTAATAAAAAATAGTCGAGTATAGCATAAAATATATTTGAATCGTATATTTCACAAACAAACAGCTCAACTTTCATTATCAAAATTTTAGATTTTTAATAAAAATAGACTGACATGTTATGAGGTTAAAGTATATTCAAGAACTCTATGCTTATTCCATAATAAAGAAGGCTAATTTGACAAGAGGCGATAAAATGATTTGTGTTGGAATGTAAAATGTAACTTTAGAAAGATCTTAATATGAGATAAAGTGTTGGGTACCTGTAGGTGGAGAAACAGTTGGTGCTTGACCCAGGAAAGCTGCAAAAACCAATTAGTAAAACACACATTAGTTCACACTAGTTCATACATAGTCAAGATCTGAAAAGGGTGTCCATAGAAATCCAAATCAACCTCAAAAGCATGTGCATTCATACCTTTGCACTTATCGACACCGACAGAGTCGACGCCGCAAGCGGTGGCGATTCTGAGAGCGGATTCGGTGGTAGCGCCCAACATCTGGAGAACATTGGAGTTGAAGTAGAGATTGCAGAGGCAGGGGAGCTGGGTGGACACGGTCTCGTTGATGGCGGTGCAGCAGGCGGTGGATGGCTTGTTGGTGTTGTTGAGGTAGTCTCCACAAGGCAGTAGGTCATTGGCGCACGACTGTTGTGCCTTGGTTGGGATCGCCATCGAGCCAAACACCACCACCATAGCGAACACCATGGCCGTCAGTGTGGAAATGTTGCAGCAAGCCATGGTTGTGGAAACTCTGTTTTTGCTGCTGTGTATTATTGGAGGGATTTTGGTTTGCTCTGGCTTTTCTGTTTCTGGCCTCCTGCTTCCTGTTTGTGTTTGTATATAAACAGCTGAGTGAGCTGACAGCTCACGGCTGTGATTACTTGCGAGGACTAAAAGAGATTGACCACATGAGTTCATGGACCATTAATTGTAATATTTTTTTTCTTCTTCTGTGTCATTTCTTCCTATTCTAATTAGGACGTAATCTTTTATAAATCAGCAAAAAGGAGTACAAAAAAACGCACCCTTGTAGCGCCTCAGCCGCCTCTGCCGTGCGCTCTCAAACCTAGAAAAAATTTTATAGTCTATCTCGGCCACCCTGTGGTTTTTGAGCATTCTCTTCAAATCTCCAATCCCTATGGCTAACCTTGATGTTGTCACCCTTAGTTTTGCGCAATCCTTTGCCATCGCAGGCAATGATGTGGTGGATTTATCGATTTTCCATGATGAGGACGACGACGCCGTGTATGAGGGAGGGCAGTTCTTCCTCCTTGCGTGCCCCCTAACACGCAAACCTTACAAAGCTTCTTATTTTAGGTCACACTTCAAGCGCATCTGGAAACTTGAAGATTCCTTCCAGGTTCAAAACTAGAACAAAACTGAGGTTCCTGTTCGCTTTCAATGTGAGAAAGGATGCCAAAAAATCATGTTTGGAGGCCCATGGTACTTCGGAAGAGTTCCAGTGGTGTTTCAAGAGTATGATGGTGTCCATGATATTCATCAAGTTCCAATGGATGAGCTTTTTTTTATGGGTCCATCTCTCCAACATGCCTCCAAAGTTCGAGCGACCAAGGTGGATTCGAAACGTTGCTATGGTAGCAAGGAATTTTCTTGGTATGGATGACAAAACTTGGAAGGCAAATCAGATCATTAGGGTTAGGGTTTCTCATGCCCTAGATCGACCTTTCTTTCTCAAGAAGGTAATCAAGTTTTCAGCTACTATTGAAAAGGAGGTATCGTTTTATTATGAAAACCTCAATGGACGTTGCAAAACTTGCAATCTGATATGGCATGAAGAGGAAGTTTGTCGTGCTGCTGTGAATGGACCCAACAACCCTCGCTCTAATCCGATAGTGCACAAGCTGAATGTTGAAGTCATGAGTACTATGTTTTCCTCGCCTCATACCCCGGGCGGTTTGTTCCGTTTTAAGGGTGACAACTCTCCTTTCATGCCATCTACTGCAAAGCCTTTGTTTGGGGAGGGAAGCAGTAAATCTCGTAAGCCTATTATGATCAACAGGACATTGTTGTCACAGCCTGTGGATAACAGTCTTGCTCTGGTACTGGTGGAAGAGTCTTACGCTGATGCAAGAAGTAGCAATGCAGCAACTGATGAAGATACCATGATTAAGCGTGGCCGAGCTTCTACTCCTTCCCCCAAAGAAGCTTCAACGTTCACTTCAAAATTTCATGGCAGGTACACAATCTATTGCACCTACAAAGAAACTAAAACTCCCAATGTTTACTGATAAGTTTACTGCTAAATCTTTGGGCTTGGTGGAGTCACATAACGGTGCTCTGGTGAGAAAGGAAGCTACTCTGGGGCCTATAGCTGTGGAACCAAGCAACAAGAAGAGAGGACGAGGACGCCCGTCGGGTTCCAGAAATAAAAATCCTTCACAGTCGATGAAAGTCCCTACTGCAGATGGGCTGACTTACCTCTATGGTGGCAGACCTCCTAACCCTAGTGCTAAGGGCAAGGAAATAATTTAATGTTCCTTTAGTTTTGCATCTCCACGCCCTTTTGTTAAGGGCAATGAGTGTTTAATTTTGCTTTGTTTTTTTTTTATTTTTTATTTTATTTTGTGTTGAACTTTATACTTATTATCCATGCTTTGGTCATGGAGTTAGGTTTTTATTTTCTTGTCCAATGTGCGGTAGTTTCAAATATAGGTAATCTAGCATATGTATCATGTTGGTGTTTTACAGCATGAAGCCTTGTTCTATTATGAAAATAAGTGATAGTGGGTGGATATGTAATGGTCATCTTAGCATGCGTGGTTAAATGAAATTTTTCCCCTTTCAAAAAAAAACACACCCTTATAAGTAGGGCTGGGATCGGCTCGGTACGGCTCGGTATTAAAGTCATACCGATACTGAAACCGATTCATGTGATAGGCTTCGGGTCGGTTCGTGTTTCTGCCTAAACCCGGGGGTCTTGGTAGATACTTGATGAATCCAACTCGATCTCCTGCAATCCTGCTTACTAAGGGGAATACCGGGCGGGCCGGCCTTCACCTCTCCGATGCCTAAGTTAGTATAGTTGGAATATATATAACCTGGGCACGTATGTAAGCAGGGAGAGAGACAAGTTACCTATTTATGGTGGTAGTTGAGGCCCATATATAGGTGGTTGAGGGTGAGGGCTGGCCTTACCCTTCGATGTGGGACTGGTTCCCTTCTGTTTGGATATTCTGGTGCCCTCTTTGGCAGGCAGGCGCCCCCGGTCCCAGGGCCCTTGGAGGCAGGATAGACCGCTGGGCCCCGAGGCCTGGTGCTGGTGATCCGATCCTGGGTCCTGGGCCGGGCCCTGGTGCACTTGCCGCGGGTCTGTGGGCTTGCTGTAGCCCCTCTGCGGCTACTGTCAACAAGTCCCCCAAGTTCCCGGTCAAGTGCAATCTTGAATGGGGACTTATCTGTCTTGCTCTTGTCCCGCAGACCCGCGGGGTTACCAACCTACAGGTCCCCAGTCCCCCAAGTCCGCGTTAAAGATTGGGCGTGACCGAGGTGAGTACCTGTTACTGATGGCAAGAAATAATTTATAAGCATGTTGGGTAATGTAAAACAGGATTGTGCTCGAGTGTTAGAGCATGGAACGGGGTGGAAACCCGAAGAGTGCATGAGATGATGCCATGCGATAGATGGTGCATGGAATGATGATGAGGCGTTGAAATCCGCCATGCAAGAGATGGTGCATGGAATGATAATGAGGCGTTGAAATCCGCCATGCAAGAGATTAATGCACGGAATTCTGATTGGGCCTGCTGCCCTTTCGGCATAAGGCGGAGCTCACTGATCCCGAACCGGGCATTCTGCCAAATCAGAACGGAGCGGTGCAAACTGGGCCAGAACCGGTTGTTCTGCCAAATCAGAACGGAGCGGTGCAAACTGGGCCAGAACCGGTTGTTCTACCAAATCAGAACTGAGCGGTGCAAACTGGGCCAGAACCGGTTGTTCTGCCAAATCAGAACTGAGCGGTGCAAACATTTGCTAGTTCTTCTCAGCTTGTGTTTGAATAAGCGATGAGGTAAATGTGCAGGTTTGTTAGCCTGCGGGGAGATTTGTTCTGTGTTAGAGATACAATCTGCCCGGTGGGATGGTGTAGAGATAACGAGTCTCCCCCATGTGTTCCCAAAGGTATCGCAGTTCAGTGCGATGCAGGGTTTTTATCCTGCTGGACAGTATCGCGGTTCAATGCGACGCAGGGTTTTTATCCTGCTGGACAAGAGTACATGTGTGAGATGTAAACTCGCCCGGTTTGTAAAGCCCATGCGTTTGCCATGGAGGCGGGCGGACTCGACGGGTGACATGCCTATCGAAACGAGTCCCCCTGTGAAAAAGCCATGGGTCCGGGTGATTATGTTTCCGGAAAGTACTTTCAAGCTGGTTGGACATGACGGAACCGATGGGGTGGACCTCGCCCGGGCGTTCTGCCATATCGGTGCGAGGTGGAGTTCATGGGGGCTCGACGGGCGTTCTGCCAAATCGAAACGAGTCCCGGATGAACTTGCAGACCGGACCTCGATCGGGCGTCCTGCCATATCGAAACGAGGTCGTTGGTGCAAATGCGGGGAAGATGCCATGGAGCCGGTTGAATGATCATAACCGCGGACTGCCATGGTACCGGGCGGGACTCGCGCGGGCAACATGCCATATCGGTGCGAGGTGGAGTTCATGGTTTCTGCCTAAACCCGGGGGTCTTGGTAGATACTTGATGAATCCAACTCGATCTCCTGCAATCCTGC
Source organism: Potentilla sterilis (assembly GCA_963682095.1). NCBI lineage: Eukaryota > Viridiplantae > Streptophyta > Magnoliopsida > Rosales > Rosaceae > Potentilla > Potentilla sterilis. The sequence continues at coordinate 38,134,297 of OY821760.1, read as the reverse complement.
TTACTAAGGGGAATACCGGGCGGGCCGGCCTTCACCTCTCCGATGCCTAAGTTAGTATAGTTGGAATATATATAACCTGGGCACGTATGTAAGCAGGGAGAGAGACAAGTTACCTATTTATGGTGGTAGTTGAGGCCCATATATAGGTGGTTGAGGGTGAGGGCTGGCCTTACCCTTCGATGTGGGACTGGTTCCCTTCTGTTTGGATATTCTGGTGCCCTCTTTGGCAGGCAGGCGCCCCCGGTCCCAGGGCCCTTGGAGGCAGGATAGACCGCTGGGCCCCGAGGCCTGGTGCTGGTGATCCGATCCTGGGTCCTGGGCCGGGCCCTGGTGCACTTGCCGCGGGTCTGTGGGCTTGCTGTAGCCCCTCTGCGGCTACTGTCAACAGTTCGGTAACAGTTTTTTCAGCTTTGATACCGATTGGTCCCGATACCGTTCGGTACCGGTACAATCGGTACAGTTCGGTACCAAACATACTAAATCGAAACTAATGCACTAGGTTCTACTTCTTTCACTTCTACAACATGTTCTGCTACAACCTTATCATCCCCCTTCTTGCTCTTTCTGAACTGTATAAGCAATCAAGTAGAACATAAGCAAATCGAATAGAACCCATTCAACAAATAAGCAATCAAGTATAAGCATTAAGCAATCGAATTGAACTACAGAACTGTTAGAACAAGTATAAGCAACATCAAGTACCCATTCGAATTGAACTACGAATTCGAAATGAGGGTGAAGAACTCAAGAACTCACTCCTAGTTTTCCCATTGAATTCAGTAAAGCTGATCGAAGGATTAGGGTTTAGATTAGTTTTCCAATCTCATCGAACTGATCGAAGCGCAGCTAGGGTTTGGATTAGGGTTCTATGAGAGTAATTGGGTAAGTTCGAAGAGCGAGGCAGAGAGTGCAGGCTGCGCAGCAGCCGCAGCTAGGGTTCTAAATCAGTAGATCATGTTTTTTTCTTATATATGTTAAAAGTTTCAGGCCGGGTCGGTTCTCATCCGGTATGGAGAAGGCCCAAACCGTGTCGACCCGACTCAGTAAATTTCGGTATCGGGTCTGTTCGGTCCGCCAATCCGCGCGGATCGAACTCGGGACGATCGGGATCGGTACGGCTCGGTCGGGATTCGGTTTCGGTAAGTCGGTTTCATATTCGCAGCCCTACTTATAAGGTTGAAAAGAAACATCATTTTACGTAATGTCACAACCTGTACTAAACATCATACGCAACATAGCTTATAGTACACTCGCCACCTTAAAGAAAAAAAACATCAATAACCTGCGAAGTAACCAACAAATTTTCAATGGAAATAAAAACTAAGCAAGTGTAGGCGCCTCGAACACCCATGACAATGGGGCAGCTCAAAACAAAAGCAACCCGAACATCGCCCTGGAGAGATTCGCGAGTTCAAAGGTCTGTCAACCAAGACCATGAACGAGAACGACTCGTATAATATCAGATGTGATGTTTGAAAACTATCAATCCATTTCTAAAATGAACTCTGAACTCATGATGCATAGTATAATGCTTTAGTAGGTTACGATTTTTTCTCTTATGAACGAATGAAGTTTGGGTTTAGAGAGAGCTCGACAGCTCCCAAGTAAAGCCCCGTTGAACCGCCTTCCATTGATCGCTTTTAGACCAGTAATATTACTCCCTTCTGCTAGTAGGATCTCCACTCCTGAGCCCCACTGTGATCTCCGGTGTAATTATACAAGTGTTATCCCGGTTACCGACTAGTAGGATCTTTTTGAGATTTTGAGTGAGGGTGTGACTTTGTCAAAGCTGCCAATGGAATTCGCAGGTTAGGAATTTCTCAGTTTCTTATTACATGAGCGATGGAAGAAATCATTTCCTTATTATGATCGACTTGAATCCTTGAAATTAAATAGGGCTAGCTGCTTGTGACTGTGAAATGTGAATACAACAAGACTGGGATAACTTGGCTAGTCTTCCGGCCGTCGGGCTTGGCCGGCCACACTTACGTTCTTAGAAGATCAGCTTATTCAAGACTAAATTAACACTCAATCGAGGAAGACGAAGTCAGTATCTCATCGACGACCCTAGCAAACAAGGAACCAAACGAATAAATGATAGAGGTTCTGTAAGAAAGCGAAAAAAATAGTCTTGTTGAAATGTTCATGTTTTCTTGTCGTCATGATACGCCGCATTATTTGCTTTTGTATAAGAAATTTGATTCGTACTTGGGCCTTCAATATCTGGGACTCCGAATGCATCCGGCCCAAAATAATTGAGATAACGGTTGCATTTCCCGCCATACATAACGCTCTATTTACCTTACCCTGCCACCCAAACCAAAATGGATATCAAATACGAAACAGAGCAAAAACCAGAGGCTGAGCAGAGTTTCACATATCAAAAACCAATGGCCGCTCTAAGCATTGGCATCGCCACCACCAGCTCCTACTTTATTTCAAGGCCAACATTCCGCCGTATAAATCCCACAAGGATTTCCTGCGTCACCTGGGTAACCCTCCAAACTCTGCCTTCTCCAATTTCAAAACCATACGTTCTTGTTTTTGTTATGTCTTGAAGTTTATTTTTCGAATTTAATGGTGTTGATAAACCAAGGAAGGATCCAGAAGGTTTACTCGGGCCGCCGCAGACGGGGCACATAGCCCGAAAAGAGTTCAAGAGACGGCTCGAGAAGGACTCCGATGCTCGAGAAGCCTTCGAGCGCCAAGTCATGGAAGAAAAAGAGCGCCGTCGAGCTGTTAGAGAAGTGAGTTCTATAAGTTGGTTTTGGATTTTGATTAACTGGGTATCTTAGTGTTAATTTATTAGTTTATTGTGTTTGTTATTAACTGATTGTTTCGTGGTTTTGTGTTTTTGTTTGCTTGCTTTTTAAGTCTCGGGTAGCGCCAGATACTACCGAGGGGTTGATCGAGTACTTTCTTGACACCGAAGCTAGGGAGATTGAGTTTGAGATTTCGAGGTTGAGGCCAAGGTTAGTGGATTTCACCCATTTTTCCTTGGGAACTTTGTTGAAAATGTGAATGTAAGAAATGCTTAAATGAAAATAGAATAGGACCTCCAATTTTCACTCTAAACGTGTCGAGTATGAAATATATATGTTATATGCAGATTGAGCAAGGAATTTTTCTCGCACCTACAGTATGAGATAGGTCAGCTACGGTTTGCGGTTTCAAAAACTCAGGTTGGTTTACTTGGTTACTGAGACTATACTTTAGTTGTTAATTCTGGCACAATTTGACTAAATAGATTGACAGTGTGTGTATTTGATGATGGTTTGTTTATTAGGATATAGAAGATAGGTTGATTGAGCTGGAAGCATTGCAGAAAGCTCTTCAGGAAGGAACAGGTCTGTTAAATTCCACACACTTTGATGATAAAGATTTCACCGTGTCGTTGTGTGCTTACTGAAACTGACAATAATTTGCTGCATTTTTTTGGGTTACAGAAGCATATGACAAAATGCAAATTGACCTCGTTAAAGCTAAGGAAAGTCTGACCAAAATCTTGTCATCAAAGAATATCAAACAAACTGTATGTGATGGCCTTTTCACTCAATGAATTTGAAGTTGAATGTTTTTATAGTGTGTTGCTCAACTGTTAATTGTTCTTGACAACGCAGTTGCTGGAGATGGTTGAAACCAACGAACTGAATAGACCCTTGTTGACAATTCTTGATGAAAACATAGCAAGTGCACAGCAGGGTAACCAGGTAATTGTCTTTGGATGTCAGATTTCTTCATATGGTTTTGTTTTCCTATCAAACTTTATGGCTCCATAATACCTCATGAAAACACCATCTTCGCCTGAACATGATACTACTTACTAGCTTTATGCCACTTAGAAACTTGGATAAGGGATGTACAAATGAGAATAAAACTACCACAAAGGAAATTAGAATGTGCAAGGAATCACCTTCTCTTGCTTACTTAGCCTGCTGCAAAATGATCCGGTGGGTTAAACGCAGTGGAAGCAAACATATTCCAGTCCCTCTTTTTTTATTTTTTATTTTTTTACACCACATGCCAACTTCTTAATGTTCTGAACTTTTGATATGAGTAATCAGGTAAAAATCTTCTATATGTAGCAACCGCTGTCCACTAGAATTATACACCTTCCATATAGCAGGTCTTGCAACAAGTACATAACAACACAAAAAGTTGCTGTTTAATTTCTTTCAGTTATTGCATCCATGATTCTATGGTGAACCATGTCAGTCAGTTGATTTATTTCCATGTTAATATATGACTTGCAGAAGCAAGCAGCAGAATTCATGGAAAAGCTTCGTGGAGCTGTCCTCAAGTACATGACAGTTTAGTGATGAGTTGGTATATATTATGTGCCTAATGAGTAATGAGTATTATTTTAGATGGAATTTTGGCGACCTTAATTTGATAGTTTGATCTGTCTATATTGTGTTGAAACACTACACTTGATAGATTATGTTTTTATTTACCAAAGAACAAGAACACTGTAAACATTGAGTGTACTATTGTATCAATACATGCTTCAGACTTGCAATACTATACATATAGTGACATACCAGAATACAAACATTATCTCAAAACATAGATTTAGGAGAGCAAAAGATATAGGATACAGTTACCACAGATGTGTTTCAGATGGAAATATTAACAATGGTAGTTAGGCCAGTGTCTAATCATCTGGTAGAATGAAACAGTAAGGCTCATTCAAGTGGCAAGTGTTTTGATAAGAAACAAAACTTCTCTTGACAAAAGAGGAAGGGAATACAAAGTGTCAAGTGGAATGCCATGGTCATTAGTTAGGCTTCATTTGGATAAACTGATTTGAAAGAAAGGATTAGACTTGACAATACCAGAAAGTTGTTAGAAAGCTATAGAACATAATAGACACAACACATTTGAAATACCAAGAAGCAAGGAATCATTAAAAATTGTTCTGTTGGTTATTTATTTAATTTTTTTTTTCCTTTTTCAGTTTCAAACTTGATATATCTTATATTTCTTGCGCTGTCATGCCGCTTAGCAGATAAGTTCTTTGAGATGAGAAACTAGCAATGGGATTTGAACTCTGAGTCCTTGAGAAGCAGTGATCTGAGAGAGTGGTCACTGAATGTTTGGTTGAGAAGTGGTCACTATTCTAAAGCACTAGAGAGGCATAAAGCGACATGCCAGTGGTACAATGTCAGGACTGAGTGCTTTCCTTAACATGTATCATGTATGCTTATGCCGAGCATTCTTTCATATCGTATTGATGCTCTTTGAGGCTGGGAAGTCTTTGCTTGAAACATGGGAGAGGACTCAGTACTATAGGCATTGATCTTCTTCCTCTAAAATTAGGTGCAAGAACAACTGACATTCTAACTTGGGTAGATATAATCAGGCTGTTTGGCTGAAAATCCAGGCATGAGGACTCAGCAGGGGTTTCAAGCATGAAAACAATAAGCTGTCCCTTTTTGTGTTTGGTCATTCTGCATCTTCCATGCGTCTCAGTGACTATGCTCCAGTAGAAAAGTATTTGTGGAACTGAGGGGAAGTTATGAGTCAATTGATTTGATGTAATATAGAATCATGAAAAAACCAGAATCGTTGGGATATTATATTTCTAGTGACTAGTGCGTAACCAGAGTGGGAGGTCTGCCTCAAGTTAGTGAGTAGTGACCTAAGCTGAGTCTAAACAATGAGCCTCATACATTTGCCTGACATATCATCACTTTGCTGTGTGCGCATTCAGATAAGGCTGATTTAAGATATTTCTATGTACGAGTGTTTAAAGCAATTTCTGTTTTAGTTTGATTAATCCTTCTGAATCATCAGATGCAAAATCTGCTTTACATTTAGATATTACTGATAGATTCTGCCTAATCTTCCTCTGTTAATACTTTCGGTGTTTGATTATCATCTCACGAATTGCACTTGTTATTCATTAGACCATATAACAGTATATATAAGGTGGAAATCAGACTAATTACTTAGACCATTTAACAGTATTTCAACACATACTAGATTACTTCTAGATCATATGCCTATTTGCCAAATCTCAATTAGTTTGTTCAAATAAAAGTAATAAAGTACATAGATTAGGTACTTTGGGTTTCAGAGGGTTAGGCCTACATTTACTCCATTACAGCACATATCAGAAGAAAACTGGTGAGCTTAATTTCCTTGCAACTAAACAGAGTTTGAGAAAGTAAAAGAACAATAAAGATGACAAAGTAGGCATATGACCACCTTTGCTTAATATCTCCAAAAGAAAGTTTAAACCCTTCTTAATTCTCTCTATAAAACTCTCACACCCTTCCTGTATTTCATCTCCTATATCCTTATCAAACATGGCAAGACTTGGCTTGATTTCCTTGCTAGTTCTCTTCCATGTTGTTTATCTGGTTGGTAAAGCAGACTCAACCACTCACAGACACTCTAGTTCCACTACTTTCATAAAAGCTTCATGCAGAGCAACCCAGTATCCATCTCTGTGTGTTCAATGCCTTGCAGGTTATGCACGGTCGATTCGACAGAGTGAAAGACAGCTAGCTCAGACTGCTTTGGCAGTGAGCCTATCCCGGGTGCGGAAAGCTGAATCCTTTGTGGTGAAGTTGACTAAAGTTAGGGGGATCAAGCCTAGGGAGTACAGAGCTGTGAAGGACTGCATAGAGAACATGGGGGATGGCGTGGACCGGCTTGGCCAGTCGATGAGGGAGCTTGGACATACGGGTCGAGCCTTTGGTCAGGAGTTCATGTGGCACATGAGCAATGTGCAGACTTGGGTTAGTGCTGCGCTCACTGATGAGACCACTTGTCTTGATGGTTTTTCAGGTCGTGCTATGGATGGAAATATCAAGGTTGCTATAAGAAGAAGGGTCAATAATGTTGCTCAGGTCACTAGCAACGCTCTAGCTCTGGTTAATAGCTTTGCTGCTAAACACCGGGTGGCTGCAGCTGCCAAAGAGCCCTATATCTAATACAAGTGAGTTTAGGGGCTATATGTAAATGTGGCATGGTATTAGTAAAGGTTTGTGACTGGCCTAGATTTTGTCTTAGAGGGTATTGTTCTTGCTGGTTGATGTGTAAGATCACTAAGATGACAACCTTTAAGTTTTGTACCAGTTAAGCTTTTGTTTGACTGTAATATACTAGTTCTGTTTGTGAAGAACATGCATCCTCCCTTCTAATTAAAATGTCTGAAATGGTTTCAGCATTTCATATCAAATGATTTGGACAGACTCAGAGAGCATCTCATAAATCACCTAAATATGATAAACCTTTCCCAATTGTCTATTCTTCAAACTTCTGCAATAAGATGAACTATATATACCCTACCCTTCCAACATGTTTTCTGTTCAATTTGAAATTAAAGCTACCACATTGATTTTTTTTATTTTTCTTTTTTCTTTTTCAAAGTTGATTCTTTGATGTAGCACTTCGAAAATTCCTTGCATAATGAAAACCAATTCGTCATAATTGGAAAATGATCACATGATTCACATTAAACAGACATGTCCCCCCTCTAGATCTATAAATGGTTGAAAGATCACTTTCATCAAATTGTTCATTAATCTGAAAGATTGCTGTAGTCCAACAGTTGCCTAACAAGTCCCTCCCTCTTCTTGAGATTTCTACTTTTCTAGTGTTACGAAATCTTCTGAACTCTGATCCAAGAATTTGTAAGAGCTGATGTTTTATCAGTGCTTCTTTTTTAGTCACTTCACAGTAGATGATCATATCCTAAATTTATGTCCATTTGGATGAGCATTCACTCATTTAGCTTTCCTTAAAGTTTATCTTTTCAAACATTTCTAGCATCTTCTTATTTGACTATCACCTCGATCTCACAACGTACACGATATATAGCAGAAGTTTATGAGAAAGAGCAGGTAGACAGTTTTGCCGCGAGTTTCGGGCAACATAACAAAATTATGGTTAAAGCAATGCCATGTGATTACCCCTTTTTGACAACTTCAGTGTAATCCCTTCTTATTGCTATTTTATCTTTGTCGAGTTTTGGACTTCCTTTACTGGGGAGAGCTGAAACGACCAAATCTAGAGTTAGTTGATTTTCCACGTCATGAAAGCAAATACGAAATCTAAAGAAGATGCAGAGAAATATAAAACTCAGGGAGACTTATCTCTTAATTTAGAGCATTTTTCATGGGATGGGACATCTGCATTTTATACAAAAGCTTATTCTGGAAATATTCTGCAATCAGCAAAATTGTTTCTCACTGCTTGAAATAGAATCAGACTACTAAAATAAGGGGTCGTCTAGAGTGTCTTGAGGTATGTAATATCTTTATTTTTTAATTTCTTTTAATAATATAGTGGAAAATTATTGAATAGGTTAATACGTCACCCAATTTAAGTTTGACATGTGAATTTTGAAAATAAAATTTATCATATTTACAACAAATTAATTCTTAATAAGTAAATCGCTCAAAATTATATAACCAATATGGTAAGAATAATAAATTACACCTCATAGAGCTACACTTATTACTTATGACAACACTTGTTGCGATAGCTGTAATTGAGTTGTTAAAAATGTAAATATTATATTTGGACAACTTTTATCAAATAGAGAACCTTGATTATCAATTGGAGAACCATATTACAACAAGGGAGTTTCTATTTATACCTCCAAAATCGGTATCTAGACCTCCCCACTTAATAGACTTCTTGTTTACTTTTACAGATGATCTATTTGGTATTTACACCTCCTATTTTTACCCAAAATACCCCTCATTCAATAAACTCAATAAATTCAAATAATTCAATCCTCTAAAATAACATTAATACATCTTAATTTATTTCCTAAAATATATGGTACATGATATTTTTAATCAACATAATAACTAAAAAGAAAGAAAATTTATTATTCTAATGTTACTTCATATTGTAAACTCTTGCGATCATACTTCATAAAATGATGATGAATCAATTTACTCCACAACTTGTTCACGTTCTTCACATTTGGTCATCAACATATCCTGATATATATACACACACACGTACTCCTCTATGGAACAATCTTAGTAATGTCCAAAGCATACCTTTAGCCGGATTAAAGAACTCCTAAACTAATCTTAATTTATAACTCAATTACCTCTTAATATCTGGTTCTTATTGTCCAAGATCTGCTTCTTCTCAACAATTTCCTTGATTAGGTTTTTAGAATGAAGATTTCCTTAATTAGTTTTTTAAAATTTTTTGTGGGAATTTCCATATCTAGTTGAAATCACAACAAAATCAATATATTCTTATTTTGTTGTATATTTTAAAGTTTATAAATATTACGTACTTTTTAGTAATTTGACATTAGTTGGCAAAGTCAACTATAACATAGAAAAAGAAAGAGGTCTAAGTACCAATTTTGGAGGTACGAATGGAGATTTTATATATCTTTTGGTCAAATTTCAATTTTACCATGTACACAATGCAAATGTTATCAGAATTGTAAAATTGTTGATAATCGTTGTAAATGATAAAGTTTTAAAATAATTACCACAAATAGAACAAAAATTACCGTTTTTACATCAATAAGTGTAAATTGTGCTAAAACGTGTAGTCATTGTAGTAATCATTTCATTAATGAGATATATATATATATATATATATATATATATATATATATAGGACTAAATTATGCTTACTACCCTGTACTTTTGAGGTTTTATTAATTCAGTCCTTAAACTTCTAATTTAATAAAAAAAATCCTCGTACTTTCTAATCTCATCAAATTGATCTAATCTATTACTAATCTACTAACCTGACAAATGCAGATCTGACAGATCAACTTGTGAGACCTTCTCACAGAAAAACTTCCTAAAATACCCCATCAATTGTGTTTTTAATGACATATCAACTTAACGGATTTGTAACAAAATTGATCGATTTGATGAGATTAAAAAGTACGCAGATAAAGCACATGAAGGGGTGGGGAGGCAGTTGCATTTATGAAGGGGTGAATAATTAAGGGGCATAGCGAATCCACCAGTCCCTATAAAAGTGATTTGTGGACCATATGAAAGTGAAGCTCAAGCTCAACCTGCATTGTAAAGTTTACCTGGCAGCAGACAAAATGCCATGGAGCTCACATGTGGAAAATATATATATATATATAAAGTTTTTTTCATGTGCGGACGGCCGTACGGTGCAGATGCGGCGTTTCCGGCTACCGGCGAGGCGGCGACGCCGTATCTGGCCACTGGGCTTTGCTCTCCGGTGGCCGGCGACCCCGTCTGTGCCGGCCCGAGCTCCATCGCCGGCCGGCAACCGGTCGGAAAACCCAAAAATGCAGAAAAATGACAAGTACTGTTCATTTTTCTGCATTTTTGGGTTTTCCGGCCAGCTGCCGGCCGGCGATGGAGCTCGGGCCGGCACAGACGGGGTCGCCGGCCACCGGGGAGCAAGGCCCAGTGGCCGGATACGGCGTCGCCGCCTCGCTGGTGGCCGGAAACGCCACATCCACACCGTGAACAGTGCGTGCGGACGTCCGCACAGGAAAAGGACTATATATATATATATATATATATATATATATATATATAAGCAGTGGACGATGGTCATGCTTGGAGAAAGTACGGACAAAAGATGATCCTTAGTTAACCATATCTAAGCAGCTACAGAAAACTAAGATTCATAAAATTAAAGTTAAAGCATCAGTCTTTTGAAACTACTGGGTATGATGATGAGATAAAAAAAAATAAAAAAATAGGGATTTTTTCCTACTAAACTTGTATTCATTGTCCTAATCTTATTAGTAAGATTAAGTGGATATATCTTCCTTGACTAAACAGAAGAAATTATCCATGGCCAGAAACTGAGCATTCCTTGCTGGGAGATGTCTAATAGGAGGAATTTATGATGTTAAGCTATTTGTCTAACAATATAATAAACTAACAATAATGTTTATGATGTTAAGCTATTTGTCTTCATCCAAGAGGCCAAGGATTGATCCCCCATTTTCTTTGAAGTATGATTGGATTAAAGGGTACCTAAAAAAGAAATGCTACTGAAGATTTATTTAAGCATATTCTCCTTCTCTTTCACTACTAGTTAATGTCAATTCTAGATGAAAGAGTGTTGTTGTCTTATCAGAATGTCACCAAGTTTCTGCGTAGATCTTACACCAGGTACTAGCTAGTTTTCTCACCTGTAAAATTTCTGCTGCAAATATTTCTGGTAGTGTCGTTCTATATAAACCCAATTATTTCTGATCAATCGCTTGTCACATAGAATTTACAGCAGTGCAATTTAACTAGCCACCAAAAGGATGAACTATTCACATTAAAATTGACATAAAAAACACAAGTTTTACATTTAATCAATCCAAGTTATAAATATCTGAAATCCAAGAGAAAATTGAAGATGCATGTCGGGCAAGTCACCAAGTGTCACTTCAGTCCTCAATTGATTATGCACGATTTAATTATCTATACTATTATTAAAGAAACAGTCTATGTTAGCTAAAATAGAAAACAATGTACAATTTTAACTCCGAAACATTAAAAAATATTAATGTTAAAAAAATAAATAGATATAAAATAGTTAAATCACAAAATAGCAGATAAAAAAAAATTGAAAAATCAGTAAGAAAAAAAAAATTTCAAAACAGTTTTTTTCTATAATTCTGAAATAATTACCTATAGTCATCAGGTGTGTTTGTAGCTAGTGCTTAATAATGCATGATTACCACTTTAATAGCCATGCCGCCCATGCATCTGTGAATTAAATTGATAAATTATGCATACTTCAATCCAAATTTGTGGAATTTATTCATGATGTTACGTTTGGTATTAAAGTTTCATCCATTGTTCAAATTTGGAGGCACACAAAGATGATTGATTTAACAACTTGGTGATTGATTTATGATCTATGATTTACAACAGATCGATAGGGAATATATTATCCTGGACAAATTTTTAAAAGCTTTCCTTTAAGTTTATATTGTCCTCCAAAGAAGTGACGGCAACCACTTAGCATAGTTAGTTTCTATATATATCAGGCATCCCTTCCTCAACAAATTCATCCATCTTTCAAAAGGAACAAAGAAAGTAGCTTTCAAGAGAGGAGAGAGAGAGAGAGAGAGAGATGGAACGCCATCTTATGCTAGCTCTGCCTATTCTCCATTTGCTTCTTAACCACATGAACCCCTGCACAGCCGCCGTAGCATCTTCTAGCAAAGCAAACACCGAGTACATAAAGAAATCATGCAGCGTCACGCTATATCCGAAACTCTGCTACAACTCCCTCTCAATCTATGCTGGAAAAATCAAGACTAGTCCGAAAGTGCTAGCTCATACCGCCCTCAATTTGACCCTTAAAGCCACAAAAGCAGCTTCTGTGGTGATAAACAGGTGCTCAAGAGTTCATGGTCTGAAGCCTATAGAGACTGCAGCTACACTCGACTGTGTGGAAGAGGTTAGTGATGCTTTGGATGAGCTGCGAGATTCGATAGGTGAAATTGGTCATGCAGTTAAAGGGTCGAGAAATTTCTCATTTCAAATTAGTGATATTCAAACATGGGTTAGTGCTGCATTAACTGATGTAGACACCTGCATGGATGGTTTTGATGAGCAGAAATTGAAGGGGAGGGTGGAGAATGTTATCCGGAGGGAAATAATGAAGATCGCGCATCTGACGAGCAATGCCTTGGCACTCATCAACAACTATGCCTCGAACTAAAGCTGCATTGATCTAGGGTAAGAATTTGTATACTATTACAGTACTACTCAAGAATTGGACCACTGAATGGTCTATTAGTGTCCAAATCGGAAACTTGTCCGTTGTCCATGTGTTAAAGTCTGAAGGACAAGAAAATTATTTTGATAGAAACAGCTAGAATTGTGAGAGGTAAAGGAAATTAGGAATGAATAGACTATATGCAGATAGCATGGTTATTATATTACTGTAAGATGCAAATATGTAGTATATTTAAGTGCTATAGCATCGATAAAACATCTAGTTAAATGAACTGTGTATTCTAATCACCTCTGTGTTTAGGAAGGATTGGAAATTTAGCTTTGCAAACAGCAGGCTGGGTCCGTTTTGGGGTATTACCAATGTGCAGAATTGCTTGTTGTAAATGAAGGGCATGGAATGCAAACAAATAAACTCAAACACACAAAATTGGCTGTTGGAGGATTAGTAGTTTTTTAGGATGCACCTCCAGCAAACAAAGCTCTAAGTAAGCCTCACCATGTTGGGCAACCATTTTCCCCTAAGAGTGTAGTAAAGGGTAATATGGACCAATGAGACAATATTGTATATCGATTACAATCTCATTAGTTATTAAGCTAATTAAGAAAACATGTTGAAATACTTTGGATGTAAATAGATCATTTTAGACAGAAGAGAAAGCTAACTGAACAACCTGCTATGTTACGTCCCCTTCAAGCCTCTCTGAGCAAACTATAAAATAAGAAGCCTTGATGTGAATGTGGCGGTTCCTTTGATATTTAACTCACAAGCCGCCCGGAGGCACTTATTTCATAATTTCTTGTACACAGACACACAATCCAAATTCAAACCTGCTGGGCAGCCGGCCGGTGGTATTTTACACTATGATTTGCAGATTGAGGGGTCAGGTTTGGCAGTTATGCTCGACAAATAATATGTATTACCTGTAGTTATGTTAACAATAAAGCTTCTATCACAAGTTCTATTACCAACATTCAATGGCGTGATATGTATTGGAAGAATAAAATGGTCTATGAGTTTGTGATAACCTTGGTCAGGGTGCTCTGTAGAGATGCAACAGAATCTATAGCAGATTTTGTGAGCCAGCTGATCCCTACTTTGAGCCTATGCTCATCAGTTGGTAATCTGATCAAGTATGCTAATTTCCTTGCGGTGTGACCCAAAGGACCATCTAACGTTAATCCTTCAATGAAACTAGGAGAAATGGCAGCATCATTTCTCCCCAAAATGATCATTTCGCCTAAATTCTGAAACCTAAAAGGCAAAAGCGGGCGGTTGTTTATTGCAGCCCACAGATTCCAACCAGCAAAGTCTGCCTGCTGAAAAGCGACTTGTGCAGTGGCAGGAAGAAGCCTTCCATTTGATTGCCTTAAAGCAGAAGAATCACCAACTGCAAATATGCGTGGGTGACCGTTAACACGAAGAGTTTCATCTGTTTCTGCTTGGCCCCTGCCATTTAAGGGAAGCGCACCACGCCTGTTACCAGGTTCCAGATGAGGAAGAAGAGATTTAGACCCAACAGTCCATAAGACAAGATCTGCTTCAATAGTTTGACTTTGTACTCCCTTTTCAGTAGGTTGAAGTTCCATTATATATTTCCCAGAATCATGTTCTCCAGCAATGCCTTCAACTCCTAAGCTCTTCGTTGGTTTTTCTGAAGCTTCCATATCAACAACTTGGCGAATACAACGAACAAAGTAACCCAACAGAAGTTCAACTTTCCTTGACGAGAGAACTTTAGATGCAGCTTCCCTATTTCCAGGCGGGGCATTCGGGCAAATTGTGTTTTCTACATTAATTGCTTGCACTATACCTCTGTCCTGCAGTCTCTCCGATACTGTGGCAGCTAACTCAACTCCAGCATAACCACAACCAACAACCACCACACGTATCAGAGATTCCTTGCTGAACTTTCTCCTCTCCAATTCTCTTAGCCTAAGATCAACCTTGCGAGCATCCTCCAGAGTGGCAAATGGCAATGCAAACTCTAATGCTCCTGGTACAACATCAAGCTTAGCTTCAGCACCCAGAGAAAGAACCAGCCAGTCATATTCAATAAGAAGACCGCTCTCAAGAAGGACACTTCCTCCAACACTTGATTTTGCTGGTCCATTCATTACCAAATGATCTGAGGGGTACAAGAGTTTGACCTTGTCTTGTAAAAACAGCACATTTGTACTTGCGAGCAGATCTGAGAAGCGAGGAGCTATCTCCCATGCATCAACTTCTCCGGACAGAAGCTCATACAGCATTGGCTTAAAAACAAAGCGTTCAGACTGGTCAACAAGGAGCACCTGAGGTTTCTTGTCATCAGGCCACACCAATGATTCTAGTCTTAGAGCAGTATATAGACCTCCAAACCCACCACCTAGTATACACACCCTTGGTTTCTTCTCATCCGGCCAAGAATAAAACCGAGGGGCACTTTCAGCTTCAGACATCTCTGCAACACCTCCATTCCCCACAGATGCACTTGAAGCAAAAACAGACTGAAAGCTTTTCCTTTGTGAACTAGCAAATAGTGATATCTTAGACCGGCCTCTTCTCGAGAAATCAGGAAATAACCTAGCCTGGTGCTTTGCCTCAGAATTGAGCCGTAGAAGAGTTGCTGAAGCAGCAAGTGCAGTTGATGACATGATTACAGTTTAATCTGTCATACATTAACCAACTGATTACATTACTCACACTATCGCAGCTAATGCACACTACGATCCGACCTTAATGATACCATATATGACCAAATGCAATAAAGGAGCACATCATCACTATTCTCTTGAAACAAAAAACAGCAGCACAAAACAGATAATCAACAAAAGCAATCTCTTAAATAGAAAATTGCCCTGATCAATAAGAAACAGCAACACTCCCGAATCTACTGTCATTCAATTCAGAAAATAGAAGATGCATTCTAAGCAGAATAGCAAGAAATCCGTACCAGTAATTTGAGGACCAAATGCAAATTTTATTCAAAACTGAAACATTGCACAAGTAACCAGAAACTTAGCAACAAATAAAGTTAACCGGAAACCGGTGAATCATCTCTCAACTCTAAACTCTACACTGAAAACCGGAAAGTCCTACACAAATTGCAATTAAAAAAGGAAAGCTAGTAAGTACCTTGTTGTGGGTAATGGTTTAACTCATCAGAGGTTGAAGAACTGAAGAGGAAGATGTGAAGGAACCCAGAAGTTTCAACTTGTAGTTCTTGTAGAACGAGGAGAGGAGCACTTGTTTTTGTTCTACTTTTGGTCTCTGGAGAAGGTGGGTTGGGCCTGGGTGAGGAATGGAATGGGCTTAAAGGGAAGTTGGATCCAAATATGAAGACGTGTAACACTTTAATCTTCTAGTTATGTTCATGGATATCAATTCTGACATATGTGGCAGCTTCACAACCTTGAGCTTAATGGTTCTATGGAAAATAGTTTCTTTCATTTCCTGATAAATACTTGTTCAGCCTTGTCTTTTATCACAAGGTAGGTCTAGAAGCACACCTTCGGGTCTTTGCTTTGGCTTGCAATTTTGCCACTAAAGTTACAAACTCTTATACAATGTATCAAACGATCGGCGATGCTAATTCTAAACTCAACCGCATTCTTATAAATGTTTACGGTATTAAAAACATGCAAGTGTTATTCGTTAATTTGTTTACGAGATAAATTATCTCAATGTCACGCAGTCACCCACTATGACATGAAGTACAAATCCATATCTTGAGGTCCAGAATGACCCAAAAGGAAAAAAGAGCAACAAAGAGCTGAGGAGCAAAACAAAGCTCAACCAGTTGTGTTTTCGTTATCCCCAAAGCCCCACGACACCACAACCCAACCCCATTTCGGGTCGAATCAAGATATAAAACCGCCAAAACCCACGACCCTCTCTCTCTTTGTTTCTCTCACAAACACAAGAGTGAGTGAGAGAGAGATAAGGCACAAACAATGGCAACAGAGTCAGTGAGAGCAGTTCAGAGTTTCAGCTTCAATGGTTCTCCTCAGACTACAACAAGGCCAACCATTCCTCTCTCCCCACCTCGATTTCTGGGTCTTCGTCCTCCTCGTTCTTCTGCTTCACTTTCTCAGTTCTTTGGGAACCTGCGTCTCTCCTCCAACTCCTCAAAGACCTCTACTTTGCGTCGTAGAAACCTCTCTGTACTCGCCATGGCCGCCGATGGTATGCTTTTGTTTTTGTTTAAGTTCTAGTTTTCTTGTTCAGGTTTCAATCTTTTTGCGTTTTTGGGCCTGCCCAAATTGTTAAAATTTGAGAAATTGTTAGTTTTGCTGACTTGAAGTGATTAAGTTGAATGTTTATAACATCAACACTTGTGCTTTGGTATGCTTGTTTTGATATGGTATGGTTTTCAGAGCACATAGCATCTTCACTATAGATCACTAAACATTCTCTTGCCGTTAAAGCAAGCTTGGCTTATTGTGTTGGTTATCTGTTGTAATTCATTTTAGGTTTTTATGAAGCAGGTTTTGAATATCAATGGTACTTATAATTGGATGTCATTCTCAACATTTCTGAGAGTTGCATGCTAGATAGGAACACAATAGGAATGCTCTTTTGTCTGTCCAAGGGCATCGTATGTAACGATTCGTGTGCTTACTGTGCTATAGTAATCTATTTGTTTAAAGTTTCTTAGCTGATTTTATGATTAGAGAGCCTCTGTACTTTTTCGAGGAGGTCCTTGTATCAGTTGTTAAGTAATATATGTACAGAGATTAGTTTATCAGCTAAAGCTGCAGAGATGGATTATTGATTATTCATTTTTCTTTATGTAGATGGAAAGCGTACAGTACCATTGGAAGATTATCGGAATATTGGAATTATGGCTCACATAGATGCAGGGAAGACTACTACAACTGAACGGATTTTGTACTATACTGGAAGAAACTATAAAATTGGGGAGGTGCACGAAGGAACAGCAACTATGGACTGGATGGAGCAGGAACAAGAAAGAGGCATTACCATAACTTCTGCTGCAACTACAACATTTTGGGACAAACACAGAATTAACATTATTGATACTCCTGGCCATGTGGACTTCACCCTTGAAGTGGAGCGAGCTCTCAGGGTACTTGATGGCGCAATATGCTTGTTTGACAGTGTTGCTGGTGTGGAACCTCAGTCTGAAACTGTGTGGAGGCAAGCTGATAAATATGGGGTTCCCAGGATTTGCTTTGTCAACAAAATGGACCGTCTTGGGGCAAACTTCTTCCGCACAAGGGACATGATAGTGTCAAATTTGGGTGCCAAACCACTTGTACTGCAAATTCCAGTTGGTGCCGAAGATCATTTTAAGGGAGTTATTGATCTTGTGAAGATGAGAGCTATACTTTGGTCAGGAGAAGAATTGGGTGCCAAATTTACGTACGAGGATATTCCAGCTGATCTTCAGGAGTTGGCTGATGAATACAGGTCACTGATGATAGAAACCATAGTTGAGTTGGATGATGAAGCGATGGAGGGTTATCTAGAAGGAGTTGAACCTGATGAGGCCACCATAAAGAAATTGATCAGGCAGGGAACCATCTCAGCTAGTTTTGTGCCAGTACTATGTGGCTCAGCTTTTAAAAATAAGGGGGTTCAACCATTGCTTGATGCTGTTGTGGATTATTTACCTTCACCACTTGACGTGCCACCAATGCAGGGAACTGATGCAGATAACCCAGAGATCACAATTGAGAGGAATGCAAGTGATGATGAACCATTTGCTGGGCTGGCATTCAAGATAATGAGCGATCCATTTGTGGGATCCCTTACCTTTGTGAGAATCTATGCAGGAAAGCTAACTGCTGGATCGTATGTGCTGAATGCAAACAAGGGGAAAAAAGAAAGGATTGGTAGACTTCTAGAAATGCATGCAAACAGTAGGGAGGATGTTAAGGTTGCTTTAGCCGGTGATATTGTTGCGCTTGCAGGTCTAAAAGATACTGTTACTGGTGAAACTTTGAGTGACCCTGACCATCCTATTGTGCTTGAACGTATGGAGTTCCCGGATCCTGTGATTAAGGTGGCAATTGAACCCAAAACTAAAGCTGATATTGATAAGATGGCAGCTGGTTTGGTTAAGCTTGCTCAGGAAGACCCTTCATTCCACTTCTCAAGAGATGAAGAGGTTAATCAGACAGTGATCGAAGGAATGGGTGAATTGCATCTTGAGATTATTGTTGATCGGCTCAAGAGGGAATTCAAGGTATATATCTGCCACTCCATTTTGCTGATTGTCAATTTTATATACGACTACTTTCCAGCAAAAAGATTTGGTTATTATTTTTGTTGATTTTGTGGTTTTCTATACCTCTGGTGTCTTCATGTTTTGTATATATTCTCTCATCAACATTATGCATCTTTGGCTTATAATTAAGCACATACATAAGGCACAGTGTTAAGCATTTTTCATTAAAAGACTTTGCACAGGGTAGTGAACATACCATGGTGTCCAACCACAACTCATACAACCATTGGTAAGGTGAAATCATGTCTGCATACATAATCTGTTACAGTAATTAGTGATCACGATTGACTATCTGCCACGACGAGATATCATGTGGCAAGGTGTAACACACTGACACTGCCTGATGCTACTCACTGTTCAGAAGTCCGGTTCGATAAACAAAGTGGAACTCTCTTTTTTGGCTGATTGATTTATTATTAGTATTGTTTGTTGGTTTCACTCACAGCCTATTGACTGTGGTTTCTTGGGATTTAAGGAAGACAATTCTTTTTTTTTTTTTTTTTTTTTTTTGGGGTAAGAAAGGAAGACGATTCTGTTGATTAATCAAGAATTTGAATGTTTCATAACTGGGGTTGTTTTCTCCATTCAGGTCGAGGCTAATGTTGGAGCACCCCAGGTTAACTACCGTGAAAGCATTTCTAAAGTTGCAGAAGTAAAGTATGTGCACAAGAAACAATCTGGCGGACAAGGTCAATTCGCAGATATCACTGTCCGATTTGAACCCATGGAGCCTGGTAATGGATACGAATTCAAGAGTGAAATCAAGGGAGGTGCAGTGCCCAGAGAGTACATTCCTGGGGTGATGAAAGGACTGGAGGAGTGTATGAGTAACGGTGTTCTTGCAGGCTTTCCTGTTGTCGACGTGCGTGCTGTACTAACTGATGGTTCTTACCACGATGTTGACTCGAGTGTTTTGGCATTCCAATTGGCAGCTAGAGGAGCTTTCCGAGAGGGTATGAGGAAAGCTGCCCCAAAAATGCTTGAACCTATCATGAAAGTTGAAGTAGTTACACCTGAAGAACATCTGGGAGATGTAATTGGTGACCTTAACTCCAGGAGAGGTCAAATCAATGCATTTAGTGACAAACCTGGCGGTCTCAAGGTACGTCTACATATCCATGATATAAATGAAAGCTCTATATCTCAATTGTAGAATGCCACTTCCTAATACAGAGTACTTTTGGTTTCTGTTTGCCAACGGGTGTTACTTACGATTAATGCAGGTGGTTGATTCTCTGGTTCCGCTTGCGGAGATGTTCCAATATGTTAGTACACTCAGGGGCATGACAAAAGGTCGTGCCTCCTACACGATGCAATTAGCTAAATTTGATGTTGTTCCTCAGCACATTCAGAACCAACTTGCTGCCAAGGAGGAAGAAGTTGCCGCGTGATTTTGTTTCAATGTACCATAGTTATTCTTATCCTGTATTCAGGGTCCAAGATAATGAGGCTGTCTTTTTTTCTTGTTTTTTTTTTTGGCTCTTCTGTACTGAAACAAACAAACAAGTCATATACCAATTTGTCCTCAAATATTGGCCTTATGTAGTGGGTAAAGTCTAAACTCCCGAGCAGGACAGTGAAGTTGAAGTGAAAACTGAAAAGGCTTCTCAACTTGTTAAAGTTTCTACACAATAAGGCAACAACAATTTACTAAGCTGCAGCATGAATATGTGTGTGTGTGAGAGAGAGAGATTAAAAAAAGGACCATCCACACTAATTATAAAATCAGTACATCTCAAAAATTCAGTCAGAAATCTGAACTAGTTACTCGAATGAATACCGGGAATTACAATAGAATCAGCACAATCTTTTCTTGTATGCAGCATTCGAAGCAATCCTCAAGCTCACTTAATCTGGACGATTCCAGCACTAACCAACTTCTGGATTTTGGCCATCACCATTGGGTTCCTAGAGTGTTCCTGAGCAGCTTTGGGATTTTCCTGGAAATCAACCAACACCTGCCGACATCCCAGATAAATTTTCAGACACGAAATACCACATAAAGAAGAAAAACAGAACAGAAGATTGACATGAACAACTACAAGCTATTCACACCGGAAAGGAAAAGGAACTGCAAGCTTTAAACTATAATTTACCTGTCTCATTACAGGATCTGAGAGGATATTTTGGATTTCTGGGTCCTGCATTCCCTTGGCCTGCGAAAAGAAACCGACTCAATACCACATGTAAACTTCCAAAAGATAAATCAATCATCGAACATGTTCAGACGCTAACCTGTCTCTCCTTCAATTCATCGGCACTCAGATCCCCACGGCTAGCTTTGTTAATTTGCTCTACACATCTGCCAAAAAGAAATATAGAGTGAGATTAACATCAAGTCTCTAACATTGTGTAGACAAAATTAAACACCAATCACAAACTCTATCCAATTGTTACATACTTCCTCACACCATCAAGCAAGTCCTGGTTGCCAGGATCATGCTTCAGACCTTCTTGATACGTTTCCAAAGCTTTTTCGTATTCTCTCATGAAATACTGGACTGCACCCTTTCTGGTATAACCCTTTGAAAATGTTGGATCAAGTTCAATACACTTCTCAGCATCCTTCAATCCCTCCGGCATAGCCCCCAACTTAGTATAGCAAGCAGCTCTATTGCTATATGCCTACACAAATAAGCAGGTTTGAGTCCATCCACAGCATGTCAGACCAGGCATATGATATATGAAATTGGAGATTTCCTCACCTTTGGATCCTTTGGATTCCTTCTCAAAGATTCAGTGTAATGCCTAATAGCCTCTGGGTACTTCTGCTGCTTGAAGAATTCATTACCTGCACATCATTCCATAGGTTACGTCAGTCATACATTCATGGCTGAACACTCTAGCAAAACAACCAGTACCACAGATACTGGAAGTACCTACAAAAACTAATATTTCCAGATTTAAGTAACAAGCATACCTTTCTCTCGCTCCTCATCTGCTAGCTTTGGATCAAAATACTCTTGTTGCTCTAGGTCCTTCTTAGCTTTCTCAGCATCATTCAGCTTCATTAGGGTGTCAGGGTTACGATGCTCGGTAAGAGCTTTCTGGAACATCTCAATAGCAGGTTCATAGTCCTTGGAGGTCTTTGCTGTTTTCACAATGGCTGTTCCCTTCCTAGTCAAAGCTTTTGCTATCATCTTATAGTCCGCCCTTACTTCTCTTCCTCTTTCGACAGCCTTGTCACAGTCTTTGATGCAATCATCATTCTGATAGAACAAAACAATGACACTTATATCAGAAACCATAAAAAACCAAGTTATATGATGATTATAACAATATTAACCCCAGCATTAACATTACAATGACAAGGTTATGCAATAGGAGCACAAACAGGTAGGACAGAGCGAGACATAACCAGGCTGAAACTTCAGTGTTTAAGGAACAAACAATACCATATTTTACAAAAGAAATAAAAAACCACGAGGGTTCACGGCCTCTAAAGCATACATATAAAGCCTCCTTCACACTTATCTTTGTTTCTGTCCTAAAGTAGTAGTTACAGAAATGAAACCACCTATATAGAATTACTCTACAACCTAAGAAATACAAAACACTATCCCATAAGAAAGATCCTTTACAAATTAGTGATACACTTACTTACTTCTCTGCATACCTACGCCTGTGATAAAGAGTCGCCAGGGTCACAAACCGAATCCCACATTCAAGATTAACCAACTCCTACCACATTCAAGATCTAAAAGATAATCAAGTCATGTTCTTTAACAAGGACTTCCAATTTGCAAGTGAGTTGACTATACTATATACGGCTAAGTCTCTATCGGCTTTAATTTCAGTCATGCTCATCCTACTTAAATCATCAACAAATCACTGAAACCATGAACATTATGAAGCATAAAACAAAGAACAGAAAGCAATACACCAACACTCTGACATTAACAAATATACATTCAGTTGTGCGCAAATTAAACACTCTAACATAAGAACAAGAACAATGTGCATTCCATACCTGCCCCATTTCCAAGTAAGTTGCAGCACGGTTCAACAAATACGAAATGTCCTCATCATCAATCTCCATGGCCTTACTATAATGCCTTATCGCCGTGTCGAAATCCTTCTTCTTATACGCCGCATTCCCTGCCTCCTTCTCCTTCACCGCCTCCGCCTTCCTCTTCTTCACCTCCTTCTCCTCCTCCGGCACCTCCATCGCCTCCGCCTCCTTCTCCTCCTTCCTCTCCACCTCAGCCGCCTCCGCACTCCTCGACGTCACCTCCGGCATCTCCTCGTCCTCCCCCGACGCGCCACCGCCGCTCTGGAGCTTCACATTGAGCAAAACCCCTAGGGCTTGCATCACTCTCTGGTCCTTCAAATACAGATTCAAATTGCTAGGGTTCTTCTGAATCTCCTGCATCATGTTAACGAAGTCGGGTTGCTTCATGAACTCCCGGGTGCTCGGGTCGGCCGTGAGCTTGGCCCACATCTGCGGCCCGGAGAAAGCGTCCCCGAACGGATTCGGCGGCGGACGTGAGGAGGCGCGTGAAGCGCGTGACTGGCTCTCAGCGAGGCCGTCTTTGAGGGCGGCGTTGTTGGGGTCGATCTCGAGGCCTTTCTTGTAGGCGGAGATAGCGTCGTCGAAGTGGCCGAGGCCGTGGTGGGCGGCGCCGAGGCGGGAGTAGCCTTTGGCCCAGTCGGGTTTGAGCTCGACGGTCTTGACGGCGTCGGAGAGGGCGGCGGAGAAGTCGTTGAGGGAAGCGTAGGAGGCGGATCGGTTGGAGTAGAGGACGTGGTTGGTGGGGGCGAGGGCGATGGCGTCGGTGAAGTGGGAGATGGCGGCGGTGTAGTCGCCGGCGGCGTAGGCGGCGTTGCCCTTGGCTTTGGCTTCGTCGGCCATATTTGATGAGAAATCGGAGAGAGGGTTTTGCGATTGGGGGAGTGTTTTGGAGGAGAGATAGAGGAAGGGAGTGGGAGATTTATAAAGGTAGCCAGGTAGGGATAGAAATGGGTTTTTAAGGGGACCAGAGACTTCTAGGGGGTTTGTGGGTTCGAGAACCTTCTACTGGTATTTTGGGTGAGAATGTACGAGAAGTCGAGCGGGCTGTGGCTCTTGACACTTCAATTCAATTCCGCGAACCAAATGAGAAATTTGAATTGAGCTTATTCAAATTAGTGACTGTTTTTTGTGAAATTTTCTTATTTAAACTTTTATATATTCGACTTGTAACGTTGGTTAATACGATTGGATCGGTGAAAACATGTTATATTGTAAATGGGCGGAGTGACGGACGCTTAATGGGTTCTCCTATTAATAAGTGGTTTGTGTTCGAACCTCAATTTGTGAAACTTTTTTCAGGAGGGATCATACCTGGATTATTTTTAGCCCTGAAGTAATAGCTCAATGAGCCACCAATTTTGTAATATATCGATTTTTGGTAAATAATATACGGGTGTAATAGTAAAAATGAATCGGTCTACTCATTTCATTAGAGAATCCCTTTATATAGGGTGTCGATTACAATGGTAATAACAATTACATTTATGATCCTAATCACTGATTGAAACGTTACATCTTATTGATCATTAATTTCCTAATTTACTATCGTCATTACTTTGACGAAGGCACACAAATGGTATTTTCCTTTAACACTCCCCTTTGTGCCGAGTCAAAGACGAAATGGTGCATCAATCGTTGTCTCATTAAAAATCTTGCCAAGTAACAAAACCCAGTGGGACAAAATAAAACTTTGTCGAAGGGAAAAAGAGCACAACACACATTTAACCTTTAAGGATGACATGTGTAGTAGACTCCCCCTGAAGTCTACATCTCCCTCTGTTTCTGCCTAAACCCGGGGGTCTTGGTAGATACTTGATGAATCCGACTCGATCTCCTGCAATCCTGCTTACTAAGGGGAATACCGGGCGGGCCGGCCTTCACCTCTCCGATGCTTAAGTTAGTATAGTTGGAATATATATAACTTGGGCACGTATGTAAGCAGGGAGGGAGACAAGTTACCTATTTATGGTGGTAGTCGAGGCCCATATATAGGTGGTTGAGGGTGAGGGCTGGCCTTGCCCTTCGATGTGGGACTGGTTCCCTTCTGTTTGGATATTCTGGTGCCCTCTTTGGCAGGCAGGCGCCCCTGGTCCCCGGACCCTTGGAGGCAGGATAGACCGCTGGGCCCCGAGGCCTGGTGCTGGTGCTCCGATCCTGAGTCCTGGGCCGGGCCCTGGTGTACTTGCCGCGGGTCTGTGGGCTTGCTGTAGCCCCTCTGCGGCTACTGTCAACAAGTCCCCCAAGTTCCCGGTCAAGTGCAATCTTGAATGGGGACTTATCTGTCTTGCTCTTGTCCCGCAGACCCGCGGGGTTACCAACCTACAGGTCCCCAGTCCCCCAAGTCCGCGTTAAAGATTGGGCGTGACCGAGGTGAGTACCTGTTACTGATGGCAAGAAATAATTTATAAGCATGTTGGGTAATGTAAAACAGGATTGTGCTCGAATTTTAGAGCATGGAACGGGGTAATGTAAAACAGGATTGATGCCATGCGATAGATGGTGCATGGAATGATGATGATGAGGCGTTGAAATCCGCCATGCGAGAGATTAATGCATGGAATGAAGGTGATGAGGCGTTGAAATCCGCCATGCAAGAGATTAATGCGCGGAATTCTGATTGGGTCTGCTGCCCTTCGAAGCTCACTGGTCCCGAACTGGGCATCCTGCCAAATCAGAACGGAGCGGTGCAAACTGGGCCAGAACCGGTTGTTCTGCCAAAGCAGAACGGAGCGGTGCCAACTGGGCCAGAACCGGGCGTTCTGCCAAACTAGAACGGAGCGGTGCATACTGGGCCAGAACCGGGCGTTCTGCCAAACTAGAACGGAGCGGTGCAAACATTTGCTAGTTCTTCTCAGCTTTGTGTTTGAATAAGCGATGAGGTAGATGTGCAGGTTTGTTAGCCTGCGGGGAGACTTGTTCTGTGTTAGAGATACAATCTGCCCGGTGGGATGGTGTAGAGATAACGAGTCTCCCCCATGTGTTCCCAAAGGTATCGCAGTTCAGTGCGATGCAGGGTTTTTATCCTGCTGGACAGTATCGCGGTTCAATGCGACGCAGGGTTTTTATCCTGCTGGACAAGGGTACATGTGTTAGATGTAGACTCGCCCGGTTTGTAAAGCCCATGCGTTTGCCATGGGGGCGGACTCGATGGGTGACATGCCTATCGAAACGAGTCCCCCTGTGAAAAAGCCATGGGTCCGGATGTTTATGTTTCCGGAAAGTACTCTCAACTTGGTGGGACATGGTGGAAGCGATGAGGTGGGCCTCGCCCGGGCGTTCTGCCATATCGGTGCGAGGTGGAGTTCAGGGGGGCTTGACGGGCGTTCTGCCAAATTAGAATGAGTCCCGGGTGAACTTGCAGACCGGACCTCGATCGGGCGTCCTGCCATATCGAAACGAGGTCGTTGGTGTAAGTGCGGGGGAAGATGCCATGGAGCCGGTTGAATGATCATAATCCACGGACTGCCATGGTACCGGGCGGGACTCGCGCGGGTAACATGCCATATCGGTGCGAGGTCCTGCTCTAACCCGGATAGATGCTCTTGAAGCGGTTGGATCAGCATGACTGGTGAGAGGTCTTCCTAAGCGGTTTGAATTGCAATGATGATGGCGTGCAACCGTGGAATCTGGGGAAGCGCAGGGGAGCGTGACTCCCTGGCTCCTGCTCCTACCTTCCTGTCGCCAGCGTGTGGGACAGGTGGCTGACATGCATTTAAGGAGGGAGTCCATCAGTCCCGTCGGTTATGATGGCGTGGGCAGTTTTACCAATGCTGGGACACGTGCCGTCAGGGGACGGTTTTGTGATGGAGGGCCTGGATTCGCAGGCGTTTGATTTGTTCTGATTGTGTTTTTTGGAGGGATTCCTAAATGCCTAGGGCACCGGTCTCCTCTATAAATAGGTCTCTTCTGCTCTTCTTTCTATCTTTGCTTCTTGTACGTTTTTAAGAGACCGAGAGAAAAAAGGAGGTGGTCCGGCGAGAAGAAAAACCCTAAGTTCCTTGCCCCAAGAGATCCGTTGTTTGAAGCGCTCCCAAGCCTCCTTGTACCATTGCTCGTTGCTTTCGCTGGGCGGATTGTCCTCGGCTGAGCATACTAATCGGTAAGTTGTGTTCTTTGCCCCGGTGTGTCTTGGTTTTTTTTGATTTGTTGTTTTGCGGCGGGGGGGGGGGGGGATCTGTGTCGCTGACTGGGTTGCTCAGCGGCAAACTTTTGGGGGGGAGGCCGTTGAAGGTGGTGTTGTAGTCTGTTGCTGACGAGCGTTAGGGTTTTGCTTTCCTGCCCCTAGATTAAGATGTACACTTCGAGTTCGGAGGAGGCTTCTGAATCTGCCGCAAGAGGTCCTGTGGTGGATGATGTGGAGAGGATGCAGGACTGGCTCGATTCTGAAGCCCCGGAGCAAGAAGCCACGGACCGGTCCGGGAGCGGTGCCTCGTCCACGTCCTCGGATTCCGGGTCAGATTCCTCGGAAGCTGAGATACCGCACGGGGTGCGAATGGCCGGTGCGCACGCTGAAAGCTACACGCTTGGCAGGGGAAGAACTGCTGTGGTGTGTGACGAACCGGAGGAGAGCCTGACTCCCGCGGAGATCGCTGTGTTTCGGGAAACGTGGGGTATCCCGGACGATATCTTTTTGCGTCCACTGAACCCTGGAGAGTCGGCCTGTAACCCGGAGGAGGGTTGGGTTGCCGTGCATCCGGACCAGTTCCGGCACGGGATGTCGCTACCGCTGCCTGACTTTGTGCAGTATATTCTGAGTGCATTGCCAGCGTCGCCCGCACAACTGCCCAGTCTCCAGTGGAGGCGGCTGCTAAGTCTAGGCTGCCTATACGACCTGTCCGGAATGAGCATGCCTACGATCAATGAATTCCGGGCGCTGTATAGGTTGTCCTACTCGAGGAAGGCGGGGTCCAAAGGCTGCTTATCCTTCAACTCCCGCAACAATCAAGCGGTTATCACCACTATGCCTTCATGGGTAGACAACAGCTGGAGAAAGAAGGTGGTGATGGCTGGCGGTGCTTGGCAGGTGAAGAGGAGGAGGTACCGGGTGCCTGGCGCCTTCCAGCCCATAGGCGACCAGTCGTTCCAGTTGTCCGAGTTGGAGCAGGAGAGGGTCTTGACCATTCTCGGCTGCTGGGACCACCTGGAGCGAAGTTCGTACAACTTCATCCGGCGAGAAGTGCTGGAACACTGTGGGCTTGGGCGGGATCCCGGTGGGTAACAAACCCTAGCGGTGGGACTTTTTGTGCTAGGTTTTGCTCAACAGTTTTAACGTTTCTCTTTGTCCTGCAGGTGCGTCAACCCGGGCGGCGATCAAGCCCGAAAACACTCTTTCGATGGACGGGGAAGATCTCCTGAAGCATCTTACGGAGAAAGGTGCGAGCGTGGCCCGGTCCTCGGTGGAAGCGGACGGGCGGGTTACGTTGCACGCGGAGCCCCAGGCCCGGGATCTGGACGAATCGTTCTACGTGCCGGAGCGAGTGAAGACCCATCACACTGTGGCAGCAACGGTGCCAGGGAAGGGCAAGAGCACCGGGGGACCGGTGCGGGTTCCTGGGGGAGAAAACAGAGTCCCCAACCGTGCGGCGAGCCTGGGTATCGCTGCTTTTGTTCCTCGTGCAAGCGCACGTGCCGCCGCTCCCGAAGGGCGGGGAGAGAAGCGGAAAGGGCCGGAGGGTCCGTCCCCCTTGCTGGTGACGCTAACTGGCGGATCATCCCGGGAGGTCCTGGCGAAGCGGGTCAGGACAACCAGCAGCGGAACATCCCATGCTGGGGAGGGAGCCGGAGCGGCCCGCCAGAGCAGTCCTGCGCCTGCGGAGGTGGGTACGGGAAGTCCGGACAATACTCTCGTTCGGCAGATGATGGCGGACCTGGCTAACTTCGGCCTGGACAGGCCCGGGGTTGATGGCGTGCTGGCGGGTGGCAACCGGCCAAAATGCAAGGAATCCATCCTCCGGGTAAGTACCGCATGATACCACCGTATTGCTTATATCCCGCCTTCTTTCTTTGCCACTTGACGGCCTTTACTGTCCTGCAGCTGCTCTACCACCTGTACCAGCCGGATGCAAGTGAGGAGCTCCCGGTGCTGAAGAGGCAGATAGCTGCGCTATCCAGGTCTCAGAAGCTTCTGGAGGTGGAGAAGTCCCGTTCGGATCGGGAGAAGGTCAGGGCGGAGGAGAGAGCCAAGAAGATGGAGGACAAGGCCAGGAAGATGGAGGAGAGGGCCCGGGAGCTGGAGGAGCAGAACCGGAGCATGGAGAGTGAGCGGGAGCGGGCTGACGCTGAGAGGGCCGAGCTGGAGGCCAAGATAGACGAGCTCCAGGCGCGTGCCGCCGCTGCTGCTGCTGGCGGAGATGATCCGGGACAGTTCGACCGGTTCGTTCTTCAATACGAGGAGAGCAATCGGTTCCTGGACTGCCTGGAGAAGGCCCGGGAGGAAGGCATCTCGGATGCCTACACGGAATGGGCGGCGAAGGGGTGGTTAAATACTTCCCTGATGCCTGGTACCTCTGCCGAAGGAAATGCTCCTGTGGAGCCGGTCATCCAGCAGCTGGCGGTGGAGAAACAGTCAGGAGCAGAACATCGCTCGTACTTGGATTCTTTTACCAACAGTGCCGAACCTGCCGGAACTGAGGTCGACGACGAAGCCACCGCTGGAGATGCGGCTCCATAGGATGTTTTCTCGCTTTTGCTTGTAAAAGAAACTCTCCGGAGCGGTTTACTTTTTGGATACTTTAACTATGAATATATATGTCTGAGCTTGCGGGGCCAGAATTTTCAAAAGTAGTTTGCATATATTTGATCTTTACAATCGGTTGAACCGGCGATATGCCAAACTAGCCGCCTGGACCCAGCGGGTTTACCAGGCCGGGTTACCCTCCCGGTCGGGGCCTGCTCCTCTCTCCCCTACATATCTCTGGAGCTGGCCGCTGTCAATCAAGCCCTGCACTGCAGTCTTGAGGGCGAAGCACTGGTTCGTCCGATGAGTTGCCTCATCGTGGTACGAGCAGTACTTGCCTGTCTGTGCCGTCGTGAGCTTCCCCTTGGGGTACCTTCTCTGGGGCGGTGGGGCAATGACGTCCGCATTCTCCAGCAGGATGTCCTCATATGATGCGGTGAGAGTGGAGAAGACTTCTTGATTAGCCGGGGGTGCTGGCATAATTGCCAGGGGGCGCTCTTGGTGGTACGGTGCAGGTTTGTTCTCGGTCCGAGGCTGGGGCCTTTCAGAGAAGGGTCTCTGCTGCCGCTGCGGCCAGGTCTTGCCGTTGTTGTTGTTGTTCCGGCCGGGTCGGCGACTCCCGTGCTCGGCTCGCTGGCCGGGTTTGCTCTCGTGACTGCGCGGGGGATCCTCTACCCGGGGATGGTCCAAAGACTGCTCATCCCGCTTCCTCTTCAGCAGGTGGTTCCCGTAGGTCTCATGATCAGCCTGGGCATGCCGGATGGCCATAGCCATCAACTCGTCGTAGCCCTGAGGGAGTTCTACCCTGACGGCGTAGGAAAACTTCCCTGCCCGAAGCCCCTGCTTGAATGCCATCTCGGCGATGCCTTTGTCCAAGTTCCGAACTCCGGCCGTGGCCGCCTGCCACCGGTTGACAAAGGTTCTCAACTCTTCCCCGGGGGCTTGGATGCAGTTGAAGAGGACGGTGGATGTCCGCGCTCCCTCGACTCGGAGGATGAAGCGGCCTACGAACCGGTCAGCCAGCTGTTCGAATGCCTCGATTGAATTCGCAGGAAGCTCGTAGAACCAACTGAGCGCTTCTCCGGACAGGGTCTCCTGGAAGATGTTGCAACAGATTGCATCGGAGTAACCCTTGGCGCAGGTCTGGGATCGGAAGCTGTCCAGATGCTGATACGGGCAACCGGACCCGGAATAGGTGAGCTTGAGGGACTTCTGGTTGCCAGATCTCCCCGACTCTATGACTCGGTGTGAAAAGGGGCCCATGCGCTCGTTGAACCGGGCGCCCTCCAATGGCCGGGCCGCTCTCCTCTCGTTTGCCTCCATCTGGGCCTTCAGATCCGACACGGTGCTGGCTAGCAGTTGCAGCGCCCGGGCGGTTGGAGTATCCACTTCACCCACGGACGAAGTGTGCGGCTGGTGGGAGGCGGGCGTGCTCTTCGGCAGGTCCTCGTCGGCTCGTGACTTCTCCCGCATAGGCTCGCTGGATCGGGCGCCCGAAGATTGTCCAGCCTCTAGCCGCCGGGGTTGGAATAGCAGGGGTGCGGCTTGTGCCTCGGCCATGGCAGCACTGCGCTGCTGCCCCCTCTCTAGGGCGGCTACCAGGGCGACGTTTACCGCCTCTATCTCTTCATATCGGGCCTGGGACTTGGCTCGGTCCCGGTCGTTCTCCTCTCTGAGACGACTAACTTCCGCGGCCATTGCTCGTACCTTTCCCGCCAAGCCGTCATGGTCGGGGCTGTACGTGGGGTCTTGATCCTGGCTCTCAGACTGATCACTCGGATCATCCGAGAACGTCAGGGATAGGCCACGAAGCACTGGGCTGCCTTCGTCCTCTATCGGGTCTTTCCCGTGCGAGCTCTCGTGGCGGGGCTCTGGATCACCGGAGGGCCCTCCACGGCTCCTTCCCAAATCGCTGCCCAGCTCGCCACGCATCTCCCGCGTGACGACAGGGGTGGAGGCGAGCGTTTGCACAGCTGCAATACGCCCTTCCTCAGTAGTCCCTTTCTCTCGACTCATTCCCACAATCTCAGCCAGCGGTGTTGCTTGCACGGCTTCTTGTTCAGAGTTCCCACAGACGGCGCCAATTGTTTCTGCCTAAACCCGGGGGTCTTGGTAGATACTTGATGAATCCGACTCGATCTCCTGCAATCCTGCTTACTAAGGGGAATACCGGGCGGGCCGGCCTTCACCTCTCCGATGCTTAAGTTAGTATAGTTGGAATATATATAACTTGGGCACGTATGTAAGCAGGGAGGGAGACAAGTTACCTATTTATGGTGGTAGTCGAGGCCCATATATAGGTGGTTGAGGGTGAGGGCTGGCCTTGCCCTTCGATGTGGGACTGGTTCCCTTCTGTTTGGATATTCTGGTGCCCTCTTTGGCAGGCAGGCGCCCCTGGTCCCCGGACCCTTGGAGGCAGGATAGACCGCTGGGCCCCGAGGCCTGGTGCTGGTGCTCCGATCCTGAGTCCTGGGCCGGGCCCTGGTGTACTTGCCGCGGGTCTGTGGGCTTGCTGTAGCCCCTCTGCGGCTACTGTCAACACCCTCTGATCCTTACATCAATCAAGGAAGCTTTGAAAGCTTTCGCATTCCTATGTTTTTCACATGTTCCTCAAATTTTGCTTTGGGTAATGATTTGGTAAACAAATCTGCCACATTCTCCTTAGACCTTACGTGATTCACTTGAATCTTGAGAATAGCTTGTTGTTGCTGATTATAGAAAAACTTTGGCGATATGTGTTTTGTATTATCACCCGTAATATAACCTAGCTTCATCTGTTCGATGCAAGCTGCATTGTCTTCAAAAATGCAAGTAGACTCTTTAGTGGTAGAACTTAAGCCACTAGTCCCTCAAATATGTGTAATGATGGACCTTAACAAATATACACTCACGAACCGCCTCATGTAGAGCAATGATCTCTGAGTGTTTCGAGGAGGTAGCCATAAGGATTTGTTTGGTTGATCTCCAAGATATCGTCGTGTTCCCAATGGTAAATACATAACTAGTTTGACATCGACCTTTATGTGGGTCAGAGATACCTAGCATCAGCAAACCCAACCAAAATATTATTTGGGGTTTCAGTGTAGGGGGTGGTACTTTCTCTATCGACATTTCCTTTAGGGGTTGCATTTCCATTTGTGGCCCCTCTTGTCTTTGTGTAGGGAAAGAATAGACCCAAGTCAATGGTTCCTTTTAGGTATCGAAATATGTTCTTAATACCATTCCAATAACGTTGCGTTGGCGCTGAGCTAAATCTAGCTAACAAGTTCACTGAGAATGCAATATATGGTCGAGTACATTGAGCTAGGTACAATAATGCGCCTATTGCACTTAAGTAGGGAATTTTCGCTCCCAATAGCTCTTCGTCATCTTCCTTTGGGCGAAATAGATCTTTCTTTATATCCAAACTTCGACTGATCATGGGAGTGCTAACAGAATGCGCTTTGTCCATGTTAAATCGCCTGAGCATCTTTTGAGACTGGTGGATAAGTATTCCACAAGCTCGGTGTTCTAGTTCAAGACCTTGACAAAACCGAGTTTTCCCAAGATCTTTCATCTCAAAACCGGATTTCAGGTAGCTCGCGGTTTCTCTTATTTCATTAAGAGCACCTATTATGTTTATATCATCGACACATACAGCTACGATTGCAAATTTGGAACTTGTTTTATTTATGAATACGCAGGGGCATAGTTCATCATTCTTATATCTATTCCCAATCAAGTAGTCACTTAGACGAGTATACCACATCCGCCCAGATTGTTTCAATCCGTAAAGTGAGTGTTTCAATCTGATTGCAAACACACTCCGTGGTTTAGAGTCACTTGACTTGGGCAATGGAAGGTCATCAGGCACTTTCATATATATCTCTGAATCAAGATCCCCATAGAGATATGTTGTAACCATATCCATGTGTTGCATTTCCAATCCTTTGAAAACTATCAAGCTAACTAAGTAGCAGAACGTTATAACGTCCATTACGGGAGAGTATGTCTCCTCATAGTCAACTTCAGGGCGTTGTGAGAAACCTTGCGCCACAAGGCGAGCCTTGTAACTTAGGACTTCATTATTCTCATTACGCTTTCTGACAAAAACCCATTTATGGCCTACAGGCTTTACACGTGGTGGGGTTAGCACTACCGGACCAAATACCTGTCTCTTTGCTAGAGAATCTAGTTCTGCCTGGATTGATTCTTTCCATTGAGGCCAATCTGTCATTTGTTGACATTCTGCAACAGAGCGTGGTTCGATATCATCATGCTCTATGATTTCTTGAGCAACAATGTATGCAAATACATCATCAATGTACATGGAAGATCTTTCCATCAACTCAGCTACATCCTCATAATCCATTGAGATTTCTTTGTTCTCTGGAATCATTTCAAACATCGAAGCGTCCTCCAGTATTGATTCATGGACATAACTATAGTTAGAGACAATTTCATGGGAGGGATTCTCTACATTGATGATTAATGGATCAGTCGATTCCTTAAGATAGTGTGAGTAGTCCCACTATCAGCTAAGCACTTTATTTCTCCTCTATACATTCCTACAATTAAACTGGATGAGATTTATTAAATAAAGTCAAAAAAATATCTCATATTCTTTTAGAGTATTTCGATTGGGGTAGAATGATATTCTTGTCATTTTAATATTATTTTTCTTTTATTTGCTAGATGTATTACTTTACATCGTAATAGTGCTATTTTCGAACCATGTATATATTGGGAACAAAAGCGAATAAAATTCAATACTTTAGAATAAAATCCGAAATCTATTAATAATCCAACGATAATCAAATCAAGATCTTGGACATCAAAATCCAATTCAACAAACCATTATTCAAATAAACTTTAAGACCAAAATAATAGTCTAATTAAAATAAGGCATACCGCCTTTATAGCGTTCTTGGAAAAGTAAATAAATAAAGCAGATCAATCATCAAAGTCTGGAATATCCATAGATTGAGCAGAGTTCATGTTGTCATTGAAGTCTGCAATTGTGAGGTTGACATCAGTGTCATCGCCTCCATCTTCCATATAGTGGGCCTCTTATTCTCTAGACTCCCTATACCTCTTGTAATTGGCTGCTACTTTGTTGCTTGTCTGGCAGTTCTTATACCAATGCTCAGTAGCTCCACACCTATAGCAAGGTTCATTTCCAACTCTCTCCCTTTTGACTGGAGGGTTCTTGGGTGCTTTTTGCACCTTGGCCCTAGCACCACCATGGCCACTAGGACCAGCACCACCTTCTCTGCGTCATACATTAGGAAGCCCTCCACGGCCCATCCCACGGCCCATACCACGACCCATAGGTGTCTTTCCACGTGGTGCATTATGTCCACATGGGTAGTGTAAATTATAAAGAGTATGATATTGCATATATAAATTGAAATAAATATTAACTTGAAATTAGAAATTAAAATTTCAGAAATAAACAAGAATGTATGAAGATATAATCAACCAATACAGAAGGAGTTTCAATATGGATTAGGAAGAGTCGAGTCGTGTGTGTCATACACTGTCCTTAAAACAACTAGGCCGCCTCTACCGGTGCAAAAGGTTTGATGGAGCTCGTCTCCCAGGATACAACGACTAACAAATTCTTGTAGCTGCACTGCAACAAGAAAGCCTACGAACCGAAGAAAGTAGCTCTTTCTATCACCAGAAAATAATAGGAACACAAGATCAGAAGAGAGAGGAGAAGAGCTGATTGCTTTTGTTGGTGTGTTTAAACTGAGGAATAGGAGACTCTTTTTATACTGTGAGGATGGCCTTGGCTATTAAAATGAGTAATGAATACAGGGAACGCAATGGCCATGAACAGCTGAAGTTAATCACCCACTGAATGGATGGTCATAATACTAGCATTACTGCTGAATAGTTATGTGTTACTGGAATATCAAAAGGTTTTCCAATAGCAGCTGAAGAGTCTAAAAAGAATATGGGCTGGGTGCAAAAAGGAGCTTGCGTCCTGGTTGGTGCTCCAACCTGAAATTTGCACACACCCCCCCCCCCCCCCCCCCCCAATTTAACTCATTTTTCCAACAGGTAAGGCTCAGCACACCCAACCCCTTTTTCTTTGGGGTTCTTTCCACCTTTTATCTTGCCATAGTTGACCTCATGAATTTTATTTGTCCCAACAGGCCTGACATTATTGTTCATAAGAACTTGATCATGCCGCTCAGCCACTTGCAGCATGTTGATCAATTTGTTGAAGGTTGTGATATTTTTCTTGTCATACTCCAGCCTATGCTGGTTCGCTAGTATAAGTGATAAAGTATGAAAAGTGGAAAGAGTCTGCTGTATCATATCATCTTCTGTGAGTTCCTTGCCACAGAAATTGAGACGTGTTTTAAGCCGCAACATGTTCTTGTTGAATTCATTAACCCTTTTGTAGTCAAGTAAGCAGATTTCATTCTACTGAGCATTCAGTTTTGGGAGTAAAGTGTTATGAATGTTCCCAAAACGTCCATTTAGGGCATCCCACAGTTCTTTGGGTGTTTTCAACTGAAGGTACTCCCAGCGTAAGCTAGGGTCAATATGTCGCCGTAAAAACATTAGGGCTTTTGCTTTGATTTTCGCAAAAGGTTCTTCGTCCTCAGGGTTGGTGGAGGGTGTGATAGTGAAAGTATAGTCTTTTCCAAGAAAGACGGTTTCCACATCCGAAACCCAATGGTGGTACTCAATTCCTTCTGAGTCCAGTATTTTAAATTCGGATCGAGTTGGATCAGTCATCTACATAAACAAGAGTGAAGAATATATTAATTATGTCGTCATAAGACATCCACGATAATTAATTTCCAAGAGTATAACGATTTAACCATTCATCAAACTATAATTTTTCTATAGAGTATAACATTCTATAGAGTGAGAGGTCGAGCTATAATTTTTTATAGAGTATAACGATTTAACAATTCATCAAGCTATAATTTTTCGATTAACGTAAAGTTTTCTTAAGCTGAATCTATAACGAGAGATCTCATTTTTTGAGTGGCAATCCAGTGCTTGATAAAGCTTATGTTGATAGGGCTTGGGATGGGAGATAAGTTTTATTCGATTTGATCAATAACTAATACAGGGCTTTGTACTAAGGGCAACGCACTATAAATGGAGCAAATACTATGATTAGGTAATTCAGAAGATGCAGTTGTCTGACTTGTCTCGTGCTGTGAGAATTATGAGTACCACCACTACGGTTGCCTCCTTCAACTCCCTCTTCGTATGTATAGGATATGATGCATTCGCGCCTCTAATATCCACAAAGGCACAGCACGTTTCTATCACACGGGACACGGCTACTGGTTTTAAGTGTGTCTCTTGTTCTTGGACAAGAGTCGATGTGTTTGTGGAAAGTTTACCCCCGAATCCCCGATAGAAAACGCCCTGAGAATGTAGCATGATAATTAACAACATGAACCAGAAGTTGGTATACCAATTAGTACTGGCTCCGATTGATGATAACTAGCTGACCAGCCAGGTCCAGGAGAGCTTAATGGTGTCAACATTATTATTAGGAATTCATTTATCATATGTTTTATCTTACAACATCAAACAAATCTTACAGTCATCACAAATGGTCGAGTTGGTAAGAATCTATACCTAGTAACCCTCAAACCCAAATTCGAATCCGTCTTATTAGATGTAAGAGTCCAGTCCACACACTTGAGATATTGTCCAATTTAGGCCAACTGACCTGCACGGATTTGTTCTCGGAGTTTCACCCCAAAACGCGTCTCAATG
Organism: Potentilla sterilis; assembly: GCA_963682095.1. Classification (NCBI taxonomy): domain Eukaryota; kingdom Viridiplantae; phylum Streptophyta; class Magnoliopsida; order Rosales; family Rosaceae; genus Potentilla; species Potentilla sterilis. The sequence goes on along the minus strand of OY821760.1, from coordinate 38,096,959 downwards.
TATCAACCAGACTCTGTACATATAAGCACAGCATCCATTCTCCCCCGGGCGATGTGGGATGCGTGACCTACCTACATACTAACTTCTCTAGCCAGGTCAGGTCAGGGTCATCACACTCCACCCCCTTAGGGTCCGACGTCCTCGTCGGCACACTTCCGGCCGGAGACAGGCTCTGATACCATATGTAAGAGCTCAGTCCACACACTTGAGATATTGTCCGCTTTGGGCCCACTGACCCACACAGATTTGTTCTTGGGGTTTCACCCCAAAACGCGTCTCAATGTATCAACCCAACTTTGTACATATAAGCACAGCATCCACTCTCCCCGAGGCGATGTGGGATGCGTGATGTTGACAGTAGCCGCAGAGGGGCTACAGCAAGCCCACAGACCCGCGGCAAGTACACCAGGGCCCGGCCCAGGACTCAGGATCGGAGCACCAGCACCAGGCCTCGGGGCCCAGCGGTCTATCCTGCCTCCAAGGGTCCTGGGACCAGGGGCGCCTGCCTGCCAAAGAGGGCACCAGAATATCCAAACAGAAGGGAACCAGTCCCACATCGAAGGGCAAGGCCAGCCCTCACCCTCAACCACCTATATATGGGCCTCAACTACCACCATAAATAGGTAACTTGTCTCCCTCCCTGCTTACATACGTGCCCAGGTTATATATATTCCAACTATACTAACTTAGGCATCGGAGAGGTGAAGGCCGGCCCGCCCGGTATTCCCCTTAGTAAGCAGGATTGCAGGAGATCGAGTTGGATTCATCAAGTATCTACCAAGACCCCCGGGTTTAGGCAGAAACAATTGGCGCCGTCTGTGGGAACTCTGAACAAGAAGCCGTGCAAGCAACACCGCTGGCTGAGATTGTGGGAATGAGTCAAGAGAAAGGAACTACTGAGGAAGGGCGTATTGCAGCTGTGCAAACGCTCGCCTCCACCCCTGTCGTCACGCGGGAGATGCGTGGCGAGCAGGGCAGCGATTTGGGAAGGAGCCGTGGAGGGCCCTCCGGTGATCCAGAGCCCCGCCACGAGAGCTCGCACGGGAAAGACCCGATAGAGGACGAAGGCAGCCCAGTGCTTCGTGGCCTATCCCTGACGTTCTCGGATGATCCGAGTGATCAGTCTGAGAGCCAGGATCAAGACCCCACGTACAGCCCCGACCATGACGGCTTGGCGGGAAAGGTACGGGCAATGGCCGCGGAAGTTAGTCGTCTCAGAGAGGAGAACGACCGGGACCGAGCCAAGTCCCAGGCCCGATACGAAGAGATAGAGGCAGTAAACACCGCCCTGGTAGCCGCCCTAGAGAGGGGGCAGCAGCGCAGTGCTGCCATGGCCGAGGCGCAAGCCGCACCCCTGCTATTCCAACCCCGGCGGCTAGAGGCAGGACAATCTTCGGGCGCCCGATCCAGCGAGCCTATGCGGGAGAAGTCACGAGCCGGCGAGGACCTGCCGAAGAGCACGCCCGCCTCCCACCAGCCGCACACTTCGTCCGTGGGTGAAGTGGATACTCCAACCGCCCGGGCGCTGCAACTGCTAGCCAGCACCGTGTCGGATCTGAAGGCCCAGATGGAGGCAAACGAGAGGAGAGCGGCCCGGCCATTGGAAGGCGCCCGGTTCAACGAGCGCATGGGCCCCTTTTCACACCGAGTCATAGAGTCGGGGAGATCTGGCAACCAGAAGTCCCTCAAGCTCACCTATTCCGGGTCCGGTTGCCCGTATCAGCATCTGGACAGCTTCCGATCCCAGACCTGCGCCAAGGGTTACTCCGATGCAATCTGTTGCAACATCTTCCAGGAGACCCTGTCCGGAGAAGCGCTCAGTTGGTTCTACGAGCTTCCTGCGAATTCAATCGAGGCATTCGAACAGCTGGCTGACCGATTCGTAGGCCGCTTCATCCTCCGAGTCGAGGGAGCGCGGACATCCACCGTCCTCTTCAACTGCATCCAAGCCCCCGGGGAAGAGTTGAGAACCTTTGTCAACCGGTGGCAGACGGCCACGGCCGGAGTTCGGAACTTGGACAAAGGCATCGCCGAGATGGCATTCAAGCAGGGGCTTCGGGCAGGGAAGTTTTCCTACGCCGTCAGGGTAGAACTCCCTCAGGGCTACGACGAGTTGATGGCTATGGCCATCCGGCATGCCCAGGCTGATCATGAGACCTACGGGAACCACCTGCTGAAGAGGAAGCGGGATGAGCAGTCTTTGGACCATCCCCGGGTAGAGGATCCCCCGCGCAGTCACGAGAGCAAACCCGGCCAGCGAGCCGAGCACGGGAGTCGCCGACCCGGCCGGAACAACAACAACAACGGCAAGACCTGGCCGCAGCGACAGCAGAGACCCTTCTCTGACAGGCCCCAGCCTCGGACCGAGAACAAACCTGCACCGTACCACCAAGAGCGCCCCCTGGCAATTATGCCAGCACCCCCGACTAATCAAGAAGTCTTCTCCACTCTCACCGCATCATATGAGGACATCCTGCTGGAGAATGCGGACGTCATTGCCCCACCGCCCCAGAGAAGGTACCCCAAGGGGAAGCTCACGACGGCGCAGACAGGCAAGTACTGCTCGTACCACGATGAGGCAACTCATCGGACGAACCAGTGCTTCGCCCTCAAGACTGCAGTGCAGGGCTTGATTGACAGCGGCCAGCTCCAGAGATATGTAGGGGAGAGAGGAGCAGGCCCCGACCGGGAGGGTAACCCGGCCTGGTAAACCCGCTGGGTCCAGGCGGCTAGTTTGGCATATCGCCGGTTCAACCGATTGTAAAGATCAAATATATGCAAACTACTTTTGAAAACTCTGGCCCCGCAAGCTCAGATATATATATTCATAGTTAAAGTATCCAAAAAGTAAACCGCTCCGGAGAGTTTCTTTTACAAGCAAAAGCGAGAAAAACATCCTATGGAGCCGCATCTCCAGCGGTGGCTTCGTCGTCGACCTCAGCTCCGGCAGGTTCGGCACTGTTGGTAAAAGAATCCAAGTGCGAGCGATGTTCTGCTCCTGACTGTTTCTCCACCGCCAGCTGCTGGATGACCGGCTCCACAGGAGCATTTCCTTCGGCAGAGGTACCAGGCATCAGGGAAGTATTTAACCACCCCTTCGCCGCCCATTCCGTGTAGGCATCCGAGATGCCTTCCTCCCGGGCCTTCTCCAGGCAGTCCAGGAACCGATTGCTCTCCTCGTATTGAAGAACGAACCGGTCGAACTGACCCGGATCATCTCCGCCAGCAGCAGCAGCGGCGGCACGCGCCTGGAGCTCGTCTATCTTGGCCTCCAGCTCGGCCCTCTCAGCGTCAGCCCGCTCCCGCTCACTCTCCATGCTCCGGTTCTGCTCCTCCAGCTCCCGGGCCCTCTCCTCCATCTTCCTGGCCTTTTCCTCCATCTTCTTGGCTCTCTCCTCCGCCCTGGCCTTCTCCCGATCCGAGCCGGACTTCTCCACCTCCAGAAACTTCTGAGACCTGGATAGCGCAGCTATCTGCCTCTTCAGCACCGGGAGCTCCTCACTTGCATCCGGCTGGTACAGGTGGTAGAGCAGCTGCAGGACAGTAAAGGCCGTCAAGTGGCAAAGAAAGAAGGCGGGATATAAGCAATACGGTGGTATCATGCGGTACTTACCCGGAGGATGGATTCCTTGCATTTTGGCCGGTTGCCACCCGCCAGCACGCCATCAACCCCGGGCCTGTCCAGGCCGAAGTTGGCCAGGTCCGCCATCATCTGCCGAACGAGAGTATTGTCCGGACTTCCCATACCCACCTCCGCGGGCGCAGGACTGCTCTGGCGGGCCGCTCCGGCTCCCTCCCCAGCATGGGATGTTACGCTGCTGGTTGTCCTGACCCGCTTCGCCAGGACCTCCCGGGATGATCCGCCAGTTAGCGTCACCAGCAAAGGGGACGGACCCTCCGGCCCTTTCCGCTTCTCTCCCCGCCCTTCGGGAGCGGCGGCACGTGCGCTTGCACGAGGAACAAAAGCAGCGATACCCAGGCTCGCCGCACGGTTGGGGACCCTGTTTTCTCCCCCAGGAACCCGCACCGGTCCCCCGGTGCTCTTGCCCTTCCCTGGCACCGCTGCTGCCACAGAGTGATGGGTCTTCACTCGCTCCGGCACGTAGGACGATTCGTCCAGATCCCGGGCCTGGGGCTCCGCATGCAACGTAACCCGCCCGTCCGCTTCCACCGAGGACCGGGCCACGCTCGCACCTTTCTCCGTAAGATGCTTCAGGAGATCTTCCCCGTCCATCGAAAGAGTGTTTTCGGGCTTGATCACCGCCCGGGTTGACGCACCTGCAGGACAAAGAGAAACGTTAAAATTGTTGAGCAAAACCTAGCACAAGTCCCACCGCTAGGGTTTGTTACCCACCGGGATCCCGCCCAAGCCCACAGTGTTCCAGCACTTCTCGCCGGATGAAGTTGTACGAACTTCGCTCCAGGTGGTCCCAGCAGCCGAGAATGGTCAAGACCCTCTCCTGCTCCAACTCGGACAGCTGGAACGACTGGTCGCCTATGGGCTGGAAGGCGCCAGGCACCCGGTACCTCCTCCTCTTCACCTGCCAAGCCCCGCCAGCCATCACCACCTTCTTTCTCCAGCTGTTGTCTACCCATGAAGGCATAGTGGTGATAACCGCTTGATTGTTGCGGGAGTTGAAGGATAAGCAGCCTTTGGACCCCGTTTTCCTCGAGTAGGACAACCTATACAGCGCCCGGAATTCATTGATCGTAGGCATACTCATTCCGGACAAGTCGTATAGGCAGCCTAGGCTTAGTAGCCGCCTCCATTGAAGACCGGGCAGCTGCGCGGGCGACGCTGGCAGGGCACTCAGAATATACTGCACAAAGTCAGGCAGCGGTAGCGACATCCCGTGCCGGAACTGGTCCGGATGCACGGCAACCCAACCCTCCTCCGGGTTACAGGCCGACTCTCCAGGGTTCAGTGGACGCAAAAAGATATCGTCCGGGATACCCCACGTTTCCCGAAACACAGCGATCTCCGCGGGAGTCAGGCTCTCCTCCGGTTCGTCACACACCACAGCAGTTCTTCCCCTGCCAAGCATGTAGCTTTCAGCGTGCGCACCGGCCATTCGCACCCCGTGCGGTATCTCAGCTTCCGAGGAATCTGACCCGGAATCCGAGGACGTGGACGAGGCACCGCTCCCGGAGCGGTCCGTGGCTTCTTGCTCCGGGGCTTCAGAATCGAGCCAGTCCTGCATCCTCTCCACATCATCCACCACAGGACCTCTTGCGGCAGATTCAGAAGCCTCCTCCGAACTCGAAGTGTACATCTTAATCTAGGGGCAGGAAAGCAAAACCCTAACGCTCGTCAGCAACAGACTACAACACCACCTTCAACGGCCTCCCCCCCAAAAGTTTGCCGCTGAGCAACCCAGTCAGCGACACAGATCCCCCCCCCGCCGCAAAACAACAAATCAACAAAAAACCAAGACACACCGGGGCAAAGAACACAACTTACCGATTAGTATGCTCAGCCGAGGACAATCCGCCCAGCGAAAGCAACGAGCAATGGTAAAAGGAGGCTTGGGAGCGCTTCAAACAACGGATCTCTTGGGGCAAGGAACTTAGGGTTTTCTTCTCGCCGGACCACCTCCCTTTTTTCTCTCGGTCTCTTAAAAACGTACAAAAAAAGCAAAGGTAGAAAGAAGAGCAGAAGAGACCTATTTATAGAGGAGACCGGTGCCCTAGGCATTTAGGAATCCCTCCAAAAAACACAATCAGAACAAATCAAACGCCTGCGAATCCAGGCCCTCCATCACAAAACCGTCCCCTGACGGCACGTGTCCCAGCATTGGTAAAACTGCCCACGCCATCATAACTGACGAGACTGATGGACTCCCTCCTTAAATGCATGTCAGCCACCTGTCCCACACGCTGGCGACAGGAAGGTAGGAGCAGGAGCCAGGGAGTCACGCTCCCCTACGCTTCCCCAGATTCCACGGTTGCACGCCATCATCATTGCAATTCAAACCGCTTAGGAAGACCTCTCACCAGTTATGCTGATCCAACCGCTTCAAGAGCATCTATCCGGGTTTGAGCAGGACCTCGCACCGATATGGCATGTTACCCGCGCGAGTCCCGCCCCGTACCATGGTAGTCCGCGGTTATGATTATTCAACCGGCTCCATGGCATCTTCCCCCGCATTTACACCAACGACCTCGTTTCGATATAGCAGAACGCCCGGGGGAGGCCCACCTCATCGATTCCGTCATATCCCACCAGGTTGAGAGTACTTTCCGGAAACATAAACATCCGGACCCATGGCTTTTTCACAGGGGGACTCGTTTCGATAGGCATGTCACCCATCGAGTCCGCCCCCATGGCAAACGCATGGGCTTTACAAACCGGGCGAGTCTACATCTAACACATGTACCCTTGTCCAGCAGGATAAAAACCCTGCGTCGCATTGAACCGCGATACTGTCCAGCAGGATAAAAACCCTGCATCGCACTGAACTGCGATACCTTTGGGAACACATGGGGGAGACTCGTTATCTCTACACCATCCCACCGGGCAGATTGTATCTCTAACACAGAACAAGTCTCCCCGCAGGCTAACAAACCTGCACATCTACCTCATCGCTTATTTAAACACAAAGCTGAGAAGAACTAGCAAATGTTTGCACCGCTCCGTTCTAGTTTGGCAGAACGCCCGGTTCTGGCCCAGTGGGCACCGCTCCGTTCTGGTTTGGCAGAACAACCGGTTCTGGCCCAGTTTGCACCGCTCCGTTCTAGTTTGGCAGAACGCCCGGTTCTGGCCCAGTGGGCACCGCTCCGTTCTGGTTTGGCAGAACAACCGGTTCTGGCCCAGTTTGCACCGCTCCGTTCTGATTTGGCAGGATGCCCAGTTCGGGACCAGTGAGCTTCGAAGGGCAGCAGACCCAATCAGAATTCCGTGCATTAATCTCTTGCATGGCGGATTTCAACGCCTCATCACCATCATTCCATGCATTAATCTCTCGCATGGCGGATTTCAACGCCTCATCATCATCATTCCATGCACCATCTATCGCATGGCATCATCTCATACACTCTTCGGGTTTCCACCCCGTTCCATGCTCTAAAACTCGAGCACAATCCTGTTTTACATTACCCAACATGCTTATAAATTATTTCTTGCCATCAGTAACAGGTACTCACCTCGGTCACGCCCAATCTTTAACGCGGACTTGGGGGACTGGGGACCTGTAGGTTGGTAACCCCGCGGGTCTGCGGGACAAGAGCAAGACAGATAAGTCCCCATTCAAGATTGCACTTGACCGGGAACTTGGGGGACTTGTTGACAGTAGCCGCAGAGGGGCTACAGCAAGCCCACAGACCCGCGGCAAGTACACCAGGGCCCGGCCCAGGACTCAGGATCGGAGCACCAGCACCAGGCCTCGGGGCCCAGCGGTCTATCCTGCCTCCAAGGGTCCTGGGACCAGGGGCGCCTGCCTGCCAAAGAGGGCACCAGAATATCCAAACAGAAGGGAACCAGTCCCACATCGAAGGGCAAGGCCAGCCCTCACCCTCAACCACCTATATATAGGCCTCAACTACCACCATAAATAGGTAACTTGTCTCCCTCCCTGCTTACATACGTGCCCAGGTTATATATATTCCAACTATACTAACTTAGGCATCGGAGAGGTGAAGGCCGGCCCGCCCGGTATTCCCCTTAGTAAGCAGGATTGCAGGAGATCGAGTTGGATTCATCAAGTATCTACCAAGACCCCCGGGTTTAGGCAGAAACACGTGACATACCTACCTACTAACTTCTCTAGCCAGGTCAGGTCATCACATTGGAGTTTAAATCTCAACTTATTTATTTTTTGTGACCGGAGAAATGAAGCAGTTTAACATGACCTATTTGCACAAATTAGTCTCTAGATCTGGAATGCCTTCAAAGATACCGACGTTAATCTTATATAAAAATTATTTTATTCTACAAGTAAGATGACACAATTTTAAAATAATATCTTTTCAAAAGTAGAGCAAACGACTTGAAACAAGACATTATGTGTAACATATTGATTATCGTTGCGTTTTTAATTCTGTTTTTATCAAATAAAATATCATTTTTTAAATTATTTTTTTAATCACATATCGACATATTTACTCTTTTTTTTTCCTATGCGTATTGGAAAAAAAAAATAATTTGCCAAATTGTCCTTTGAAGAGGCTTGTGAGAATAAGATGGCTTATTTTCTCACAAATGATTTACAAAAATTAAGTTGAAACTGAAAACCCCAAAATAAAACCTTTTATGGACCAAAAGGGTGCGGCTTGTTTGTTCTTCTTCAGCCCACTTGAAGTGTTGAACACTAGTCAGATCCTTTCTGCTGCTCTTTCCTCTCCGTCACTCGCTGTTAATGTGCTCACACCGCAAACCCGTCTCCCCTGACCAATTTCACGGCCGCTCCACTGAAACTTAAAACCCACTTTGATCTGTCGACGTCCTCGTGGGTTTAGGTAAGATTCCAGCTCTTCCACTCATTTCATTTCAGTTTTGAATAGATGGAATATGGGTCATCTGACTCATCTCAGTTCATGTAATTTATGATTAGTTTGGTTAGATATGTGATTGCTGTGATTGTATTGAACTAATAAAGCAAAAACAAGCATGCCCACGAAAATGCCATACTTGCTGTGTTAGTTGTTTCCTAGGATATATATGTGCAGATGAAATTTTGGGATACTTCTATGCCTCTCTTTTTTCTCTAAACCATTTCTGTGATCAATTGTGAGGAAGTAAGGTAATGTGTCTGGTTGGAATGACTTAGCTTCAATGTCAGCTCTTTATGCTGAAGTGAGCATGGTAGTTAGGTATGTGAATAGGAACTTTTAGTTGCATAAGAAAAATGAATTCTGTAGTTCTATCTGTCTGACATTTGTTTCGGTAATTGTATATGTTTATTGTTGATGCCGCCCATCAGCTCTTTTTGGATTTTCAGTCTGTTTTAGTGTTTTTAGTATGATATATAATAAGTGAAGAAGGGGGTGCTGCGCATCGAGCGGCTTATGAGATATACCTTGTAGGTTGCACACTTGAGATGAATGAGTGGTGGCATTTCTGATGAAGTGTCTTCATTTCTGCCAAAGGAAGTTTGGTGAGCATGTTTAAGGAAATAATATTGAAGTTTAAGTAGAGTGAAGATGGATATATATTCTTTAGGAACTGATTACGATTTTCGAGGGGTATCAGTTGTTTTTAGCCACGGTGACTTAGATCTGAATGAGGATACTGAATTGAAGAGATATTTATATGAAATCAGTAGTTGTTTGTTGTAGGGATGATTCAGGATTATGTTTGATTTAAATCTTCCACATTTCTCTGATGCCTAACCGAGTCTCTGCTAGGTTGTAGTAGTAATCAAACAATCTATAAATTGGAAATTTGAAAGGCACATGATAAAAAAAAATATCCGAATTGACATGGAAGCGTCTCCTTATGGTCTAGTTACTCTCATAGAGTAAATGACATAGACTTGTCTAATATGTAGTTTGGAATGAACCTAGCTGATGCTTTTATTGATAGATGATAGTTAACCTGATTTGAAATGTGTTATTCTTCAGTTTAGTGATCATTTGAGAAGTCTGATCATAACCTTTGATACATTCTCTGCGTTTTTGAGTTCCAGTGGTGCAATTTAATTTTTTATTTGGATCATAATTATGCTCCTTATTCTTTCACGTGTCAAATCCTCAGCTTTGAATCCTAACTCATCTGACTGAAGTGTTGTGCAATTTGAGAGTATTAGTGTAGTCAAACCACAGTTTGTACTTGATGAATAATGCTTCAGCATCCGGTAGTTTAAGGGCAGCTTTCTCACACTGTGTGCAGCAAGTCCGAAATTATGACTACCATCACTACCTTTGCCTCCTTGAACTCCCCCATAACATGCGCAAGGCTGCGTTTGCAGTCCGTGCCTTGAATGTTGAAACAGCTCGTGCAATGGATGTTGCTTCTGATCCCAGGATTGGTCTTATGCGTCTTGTCTGGTGGCAAGAAGCCATAGACAAAATATATGCCAACAAGTCAATTGAGCACCCAACAGCACAAGCCCTCTTGTCAGTCGTACATGAGAACAAAATTAGCAAGGGATGGTTGAAACGGTCTGTCGAAGCTCGCATCAATGATGCAAGAAAGGAGATAGGTGACGCCCCAGAAAAAATTGAAGACTTGGAAAAATATGCTGAGGACACTATGTCAACTAATCTTTACATGACACTACAAGCTGGTGGTATCAGGTCCACTGCAGCTGATCATGCAGCATCACATATTGGTAAAGCAAGTGGGCTGCTTCTGCTAATTAAGTCACTGCCGTATCATGCTAACCGCAACCGGCATTTCTCTTATATTCCAACTGAAGTAGCAGCCAAGCATGGGTTGTTGGTAAAACATGGGAATCAATCAGAGATTCATTTAGACTCTCGTGAGGGCTTAAGTGAAGCAGTTTTTGAGATGGCATCAGTGGCTAATGACCATTTGCAGAAGGCTCGTGAGTTAGCTGGTACAGTACCTGCAGAGGCTCGTCCAGTGCTGCTGCCAGCTGTGCCTGCCCAAATTCTACTCGACTCCCTGCGGCGGGTGAATTTTGATGTGTTTGACTCAAGGTTAGCACGAGGTATCCTAGGTATGCCCCCTTCGTTGTATCAGTTGAAATTAAAGTGGCATTCTTGGAGAGGAAAATACTGAGGAATTTGCCTTTATTAGTTTTATACAAAATGACGTACCATTTTGCATTCTAGAGTGCAAGTCGAGAGTTATGTTGCGGATGTGTTTTTTGCAAAAGGAAAAATAGCATGTTTTTGAGGTATTCTTTTAATAAATGGGACTGGGGAGCTGTGAAAATAGCACTTAGCTCCTGCAACTTATAACTCCTGCCCGGTTCTTTCTTGACAATCGTTCATTATGTTGGTCTGTATTTGCAGGTGACCAATCCAGGTTCTGTATGAAATTTTCTTAGGACTATGTTAGAAAAGGGTATTCGAGTACTTAGCTATTTAGCCTTTTGAAAGCTGTAGATGCACTGTTTAGCTCATCAAGATATCACCATATAGTATTGATGTTCTTTTCCTTTCTCCCATCTCTTTTCTTCTATTTCTCTCCCTTTCTCAGATTGCATTCAGTATTATAGTAGCCTGAATTATTTGCTTGATCGTGGTCCGCTACATCGTAATAGTAGGGTTTATAGTAGATACTAGATCTGTAGAGATATTTTGGGGCTTAAGAAAGATGCGTTTTATATCATAGACGTTCCAATATGTTTGTTGGTCACTGTCGATGTTGTTGTTTTTGTTTGTTTCGCCTCAACTTGATGCATACTATTATCAATGAAAACAACCAATCGCTTTGTCAAGTAATCTTAGAAATCCTATGGCTCTACTTGGTTTTGATCTTGGTATTCGGTCATAGTCAACCACTTTTATTAGTGATTGCTTTCTATCAAATTAAGTGAGGTTTTAATTACTTATTAGAGACTAATTGATCGAACTAGGCTTTCTGGACAAAGCATGTTCTGTAGTACTCTGGTAAACTTAAAAATGACAGCTTGCGAGTCGCTTAATATTATTTAGTCTATCAAAACAAGTGAACAGCCTCATTTCTATTATGTTATACTCTCCTGATTCTACATGTTTGGCTTTGTTTTATTTTAGAGAAAGCTAATAATTAATCCAAGGTCTTTTTCTGTTTCTTAAATGTTTCAATCGAAATTCCTCACCAAATACCACCAAGTTTTATTAGGTCTCTCGTAGTTAAGGTTTTCCCTTACTTCTCATAATCAACTCATTGTTCCGAGAGAGCTTTCAACACGACTCGAATACGAGGGAAGCATTTCAAGGTTGAGAGCTACTAATTCTGGACGTATGTTTGCTAACGATGTGATAAACAAATACGTTCGATTCTTTGTTGAGAAAAACAAATACGTTAGATATTAAGTCCTAATTCATAATGCAGTTCTAATCTAAAAAGGTTATGGTCTGGAGTTGCTGTAGAATCCCAATAAAAGTTCATTTCACAATGGAGTAATTAACTACATGATTTGACTCGATTACCAACAACAACGCCCTGACACTGCTTCTTCGGAGTAGAAAACTTGAGCTTAATTTCCTCTCAAAGGAAAAGAAGGAAGTTTTTAACCGAAAGGTAGAGCAGTCAGTCTTCTTGATCACATCCTGTAGCTGTTACAGAAGTTGCAGCAGGAAGAAAAACCGGTTTTCTGTTTCAATAAAGAGCAAGGACCCAAATATCTTGATTAACAAGTCTAACATTTCTCACAAATTAAGACTGACCACTCCAATGCCTCCGATGACAAACACCTGTACGACTCTCACCACTCTTGGACCCACCAAGATCATCTCCTGTCCAACACGTGTCCACCTCCTTGTCTTGTTTTGCATGGCACCTCACACGACACCACTCACCAGCCCCACCATTTATATACTCTCTCAGCTCTCTCTGTCTCACCACTCTTCACCCTCTTCTTTCTCTTCCTCTGCCCACAGTTTCCTTAGAACTCTGGGTTTTTTTGAACCCGGTTTGCTTATCTAGTCTCCATGGCGGTCCGTCTGTCTAAGCTGCTGGTTCTGTTTGTAGCACTGGTTGTACAAACCAGTATAGAAGGAGGGGGTGGAGCTGCCGCTAGGCTCGACTTCTGGGACTCTGCAATCCGGTTGCCTTCGGAGAAGGATAAAACCGAAGATGTAGATAAACAATCCGGGACAACTTGGGCTGTTCTCGTAGCCGGTTCTAATGGTTACGGAAATTACAGGCATCAGGTGCGTATGATATCAGTTTTATTTTGTTGTTCTTGGACCTTTGGTTTGGAGTTGAGTGATTTACATACATGCATACTATATATACAGGCAGATGTTTGTCACGCATATCAGATACTCAGAAAAGGAGGGTTGAAGGAGGAGAACATGGTGGTATTCATGTATGATGACATCGCCATGCATGAGATGAATCCCAGGAAAGGAATCATCATCAACCATCCACAAGGTGACGACGTATATGCCGGCGTTCCTAAGGTACCAAAAGCGAGCTAGCTAGATGCATTTTTTTTCTTTCATTTCTCCATCAGTGATAATGTTTTTTAATATTGTAAAAGTTGAATATGCTTTCTCAATCTAGTATCACATACATGATACGTATCTGACCAAAAAAAAAAGTGGGTAGGATATCTTTTTTTATCGTCATCATCGTTGCCAACTGTGAGACTGAGTTATGTGATTAGTAATTTAACTGTGAAACCATAAGCTGGCTTGTGTTTTTAACTTTATATTAAGGCCAGCACAAGGTTTAGCGAAAAAGACATGCATAAATACTTAATTGTCCCTACCCGAACACTTTTATGGTTAAAGATTTAGACGAATTGAAAAAGATTCTAAAGTTTCTCGTAGGACAAGGATAGGTGACATGATTTTGATGTTTATATTGATACAATAGTAAATTAACTATGTACATATGTTTTGTATTTAGGATGTAATTATACATAGCAAAATGCCCAGTAATGTGTGTTGGATTCACAAAGTTGGAGGGGGTTATGTTATTAGGTGCATCTTTGTGTCATTGTGTGAGTGGTAAGTTATAGCATGAGTTTTGATTGATATGAGTGATGATATTGATCCATGACTTGTGTCTCTGGCTTGTGTAACTTTTAAGCATTATTTGCCATTTCGCAGATTTGTAGAACTGTTCAGCTCATGTTTCAATGCTAGCCATTGAGTTATTCTCAAACTTGGATCTTTTTCTTTGGGAGGGTGTGACGTCAAATAGTTTAGGATTATTAGGATACTGATTCGACCTACCTCCAAGTAAACCAAATGAATTTTTCATTGATAATATGTAGTACAATAATACATAATATTGTTGAAGTGTGCCCTATGAAAAGAGCATAAAAATAGTGCCTCTTACTCCCCATGATCTGTCATGTTATGATGGTATTCTTTTAATATATACCAATGATTGATGGCATTGGTTTGTGATGTAGAACATCACTTGAAGTAATCCAATCACAGCAACCTCTTATTATTATGGAAAATGATACAATGAAAAGAGGACATATGTTTACCATAGTCAGCTTCATGCTTAGTTGTTGATGAATATGTTTATATGACCTCTTTTAGTTTATGGAAAATGATACAACGAAAAGAGGACATATGTTTACTATAGTCAGCTTTATGCTTAGTTGTTGATTAATTTGTTTATTGACCGCTACTTTGAACTGGAATCCCATATACTTTGGTATTATATGCTGTAGGATTACACCGGCGAGCAAGTAACTGCTGCGAACCTGTATGCAGTACTTCTTGGGGACAAGAAGGCTGTGAAAGGTGGAAGCGGGAAGGTTGTGGCTAGCAAACCTAATGACAGGATCTTCTTGTATTACTCGGATCATGGTGGTCCTGGTGTTCTTGGTGAGTTCAGTACTTTTCATTTTACTGTGATGTATTAAAACTCATATCAATTTGGACAGAACTCTTTCTTCTTTCAATGCAAGTTTGTCAGCCTAACTACTCCTTTTTAGATGTGATCAATTTTTCGAAAGAAAATGTTGTGTACTTGAGAGCTGCAACTCACCAATTTTCTATTATAGGAATGCCAAATATGCCCTTTCTGTACGCAATGGATTTCATTAATGTTTTGAAGAAGAAACATGCGTCTGGGAGCTACAAAGAGATGGTATGGATGTCACTTCTCCCATGTCATTTTTAATGTGTTCCACTTCTTATGATTACACAGATTTGAGTACAAGACAGCTAAGTTCTCGACTTCAATTGCTTGCATGCAGGTTATATATGTAGAAGCATGTGAGAGTGGGAGCGTTTTTGAAGGCATAATGCCAAGTGACCTTAATATTTACGTGAGTACAGCATCAAATGCAGAGGAGAACAGCTTTGGGACTTACTGTCCTGGGATGAACCCTCCACCACCACCTGAATACATCACTTGCTTAGGGGATTTGTACAGTGTTGCTTGGATGGAGGACAGGTATCCAAATTTTTACACCTTGCAATTTGGTGAATTTATATCTCATTGGATGAATAATTGTATGGCACTAGTAACTATATAACGGTTTTGCTGTTTTCTTCTGTTTTGCAGTGAGAGACACAATCTGAAGAAAGAAACAATTAAAGAACAATACCAGACGGTGAGGTTCACAATAGATATGTTGGCACTTAAATTTCAAATTCTTTGGTGTTCATCTGAACTGTTATTACTCTGGCATTCAATTAAACACTTACATCTAAATTTGTGCTCTTTCCAGGTAAAGAAACGGACTTCAAATTTTAATAACTACAATATTGGATCTCACGTGATGCAATATGGGAGTAAGAATATCACAGAAGAGAAGCTCTGTTTGTACCTTGGTTTTGATCC
This sequence comes from Potentilla sterilis, assembly GCA_963682095.1. Lineage (NCBI taxonomy): Eukaryota > Viridiplantae > Streptophyta > Magnoliopsida > Rosales > Rosaceae > Potentilla > Potentilla sterilis. Next base: position 38,081,589 of record OY821760.1, on the reverse strand, counting down.
TGCCTCTGTGAACTTCCCTCCAAACAATGGTCAACTAGAACAGCACATGGAAGTTGTCAACCAAAGAGATGCAGAGATTTCGTTCATGTGGCAATTGGTGAGCTGTTTTTCTTTTATTTTTTCATACAAACAAAAAGCAACAGATCATTTGTAGTATATTTGGGTCGATCTTATGAGTTTATCCTTTCTCAATATAGAAAGTATAAGTCTTAAGTTGTTTACTGATTGATTTTAACCTATGTTAGAAGCCGATCTTATGAGTTTATCCTTTATAGAAAGTATAAGTCTTAAGTTGTTTACTGATTGATTTTAACCTATGTTAGAAGCCGACCGGGAGTTTTAGTTTGTTGAATGCATAGTCCCTTTTATCTTGAAGCTGGAACTGGTTAAGCTAGCAAAATAGTACTAAATTAGGTCGGGTTCATTTGAGCTTAGTGTTATGCTCACTTGGTTATTGTCATACAGTACAAAAGATCAGAACATGGGTCAGAAAAGAAGAGGGAAACCTTGAAGCAGATCAGAAAAACAATGAACCACAGGAATCACATAGATGGAAGCATAAAATTCATAGGGACGTTTCTCTATGGACCTGAGAAAGGTGCTACGGTACTGAATTCCGTCAGACCACTTGGACTGCCTCTTGTAGATGACTGGGAATGCTTGAAATCCATGGTAATACTACTTTTTACTTTACGTGCTATAAATCCTGCGGCTTAATGTTGTTTGATTCGCCATTGTAATTATTGATTGTAAAAAATTTGAATTACAGGTGCGAGTGTTTGAAACACATTGTGGATCTTTGACTCAGTATGGCATGAAACACATGCGGGCATTTGCCAACATCTGTAACAGTGGTGTATTTCAAGCCCAAATGGAGGAAGCATCTTGGGCTGCTTGTGATGGTCATGATCTGGGCCATCTGCATCCTTCAACCAATGGTTACAGTGCTTGAAATAAGTGTTGAAAATTTGGAAACCTATGGTAGGCTAGTAGCAGGATGTGGATGTTACATCCTTGTAAACGATGATATAGATGTGTCAGGAAAAACGTCCATGTGAATATATAGAACATATCTATGGAGTAGTGTGTTTTCAGCAGTTGGCCTTTTCTCATATCAGTGTTACATCCATTTTAATTAGAAGATGCCTAGACTTGCTCTCTAGTTTGAGTCATTTCTCTTGAGCTTGGATCTTATTCAGTCATTTCAATTTGTAGCTACTGCAAAGAATCCGGTAGTAAATTCCGTCGTTTTTTTAATTAGCCTGCGATCTGAACAGCTGTATATTCTGCAGCACAAATGCACAACCAGAGTGATGTAGTTGGTTCAGACTTCAGAGTGCATATAATCTGGATTCTGGAGTTGACATGTACGTAAACTTCGACCACCCTGTTGATGCGAATAGTAAGATGGAGATAAGGAGGATCATATCACAATGATGTAGAACACAATGGCTAACAAAGGAATCAAGTTACTGTAAACCCATGATTGTCAGTACGTGTTGCAGGTGCATCAGCATGAAGAACAATTCCGCAGGTTTATTCTTGAAAGCAAAGATCGTCAAGAAACCAAGTGACGAGAATCGAAAATGAGTTGCACCAAATTTGTGTGGCTCTCTGCCACAACTCCTTCTAATGACCTCTTGTTTCGACTGGTCGGTCGATGCGGTCACTTATTTGGAACTAGTTGTGGTGCACCTTCGTCACAGAAAGGGTGGCAAAATGAGGGGACCAAATGAGAAGCAAGGTTCAGCATCAACAAGGCTAGCTCGAATCCAACTCGGAGATCTCTGATCTCCAAGGATTGATCATCATGGGGGACCAAGAAACCATTAACGTACCAATTTGCTTTTCGTGGAGAAAAGGAATGTATGCATGCAACTCTCTCATGATGATGGCGCATGTTGTATGGTAATTTAGGCCTTGTTCCACCACGATGCTTTGTTGTTTTATGTCTTTATGTCTATACCAAGGCCTAATTCTCTTGTTGGTGTTTCGTGTCTTCTTGATATGTTTCTATTTGGTAGGAGGAGATGATGATAGCTAGTAGAGTACGTTACAAAAGGTTTTGGTTTGCTTTTAATGGTCGATGTTAGTTATATGCACAATCAGACAGGCAATACAATCTTTGATTCAGATCGGATCACCTACATAAGTTGGCGAGCTATACTAATACAAGCGTGCTCCAAGACTTTGTTCAGATAATATATATCCGTGTTTGCTTTCTTTTCAAATAGTTAAGTTGAGTACGATCTCGATTGTTGATGTAGGATTAGTAGCTGCAGACTGCAGTCGAGCTCATGTTAGTTTGTTCGGCCAACATGTACGATTATATCGACCAGTACAGTATAGTGAAGAACAGAATAACAAACAATTTGGAAACGTATTATATGATATGTTACATTATATAAAGGTAATGTATATGAATATGTTCATATACAAAGTACGTTTCAACGTTTAAGATATGCTTAAATTCTTTAGTGCATACGTTATTTGCTATACTTGCTTCCGGTTCAAATATTGCATGCATTCAGTGATGGAGCACATCAATTATGGCACATTTCAATTCACTGTTGTCTATATCAACATTACTTACAGCAGACTTATCAAATAATGAAACCTGAAAGTCCACTTTTCCATTTCATCAACATGAAATTTTGGGACCTTGTGAAATTAATATAGCACTGCAAAGCTTTTTGTAGCCTCGATCCTCCTAAAATGCTCAAATCCCATGGACAGTGTTTGCACCTTATCTTGCATAGTAATTAAATGAAAGTTATTGTAAGTACACATCGGGTGTTCTGAATCTTATCTGCTAATTAAAATAGGTCTTTTGTTTCGTTCCATACATTTTAAAATACACCACACAAATTATATTTACACCAACTAGAGGAGGAAGATATGTATTGATTTCAAAATTCACAATATCTAATTGGTATAGGGTGAAAATAACCCCTCTATATTTGACTATTTCTTGAGAAACAAAAATCAAAATCACTTTCACGAATTTTGGGCCATTATGAGAATTTACGCAAAATTATTATGCCCCCGCGGTTCAACTCACACTAATAGCGACGGTAACTACTATTCCTCCTCTGCTGTTGACAATGATCCCCCGCAGCAATCCTCATCTGCACCTTCTCAAACTCCGATGCCTCACACGGTATAACGATCCGACCCGGATGGTTGAACCCGTAAACCTTCTCAGCCTCTTTCAACAGCTCCCCAAAAAGCGGGTGATTGAAATATATGACAGGCACCAAGTACCTCTGCGCGTCGTCGTCGGACTCGCCCACGTACACGGCCATGTGGCCCTTCGGAACAAGCACCGGTTTGGCTTCCTCTGGACCCTGCCCGGCCCGCATGTAACCCGAGTTAGGAAAACACAGCTGCTTGGCTCCACGTCTTAGAGACCTTGCCAAGGTGAAGAACTTGGAAATAGGGTTGTACTTTCTCGCCGTAGAGGATTCCAGCCTATGGTGCCGGGCAGCTTCTCTTCTTGGTCGGACTATCCATTTGAAGATCTTAGCCAGCTTGTGTACTCTCAGCCTGAAACCTCTGCTCTTTCTCATTCTGTGGGCGTTCATGATCGGAAAAGTAACCAACTCTATTACACAACTCTGGACTGAAGTACTCTCTCTCTCGGTTATGAACGTGGAGTCTGTGTTGGGTTTTGAGGTGGGGGTTTATAGTGGCGTTGGTGGAGGTGGTGGGATGCTTGGAATATATAAGATGAGAATATGGTTCCTTCGGGAAATCAGAGAATTGTTGTGTGTATATACGATGAAATAGTGGTCGGCACTCGGCACACGTACAGAATTTTGGTGTATGGGAAGAATTGGAAAAGGGCGAGAGACGAGAGAAAGTGGTAGGGGAGAGAAGTAATTAGGTATTAAATTGGTTTTATTCAAGTACCGATTAAACGTACGGGATGTATCTAATGGGAATCTTTGCTTGTACTTATTAAATTTGCTTATCTTATAAAAACTTATTAATCAAGACCGTACAATCAAACATCATTGGTTTGTTGGAGTGAAGCAAACGCTACTCAATCTCTTATCTCTTATCTTTTTCGATTCTCTTCTTTTTAGAAGGCACAATTTAAATACAAATCATTTTTTGCAAATATTTGACCAAAACGTTCTCATATTTAGCGAATGAACAAAACTACGTGATGCATGTTCTTTGTTTAGCAATCAGTTGATCCTAATTTATTTATAAACTTCTACTTTCAATTTGATTGATGTTCAAAGGATAGGTTATTCCGAATGCCTTCAAAATCTGATTCCGATCAGGAGAGCACATAGCGAGATGAGATTCATGAGAATGAGTATTAACTGCACCACGAGCAGAATTAGTAAATATCATTAGGGTACACGATGGGACACACGACTATATAATATATATAGAGGTCTAACATCTCTATTAATTAAGGCAATTTGCTTTATAGAACAGCCGAGCTTTCTTTTCCCAATTGTCCTTGGTTGATTAATTGTTTGTTACAGATAAACTTTGCTTGATTTTGAGGAAACCAAAAACCCAAAAGAAACTTTATTCGCTCTCCCTCATGATAATGTCGAAAATTTCTTGGATGAAAATTGGCATTATATAAGCGGTCAAGAAAGAACGAAGCATAAATGGGTTCCTTTGATTTTGCCTCTACACAAACAATTTGATTTTCAATTTCTTGGATTGATTTTGATATGGATGTGATGGGAGATTTGTATTTCATTTTTTCTTTTTCATTATGTTTGATCAATTCAAGTTGTATTTTTTTTTCTCTGTGATTATATATGGATAGTTTGATACAAGACTGGCGCACCCCAAAATGAAGTATATTATTATGATCGTCTTTTCTCATATAATGTCTTTTTCCCTTTAGTTAAGAACAAGTTAACAGTGAGATATGGGTAACACTAAATAGTTGATTATAACGTATTTACTAGAAACAAATCAACGCACGCCCGAGCGCGGTCCTTTCGTACGCGCATCGCGCAGGGAGGAAGGTTAGTATATGTGGTAAATAATATCAGAATAATTTATGTGGTCAACTTCAATCACGATTAGTGTAAAAAAAAAAAAAGAGAATTGACCAAATTAAAGCTCTATGAAGAAATGCCTAAATCCCAAGTTCAAGAGTCGCTTAATCAACTTCTAAAAAGCCTCATCGAGGGGTCACTTTGATGGATTGGTAGTGCTAAATCGCATTCTGATGGCTATAGTATCAATCATATATAGTTGGTATTTAAAAATGGAACCATATGTAGCATACAAATAAATTTTCAAAGATTTTTCGTGAGGCTTAGCTTTGGGGTCTTTGCCCACACTGACCTCATATTTCTCTTTATATTTGTTCAAGATTCCTACTCGCGCTTACATTTCATTGGTAGAGATTATATTCAAACTATTTCTTTTCTGGATCAAACTATTTCTTTTCTTGGACTTTTCTCAGTTTCTGAAATCAAGACCTTAATCCACGTTAGATCATTCTTATAAAATGGTACACGTACGTTCTAATAACCAGATTTTTTGTTTGAACGATTTTTTTTCTCATGTCTTTTGATCTCTGAAGACGAAAATCATTCCAGTGCTTGAACAATGAGATCAGCTAGCCGGCCACAAATATATATATATATATATATATATATATATATATATATATATATATATATATATATATATATATTTGTGGTCCTTCAGGAAAGAATTTGTAATGACAAATGTTTTCCTCGTTTGGATATTGATAGGCTGCATTTACGTTTTCCTTTCTAGTTTCCCGTATCTTACAAAATTGAGGAAAATGAGAAATATATATTAGTTGAGCAAATGAACATGTATATGATAAATCCACTTATTCTGAAACATACTATTTGAATTGTAATTACTTAATTATTTCAAGTTTTCAACCTGAAATTCTCTCAGTACTTCAAGTTACTGATGCTACTGCATCAAAGTAGTTCACCGATCATTTCATATAAGTGCAAATTGATCCAGTACAGACTATATAGAAAAAAGCATGTTGTAAATGATAAGTAGAGTTGGAATTGATATTTGAGAAATTTGTATACGTTTACCAGAAGATAATTATAGGGAAAGGCATCTAAATGTAGCTAGACACTGTGCGTATATGGGAGAACAAAATGACAATATATATTAGATCAAAAGACAAAGAATCTGAAAGTTATGAGCTGGACTGTCCTAATTGTAAGCTATTAATTAGTAAGAAGTGTGTTATTCGGATTCTGTAATTAGTTTCTCTATACCATGCGGAACTTTGGTGCGTGGAATCGTTCTCATCTCATATTTAGTAGTCGTTAAATACTATAGTTATTATTGTACACAACATATTATGAACTCCAACTGTACGATTACAGTGAAAGGCTGAAAGCTACAAATATTATCAATTGGATGATATTAATTAAACTAGTTGTATGTAGTTTTTATACGCCAATTACGTATATATGCGTACTTTGTACTCCACTCCAGGTATTCTTTTATTCTGTTCAATACTCCACTGATCGAGTCCACTCCAGCTATGAAGTACTTGCTGCACGTATGGAGTACGAAATTGTTGACGGCAACATGCATGCTTCATTTTTTGTCTGGGGAAAAACAGTAAACAAATCGTTGAGATAGGGAAAGTTCCCAACAAGATCATTTTGTATTCTTAAAGCTTTTCCGATTTAATCCGACTTTTATTTCTGTACTGTTTTTTTGTGAATCAAAGTATAGACGATTATATTAGCTCATCATAATCTCAAGAGTAACTAGCTAGCTACTTGATAAGTTTCCTCCTCAAACACTTGTACTTTGCTCTCTACTAAAACAATAGCGAAGTCATATATGCAATATTGTTAAAATTGGTTCTACTACTATTCTCAATAGACCCTCATGCCAAAGCTAGAATAGCACAAGAACCAAATGAGAACGAAAACAAAGCAAAATTTCTAAGAATTTCGGGATATATACACATGAATCAAAGCCTAAATCGAAGATTGAGTTTCACGTACAATAATTAAGTTTCTCATTCCTGAATAATTAATAATGCTGTATGAGCTAATTAGCATTATGTGCGTCCACGGGCGGACACAGCAAGGGGCCAGCGGGGCCAGTGCCCCCACTAAATTTTTGACATTTTTTAATTTTTAATTTTTAATTTTTAATTGTTCATGATATAATTGAATAAAAAATTAGAGAAATAGAGAGAAATAGTTGTATACGTAGCCAGTACTACTAGAGTTATAGCCCAAAGAAATTTACATAGAAACATAGACGTACGTATGTGTATATATTAGACTAACTGATAATATATGTAAAATTATACAAGTCTTTGTTCAGTAGTCTCCTTGAGTTGTTGTCTTTATATTAATCTCATACTCAAATCGGCTAATCCTACTACCACTGTTGCTCTTATGAGTCCTTCAATCAACCTCCCGTTTTCCGACTCCCTAAGAATCTCAATAACTTGGCTTCGCATTCATTTGCACCACTTTTGATGACAAATCTCAACACGTACATATATTTTAAGGAAAGTAGAAACTTATACTGAAATCCAAAAAAAAATAAAAAATTGCGTTTCACGCAAATAAAACTCTATGTTTTTTTTTGCCCCCACTCACATAATATTCTGCGTCCGTCACTGTGTGCGTAGGTGCTAGAAGATTTAGATTACTATAAACTTGATCATCTAAAAACAGATTACTATTACACCAGCCAACACTAAGAATCTTCATCGATCTTATAACTCATCGAATCTGCTGCTTTTCCAAACTTGTATGGACATTAGCCAGTAACTGATACTTTGATTGCTTATTTAATTAATATGGTGGAGAACCTACTGCCAAATTTGATCAAATTTTTGAAGTTCAATACTGTACTCAGTTAAGACAAGTTTATAGGTATTAGCTATTGTTGCTGAACAGTATCTGCGTCATGCAACTACGTACTTTGGATTTTGGGTATGAGGTTCAACCTATAAATTTGGAGAAGGACAAGTTACTTTGGTACGTAGTACTTCTTTCTGGGGACAAAGATCGATCTACAAGATTATGGAAGGGAAAAAATAAATAAACCAAAAGAACACAAACAAACAAATAAACCATAAAAGAAAGAGATCTTTGAGCATCAAATTAAAGTGAGTAGATCTGGGATGATTCCAGGGAGCTTAACCTAGCCTACCTCCCAAGAATAGTGTATTTCGGGATTGCGAAACCCTAATGAACAAGTTGTCAACTGATTAAGAACAAAGTTCATATCTTTCAGTACTCAAACGCCAATGAGGGAATCATGCATCCAATACAAAAAAAAGGGGCAATGACCACATTTTACATGTGGCCTTTAGAGGGATGGCCATTGCAAAAAAAAAGTCACAAATCTCCAACAAATGTGACATTTGTATTATTATATAATTAAAAACTCCACATTTAATGAGATTTGTGGCTTCTTAATTTTACAATGGCTACACCACCAAATGCCACACCACAAATGTGGCATTTGCTCAACTTTTTTGTAGTGATCCCAGCATGAATCATGCATCCATAATAGTTAGAGGTAAACGTCCTTCTTCGTTTTTGGTTTATTTTTCCTTTTTGCCAATACAAAAGTATATGCGAAATTTATATCCTCAATATATATCTGATCTTATTCTAGCACTGATCAACGAGCACAGGATAAAGCATATAACATCCTAATCAATCACTATATAACTATTAATAAACATATAAGACGTGATAATAAAACTTTTATCCACTCAACTTTAGTCATGTCTTACCTTATCTTATAACCTTTATGCATGCATACATATTACTTTAATAATGTTTTTGGCTTCTCTATGCAGTAATTAGCACCTAATTTAGGTTATAACAAATTCAACAAATTAATTAAGAAAAATGCAGTTAAAAAGAAGAAGAAGAAGAAGAAGAAGATCACTTTTGTGTTCTTGGTCCAGAGGCCAGAGCAAGATTTTTGAAAAGCCAGAGGCCTAAACACGAGCCCAATCCCTCTGTCTCTTGACTTCTGTTGAAGTTATTTTGAATTGGTGATGGGCTGCAAGATTGTAGTGAGGCCACTAAAATAATGCAATCTTATAGAACTATCAAAAATTCAAAATTTGTAAAAACACATCTTCTTCTTTGGCTGAAGTGTATACATATGCCTAAACAGAAAGAAATACATCATCTACAAATCTTTTCTCAGGCGTAAATGAATCGACTTAGGCCGTATAGCAAGCCCTTCAATCCTTCATACTCGGGTTAAGTTGGGGTCAAGCTCAGTCGAATTGAGATCGAGCTGATCCACTTAACTCTGATCGATCACTTGCTCAAGTTTGAGCGCTAATTATTTGTTTTACGAGCTACTCATTTGATAATTATAAGTCATAGTTGATGGGGATATTTGCAAGTTCACAAATGAGAATTTTCGTTCAACCGTGGCAATATATATATTTACCACAGTTTCACACTCAAACAAACCAATAGTTAATGAGCCGGAGGCGCATGAACGCATGAACTTATGGAAGGGTCAAAAGCATTCTCCAAAGTTCAGTCAAGCAACTCGATCAGTATTTTAACTAGCAAAGAAAATTTTTCCTTGTTTGTAGACTTGCTTAAAATAGTGAGCTTAGATCAGACTTTTTGATAACCTAGGTCTTTTAGAGTTTGAGATCGATCTGCCATGCCAACCCGCCAATGTCGTTGGAAATTCAGTTTACTTGATCGATCTATAAGTGTGGCATGCCAAATGATTATAGTCGGTTGTCCATTTAGCTAGCCTCTTCATATATCGCTTTTTTTCTTCATCTTTTTTCAAGTTCCCTTGGTCCTTAGTGAACAAATTGTCTAATTCGTTTCCTCGATCGATGAGCTTCTGGTAGAATATCCAAAAATACAACACTGCGGGTTGCTGGATCCTGGAGGTTGGGAAATGGCTTTCGGGTTTAGGGCAAACCCTTTTCCTTCAAGATGTGAACAGAGTGTAGGGGCACAGCGCCTCATATTGGGATTCTACTTGATGCCCTTATCTTGAAGAAGCCCCACATAATCCCTCAAAACCATTACTTGGTTCCTCATCATCTACCTTAACTACTTTATGGGACAAAACTAAACTAGCTAATTATTCTTTTTCTGGTACTATTCTTTAAGAATGACCTCCGGAAAGCTTCTTCCCTTATGTAGAAGGACAGTTAACATTTGCAAGAGCCAAAATATGTAAACAACGAGTGCGCTTCAAGGGCTTTGAGATAAAGCAACAGACATGGCAACCTGGCCTTTCAATATCATCCAAAGAAAGAAAGGGAGAAAAACAAGGGGTTCTAGTTGAATACAAGATCCAGTCATCAGCTTGATTTTCTTGTGTCTTTTCTGTTCTTAATAAACCATCTATAATCAAGAGAATGATTAAATGTTTGACTCCTGAGTTTCTGTTCTTATCATTCGTTTGCCCCACCAATTTCATTCTTTACCAGATACTCGATTTCATGCCCCGATCTTGTACATCTTTCACTCGATCCTCAACAAGACCTGAACTAATATGTTTCTGCTGGAACCCTGATCATTTGTTACATCAACTCTTGAAACATGGTTTACATAAAAACCAACTTCTTCATCGAAATTAAACCAGAAGAATTCTTTTTATGATACACCTCTCTGATTAGTCTTATGTTCCGGAACAAAAGGCGAACCAGTGATCGAGGTAGATCATTTCTAGATAGAAATTAAAATCATAGATATAAGCGATCCGGTGAGGGTCTTGAACTTAAACGTACAATTAACTTTTCACGCACTCTTGATTATGCCACACACAGTTTGCGGGATACAAAGTTACAACAAGATGATAATAATTCCTTATTCCATTAACCTGCCCTTTATCTGTTCTCATTTCTTAATCTTATTATTATTGCCATAATTGGTATTATTATTTTGATGGGGACATGTAAACCAGAACGCAATCATAATCTCTGCTGCGGTTAACATCATCATTATTTCAATTTTCTCTTATTCATTCTAGCTAGCAATGAAGACTCCTAAAAAGAGCCACAGCCCTACATCAGAAATATTTTCTTTCTTCTAAAACACATGAAAATGGTAATAATTAGCCGTGAAGCTTTCAGAAAAACACAGTACACAATGGCACTATGTGCATGTGTTTCTGTGCCCAACAGTTGACCTATCGAGTCAATTTTCATATCATATATATGTGCTATTTTATGTGGAGGATCATAATTAAATTTGTCGATGGGTTGAGTTTTATCTAAAGACATTTATTTTTGAAACCAAAACTCCGATCACATTTAGAAATTACTCGAGTACCTGCAGTCGTAGGCCCTCTGAGAAAGATCTAAAAATGTAGCAGAAAATTCTAGCACAATCAAGATATAATGTACGTACACTACCAGAAAAGGCGTCATAGCCGACGACGCCATCTCGTCGGCCGTTTCCATTAATTCGTCGGCTATAGTCATAGCCGACGATACTTCGTCGGCTATAGTCTCGTCGGGAATGCTCCGTCGGCTATAGTATAGCCGACGACACACGGGGTAAGTCGTCGGCTTATGAAACACCAGGTATAGCCGACGAAAAAAGCGTCGTCGGCTATACTTCGAACATTGCCGACGAGAAGATCGTCGGCTTTAAAAATTACGTAACTGCCCCTAACCCGAAGTATAGCCGACGACACTATCGTCGGCTATACGTCCAATATAGCCGACGACACTATCGTCGGCCATAACAATCGCCGGTACCAGAAACGGCTTTTTTTTGCCGGAAGCCGGGAGGGTATAGCCGACGACATATGTCATGTTCGTCGGCTATAACGGTTATAGCCGACGAAATTTGGTAAAAATCGTCGGCTATAACTGTTATAGCCGACGAAATAATGCCAATATCGTCGGCTATAACCCCTAAATATTTAAAAAAATTAAAAAATTTTACTCGGGCCCAATTTCTCTTCGTCTTCGGGGGCTGCAGAAAATGCACAAACAAACATCCAAATATCCAACAAATATCCACATCAATCCATCCCTAATATCCTACATACTGTACAAATTAACCCACTATATATATCTACTCATCATCACCCCCTAAACGCGTAGCGTCGTCGACCGGATCGTTCGAGTTCCGGTGGCTATGGCTGTCCTGATCGGCTGGCGTACTCCGATGCGGGGGGGGAGTGGGGACGACGAACTGGGGCATCTGTGGCGGAGGCGGGGGCTGGAGTCCAGCCTGCTGGGCCTCCCAAGACTGCTGCATCCATCGGTACATCTCCGCCACAGATGCGTCTCTGGCCTGCTGCGCCGAAGCCTCCGCAGCCCTCGCCAACTCCGCCTGCTGGAGCGCCTCCACCGCCCTCGCCAACTCCGCCTGAGTCCTCTGCAGCTGCGTCTGCAAGTCTCCTCTCGTCGAAGCCGCACGCTGCGTGCTGGGATTGGCCGGCGTGAACTTGAGAACCCCATCTCCCGCCGCGCCTAGGCCTCTCTGGTAGAAGTAGTTGTTCCCCGTCCCTACCGCCGCGTGCATGATCTGAGAGGCCAAGCGCGGCTCAAGGGTGTCGATCGTGGAGGCAAACTCCGCGATCGCCTCGTCGGACGCCCCGTCTCCCAGAGTGTCTCGCGCGATCCCGAAGGTGATCGCGTCGGTCTCCGCATCTATTTCCGCCTAATTGACAAGAAAATATAATAAACGAATTAAAAATTATATATATAAATTAATTTCATGAAACACTTTTATTTAAGATGGACGAATACTTACCACTTGGTCGGGACGCCCCGGATATATCTGCGCATGAATCCACGACAACGGCCTCAGCGGTCGGTCCCTCCTCGCCATCTCTGCCCACTGCCTCCAGGAGCGGGCGCCGCCGTGGTGGGGGTGCTCGTTCCTCCTGCGGTTGTCGCTGTTCGTCCGCGAGATTTTCTGTATTATAACAACAAACATATAAACGCAAATATAAATTAGTAACTAAATTAAAATATTAGGAACTAACCAAAATAAAATTAATAACTAATTTAGTTACTAACTAATTTAATTTAATTAGTAACTACTTAACTAACTAATTTAATTAGTAACTACTTAACTAACTAATTTAATTTAGTAACTAACTAACTTACTAACTACCTAATTTTATTTAATTTAATTTGATTTAATTTAGTAACGAACTAACTAACTATGTAACTAACCAACTGACTTAATTTAATAACTAATAACTAACTAACTAACTAATTAATTGAATTAAGTAACTACATAATTTAATTATTAAATAACATTAAAAAGTTATATACTACCAGGCTAAATTTTCTTACCGAGACCCTGTCGCTCCCGAAGTAGGCTACCAGCCATAGCCACTCGTACTCCCTGTACCGGAACTCGTGGGGGGTTGCAGCTCGCCCCAAGCGCTGCTCCACATGGTACGTCCTGTAGTGCGTGGACAGCTCGTTCTTCCACTCGGAGTACCTATATTAACAGAACACAACTGTTAGATATATATATTCGTACACTGCCAATAAATATATTTATACAAAAAAAAGCAAAACACATAACCTGTTCTTCAGCTGCTCGTCTCTCCACCAGTCCAAGGTAGGATGGACTCTAAACCATTGCTGCAACATTATAAATTAATTAGAAAATATTTTTATATAGTTATAAGGACTGAATTCATAATTGTTTATTTTCTATAATAAAAATCATATTTAACTCACCGACAGTGCATTGTACACTCGCGCCTTGATCTCATCGGGCACAGAGCCCCAGTCGGGCCACAACAGTGGGACCCTGTCCCGCACGAGCATGCCCGTCGCGTTGATGTACTTGGTGGTGGTGTCTCTCCGCTCAATCGGGCGTCCATCCTCACCGGGACCGGGCAGGATCTCTCTGATCCCACCGGCCAGCTCCCTCTCCAGGGTGGACATGTTCGCTGGCCCTCTGGTCCGTCTCGTCCCCGCGGGTTTATTGACGAGGACGCCTGTTAAAATGAACACATAGTTAAATAATTATTTAAACTAACTAATTAAATAATTAATTAAACAATGTAAATAATTAATTAAACTAACCAATTACCTGCGTCGTTGTACTGCTTGTCCCTCTCACGAACGGCCCACAGGCCGCGGCAGTCCTCTGAGTCGAAAGGACTGTAGAAGTAGGCCTCCTCCCAGGGAATCTCGTGAGGCCGGTCGTGCCTCCAAATCTGCCTCCCCCTGGCGTCGTACTCAGGGATGGCAGGGAGGAACTGGACCATGTACATCCCCGATGGCGGAGACATACGGGGCGTGGACCCTGAGGGGCCTGCTCCCCCTGACGGTGGGCCCCGTAGCTGTGGACGCTGTCGCTGTGGGGGGACAGGGAGCATCTCTGGAGGGTCCAGATCGGCGCGCGGTGGGGTCGGCTGCCGATCCTGGAACAGTGCTGAAGTGCACTGGGGTCTGGTGGCTCTGCGTCCTCCTCCGACACTCGAGTCAGGGCCCGCTCCCGTCGACTCATACGAGGAGCCCCCACGTGGATCGCTCGGCGTCAATCCCATCAACGTCTCCTCTCGTCGACTCAAAGGCCGGCCTAGGCCCCGACGACCGCTGGATCCGCTCCCCCCACGGCTGGATCCTGCCTGAGCGTCGGGGTCGCTCTCGGTCCGTCTGCCAAGCCATCGGTCTACAAAGCGACGGTTTCCTGCACAATTAGTATATAAATTCCATAAATTGCACAAAAATTCCACAAAAAAATTAAAAACTTCATTCAATGTATATATACCTAAATATATTTATACCTAATTATATATATATATATTCCGAAATATAACACAAAATTCCTTAAATTTCACAAAAAAATAAAAAACTTTTTTAAATATATATATATACCTAATTATATATATACATAACTATATTTATACCTAAAGGTATATATATATACCTAAAAATTCTTGTTAATTCCTCAAAATTAAACAAAATTCTACACAATTCCATAAATTTCACACAAAAATAAAAAACTTCATTAAATGTATATATACCTAATTATATATATACCTAAATATATTTATACCTAATTATATATATATATATATATATATTCCGAAATATATATATATATATATATATCCTCCTAAAAATTCCACAAAATTAACAAAAATTTCACAACATTAAAAAAATTTCCACAAACTTCCATATACCTAATTATATATATATATATATATATATATATATATATATATATATATTCCGGAAAATATATATATATATATATATATATATATCCTTCACAAAATTCCACATAATTCCAAAAAATTAACAACAATTCCACAACATTCCATAAATTGCACAACAACCCTAAATTCCACATAATTTCACAAAAACCATAAAATTTCACAAAAATACCTAAATTCCACAAAATCACAAAATTCCACAAAATTAACAAAAACCCTAAATGAGGGAGAGGGGGACTACCTGACATGGTGGTGCGGCTAGGGGACGAGGACGGCGGTGCGGTGCGGCGGCGACGGCGGCTAGGGAAGGACGGCGCCGATCGGTTCGAGTTCGGGTCGGGGAGGGCTCGGGAAGGCCGGGGACGGGGTGGGGAGGGGTGGGGGAGGGCCGGGGAGGCTTGGTCGGCGTCGGGGAGGCTCGGACGGCGTCGGGGAGGCTCGGGGAGGGGTGGGCGGCGATTTAGGGGTTTAGGTTTTCTGCAGAAATGGGGGAGAGGCGCCTCTGTTTCAGTTTAAATCGAGGGACTATAGCCGACGATTTCATTTTAATTCGTCGGCTATGACTATAGCCGACGATTTCGTCGGCTATAGTCTCTAACTAAATCCGGGCCGGGCCTAAGTTGGGCTTTGCGGGCCGGTTATAGCCGACGAAGTATGCATATCGTCGCCTATAGTATGAATCTCGTCGGCTATAGTCAAGGACCTCAGCAGCCGTCAGATCTCCCCCATCCAACGGCGGACAATGAAACGGC
Source organism: Potentilla sterilis (assembly GCA_963682095.1). Lineage (NCBI taxonomy): Eukaryota > Viridiplantae > Streptophyta > Magnoliopsida > Rosales > Rosaceae > Potentilla > Potentilla sterilis. Next base: position 38,065,660 of record OY821760.1, on the reverse strand, counting down.
GCGGATCGCAACACTTTAGCCGACGAAGTTCTGTATGTCGTCGGCTATTCTTTGGTCAAACTTTCGGTCAAACCTCTGCGTGCTTTAAAACGGCAATTGGCCCGTCTAAATGACGTGTTTTGGCCTGACCTTCAACAGAGAATAGTTTCAAATCGATGCGACGCAACTAACCGTATAAAAATTTTCCTCCAAATATTTACCGACCGGCAGGCTACCCATAGGAAAACGGAAGTAAAAAACACCTAACCGCAACATTCGGCACACAGATTTTGTCCGAATCTTCCCATTTTTCAACCGTAGTCGTATTTCAATATTTCGGTCGTATCTTATTTCACGACACTTTTGCATTTGAACGGTCTACGTATGGTAACTATTTGAAACTATACATTCACTTAAACACTTAGTAAATAAGTTAAGGAACATTAGTGCATATGTTCCGATTTCGAATCTAAAAGTTTTGAAAATCTATTCCAACCGTCAGATATCACCGTTAAGATTAAATACATGTATGAAAAAAAATACAACTAGATCTGACAACGTTAAAGGCTCGATCGGATCGGTCAAACTGCTTGGTCAAACCTCTAAACGCTTTAAAACGGCAATTGGCCCGTCTAGATGACGTTTTTTGGCCTGACCTTCAACAGAGAATAGTTTCAAATCGATGCGACGCAACTAACCGTATAAAAATTTTCCTCCAAATATTTACCGACCGTCAGGCTACCCATAGGAAAACGGAAGTAAAAAACACCTAACCGCAACATTCGGCACACAGCTTTTGTCCGAATCTTCCCATTTTTCAACCGTAGTCGTATTTCAATATTTCGGTCGTATCTTATTTCACGACACTTTTGCATTTGAACGGTCTACGTATGGTAACTATTTGAAACTATACATTCACTTAAACACTTAGTAAATAAGTTAAGGAACATTAGTGCATATGTTCCGATTTCGAATCTAAAAGTTTTGAAAATCTATTCCAACCGTCAGATATCACCGTTAAGATTAAATACATGTATGAAAAAAAATACAACTAGATCTGACAACGTTAAAGGCTCGATCGGATCGGTCAAACTGCTTGGTCAAACCTCTAAACGCTTTAAAACGGCAATTGGCCCGTCTAGATGACGTTTTTTGGCCTGACCTTCAACAGAGAATAGTTTCAAATCGATGCGACGCAACTAACCGTATAAAAATTTTCCTCCAAATATTTACCGACCGTCAGGCTACCCATAGGAAAACGGAAGTAAAAAACACCTAACCGCAACATTCGGCACACAGCTTTTGTCCGAATCTTCCCATTTTTCAACCGTAGTCGTATTTCAATATTTCGGTCGTATCTTATTTCACGACACTTTTGCATTTGAACGGTCTACGTATGGTTTCGGTCAATATACTTTAGCCGACGACTTGCAAGTCGTCGGCTACAGTATGGGAATTATAGCCGACGAATTGCAAGTCGTCGGCTAAAGTATGGGCATTATAGCCGACGAATTATGGTCCATTTCGTCGGCTATAACGCTGATCTTTCTGAAAATTTGCCATTTAGGGCCTGAAAATTGCCTATTTCACCTGATAAATTCCTGAATATCGCACAAACAAATCAATACAATTTCCCATAAATTCGAAAAACGGTAATTAAGGACAAAAATTATTTTCATACATGCATGCACCATCGTACACAAATACATACATAAATAGTATACTAAGGATGATAATCAGAATCATCCTCATCACTTGAGTCAGACGTAGTATAGTAGTTAATATCTGGCAACCGGTGCTCGTACTCGTCGTCTGAGTCATCGTCGGGCTGATATAGACGATTCGGATTAACATCATACATGGGCACCTGACCCCTAGGAAGTCGGACCACTCTGCCCGGCGTCACATTATTATCGCGGATGGTGGAGGATTCTGGAATGTCGCCGGCGTCAGGCTCTTGGTATGCGGTCGCTTCTTGACACTCTGTGCTCACACCAAGTGTGGTAGCACTGTATATGTCTCGCTGAGACACATGGTTCACTACCTTCCACGTGCCTTTGTTCAAAGGATCGTCAAGATAAAAGACCTTTTTGGCCGCTGTGGCGAAAACAAAGGGGTCGTCTTCATACACACTAGTGGCGGTATTCACCGAAAGTATGCCGTACTGATCGATCCGTGTGCGGTGCGGCCTAGTATCAAACCATCGACACTTGAACAAGTGGACTTTCATGCGGTTCCCATAAATGAGTTCAACAACTGACTGTAGGACACCGTAAAAATCCACGCCCCCCTCTGCACCATCGACCATCACCCCACAATTCTGTGTTTTGCGTTCCCCGTCTCTAGCTTCACATATATACTTAACGCCGTTGACATCACACATTGGGCGGACTATGGAAGATATCGGCTTCATCGACAACAGCCTCAATTCCTCTGAGTAATTTGTATGACCACCCCTCGCAGCCACTTGCATCAGCTGAAAAATATAACTCAAATCACTCGGTGTGTTTATGATTAAAGAATAGGGAACTATAAAAGAAAACCATCTAATATATATATTTATACACTTACCCATTGTGGAAAATAGTCTGCAAACGTCGTGTTGTGGTACTCGACATCACCGCGAACTTCCTTGCTGTGAAGATGGTGACGTTTCCAATATTGTACCTCCGGACAGTTTATTAGAACCCACCAGTGGGCAATCCCTACCTCATGGTCAGGCAACTTGTCCACACCCTTTTTCTTGAAGCTTCCGTATGGTACAACAGAGTTGGCGACGATAGATAGGTTGAACTCGGGGTCATCTCGACTTGGATGTTGTGGGGGGTCCTCCATCGCTCCCAAGTACAACTTGGCGTACGTTACACACTCATGCGCAATGTAAGCTTCAGCAATACACCCCTCAGGCGCAGATTTATTGTGCACATATTTCTTGTAGTCTCCAAGTTGTCTGCAAGGTTAACAAGTGCGTGTTAAGAGCATGCAACTTTTATTTAAAAACATGTATAAATCAAATTTATGAATAACATGTACCTTTCGATGGGATACATCCAAGTGTAGTGTACGGGACCGGTAAGCAACAATTGTTGGGGAAGATGGATCATCAGGTGAGGCATGATGTCAAAGAAGTTTGGGGGAAATATCCTCTCGAACTTGCACAAGATAAAAACGATTTCCTCATGCATTCTCATGAGGTCTGATTTTCTAACTTCTCTAGCGCATAACTTCTGGAAGAATCTTGACAACGCCACCAACGGCTCAACCACTTCATCCTCCAAGTACGCTCGAATGAAAATAGGGAAGAGGCGTTGAAGCAGTACATGGCAGTCGTGACTCTTCAATCCGTACATCTTGTTGTCTCGGTAGTTAACACACTTGCTTATGTTACCCGCATAGCCATAAGGATACCTGCATAGCCATTAACAACAATTAGATTTCATGCATATATAGTCGTCCAACAACAGATGGATTCTTTAGGGAATACATGCCTAATTAATAAAAACTTACCTGACATTACTCAGCCATCCAAAGATTTCATGTTTCTGGTCCCTGGTGACGGTGTAAGGAGCTTGGGGCATTTTGCTCCTGCCCTCTCTCAACCACAAATGGTCCCGCAGTCCCATATTTCTCAGATCAACGCGTGCCTTGGGGGTGTCTTTTGTTTTCTTCTCCCAATTCAAAACTGTGCCAACCACGGCTTCACCCACGTTCTTCTCTATATGCATGACATCCAGGTAGTATCTGGTAGCCAACCTGGCCCAATAAGGAAGTTCCCATAAGATGCTCTTGTGTGACCAGAACCTATACCGATCCGGCCTCTCTGGAATCGTGCGCAACACATCGGGATGATTGCTAAGCGGACCAAAGTCATACTCATTCAACACTGCCAATATTTCCTCCCCTGTCCATTGCTCCGGTGCCCAGCCCCTTTCTTCAGTCCCATCAAAAGCCTGTGCATCGTCCCTAAATGGATGGTCATGCGGAAGCCAACGACGGTGACGCATCTGGACAATCTTGCTGCAATGAGGACTGGAGCAATCAACAGTCATGCACTCTGAACAAGCCCTGTAACCCCTGGTGACGCTGCCCGACAACATACCCCTCCCAGGAAAGTCACTGATCGTGCCAACAAGCATGGCATGCATCCGGAACATCTCATTTTTGAACCGGTCGTAGACCAGGTGGCCGTTCAGACTCAAGTACCGAAGCTCCTCAATTACGGGTCTCAAATACACATCGAGACACTTTCCCGGATAACCTGGGCCTGGAATCAACAATGTGAGCATGTTATATTCCTTCTTCATGCACATCCACGGTGGAAAGTTGTACGGAATCAAAATAACTGGCCACACACTGTACTGAAGCTCTTTCTTGCCAAAAGGGTTGAAACCGTCGGATGATAGCCCTAGCCAAACATTTCGAACCTCTGATGCAAATTCGGGAAACTCCAACACGTTCTTCTTCCAAGCCTCTCCGTCGGCGGGATGTCTAAGGGTGTCATCGTCAGGCACATTCCTCTCAGCCCACCATCTCATAGCTTCGGCCGTGAAAGCACACATGAACAACCGCTCAAGCCTATCAATCAGCGGGAAGTACCGAAGTATCTTCACAGCTTTCTTGTTCCCTTTAGGAGTGAACTTATACCGCTCTGTATTGCATAATGGGCAGTATTCAAGATCTGCAAGTCCTTCCCCGTAAAACAGAACGCAATCGTATCTGCATGCATGAATCTTGATGTAGGAAAGGCCGAGATCTTTAAGGATATGTCGCACCTTATGATGACTGGTAGGAAGCCGATGTCCGGGGGGCATCGCCCCACCCCATAGCCGAAGCCAATCATCAACCGATTTGACAGTGCCTTTGTTCTCCGTTTTGATCTTCATCACTCCCATGACAGATTCAAGGACAGTCTTACTGCATCCGGGGTACAACGGAGTCTGTTGCAATGCGATCAGGTTGTTGTACTTTTCCATACCACTTGTGTTGACCGGAGATCGGGGTAATGGCTCGAGTGGCTCAATATCAGGGAAACACTCCATCTCCGGAGGTGGGAGTTGCACATCTGGTGCTTCCTCAAAGACACCGCTCTCACGAGGAAACATATCGTTGATCCAGTTCGTTGTCGGATCATTGGAGGAACTCCCTCTCTCGGCAAATTGTCCATGATCATGACGACCCGCAAACTCTGGTTCACCGTGATAAATCCAATTAGTGTATAGGACCCAAAATCCATATCTAGCCAGGTGTTGCTCCACTGTCTCTATGGAAAACCGGTGACGTGGGGTGGCACACTTGCACTTTTTACACGGACAATAATGAAGTGTAGTGTCTCCACAGTTAGCCATCACAAAATCCAGGAAACTCCTAACTCCATCATGATACGCCTGATCCCATCTTCCAAGGGTAATCCAACTCTTGTCCATCCTGTAAATTCAAGAAATAAATATAGCTATATATAGATATGTATATATGCACGTACTACGTACGTACTAATTAATTAAAAAATTCATCATTACACACACACACACATATATATATATATATATATATATATATATATATATATATATATATATATACACATGCATCCCTAAATTAATTAAAACATCGTCAATCTCCCTAATTAATTAAACACAATGTATTTTTTATATATACCAACAATATATTTTTAATTACAATTAAATTAATTAATATATATACATTTTTTCATCAAATTCATCTAAAATCACCTATAAATCAACATTAATCAATCACTAATCTTCAACAAAACTTCAATTCTATCTAACCAATACAACATATATATCAACCCATTAATAATCTCATCTCAACACATATATATATATATATATATCAAATTAATCACACATTTATTCTAATTAAACTCTAAATTAATACACCTCTGCATATAACCAACTAAATCAACACACACAGCAATATACGTACCTTTCAAGCTTATGGCCGAGGTTTTGGACGATTTCAGAGCGTTTTGGACGATTTCATGGACGAATGAGCTCCCTGATGCAGAAGGTCGATCTGATATAAGAGTTATAGCCGACGAATACCCCCCTCGTCGGCTATAACAAAAACTTTTCGTCGGCTATAACTCTTATAGCCGACGAATACCATCCTCGTCGGCTATAACTAAAAACGTTTCGTCGGCTATAGTTATAGCCGACGAGTTGTCGGCAGTCGTCGGCTATAATATTATAGCCGACGATGTGGCCGACGAAATAGTAGTTCGTCGGCTATAACGGGTTATAGCCGACGAGGTACTATTTCGTCGGCCGTTTTTTCCCATATCGTCGGCTATAACCCCTTTTCTGGTAGTGGTAATTACTCAAATTAGCTATTATTTCATTGGTAATTACATAATGATCGAATATATAGAACTTGTTTTACTCAGAACAGTTCGTTTGAGAATGGAATAATAGAAACAGATTGTTGTGTTATAATCATCCCAGGAACGTATACCACAAAGGTTCCTTTTGATGTGTGGACTGTGGAGTGACATAGAATGAACGTTTTTGGTTCTAGCTAGTTTTCCATGAAATTAACATCACAAGCTCCTTTTGATTAGCGAGTAAAATGTGATTTAACAATCTAAGACTCTAAAGCTCTTTCTGTCTGAAAATATAATCATACAAGCTGGTAAGAGAATGAGAAAAGTAGAAGCTTTTTAAGAGGCAAAGAAGCCAAGAAGTGACTGGAAGCTGTTAAATGCCTGCAGTTTCTGTAAGGTGATCGATCAGAAGTGGTCTTCGATCTCTTTCTGGGTCTCTCCCTCCCTAATCATGCAATCATGCATGCTTGTGAGACAGTGACAGAAGATTAGTTTTTTGACCTAATGAATCCTTGTCTACCACGTGTTAATGCGCATGTACTTACAAAACCATTTCTAATTTTTAAACAGGCAAACATCGATCTTTCTGTCTTTCTCTTCTTTCTCATGCTTAGAATTCTGGCTATGCATAATTATTTATCTTTTTCTCCAAGAACTGCCAGCAGGCAAACGAATGAGTAACAACGGTAAGACTGTTTGAGTTAGAGGTAGACTATATATTAAGATAAAAGTTTGAAGTGGTAGAGGCTCGGTGTACGTATAAGCTAGGAGAGATTGATGTTAAGATCTGACTGCAGTGTCATTATTTTAGCGTAAAACCACATTGACAGAACACTAGAGTCTGGCTTCATCTATAAAATGTAGCTCTTGTGCCACATTAGGTAAAATTATGAAAAGCGTGGCGAAATTCATGTAGCCTCACCAAATTTAGATTATTGGATCATTGTCCTCGATAAACATTATTAGCTCCTTTTCTACACAATCGGTCATATATTCATATTGTTGAAGTTAAAATTGAATACGTACGGTGTTCTATGCTTGGACAATCCTAATGTTCTTGACGAATTTTAGCAAGAAAATAACGATTAGGCCAAATCTTAAGACTCGTATGGCAACGCTCGGCGAGTTGTGTTCAAGCAGGACCCATTTCATACTGACCCTTTTGCATAAGTACTAGATCGACTGTCTCTAGCTCGTCCAGGTCGCCTAGTTCTGCCGGAACATGCAGTCTTGCTGCGGCGTGGCTTAATTAGCTGATCAAGAAGCTAGGTAAGTGCGGTTCTGTTCTTGTTGGGCTGAAAGGGGCTTAATTATGTCAGCTCAGATTAACCTCATTTCTTTTCGTCATACTGATATATTTGCAATTGTACGTGATGTGAGTGTGATAATTTGGCATTTAACATTATCTAGCTATTCTTTTGCTAATGAATTTAGGGACACATAACTTATACATATTAATAACCATAATTTCGCATCATGTATACATTAACTATATGCTTAGAATTTATATCGTATGAAATACATAATTAAAGCACAGAGTGATTTGTTCTAGAAGTTTCATGAAGAGCATCTCAGCATTTATATTCACCTACCAGTTTAGCTAGTCAGCTATTTTATACTAGTAGCTATAGTGGAGTTATGTGTTGTCTTTACTGAAAGATCGCCAGTCTGGTTCGACTAATGAGAAGTGGCCAATCTGGTTCAGATAGCTCAGCTGGAGATGATGGCATCCCAAATTTTCCGGGCGATGTAATCCTCTGAAAATGAAGAGTTCTGGTAAGTGGTCATCTTTCTTGACGTCTAAAGTTTTAAGTTCTTTTTATGTCCATAACATACGTATGGCCTACCTGCATTCATATCGCCCAACCTTTACTCAATACTTCTAGACTTGAGAAATACATGCATGGTCCAAACTACTATATATATATATATATATATATATATATATATATATATATATCCCCATCGCTGGCATCTAATTAACAGAAAAGTTTCTCCTAAAATACTCGGTTATTCATCGATAGGAACTCGCTAAGAGGAACATAATAGATCGATGTAAATAAAAGATTTAAGTTTAATATATATATGGTGGAAGAATGTAGGACAAGCTTGCTCATGGAGATGAGAGTGAGAGGGTGACAACTTTTTCCTAATATTAATAGGAATCTTTTGAGGAGTTGCCCATCCCTGGTTAAACGTGGGGAACCGAAGCAATAATGAGTCTATATTAGCAATCATCAACAAAGTCCCCACCCTTTGTTGGCTTTCAGCTTCCCATTTGTTCTCGTAAACTTTTGCTAATCATGTAGGTAAGTGTACTAGAACGCAACAAAAAGAAATTAAGGTTTTAAGTCATAAACTAATGTCAGGCAATTAAACTTGTAATAAGGTTCCTTTCACATTCTGCGACGTCTTGGTACCACTCCGCCACTAGTGATTAACTATATATAACTAGGAATTGTACACTGACCAAACTTATCGGAAAGTCTCTAATGCGCCGGCGAGCTAGCTAGCTGGTTGTGGCTTATTAGAGCGATGGGGCTATGGTGGCATCGTCCCTAGCTAGTGCTTTCGATCCAAATTCATGTGAGTTGATACTTGATACGGTTTTCTCTCCCAATGGCATCGTCCCTAGCTAGTGCTGTCAATTCTTACAAGTTTACATTGGACAAGTGATCCATTTCACTTACAAATAAGTTCTCTCTTGGCTCCTTGCCTATCTATGCACGCATGCAATCTGCTTCGGTAATTTGTGGAAAGCTTAAAGCGAAAAATTCAGACATTTTAAGCGTAGGAAGTTCAAGATATAAGGCAAAAATAAGGGTATTATCATTCCAAAACAACTTGCTCATTCAATTGGAGGACTTGTAATGGCGTCACTCTTCTATCAATTACACATCACAATGAGGATTAAAATTTGTTTTACCAATTAAAACACCTAATTATCAATGTTAGAGCAATGCCAGCTTCCATTGATTATTGCAATTGAAATCAACAATTAAGTGCATCACTGTGTTTATCATTGAGTTGTTTTTAGTGCATGCAACTGTACGTTGTCTTATGGTTATTTGTGTTTGGTGCCATTCTCGATTAAGCTTAATTAGATAAACCTATCATCATCGATCGATCAATATGTATGAGAGCTACCAAGAGAACCCTTCTGATCGAATAGGAGTTTAAATTTGAAACCATATATACTCAACTCCACGTAAGTATGGGTCCTAAATGACACCCAGGTCACGTGTGAGACTTTAGCTTCACTTCTTTCTTTACTGTAGCTTGTTACAACGAAACCTGCTTATTCCACTATTATATCATATTTAACACATTTCCTTTACCCTAAAGACCCCAAAACCCAAAGGCAATGCACCGTCCCGATACATAGGGAAAAAGATAAAAATCGATGGTGGGGTTGCCTTAATACAAAACAATCAGAAAACTTAAGAAAATTACAGAGAAAACTTAAGAAAATTACATGCGGTCGAGTTGGTATGAGTTTCGATTTGAACTCCCATACAAAAGTTCGATTTCGACAACGTTGATTAAAGTGTAAGACATCACTTTCTTATGCAAAGAAGTGAGGCTTGAACTCATGACCTCAACGATGTCAAATAATCTAACTAGCTAACTAAACCATGGCTCATCGACATATAAATATTAATATTTTGATCAATATTAGTCCCACTATGAGTTTTAATTTAAATGTTTGACTGAGTTGTGATTTGACTCGAGACATTCTCGTTTACATAATTTTAATTCAAATCAAGGTTCTCAAAGGTTGTTCAGTACATACTTCTCAATTTGAACATGCAAATTTTATTCCACCACTTCCAATTTTAATTATTACGTGTGAATGATTTTCAATGCGACGAATTATCTTGAAAGAATGGCTAAATAAGAAACTACCTCTATAAGATTACATACACCCATAAATAGTGTTCGACTACTTAAAAATGTAGTACATTGAACTCATTCGAGAGTGACAAATAACATTTTCTTTTCTTCTCTTAATTCTTTTTTTCTTTTGAAGAATATTAATTTTGTCCCATTAATTGCTAAATTACTAATTATCCATTTTGAGAAGGTCGAAGACGACAAATGCTTTAGGATTTTTAGAAAGAGAAAAATGCTTAAGGATGTGATATTCATCCTTGTAACGTAGAGTAATTTTCTTGTTTTATCCGCGCGCCTTCACTCTAAACCCAAAAAAAATATTGGGACCCGCGGAGTCGAGGCTCATAACGGGATAACGGGACGGGCCCCACCAGCATAAACCGGCCTGCACAGAAAATCGTGAGGCTAATGATCTCTTTTTGGGCTAGCCCACGCCGGACCATCAGCCGCCACGTAACCCAGTCCCCGGGGAGACATCATTCCCGTTCTTCTGGGCCCCACAACGCACCACCACACAGAGTGGCACGGAAACCCACGCAGCACAACGACCTGAGTTTTACTGTCGCAATGTCTCACCTGGGCTAAAGAATCGGCTTGTTTGAACGGAGCCGAGCCGAGCTGATGAGAGGAGAGGTGTTGCTGTCGTATTTGTATAGGGTCGGTTCCCAATGGGTCCCAGGTCATGAAGGGAAAATGGGAATACAAAATAAAAACTATTGCGGACCAACCAACCAGAGCCCGCGTGCAACTGCTGGTGAGGAAAGAAATACTAGAAAATATACTTCTTTTATGGTTTTCTTTCTAGAATTTCTTGCATTGTTTAAATGCACTTTTTGTTGTTGTTACGGGATCGATCGAGCTGGTTTTGTTTAGGGTTTGGAGTAGTGCAACTCTGTAGAGTAGAGTGTTGGTAATGGTTGGTCACAAATTAAAGGTCTAATTGTATAAAAGAAAAGCTTATAAATTAATAATCTTATGATTCTAAACGCTTCGGTACTAGCTAGGGTTGTTTGCTAGTTATGTCACTTATTTGGGTGCTAATATTGTGTGTTAAGAGGGTTAGAGATTACATTTCCATCTTATCTACTGGGTCTGTGTTTAATTGTGGTAAGTTGTTACTCAAACATGGAGAATAGTATGGTATGAAATTCATATTAGAGAACTTTTATGCCTCTAAAACAAAGATTATATGAAGAAAAATACAACTGATTCCAAAACAATGAGCCAACATATTGGCTTGATGGTGTGTGTAGTGGAAAAAGACGTTCCGTTGACGTTTTTCAGCACACGCGCGCTTGAAAAATGACATGTGGGGAAGAGACGACAATGGATCGATATTTGGATAGTTAATATATACTAAAACAACCTACATATATATGCTCGTTTTCGTACGTGTAGATCGAATTCATACCAGAAAGAAAATTAAAGAAAATCTATATATTAACATGGGGATACTATTGTTTTGGATATAGTATGAACAATTAATACTAAAGCGCTAAACAGATTCTCAGTACGATACGTGTAGATCAATAAATGATATGAACCTCTAGATTTAAATTTCCATCATAAGGAGGAATTAAGAGCAATCTGGACCAACATAGATCGACATAAGTACCATATCTCATCTTTTTAGAGAAAAATCTCAGATTTTAATTCTTAAATTCATACAAGTCTCAGATTGCAGCTAGCATCTAGAAGGGGTGGCTTGATAATCATATTTTTGTCCTATTTTAATTAATCTGGGCGTGCAAATCACGCGGTGTAGCCTCAACTCTCAAATTAACGAAACAGTAGTATACTGCAGAAGGACTAGTTGAAAGCGAAGGGCTAAGTAAGCTAGAGCAGGGATTACTTTTTGGGCGGGAGAATGTTCACCACCTCCACCTCAGGTATAGAGAGAGGGAGAGGTCAAGGTCACCACTACCAAAAATATCCTTTCCATTGATTACAAATCTAGCTCCATATTTTAATCGTATTCGTCATCATCATACATCAATTAATTTCTTTAACACACACTCTTGAATAGATTTAATCCTTTGTCCTTCATTGTCTTTTAAGATATTTAAGACAGAAAACCCAAACCGATCTCATCATCTCGATCTCACCGTCCAATCTTTTTCATTCGCTCGCAGAGAGACAAAGCCTCAATAAGCGCTGAAGCCTTCTCTTCTGGTCTCCATCAGTAGCTGGTGGGTGGCTGTGGAGGTTATACACTTCTTCTCTCTCTCTCTCTCTCTCTCTCTCTCAGTGAGCCATTTGAGCGCCTCCCTTTTTCTAAGCGCGAAGCTTTTGCAGCAATCAAGCCCCCGCTGAAAAGATAAAGGAGAGAGAAATAAACTAATGGAATCGATCAGTATATATGAGAGGGATGGATTATAATTAGGGCATGTGTTTTGTTTTCTTCTGCTGTGTTGTGCTGTGTTTGCTTGTTATTTAACTCAACCTCTTCTCTATTTTGCCATTCTTAGCTTCCCTTCTTAGCTTTCCTTTTCCCTTTTCCGATTTCATTTTCCTTCTTTTCCAGTCCTCGGGATCTGATCTCCATCTCTCTATTGTGACAAGACAGTTCTTAAAACACAGAGTACATCGATCAGTTCAGGAGGAGATCATCAGTTCAATTCCCGAGGTCTGGTGTTGGCCTTATTGTTTGCGTGTTTGTTTCTGTTTCTCTCTTTCTTTCTGTGCTTCTTCTTTTCTGTCTGCTTGCCCGATCAGTGGGATTTTACCAACAGAAAGTAAGAGTGTCCGAAGCTCAGCACACCCAGCTCCTTCTTGTCTCTATCTTATATCTCTAAGCTGATTGGTGGATACGAAGTTTTGGTTCAATCAGATCTATACTGCAGCAAACTTAGCTGAGGTTGTTATCATCTCTTTCCTCTTCTCTCTTCTTTTCCTCTTCCTCTTCTGCTTCGTCTTCTTCATTATCATAACTTATCATCGTGGTCTTCTTCTTCTTCTTCTTCTTTTGTTCTCTCTTTTGGGTTTGCTTTATTTTCTTGTTAGTTTCTCGATCCGTAATGTGGTCTCACAGGATATGGATTGATCATTGAATTAACTAAGTGCATGAATAATGCTAAAATTCTTTGAATCTAGGGTCTTTTTTTTTGTAATGAGATCGTTTTTTAAAAATGATTTCATGTGCAAAACACGCACGCGCGGTTGTTCTGATCATAGAGAGTTCAACACCTGCATTTTGTTCTTTGGATGAAAATTAGTCTTCCATGGAATTTACTATCATTCAATTTTGGTTTACCAAGTGATTTTTTTTTAAAAAAAACTCCTTTTTCCCAACTGATGGAGTTTCTTTCCGTAGAAATCAACAAGTTAGCACTATACACCATATCTTATATATCCTTATAACACACATGGATCTTGATAGGTATACTAGTACTTTATATAATGTCACGCTATAGTTACAAAAAACAAAGAAAGCAAAATCATTTAGACGAGTCCTACAAGCATAATCATTTTGTTTTTGGTTATGTAGTAACTTGCTGCATTGTCTTTTATTGTTCTTGATTCCTAGCTATGCGCAAATGAAATTCAGATGTTTGGTTTTCTTTCTTTTAAAAATGCTAAATTATAAGTTTAGGATTCAAATAAGGTAAGCTGGTAACCTTAATTACCCTTAGAAGGGCAAGAAAAAGCTCCTAATTTGAATTTTTGTGTGTCTTTGGCTGGTTTAATATGATTCTGTTTTGACTCAGTGACATGATGTGTTCTTGAATTCTAAAATTTTCTTGTCAAATTTTTCTCCTTCATGAGTTCATGGCGCTCATAATCTCCAATATTATACTTTCTCAAATTAAAAAATAATCTCCAATATTATAAGCATTAATTCTTCCATAGACTCGAAGGTGTAGTAGTTTTCCTAATTGTAATCTAGTAAAGAATCTAAGGTAATCTAGTAGTTTTCCTAATTATAAGAAAATAAATTTTATGATTTGATCAAATCATACCTTTTCAATTTATTCGTTAAGTTTTAGATTTATGTCGATTCCTATTTCTTTTAGCTAGATTTCTTCATGCCGTATATATATATATTTCTCCTCACATGCTCATGGAAAAGCTAATGCATTACTTTCGACATAAGTTTCCAGTATCAATAATATTGGTTCTCACACACGAAAAAGAAAAAAAATATTGGTTCCCAGTTCCCACACAAGGTATTGCATTAGTCCTCGTCATGTTATATTGTCGACTGCAGTAAGATTTGATTTTCATGCTTCCCGAGTTCCCGTTCTTCCCACAGCCTTCGGTCTGACAATGTAATCTTTGTACATACAATTGTACAGGCCAGGCGATACATAATCTCCATCCTATTCTCAAATGTCCCCTCAAACTCTTACGAAGCATTCGTTGCAAAGAATATATATATATATATAGGCATGCATATTATTCTATTAAACATATTATTGTTGTTAATTGTTATTCTTGGCTTAAATTATCTGCAGGTTTAATTGGAGAACATGGATACCTTTTCACAGGTACCCCCGGGCTTTAGATTCCACCCTACTGATGAAGAACTAGTTGATTATTATCTCAGAAAGAAGATTCTTTCAAAGAAGATTGACCTTGATGTCATCAGAGATGTTGATCTTTATAAGATTGAGCCATGGGATCTTCAAGGTAGAAATTCATCAAACTTGTTGCTCAAGTAATTGATTCAATTGAGTAAAGAGACTTTGATTAAAATCTTCCAAGTTCGCGCTGACAGTTGTTGTTCTATTGGACAGAATTGTGCAAAATAGGGAGTGAAGAGCAGAATGAATGGTACTTTTTCAGCCACAAAGATAAAAAGTACCCTACTGGAACTCGCACAAATAGGGCAACAAAAGCTGGGTTTTGGAAAGCTACTGGAAGAGATAAAGCTATTTACATCAGGCACAACCTAGTTGGCATGAGAAAGACTCTGGTGTTTTACAAAGGACGTGCTCCAAATGGACAGAAGTCAGATTGGATCATGCATGAGTATCGACTTGAAACTAATGAAAATGGACCTCCTCAGGCAAGTACTTTTACATCTCTCCTCTGTCTACAACAATTTATTCACGCTCTAGCTTTTCAGCTGTAAATTTCTGTTAAATTTGACCAAGTTTCTGAAATAGGCATATACATAGCTAGCCTGATTGAACCTCTGCACTCATATGCAGTTCAATTCAACGAGATATGTATTGCACTGAGTTCATCAAAACATATGATACATACCAGAGCCACGGTCCGTGTGGAATACTTCTAAGTATATAAGAATTTAGGAGTATATGATTGAGGTTTAATTAAACAACTTTAGTTAGAAGACACTAGGGTTTGAGCCATTTTGTGAGAATGCAATTTACATATTCATATATATATATATCAGAAAACCTAGGTCATGGAATTGATATAGAAAGTTATCAAAATATTCTCTGAGGTTTACGCCTTCTTCAGGCAGCCTGTTAGTTCTTTTTGTGCATTGCATCTTACTTAATATTAAGTTTTTTTTTTTGAAAGGGTACTAATATTAAGTTTAACAAACCATAGATTTGGATTACTGAGTTTGACGACATATAATACCAATCGGACACCCTAATATATATGTTTTGTTTACCTACAGTTATGTCTCTTTGCTCAGACCAAAGTGATCCAAAGTGTAATGTTGGCGTTAACTAACTATATCTGGTCTTTGTATAAATGCAGGAAGAAGGATGGGTTGTGTGTAGGGTGTTCAAAAAACGATTGGCAACAGTAAGGAGAATGGGTGATTATGAGTCACCACGTTGGTATGACCAAGGCTCCTCATTCATACCCGAACTTGAATCTCCAAGAACAAATATGATTCCTCACCCTGCTTATACGGCATCATCATCATCATATCATCAACAGCTTTATTCTAACTGCAAACAAGAACTTGATCATCATTTGCAGTACAATGCTATGCCTGTGCCTCCTCATCCTGATTCTTTTCTCCAACTCCCCCAATTAGAAAGCCCCAAGGTTGCTCAATATGACACTTATGATCATCATCGGAACAATGGAGGCCATATCATGCCATCTTCCACATTCAGGCCAGAGGAGCAATTGCAGCAGATGAATCAACAGAATCTCATGATGAACTCCTCACCACTAATTTATAATGTCCACAGCAGTCTTGATGATCAACTTACAGATTGGCGAGTTCTCGACAAATTTGTTGCATCACAGTTCAGCCATGACCAGCAAGAGGCTTCCAAAGAAACCACAACAAATTACTCAAATGAAGCAGTATTTGATCCTGTGGGTGATGAAATACATATGAATATGGGAGCCAACGAATCCAAGAGGCCAGAAAATATTATCGGACAGGAGTATGCCGACTCAAGTTGCCAAATTGATCTGTGGAAATGAAACTAAGCATTAAGAACATATATATATATTACATCAGTAAGTAGTCCATACAAGATACTAAGTACCTATTATAATCGTAGAAGGTACAGTACTTTAAAGGGAATATATTGAGTTGCTGTACATAGGGTAAACAGAACGGTATCACTTTATTACCTATTCGAAATTTGTGCTCTTTTTTATTAAGCATCAATATATATACTATTAGCTAAAGCAGCTTGTTAATTAGAGTACAAAATGATATGCTTAATTACAAATCGATCAAGATCAAATTTTTTGTGTGTGAATGCTAATTGTTTCTTATCATGAAAAGTGATAAAACAGTCTGGGGTTACAATTCAAAACTAATCGGCAGTAGATGGAGTAGCCCAAACCCTTATAAACCCACATGCTAGATCCTATTTTCTCATGTGGGATGTATATTCTCAACAAAAAAGTTGATGAAGTATTTTGAAAAAAAAAAAAAAAATTCGATTCCCTACTGTCAGAAGTGCGTTCTGCATTGCAATTCCTATATCTATGAAACTTAATTATTAGTTGTGGAACGTCTTATATATATATGATGCATGATACATTATATCAAGTATATGCATTTTTTTAGAAGAGTCGCTTGATTAGCTTATATGTGGCATGTTTAAAATCGGCAATCTAACTTTTGCAACATATGGGAGCTGCCATTTAGTTTGCAAATGAACGAGAATGGTTGACATACACGTTAATTGATGTATTTTAGGGTCTGAAATTATGTCAGAATATCAGATATATGAAGTGAAACGTTGTTTGATCAATTGATTCCATTCTCGGGGTACATGTTATGTTTGACACAACGTACAAGTGATCTGAGTAAAGGAAAATAGCTGCCCCAACTCTCTTACCTGTGATGCATGCACTACATTATACACAACAACCAATTTGAGCGATCTATCGTATATGCAGCTGAATACCGAATGTGTAATCATAACTGAAAATGATCCGTATATACGTACGTGTATCCCTTATACCCGTTACACGTTAGTACGTACATTCTGTATTACTTCATTTATAAGTTGCCTGCCCAGGTGTAAACATGTGAACGACAAAGATTTCAGGTTGACTAAAAAACAAAAAAATAATTTCAGGTTGAGGATTCCTACTATATATATGGCATGCACTCGCAACATTTGTTTCTTATGGGAGATCAAAAATCATATACATCAACATTTGAGTAGAACAACTATGATGTACTATAGTGTTTCACTCAATATATAGTATATGGTATATTTTTTTTCGATGAGCTATATATACTATATATGGTGTACCAAGTACTTAAAGTTACGTACTCAACATGTTGTCCAGTCATCTAATAAGTACACGTCAATTGAGTAACTAATTATATATATAGTACTCAGTTAGACCATAGTTATTTGAAGGGACTCGATCATGAGGCGTGTATTGAAAGGCTGTTTTGCGGAATATATTGAATACAAAATTTTATCTGAATTGGAGACTTCATTCCGCAGGTACATATGCATTTGCAAGATTGAAGATTGATAAGGTGTGTGTGTGTGTGTGTATTATTTATGGTCCTGGGCAGCAGACAACTTCCAGTTAGGATGCAAATTAATCCATCCAAGATAGATGAGAATGCATATACAATATATACCAACGACTGTGCATGTAGTGTGCATGTGTGTGTGTGTGTTATACTACACAGTTAAAATATGCGTTTGCGGATGGATAAGAATAACAAATGTCTCCTTGTTTTGCAGAAATAACTATGGTACTAAGGTTTTAGAATTTGCATATATATCCTAAAAAAATTAAAGACTTCCAGCTCATACTTGACATACCTGCTGTGCAAGGAGATGACTACTGATCAACTATGAAACTAGTTATAACTGGCTGGGAAACCAGATATATAGATAGATCGAACCCCGGCTGGGAAGCACAAAGCCATGCAACAGCACCTCATATATGATATATATAACACCATGAGTATGCAGATGCTTTGAGAAAACTATGTGGAACACGGAAAGCTTTGCTTTAGAGATATGAATCACCGACCTCATCAGCTTAATTTCCCAGCAGGCAAACCGGTTAAGGCTTGAAGAATATGAGCAACAAGATAGTTTTGCAGATTTGGATTTCATGGACCCGCTAGAAGTACTTCATTTGAATATTCACCGGCAGCTGGGTTCTATGTAGCTAGAGAACCAAGCTTGAGAGTCCTATAATGAGTATATGGGACATATATGTAGCTAGAGGAATAAATATTATAAGTTCGGTCGTTATCGAAAATTGACCTAAGAGCGAGCATCTTCTTACTTGAGTTGAAGTCAAGCATGAGAATCCCTTTTAAGCAATGAGACTTTCTGAATGGACATCATCATTGGGCGTGCTCTCATCGACTCATAGTTCTGCATCAACTGGTCGATGGCCCATCTGAGAGAGAGAGAGAGAGAGAGGCTTGCTAGGGAAATGAACTCGTTATTGAAGAGAAAGAGAAGTCGAGAGAAAGGATTAAAAGCATATGAAAGTGAGTGCGTTCTTTCTGACCAAAGGGTTGACGTGCTAGGGCGCTTTTCCTCATTAGGGTTTAGTTGTTTGGTAAATCGTAAATCTGCTGTTCGCTTTTCCTTGCGTCACTTGGGATAAAAGAAACAAAGAGCGACATATATTCATTCTCTGAGATTCGTCATTCTCTTTCAGGTGGCATATATGACAGAAAGGACGGCCTGCATGCATCTGCAATATTCAGAAGAATCATAAGAGCTAGCAGAGTAGCAGGCAATGCTCATTATCGATGGGCCTTGTGGTTGTATAATTAGGGTTTATTAAAAATACTGCATGTGAGATATATATATATATATATCCATATAATTAATTAACAATATAATTGAACATCATTTACAAATTTGAATTAGGAAACAATACCATGTGAAGCATCATCATTAGTTAACGTGCTCCCTTAGTCTCCTAAATCCCAGAACGTACTCCACAGTTCCCGGAGGCCGGACTTGCCTCTAATGCTACTCATCTGCCCTCTCTTTACCCTAATTCTGATTAATTAATTAGACCAAACACTAATCTCATTCCGGTCGGTGCTGGCCGCTAGTTGACATGTTTAATTGATTAATCTTCCGCTAGTTGACTTAGATCTTTAAAATATTAACCTTATACATCTAGTATAGTGCGTGCTGATGATGAGAATTTTACAGACACATGAAAATCAAATACGTGGTTGCCCTCATCACCTGTGATGTATTTATAATATGATGATGAGTAGGTTTTTTGAGCCTTGTATACTAAGGAATGACGGATTGACGGTATACCCAGCTGGGTGATCCAATTGAAAAGATTCAGGACTTTGCGCGCTTCACTTTACAGGAGTATGTAAATGTACGTGTTTGCTCACATTTTAGCAGGGTACTATTTATTATTTATTTTGGTATAAATAGAAGGATAAATGAAAGCTAGATGAGAAAGAAACTTAGTTTTCTCCCACGGGTTGCCTAGGTTTTCTCATTTTCATTCATGTATACAAGACTGTTGTTGTAATATCTCAGAAATTCGTTATTAATTTTGAATGTTTATTTGGAATTATTAAGTTGGAACTTAGTGAAATACAGCGGTTCAAAGGCGGGGAGAATGTGTTCGGAGGAATTTTAATAAATAATGTTTTTAAGGGGTCAAGGAGTTGACTTTTTATTCATTTGATTTTTCGAGAAATTTCCTTCAGCAAAGTTGTAGAGCTCGGCAATACGAGTTTGCAGACTCGCGGCACGCTAAAACGGATGTCGTATGAAGAAGTTATGGTTATCGGAAGTTTTCGTGCTTCGAGAATTTTAAGTATAAATAGGAAAATTTTTAGGGCCGCAGGTATGGACGTGTTCCTGGTGCCTTGAATGTCTCGTTGTTGCAATGGGTTGTGCCCCGCTTGCTTGGCAGCGTGTGGGGTTCACTAGCAGCCTCTTACGGCGGCTTGCATGTGGCTGCGTATCCGACCTAGTTGGGAGCTTTTGATCACACTATTGTTGTGTGCTTGTCTATACGAGCATATCGACATATTGTTTGTTGTTTTCCGTTGTCGTTTGAGCATTTTAGGGTTTTTGTAGCTCTGGTTTTCGGTTGTTTGGAATCCGACGATTGGATTATTTGTATAGTGGTTACAAATTGTTTGTCATTATGATCCTGTGACCTTGGGAGGTCTTGGAGGAAGAGTTGTCTTGAGTGACAAGTCTCCGAATTAGGTTTTGAGTGTTCGGTTCGAGTTGAAGTCACTTTGTCTCAATTGTTATTAAGTTTTCGATTATGTCACTTAATTAGGTGATTGATGGAATGAGTACGTGTACCTCACCTTAGTGCGATTGAAGACGCATCGGGAGTAAGAGGTAAGTAAACATCACATGATCCAAGTTTAAATTGTGTTGTTAAAATAGATCCATTTATCACTAAATTATGAAAATATTTCTATACAAATACGTTTTGCTTTTAAATCATATGGACTTGTTCGTCTACTGTCTATGGGTAACTACGCCGAGAGATCTTGTCAAAACGCTTCCTCCACCCTGACCACCAAGAATAAATTGAGATTTAACTCCAAGTAGCGTCGGCGTGATTCGAACATGGGTATGAGGGATTCTCACACCAAGACTCTTACCAACTCGACCACCTGTGGTGGTTTAGATATATGAAGTTGTGTGAGCTTTATATCTTGTTGATGCAATAACGGTGTGTGCGTTTATGAAATTGGATTTAATATTGTTAGAGAATTACTGATTTCAATATAGCTGGTGATTAGATGATTATATTATGTGGAGTTCTTTTGTTGGATTTGAGAACTTATGCCTTAGTGGTGTTGAACAGTTATATCGGAAACCACACCTTAGTCGGGTTAGTGGAGACGATTAGTAGAGCTCTAGTCTGTCTGTCAAGTATTGCATGGGGGATAACTCAGTGTTGGCGAACCCATGAGTACATGCTTTCTCAAGTATTGCATGGGGGATGACTCAATGTTGCCGACCCCATGAATACATGTTTCATGAGGAGAATTTATGTTGTCCTCATTCTATTATGGTGAAGAACTTGTTGTTCTAATATGTGAAATTGTTGTTCAAGAGGGACATGCCTTTCGTATTTATTAAAGCTTATAATGTGGTAAAATATGATTTGTCACCAAATGACGTGTTCTCTTATGAGTGAAGAACGTGAAAAGTTTTTTTTTTTTGTTTTTTGTTTAAAAACAAAAAGAAGTGAGTTCACTACAACACTGGAAATCTTAGGCGACGAAATTAAGAGGGCTTTTCGTCGCCAAAGTACTTAGGTGACGAAAATTTCGTCTTCTAAGTAAACTAGTGACGAAAAAAATTCTTAGAGGACGAAATTTTTCGTCGGTTTGAGACTCACTTAGGCGACGATAAGACATTTTCGTCGACTAAGTAAGCCAGTTAGATGACGAAATTTTTTTCTCTCGTCGCCTAAGTAAGTAACTTAGTCGACGAAAAAAAAAACTATTTCGTCGCCTAAGTAAGACTCTCAGACGACGAAAATAAGTTATTTCGTCGACTAAGTCACTTACTTAGGAGAGGAAAATTGTTTATTTCGTCGCCTTAGTTGTTCAATATAATATTTTTTTTTCCTTTTAATTAAAATACTTAGGCGACGAAAGAAAATTGGTTCATCGGCTTAGTGGGCCACTTAGGTGACAAATGTTTTATTCTTCGTCGCCTAAGTAGGTTAATTTTTAAAATAAAAAAAATGGAAAATTGAGACAAAATATAATTAATATATTAAAAAAATTATTCATACTAATTAAATACTTAATATTAATAAATTTGTTCATACAAACTAAAAAGCTAGGGATAAAAAAAATTAATCAAACAACAAAAGAATGTATGGAAGGGGGAGGAGCTTGCTAACTAGCTACTTTTTGGTCGACTGAAGACTTGCAAACGTGTTGAACTGTTGCTCCAACCGACTAAGACGGTCTTGACCTTCTTGCGCCTTCTCTTTGGCCAGTCGTGTCTCCTCCTCAAGTAGGGCGCTTCGTTCATGGGCTTGTCGGGCGTCCTCTTTGGCCAGTCGTGCCTCCTCCTCTACATGTGCGATGCACTCTCTAGCCTCTCGGGCCTCTTCCTCCGCCCGTGTGATACACTCCGCATTTGTCGACCGACAACGTGCAGTGGAACTTTCCCCTGCAGATGATTGGGAGGAGCTGACACCGAAGGTTACTCCTCCTAGCCCCCGAATCTCACCGCTGTTTCGCGGTTCTAGTGCGTTTACAAGCACTCTGGCCTGAACCGGCTCATCGAAATAGTGAATGATCTGATCTTCCGGAACGTCTGGGTGCTCCTTCCTCACATTAGTCATCACCTTATCGACCTCGGCTCTGATCTTTTGCTGCATTTGAAAATGAAGTGCATTAACATCTTTAATCACATAAGAACAATGTCAGATGATGAATTTAAACATAATAGGAAACTTACTATATTTTCTACTGCTTTCGGGTGCTCAGGAGGGTACACCATCTCATAATTCTTCACCAACGCCATTGGTTCACCCTTTTCCTTCAACTCGAGCGCCGTATAGATGAAAGGCTTTGAACCGGACCGATGGTGCAATGTCTTCTTGAGCTTGAAATGGCGATTTCTTGACTTTAATCAAAATTGTGGGATTTCTTGTTTGTCTTTTGTATTAGTGTGATTTAAACGTAATATCCCGAGCTAAACTATATATATTGAGGGATTACTACACCTTCTTTTATATGATTTTAAAGTGTTCTCCTGAACTACAATATATGCAGGAGCTGTTGTGATTTTGATTTCATGAAATATGTAATTTCCTGAACTATGTTTACTATGCAGGAAAGACCGATATTTATTTTGTGATATTGTGTGCGGTGTGCTTTGTGGGTTTAAGTGATGTTATTTTTATCTGAGTGATTATAAACTTGTGTGCTTGATTCATTGTAATTAAGCATACTCATACGAGCTTAAAAAGCTTACTGAGTTCGTGTTTACAACCTGGTGCACCAATCCTTGGTGTAGGGGTTAGTTTTGCAGGTGATGATTAGTAGAATTAAGACGGCGAGTGATTTTTTATTGTTTTTTTAAAAAACAAAAAGAAGTTAGTTGCTTTCTTGAGCTTGAAATGGCGATTTCTTGGCTTTAATCAAAATTGTGAGATTTCTTGTTTGTCTTTTTTATTTGTGTGATTTAAACGTAATATCCCGAGCTAAACCATATATATTGAGGGATTACTACACCTTGTTTTGTATGATTTTAAAGTGCTATCCTAAACTACACTATATGCAGGAGCTGTTGTGATTTTGATTGCATGAAATATGTAATTTCCTGAACTATGTTTACTATGCAGGAAAGACCGATATTTACCTTGTGATATTGTGTGCGGTGTGCTTTGTGGGTTTAAGTGATGTTGTTTTTATCTGAGTGATTATAAACTTGTGTGCTTGATTCATTGTAATTAAGTATACTCATACGAGCTTAAAAAACTTACCGGGTTCGTGTTTACAACCTGGTGCACCAATCCTTGGTGTAGGGGTGAGTCTTGCATGTGATGATTAGTAGAATTGAGACGACGAGTGATAGGCGTGATCCTACTTTTTAGCTTTGCTTTTCCAGTGTGTAGGGAGTTATGAGTGAACATTTACATTATCCAATATTTTATAACTTGTGTAAAAAATGATGATATAATATTTGTACTCGCCGGAGTCGCATTTATTTGGACAGTATTAGTAAATTGTAATTTATTTTTTATGTAGTTGAGAATATTGAATTATTACGTTTTCAAATTTAAATTTTATATATTCAAAATTCGGGTATGACAACATGATAATATAAACTTGATCATAGATAATTGAGCTACGTACACACGTGAGGATCATATTATTTGTATAAATGTACCAGATGGCCCGTTACGTATACAATATAGACGTATCATATATATGTTTGTGCAACAATCATATACCAAAAAGATGCACGCAGAGTTAGTGAATTATTTAGGTATTATTTGATCGATGGTAGAAATACTAGTATGAGTGAAATTTACCTCTACAATATTGGTAACAAAGGAGTTCAATGATTCATGAGATGGATGGCGTGCGACACACTTGGAGGAGATGGAGGATGAGAGTTGACAGGGGAGGAGGGCACATTCCCTGATTGGGTTTACGTAATGGTTTGGTAGTTGTTACAGAAATAGGAAGCAAACCAACAAAGGAGACGACTTAACTCATGATGAATGTTTCACCAGGCCACTACACCTTTCTTCTTTGGGTGGGCATTTCCTGCATCCATGTTTCTCCACTTGAAGTAAAAGGAAAGTAAATTCCAAGCAACTAATTCATCGCTTCTTCTTTAGCAGATGGTCTTCAAACTTGACTTGGAAACAGGAAGCTACATAGGTTAAGGCTTTCTCCACCGATCTTCCTATAGCTTTCATAGCTCTACGCAACTTGCAACACCCTCCTGGCCGGTCGATAGGTATTTTGGACTGGACGAGTGGATGCCCTAGATCAATATCTCGATGAGGTATCCATAACGACGACGTCAGCTCTTTATCGAAGTTCCTTTTATGCAATTGAAAATCATCCTCAGATGCCTTGTTTACTAAGTTCATGTACTATTGAAATTGATATTTATCTTCAACCCTAGAAACAGTAAAAAGCCTGCCTAGCTTGGCTTGGCTACCGCTCATCTTTCTCTTCTTGTGAAGAACTAAAACAAGTGTTTTCTTTTTCTGGTGCGTCAAGTCTTCTTAATATTTAGATTTCCTTCACCGAGCGAGTCTGGCCACCAATTTCCAAATACATCCACATGCCATTAGTCTACCATGATACGAAGAATCAAAAGCATTGAACCACCAACTAATAATCTCACAACCTACATAATTAATCTATATTATTATTAAAGAACCAGGACTTGCTAGCCAAAACAGATTTTTTTTTTTTACTTTCATATCTTTAAAATATTAAATAACTTTATGAATGTATCTAATTGTTTGGGATAAGAACGTAAAAGTCAGGAATAATTTTTCTCTTATTTTTAAGAAATTAACTCCCCACTTCTAGTTAAGATTAAAAGATCTTTGTTGACAGTAGTCATAGAGAGGCTACCCAGGCCCCCAGATCCGTAGCCAGAACTCCTGGACCCGGCCCAGGGCCCGGGGCCAAAGCATGAACACCTGCACCCGCGCTCGGGCAGGTCTTACCTGTGACTTGGGACCGGGAACCGGGGATGGCAGCTCCCCAAACAGGGGCCGAAACAGTACAGTAATATGTGCAGAAGGGGGTCAGTCCCACATCAAAGGGTGAGGCCAGTCCTCACACCCAGCAGCCTATATATGGGTCCCAACTGCCATCATTAATATGTAATCAATACTTCAACTACTCATTCCCGCTTAAGTTATCAGTTTATTCCAACTATACTGACTTAGGCATCGGAGCGGAATAGACCGGCCCCGCCCGGTATTCCCTTAGTTAGCAGGGTTTGCAGGCAGGAATTACACCAAAATCCACCAGTATCTGTGAGTCTACGGATTCATACAGAAACAATTGGAGCCGTCTGTGGGAAGAGTACAAAAAGTTTGTGTTGTCGCACGAGCGGGAACGGAATCGATCAGTCTACGAGTCGCAAAAAAAAAACATATATGTCTGGAAGCACAGAAGAAAAGAGGGAAGGAAATCCATAGGACCGGTGGGTTCTGGAGCCGGTGCTAGTCCAAATCCCGGGGGCGGGACAGGGGCAGCCCGTTGGAGGATGCAATCAGACCGCTGCCGCTTGCCGAGATCAGGACGGAACCATGGGCGAATACGACAGGGCTGCACGCGGGAAGGACCCGGAAGAAGCCCACCAAGTCTTGAGCTTGGAACCCGCACCTGCGCCCCCCGAGGCCCCAAACAGAGGGGAAGATCGGCTTCCCAGCAGCGACAGCCCGGACGATGTCTACAGTCCATGCCAGTATGATATGGCGGGAGAAATAGAAGAGATGTGAGCGGAAGTAAACCGCTTGCGGGCAGAGAGCGATCGGGACAGGGCAGAGGCCACCACCAGGTATCAAGACATGGAAGCAGTCAATGCCGCACTGGTGGCTGCCTTGGAAAGAGGCCAGCAGCGCAATGCCGCTCTAGTAAAGTCATTCGCACCGCCCACAAAAGAGCCTCCCCACTAGGAGGTAGGCCAGTCTTCGGCAGGAGAGAGGGACACCGACGTGGCGGGAGACGTGTTCCCGGCGGACGCGGTACCACCAAATATCATCCCAACTCCTCGGAGGAATAGCGGCTCGTTCGAGGAAGATACCATCACCTCGACCGCACGGGTACTACATGTACTATCTGACTCGATATCAGAGATGAAGGCCCAGATGGAGGCCAACGAGAGAAAGGTTGCGAGACCGCCGGAGAGCGCACGATTCAACGAGCAGGCCGAACCCTTCTCACTCCGGGTTCTGGAATCCGGAAGTGCGGGCACCCAAAAGTCGCTAAAGCTGACATTCTCTGGAGCCGGCTGCCCATACCAACACCTGGACAGCTTCCGGTCCCAAACGTGTGCTAAAAGTTACTCCGACGCCGTTTTCTGCAACATATTCCAGGAGACCCTGTCTGGGGAGGCACTTAGCTAGTTCTACGAATTGCCGGCGAATTCTATAGAGGCATTCGAACAGCTGACCGACAAGTTCGTGGGCCGGTTCATATTACGGGTCGAGGAGGCCCGGACCTCGACGGTTCTCTTCAACTGCAGGCAGGCGGACGGCGAAGAGCTGCGAGCTTTCATTAATTGTTTGCAAACGGCCACGGCCGGGGTCAGGGACTTGGACAAGGGGATTGCCGAGTCCGCCTTCAAGCAAGTTCTCCGGCCCGGAAAATTCTCGCACGCTGTGCGGGTGGAGATCTCGCAGGGTTACGATGAACTAATGGCAATGGTCATTAGGCACGCCCAGGCAGACCACGGAACTTATGGGTCTCGCCAGCACAAGAGAAGGCAGGAGGAACCTGACTTCTCCCGGCAGGAGGCAAGAAACTGGCAGCAGGGCCATGACCGAGGATCCGCATCTGACAGGAAGCCAAGGAACTGGCCGAACCAGCAGCGCCGGAGGGACACTTTTGACACCCCCCAGCGAGGTGGAAAGCCCCCGCCCTACCAACAAACCCGCCCCCTCACAATCATGCCAGCAGGACGACAAGAGGTATTCTCTACTTTGACCTCCTCCTACGAGGATATCTTGTATGAGAACGGGAACAACATCCCCCCTCCACAAAAAAAGAAAGCACCCAAAGGGGAACCTGATACGAGAATATCTTGTATGAGAACGGGAACAACATTCCCCCTCCACAAAAAAGAAAGCACCCAAAGGGGAATCTGACCAGGGCACAGACCGGTAAATACTGCTCCTACCACGATGAAGCCACACACCACACGAACGATTGCCTTGCCTTGAACAACAACGATTGAGGGCCTAGTCCGCCGCGGCGACTTGCAGCGGTATCAAGGGTAACCTGGACAGTGGGGACCGCGCGGAATCGGGACGTCTATCCCTCGACACCAACGCTCATACGACCGGTCGAATTCTTAAACCCGTATAGAGGCTCAGCGGTCCAACAACTTGTCAGCCTGAGTAAGATGCTAGTTTTTTTTCTCTCCTAAACACAACTAGCTAGACATTCCAACCAGTTCGGCAGGTGTAATTTCAGCAGTTGTCTATTCCAACTTTGTGTTCAACTAAGTACAAAGGGTAATCCATGGGTAGCCAAGTCAGGCAAATTGAAAAAGGCACAACACAAGTGCAGGTAAAATGTCCATTCATTGTAACTCAGGGCAACATGTACAAAAAAAAAAAAAAAGAAGAAGAAGAGCTTATAGCAAAAAGGGAGGGCGAGAGTGTACAAAGTCTGGAGCCTGCTAGGGCACTTTCGCCTGCTCCCCCTCTTTAGCAGGAGCTCCTTCAGCAGCAGTGTCACCAGCGGCGTCTTCACCGGCCGGCTCAGTGTCACCCTCCTGAACCTCCTCCTCATCCGCCTGCGGCAGCGGTAGCTTTGAGACGTCAAGGTAGCCCTTACTTTTCCGGTCGTCATAAGCATCGGCTATCCCCGCCTCCCGAGCCCGTTTCAGCAGATCAAGAAGCTCATCGCTTTTCTGATACTTCTTCACTGCCCGCTGGTACAGCTCCGGGTCATTCTCATCGACCGCTCCGCCGGCAGATGCGGATACCGTCGCCACCTCCCGCTGGAGCCCCTTGACCTTGGTCTCTAGCTCGGCCCTCTCCTCCTCCAGGCCCTTGTTCTCCTCTTCCAGAGCCTCGACCTGGGCCTCCAGCTTGGCCACCTGCTTCCTGGCCCTCTCCTCCAAGCGGGCCTTCTCCCGTTGGAGCTTGGATTTCTCCAACTCCAAGAGGTCTCGGGTGCTTGTCAACGTCGCCACCTGCTTCTTCAGCTCCGGCAGGTCTTCACTTGCATCTGACTGATACAAGTGGTACAACAGCTACAGTTTAACATGCACCGGTTAGAAAGCACGAAATAATGAATGAATACCAGTGGCAAACTATCCTTACCTGGAGGGCCACCTCCCTGGTTTTCAGCCGGTTCTCCTCCGATCGCCCTCCCGGAGCCACAATTTTCTCCAGCTCCATCCCCTGCACATCCATGAGCAGCCTCCGGGCGAATGAGTCGTCCAGGAAGGTATGTTGCGGGCCCAGCCCCGCCGCAGGAGCCTTCTCCACCCCCGATGCTTCTGTGCCGGCAGCAGCAGAGCTAGAGGCCGCAGGAACATCGTCTTGGGCGGTAGTGGGGCCACCACGCGTCAACTTCAGCCGCTTGGCCAAGCTCTCACCAACCGACCGGTCGGTGTAGGTAACAACCGCGGAGGCCGGCATCTCCCGGGACCTCTTCCTCCTCTCACCCAGGTTAACCTGTAAAGGAGAAGATTGGGCGGCAGATAGTGGGGACCTGGTGACAATTGGCACCAGACCCAACCGTTGTGGAATCCTTGAAGCACCACCCGGGGGCTTTGACGGCCCACCAACAGTCTTCCCCGGTCTAGAAGCCGCTTGGAGTCCCGAAGCGTGAGTCTTTACGCGCATTAAGCAGTAATCCTCGTCCGCAACGTCCAGCGAAACCGGTTTGCCATGTACGGTCAACCCCCGGTTCTCCGGTCAACCGTTGACCGTGTAGCGGCTTCCCCCTTTTCCTTTAGCTTCGAGACTAGATCCTGATTGTCCATTGACAGCGTATTGTGAGCTTTAATTGCTGACCGGGATGATACACCTGCAGAACACAAGGCAAACATATTAGTCAACACCAATACACTCAACGGGATTAGAGATACATCCTACATTCCACCACCCACCAGGATCCCCCCCCCAGATGACATAGTTCCAGCACCTCCCGCCGGATAAAGTTGTAGGAACTCCGCTCTAGGTCCGAGCAGCACCCAAATACCCGGGCGATCCTATCTCTCTCCAGCTCAGATAACTGATACGACTAATCGCTGATAGGCTGAAAGGCACCAGGCACCCGGTAAGTCCTACTCCTCTTCTGCCAGCCCCCCTGCCATTACCACCTTCTTCCTCCAATTATTATTGAGTCAGGAGGGCAAGCGGGTTATCACAGGCTTAAAGTCCCGAGCAGAAAAGCTTACACACCCCCGGGCCTTTCTCTTCTTCGAGTATGTCACCTGGTACAAGGCCCGAAATTCATTCACCTTTGGGCAACTCATATCACTCAGCCAGTAGAGACAGCCCAGGCTCAGTAGTTGCCTCCACTGATTCCCGAGAAGCTGTGCCGGTGATATCTTGATGGCACTCAACAAGTACTGCACAAAGTCCGGCAGCGGGAGCAATAGCCCATGCCGAAATTGGTCCTCATGAATGACAATCCAACCATCCTCCGGGTTGCAAGCCGACTCTCTGGCATGTAGAGGCCGTAGATCTACTTCTCCGGAAATATTCTACCTCGCCCGAAAAGCGGCAATCTCCCCGGGAGATAATGAGCCCTCTGGCTCATCACAACTTATGGTTTTATCCCCGTCCACAAGTATGTGGCGCGAGGCCCCTCCTGGGTGGGCAGTGCCCAAGGACACTCCGTAGGGAGCATCCTCCTGTCCCAGAGACCCGGACGTCGACGCCTCGTCAGTCGAGCGAGCGTTGGCGTTCGGCCCCGAGGAAGAGGAGGCAAGCCAGTCCTCCATCCTCTCTTGGTCATCCCTCAGGCGACCGATCCCGAAATCTCACAGTAGCTCCCAGAATCCATGTAACCTAGAAACCCTCCCCCCCTGCCCGATCAGAAACACAATCTAAAAAGATAACCACCGCAGGGCAGTCCGAAGCATATAGTGCCTCAGCACAGCCCACACCGTCCGCTAGGCATCTCAGCCAAAATTTCCTGGTTCTGGCGGAGATCCGGTACTACAAGGGTCCTATCCAAAGGGCTAATCTAGATACCACCAACTGCCCATCGAATCCACCCACGAACAAAAAAGGGGGGAGGAGAAACAATTTCAGAATCGCAAAAGACTGAGACTCACCGATTAGTATGCACGACGACGGAAACGCAATAGCTGGAAAGCACCGAGCAATTGTGTTGAGCGAGGCTAAACAAGGGATCAGTTTTCTGCCAAAAGAAAAACACACGAAGAGGCAAGGGTTTATATGCAGGCCCAACGCCCTTGAATTCCCCCCCCCCCCCCCCCCCCCCCAAACTACTCAGTAGGGCAAGTAAAGCGCCCGCGGATCCGGGCCATCCATCTCTGACCGTCTCCTATCGACACTTGTCCCAATATTGGTAACTTCCCAGGCCATCATAATTGATGAGACTAATGGAATACCCCCTTCAATGCATGTCAGCCACTTGCCTCGCATGCGGAGGGTAGTTGAAAGAGCAGGGGACATACTCGAACCGTCTCGCCTAGAGCCTACTCCACCTAATGCTGAAACACTCCAACAAATCGAGGTATCCCACCGAAAGAATTCTTCCTTTAACACAGGAGACTTCTTCCCGCAGGCTAGAAACCCTGCATGATTATTATTATTACCCCTGAAATATTCCAACAAGTACGGGGCATTCTAACATATATTCCAATGGTACATGCCATTCCACCGGTTGAATTTATTCCATATTTACAGCCAAAACAAAAAACGGCTCGTTATCCCACCGGGAGAAGTCTTCCTCTAGCACAGGAAACATCTTCCCGCAGGCTAAAAACCCTGCAGCAATATTATGTACAGGCTACGATATTCCAACCGTAGTGCCAGCTCCAGTTCAACGGTTTCCTAGTCGTTGGTCCATCCAGCTTCGACTATTGGATGCGGTATCGCACCAACTATGATCGCACTTGCTTATCGCTCTCCTACGGAATAACCGGTTCGGCGAACTGAGACATTCCTACAGACATCCCTGCACGACCTAAAGGATCCAATGTATCACCGGGCTTTATAAACTAGGGAGACTTGATCCTCTAACACAGGACAACTCTTCCCGCAGGCTAAAAACCCTGCACATACTTCCCACCTGCAGGAACAAATGCAGCGACGTGGGGACGGCAACCAATGACTACTACTGGCCAAGCCACCCCACCGGGAGACTTGCTCCTCTCATACAGGACAACTCTTCCCGTAGGCTAAAAACCTTGCGCAATACCTCAGGCCTGTAAGAACAAAGCCTAGGAAACCATCGGGAATGTTGACCGGTGCCAACACGGGACCGCTTCACCCCATGAGACTTGATCCTCTCGTACAGGACAACTCTTCCCGCAGGCTAAAAACTTTGCACATACCTCACGCCTGTACGGCCAAAGGGATATGAAACGATCGGGGATGTCTCCGGTCCTAACACGGGACCGCTTCACCCTGGGAGACTTGATCCTCTCATACAAGACAACTTTTCCCGTAGGATAAAAACCCTGCACATCCTATATGCCTGGAGAAACAAAGGCAGCATGAAACGTGGGGACGCCGGCCGAGGCTCTCCTGGCCACGCCACCCCACCGGTAACTTCTCTAACACAGGGCACGTTTCCCGGTGATACACTTTCACGTGTCATCCACCACTTTAGTCAACCGGTGCCCTCTGCGGCTACGGTACTAAAACGTGGGGGACTCCTTCATCCCATTCGCTATCTTCACCGGGTTTTTTCAGAACATAGCACGGCGGATTTCAACGTCACATCATCCCATTCGCTATCTTCACCGGGTTTTTTCGGAACATAGCACGGCGGATTTCAACGTCACATCATCCCATTCGCTATCTTCACCGGGTTTTTCCGAAACATAGCAGGGCGGATTTCAACGTCACACCATCTCATTCGCTATATTCACCGGGTTTTCCCGGAATATAGCATGGCGGATTTCAACGCCGCATTATCATCTCACGTACTACATCTTGTACCCATATGCAACTGTCAGCATCAACATCATAACCATGCACTCATCACATTATGCATCATCATAACAGGTTTATTCGAACACCCGGCCAAACCCAATCTTAAACGCGTACTTGGGGGACTAGGGTACCGATGGGTAAGTGCCCCAACGGGTCTGCGGGCCTATAAAGGAAGACATATTTAAGTCCCCATTCAAGATGACACTTGATCGGGAACTTGGGGGACTTGTTGACATTAGCCATAGAGAGGCTACCCAGGCCCCCAGACCTGCAGCCAGGACTCCTGGACCCGGCCCAGGGCCCGAGGCCAAAACATGAACACCTGCACCCGCGTCGGGGCAGGTCTTACCTGTGACCTGGGCCCGGGAACCAGGGATGGCAGCTCCCCAAACAGGGGCCGAAACAATACAGTAATATGTGCAGAAGGGGACCAGTCCCACATCGAAGGGTGAGGACAGTACTCACACTCAGCAGCCTATATATGGGTCCCAACTGCCCTCATTAATAGGTAATCAATACTTCAACTACTCATTCACGCTTAAGTTATCAGAAACAAGATTGTTTCTGTCTGAATCCATAGACTCAGAGATACTAGTGGATCTTGGTGTGATTCATTCCTGCAAATCCTGCTAACTAAGGGAATACCGGGCGGGGCCGGTCTATTCCGCTCCGATGCCTAAGTCAGTATAGTTCGGATAAACTGATAACTTAAGCAGGAATGAGTAGTTGAAGTATTGATTGCCCATTAATGAGGGCAGTTTGGACCCATATATAGGCTGCCGGGTGTGAGAACTGGTCTCACCCTTCAATGTGGGACTGACCCCCTTCTGCATATATTACTGTACTGTTTGGGCCCCTGTTTGGGGAGATGCCACCTCCGGTTCCCTAGCCCAGGTCACAGGTCACAGGTGCGGGTGCAGGTGTTCATACTTTGCCCCTGGGCCCTGGGCTGGGTCCAGGAGGCCTGGCTGCGGGTCTGGGGGTCTGGGTAGCCTCTCTATGGCTACTGTCAATAAATCTAAACCCTTTTCTTCCGATCGAACGAAAATAGCTAGACGTATACCGCCAGAATATATAACCATCGGCGTAGTCGCTCATAGCCGAAAAAGTGGCCTCACTGGCCTGGATATGACGGGGACCAACATTCTCTTCTCTGCATCTTGTTCTGCAGCAAGTAATTGAGACCACTGAAGTCGGCTCTCTTCTCATCATTCAATAATAGTAGCACCATAACGAAGAAGATAGCTATCTAGGAAAACCCACAATCAATAATAGTAGTAATTTCAGCAATCAAGGTTACAGAAGGACAATTAAACATAGAAGGCAAATTGCATAAGCAATTGTTTAACGATAGACAGATAAATCCAAATTTGCTTACAATAATAGATGTCTAGGGTTGCAAATTTAATAGCAAATTAACATGATCATAACAGCAGATCGGTAGCTAGGTTTCCAAACATAATAGCAAGTCTGCTACATCGTTTTGCTTGGGATCATATACGGGGGATTTTTCTCAAACTCTTCCCGGGCTCAACGCATG
The DNA here is from genome assembly GCA_963682095.1 of Potentilla sterilis. Lineage (NCBI taxonomy): Eukaryota > Viridiplantae > Streptophyta > Magnoliopsida > Rosales > Rosaceae > Potentilla > Potentilla sterilis. The sequence goes on along the minus strand of OY821760.1, from coordinate 38,031,182 downwards.
CCTTCTTTGAAATCCAAATTGAAAAGTGTTCTGTATTCCTCCGCGATTCTCTCTTCCTCCCGGCGCTCAGCTTCATCTAACGCTTTTACGAGAAGATTCATCTTTTCCGTCTCAGAGATTTCAACACCCACTACGCCATTAATACACTTAAGCGACGGACAGAAACCGTCTTAAGCGACGGATTTTCCGTCGCTTAAGTCTTAAGCGACGCATTCTCCTACGCTTAAGTGTCGTCGCTTAAGCACTTAAGCAACGCGGATACTAACGTTCATCGCTTAACCGATACCTTAAGCGACGACATTAAATATCTGTGACTTAAATGCATCACACTTGAGCGACGGACAAAGGTCGTCGCTTAACACATTCTTTGCGACGGTTGTTGATGTTTATTCCTCGCTTAAGCTGGAACTTAAGCGACGAGTTCTGCTCTTTATCTGTCGCTTAAGGTATACTTAAGCGACAAACAACTTAGTTAATATGTCGCTTAAGTATCACCTTAAGCGATGTATTAACTCATGTATCTGTCGCTTAAGTTAGTCTGTACTATTCATCATAGAATACTTAAGCGACGAGCTTTGATTTTTATATGTCGCATAAGGTAAGATTTAAGCGACGAGTTTTAATGTTTATCTGTCGCGTAAGGTAGTACTTAAGCGACAGACAAAAAAGTTAATCTGTCGCTTAATTGAATATGTACTGTAGCTCACAGAACCTGGTCATGATGCACCTCACTCTGTGAGCTAAAGTATATATTCACTTAAGCGACAGATTAACTTCTTTATCCGTCGCTTAAGTGGCTATGTACTGTAGCTCACATAACCTAGTTCTGTAAGCCTGACCTGAAATCAAACCAAAAATACCACAAATTTCAAACCAACACGCACCAATATATTCAAACCAACACAAGCACCAATATATTCAAACCAACACATTAATATGCATAAACTGTTTTGAGTTTACAAAATCTAATATACACAAAATGGGGAGATGATATAATGGAGATCTCATGGAGGAGGAGGAGGAGGAGCTGAACTACTTGCAGACCCAATTTGTTGTGCGGCCAAGATCTTTGCAATTTGTTCCTCCATCTGGCGCATACGCTCTGCGGCCGCTGCTTGTTCCTCCCTGTACTCCGCCCTCAGTTCTTCCTTTATCTCACTAACTCGAGCTTGCACCATTGCGTCCACATCTATATGCCGTGCGCCCCCTCTCTTCTTGGGTTCCCGCTGCATGCATCCGCCCACGCCTCGGATGCGTCCCTCTTCTTTCACCAACTTGAGAGACTATGACATCGATTTGATCGGCAATGGAGAGAGGATATTCAGGTGCAATATCTGGGTATTTCTCCCTCCTTTCATGTAGTCGTTGGTTCACACTTACGTTCATCGCTTCCTACAATAACAGACAACCAATCTTACTAAGCAATTTAAGAGACAGTAGAAACTATATAGAGCTAAACCCTAAAAACTATAAATTTTACCACGTATGGAGCGCCGAAATCATCTTTAGCATAGGCGTCCTCAAAGGCAGCGACAAAAGGAGCTGGATGTCCTTCATTCCCATGCTTCTCCGCCCTGTGACTGAAGGCGGTTGTCCCAGAATGGTGGTCCATCATTTTCGGCCCTTTCAGATCTCCTTCATTTTCTCACACAAGGCCTGCAACAACAATCAACATTTTTAAGATTAGAAACAAATTAATTTTTCATCAACAGAGAGAGACAGAGAAATAGTGATTACCGCATGATCCGGGTCCTTGAAGTGCACTACCAACCACTCCCACTGAGCCGGACGGTGGAGAAACTCGTTTGGAACGTCGTGCCCAAATTTCAGCCAATCTCGTCTAACGTCCGATTTCCAATCCTTGAAGCGATCGGCTACAGTTGTCTGGATGAAATTCCACCAGCCGTCATGATCCGGTGGGATCTCATATAGTGCCTACATGTACAAAATGGTTAAACATTAGTAACAAAACAGAAAAAAAAAATTAATCTCAATTTAACAAAACATTTTAAACATTAATCTTACCGATATGAAGTTGTACACAATCCCTTTGTGCTCTATAACAAGGTCTCTGTAGGTGGGGGCTATCATCGACACATTATCCTTCACGCAGCTGCCAATGTCCCTTGTCATCAGGCTACGGACCGCCGGATCTGCAGGGCCGTTGTGGAATTCAGAATACTATGCAACGATCTTCCCTCCCGTTGTCCGGACTATTTGTCGGGTCTTCGCACCAACCACGACACCGCGCTTCCTTTTGAGTAATGTATCTGCATAGACAAACAACAATAACTAATCAATAAATCCCTACAAGTTTAACCAATCACATTTAAATCACACTACTTAGATAACAGAAAGACAGACAATACAATAGTTGAAACATTCAATCGAAAATTACCTGCTGTTTCCAAGGTCTTGTAGCATTCGCTGCGCAATCGTGGACGCAGTAGATGCAGCAGAACTGGGGTCTGTACTGGTGCCGGTAGACGGTGGCGCAACTACTGGGAGTGGGGGAGCCGTCAGTACTGGTGAAGGAGCAGAATGAGAAGGAGGAGCAGAAGGTGACCCTGCTAAGTCAGGAGCAGAACCCGCCGCATTCGCCGTAGCTGGTGGCGGTACTGGTGGTTGTGATCGTCTGATGAGCTCCTGCCGTAGCTGACGGTCTTCGATCTCGACGACCTTCTTCATTTTTTCCTCCTCGATCAGTAGTAAAGAGACTGAGAGAGTATATTAATCCCTTAATTCTATACATACAACATATATGTAATAATGTTCTCATGTTAGTTATTTTCATTTTTTCTAAAAGGAATAGTGTTTTATAGTTAACAAGAGGAAGAAAATATAATAAAGGAAAGAAAAAACTAGCTACATGCATAATTTTTCTTGGTTTACAAGTAATGAGCTAAAGCCTTGATCAGTTTGATGAAATGTGGAAGGTATTAGCAGCTCAAAGAATCTATGTAGAATCACTGAATTGGTAGTGACCCGCCCAAAATTCAGCCTGCCACTAATAGCACCGCAATCATAGTGGTTGTTGTCAACACTAACCATTTGGACTTAAAACCTTCTAGCATTCAAACTCCAAAAACAAAAGCACTTCAAGTGAGATAACAAGCATTGCATTTTCAGTCCATTTCACTTAACAAAGTGGAGCATTACAGAATCTACATATTGGAATACAAGATGAGATCCAATCTTATAATATCTTCTAAAAGTTTGATTAGGACATCAGATACAAACAACTAAAACATTTTAAAGGGTGGTGCCAACGATACGTGTAAGATAAGTTTGACATGAATTCGTTATGAGAAATGAAAGGAATTGGTTTATTTTTCATATTGATGATTAAACTAGGAATAGTCAACTTCCCAATTCGGACTCTATCGAATCAAAACCAACAAAAAACTTGTTAATGCAAAAGCTAAAAGTCTGAGTCTCTTTGGTGGATATGTAAGCATGACTCCACCTTTCATCACACATGGTGGAAATCACTAATGAACAATTATATGTATCCATAATAGAGTAATATTAAGATGCCTCTTCGATCAGCCTTCTACATACAAGATTGAATTTTCATAACAAGCATGCCACCTTATTAATAAAACTTGTAGAGTGAGGTAGTCATATACGTTACTTTCCCTTTCATATTAAGCATATCATAAATTTATAGGATAATTACGTCTATATATGACCACAAAGTGGATAACAAGCATTGCATTTTCAGTCCATTTCACTTAACAAAGTGGAGCATTACAGAATATATATGACCACAAAACCCTATCTTTGAAAGCTCTTCAATTCCTCTCTCACCACAAAACCCAACTAGAAGCTAGTACTGCAAAGACCAAAACCAAGTGTGCAAAATGCTAGTACTTCATTTTCATCCGTAATCATTATATTGTTCTAACGTTGCTACAGCCGTGCAGGTGTACTAAAACCAAAACCAAGTGTGCAAAACCAAAAACTGAACCAAAATTCTGCCTATTCAAACAAAAGAAACCAGAAAACTAAATCCTTCCCCATGACAGTATACCAATTCTGACTGCAGGAAATTCATGTATCACAAGAAATTCATATTTTTCCTCATCCCCTGGATATCTTACAGAAAACTAAACCAAAATTCCACTTTCTAGTTCCTTTCTAATAGAGCAGAGTAATGGGCAGAATATAAAGAAGATTTGAGCACCTCTTTGGCGTGGAGGTTCTGGTGTGGAGGCACTAACGGAGGCGGAGGTTTTGGTGGTGTGGAGGCACTAACGGAGGCTGTAGAGGTGTAGAGGCGGAGGCGATGGAGGTCGAGGGAGCAGAATTGGGGAAGAGGAATAATGAGGTCGAATGGGAATTTGAATGGGAACAGGCCGGGAAGCAATATTGGAATTTGGGTTTAGGGTTTGTATCGGAGCAGAGGAAGGAATGGGATGCAAACTGGGATCGAAGACGAAGAAATGAAAATGAGTTCGATGGATTTGAGAATTTTTAGTGGACTTTAAGCGACGGAGGTAGCCTAACCCGTCGCTTGAGAAATTAAAAAATTTCCCTAGTTGGCGGAAATCGGCGGAAAATTATTGGCGCCCTAATTATCATCTTAAGCGACAAAATTTGAGTTATATCGTCACTTAAGTACCCACTTAAGCGACGATATAACACAAATTTTATCGTTTAAAATGATAAATTAATTTTGACATCTAACGTTAATATGGTTGTCCGCTTCGATCGAGCATCAAACGTTTACGAAACGAGTTGATTTTTCTACTCTACTCATATTTAACTATAACGATCACATCAAATAGTTAAAATTTCAATTTTGTGAATTCAGCCATTAAAATGACAACATGTTTACTAATGCGGTATAACTTGATTATTAGATTATACTCAAGTGTACAACTTTTCTTGCAAGTGTATAAAAGAAATCAAATTTTGAAAATTTTTGTGAAATAGAATTTGATCGTTATGACGAAATACGGTGATGGTAAAAAAAATCACTTAAATCCGACAAAGTTAGAGGCCCGATCGATGCGGTCAACCTAATGTAAACTTATCTCTCTTTATGGGGAGCCATAGTATCGGGAGGTAAACGTTTCCAAATTTTTACATGGCTGATTACGTCTCATCTATGTGAGAGTTTAATGTTTGGAAGAGTCGACGAAACGAGGTCATCTAAAGGTACGTAATAGCGTTTTCGTGTGATGTGATTAGTAGAAAATATAGTTGACCACTTCGATCGAGCATCGAACGTTCACAAAACGAGTTGATTTTTCTACTCTGCTCATATTTAACTATAACGATCACACCAGACGGTCAAAATTTTCATTTGTAAAATTCAGCCATTAAAATGACAACATGCTTACTAATGCGGTATAACTTGATTAATCGATTATGCTCAAGTTTACAACTTTTCTTGCAAGTGTATAAAAGAAATTAAATTTTGAAAATCGCTGTGAAATAGTATTTGATCGTTATGACGAAATACGGTGATGGTAAAAAAATCACTTAAATCCGACAAAATTAGAGGCCCGATCGATGCGGTCAACCTAATTTAAACTTATCTCTCTCTATGGGGAGTCATAGTATCGGGAGGTAAACGTTTCCAAATTTTTACATGGCTGATTACGTCTCATCTATGTGAGAGTTTAATGTTTGGAAAAGTCGACGAAACGAAGTCATCTAAATGTATAGCGTTTTCGTGTGGTATGAATTTTTATATGGAATTCACTTAAGCGACGTATATTGAGATTATATGTCGCTTAAACGCTCTAAAGCGACTGTATTTGTCAATATCCGTTGCATAAGTGAATCTCTACTATTCACCACAGATCCATAAAACTGTAAAAGGACATTTAAACAAAGCTCTGTGGTGAAGGATCTGTGGTGAATAGTAGAGATTCACTTATGCGACGGATATTGACAAATACAGTCGCTCTAGAGCTCTTGAGCGACGTATAATCTCAATATACGTCGCTTAAGTGAATTCCATATGATATATTCTCAATATACGTTGGTTATTAAGTTAATTTTAATAATCAACACTTAAGCGACAGACATAGAAAATACACGTCGCTTAAGTTCTCTTAAGCGACTAACATAGATAAATCCGTCGCTTGAAAATAAACTGGTTTTGTTTTTATTAAAAATTTTATGCAATAAACGTAGGAGACTATAATTATATGTTGATCAATCATGTTACATTCATATCTTTATTAGATATTTAAAACTTTGTTAATGGACTGTAAACAAAAAAAATTTAAGGTAATGCGAAAACCATATCGTTCTAGGAAATTCCAAACGCTTACATGGCTGACATCAGTTAAATTTTTTATTAAAAGGCAGTTTCAATTAATATTTAAAACTTTATTAATGGAATGTGCATGTGGACGTGAAAACCAAAGCATATGTCGAGTTACAACTCGTTAAAGAAGTTCATCAGATTGAAGATCAAGTTATTCAAATTTTCATTAAAATTTACTGTTTTTTTTTAAATACATATTTTACAATTTAATTTAATTTTAATAAGCAGAACTTTAGCGACAAACGTAGAATATGCTCGTCGCTTTAGAAGACTTAAGTGACAGATAGAATAGCCCGTCGCATAAAAACCTACATTATTATTATTATTATTATTTTTAATGAATATTGTGCAATAAAATTGAAATTTAATTACCAATCGGTCATGTATTACTTAATTAGGGTTTACAAATTAGAGTTTACATAAAACACTTAATGAAATGATCAATTTTCATCAGATAGTTCTTCCTCATATTCAGCATAATCATCATCTTTATCACTTTCGCCTTCATCTTCTTCGTCATCGTCAAACCCGTATTCATTCTGATCTTCATCATCCTCGTCCTCTTCATCATTGTAACATTGAATGTGAACATCTATGTGTGGAAGAGAACCGAAGTCGATGGTGAAACCAGATATAAGAGTGTAAGTTGGGATTGAGTCCGCGGTAGGTTCTTGATAGGGTTCATCAACTTCATTCCTTCTAGGAGGTTTGTTAGTTTCAACCTTTGCAAGTGTGCTAGCACTGTACGTACCTCTGTGTGACATCACATTAACGACTTTCCAAGGTTCACCAGCCTTCGGGTCATTTAGATAAAACACTTGTCTTGCCGTGGCGGCAATAATAAATGGTTTTTCCTCATACCAACTGGTAGATGTGTCCACTGATAAAAGATCGTAATCTAATTTTACGCTCCCAGAAACGGTAAGGTCAGTATTGTACCATTTACACTTGAACAAAACAACCCGCATGCCTTCTGAATATACCAGTTCGACAACGGCGTCAAGAATCCTGTAGTATGTGATGCCTTCCGCCTTTTGGGTCTTCAATTTCTGATCTCGCTGCCACGTGACAAACTTAACTCCGTTCACATAATATTGTGAATAAATACTTTGTACTTGAGGGCGACATGCCAAAATGTGCAGTTCAGGGGTATAATACTCACTTCCTTCTGCTTGCAGCTTCGTGATCTGTAACATTAATATAAACCATTAGTGCAATGTAATATAAATGTGCAACTGTATATAATGATCAAATTATAGTGATTGTATACCCAATGTTTAAAGTATGGAAGAAAGTTCTGAATACGCTGTTCATCATTCATCCATGGATAGGTTTTAGTTACTTCATTCTGATGAAGCTCAATGAAGTGAGCCGCTTCTGTACAGTGCTCCATTATATTCCAGTGAGCCTCATATAGTTCTTCCCTACTTAAGCGAGCATTTGCTACGAAACCTGCGGGCTTCATGAGTTCGGAAACAACATAGATATTGAATCGAGGTGCACTGACGACGTTTGCATCTCCTGTAGCATCATCCATATAAAAACTGCAGTATGTCACACACTCATGTGTAATGTATTGCTCAAGAATACACCCCTCTGGGAAACATGTGTTTCTAACAGTCTTTTTATTGTCCCCGAGTTGCCTGTCAAATATTATAGTTAGTATAATATATAATCCTATATAGAGGATCATGTAGTTAAAATGACAAAAATAACGCAACACCTTTCCATGGGAAACATCCAGGTAAAATGTACTGGCCGGTAAGCAGAACATGTTCGGGAAGGTGAATCATGAGATGAACCATGATGGTGAAGAAAGCGGGAGGAATGATCCTTTCCAATTTACAAAGAATCATGACTATTTCTTGCTTCATGTGACGAACGTCCTCTTTCTTCAACTCTCTAGCACATAGTTTCTGAAACTATCTGGACAACGCTATTAACGGCTCAACGATGTGATATGGCAGATATGGTCGGATAACCACTGGAAGAAGACGTTGGAGCAGTACATGACAGTCATGCGTCTTCAATCCATAAAACTTTTTATCATTTACATTGACCTTACTCTTCAAACTTCCCGCATAACCATAAGGAAACTGTGCATCTTTATTCTATTTGAAAATCTCGCTCTTTGCCTTAGGAATAACTGTATACGATGCTTGAGATACTTTTTTTTTCTTTTTACTAGACCCGAGTTTCATTTTTTTCCATAGCCTCTTCCGTATCCCTAGTTGTTCCAGACCTTCACGAGCTTTTGGACCGTCCTTGGTCTTTCCTTCGAGACCGAAAATGGTTTCACTGATGTTGTCGTACACATTCTTCTCAATGTGTATGACATCTAAGGTATACCTTATTCTCGATGTGGTCCAGTACGACAGCTCCCAAAATATACTCACGTGAGTCCAACATAGTTTCTCTCTACTTGCTTTGGGCTTGAACTTGGGATGCAAACTCAGTTCAGGGTAGTCATGAGAGAGGATACTGCTATAAATCTCATCTCCAGACCAAGAGCGTGGTGCTTCCCTTAACTCAACCTTCCCATTAAACTTATCTGCTACTCGACGCCATGGATGCCTCCGGGGTAGCCATTTGCGGTGACCCTGGTATGCCATTCTCCCTGTCAAGTTGCTTGAATCAACATCTTCCAAACAAATGGGACATGCTTTTTAGCCTTTTGTCTGGATGCCTCCCAACATCCCTAATCCGGGAAAGTCACTAATGGTCCACATCACTGCTGCTCTCATTATGAATGATTTTTGCTCGTGTCGGTCATAAGTCTGAATTCCAATACTCCACAACATCTTTAGCTCATCGATCACTGGTCTCATAAACACATTCAAACACTTTCCTGGAGACTTTGGACCGGATATTAACAATACAAGCATGTTAAACTCCTTTTTCATACACATTAAAGGAGGCAAATTGTAAGGCATGGCCACAACAAGTCAAGTGTTGTGAGAAAGACCTGTTGCACCAAAAGGATTGAACCCGTATGTAGCTAGTCCGAAGAAACATTCATAATGTCGTTGGCAAAATCTGGAAAGTCCTTATCAAACTCTTGCCATGCTTCCCCATCTGCCGGATGTTTAAGAAAATCTGGATTTGAAATATTTTCTCCGTGCCACCGCATTTCCTTTGCTGTGTGCGGCGACATATATAGGCGTTGCAACCTGGGTGTTAGAGGGAAGTAACGAACCTTTCTTACAGGAACTTTTATACCATGGTTAGAATATATCAATCTCGACTCTTTGCATATGGGACAGTTGTCTAGGTCTGCATTCTCTTTGTAAAACAACACACAACCATGCTCGCATGCGTGGATATATGATCTCATAACCCAGACCCATGTTCTTTAGGATTTTTCTTACAGTTCGGTATGAATCAGGATACTTGTTTCTTAGAGGAAGCACGCTCTTGATCAACGCACAATTATCATCAAAACTTTTGTCTGACATCTATTTAGCGTTTTTATCTTAATTGTTTTAAGGATGATGGTTAAAACAGTCTCCTCACTACCATCATAGAACGGAGTCTGGGCTTCTAATAAAAGCCTTTTATACTTCTTATAAGCATCTCTGGCAATAGGATCTAAATCATTTACATCATTTCCATCATTTAAACCATCAACATTCTCTGGCTCATAAAATCTATCAATATATGGAAAAACATCATACAGAATGTCCATACTGGGGTTTAACTGAGGACCCACACTACCACTAGAAGAAGTCATCTGCTCAAGGTATTGTTGCCTCTGCTCATACAAAGAAGGAATGTTTTGACACCTCACCGTGACATGTCCATGTAGTATAATCATTCATCATATCGTTCCTCCTCAAGTGCGTAAACATCTCATCTACTGTTAGTCTCCGCTTTTGCAACAGACAACGCTTGCACGGGCACCTGTACAATTCCGTCTTATTACTGCTATTATGTCTGACAAACGCACATAAATCCATTAGCCCCTGAATAAACTTCGGATCACCTCTAGATAAGCCGATCCAACTCTTGTCCATGTTGCCTGTCATAACATAAACATACAATATGCATAAGGTTAACACACAACATTTATGATACAATCAAAACATGTCCCAACACTTTTTCTCCTTATGCCTCCAGGTTGGGTCCTATCCCCTTCAGGAGAACACGACTTTTGTTAACCCTTTTGCACCCATGTGGTTTCTACTATAGTTTTGGGAAATTTAGGCAGCATCTCCTTACAGTTCCTCAAGTGCACAAAAATCTAAACAACCTAATTTGCACTCGAGAAACATTGTAGAGAGACATTGTCGAAACTATATCCCAAAACTGAAACTGAAACCACATGAATAGCAAAAGGATCAACAAAGTCGTGTTCGCCTAAAGTGTCAAAAAATGGGACAATTCGAGAATCAACAACTCATCTCGATCAACTAGATGAGTTGTTGATTCTCAAACGGGAGTTCTAAGCTGATAAACACCACAATTCTATATAATATGAAACCCTAAATTTACACATGGCACCACACTCCCTTACTAAGCCACTCGCATGTTTCAGAAACCCTAACTACCACAATCCACACACAACACAAACCAATTACATCATTAATTAATAATTTCAACCTAATCTACCATAAAATTCTAATTTCACTAAATTTCACTATTTCACAAAATTTCATTTTCACTAAATTTGAATTTAACTAAATTTCACAATATCACTAAATTACACTAAAATTCAATTTCACTAAATTTGACAAACTAACCTAATCTGAATTTCACCAAAATCAACACTAACTCCATCATATATTCAAACACCCAACACTAAAAACAACACAAAACACATTATAAACCAAATCCAACTTAAGATATCAAACACTAAATTCAACCAATCAAACCCAAATATGGTGATTACAATGAAGATGAGAGATTATACTAACCTACAAAGCAATTGGAAAAGAAGACCTAAGCTTTTGGACCCTGAAATTGACGAAATCAGCACTTTTCCTCCTTTTTCGCAGCTCCCGATCTGTTTTCTCCCCGTTTCTCCAGTTTCTGGGTTCTGTTTAAGTCGAGGGCTTTATAACAGATTTTAAAACTTTAAGCGACGTACATGTTATTTGTCCGTCGCTTAAATGTCTCTTAAGAGACAAACATATGTCGTCACCTAAGTGCCGTCACATTAGAGGTTCTTAAGCGACGGACCGACTTTTTTATGCAACGTAAACTTTGTCCGTCACATAAGTGTCTCTTAAGCGATAGACGTATTCAATGTCCGTCGCTTCACCCCATATATGGCGTAGTGACCTTCTTGCTGTTGATCGACTGCAGAGGCTTCAACACCTTGTTGTTGTTGATCTTTTGGGTTCGACATCCCAACTCTAAGCTACTTCTCCATTATCCTTCTTTTTCTTGAGCCAATATTACAGAGCTAAAATTGAGGAGTCGTAAAAGACAATAGTTCGTCTTCAAAAAAATTGAGTTAAAAATTCCAAGAACCCACCATAACAGACCATGCACCCTCACCACACCATAAACCTCATCTCTCCCTCTTCCAACTTCCACAGCCTCCAGAAATGGTCGTATCTCTGCGACTACCTTCTCTGAGCTCTCTCTTCTCTCCTCCATCTCCCGCCGCTACCCCTCCGTCCTCCGCCGCCGTCACCACCTCCTTCCGCCGCCGTTCTCCGCCTCTTTCTCAGCTCCGGCGACCGACGTCGTCGACCGCCGGAAGAGCAGCCAGAAAGTCCAGGAAGCTGGCGTCACTCCCCGGTCGCAGGACTTCAATGCTTGGTACCTTGACGTCATCGCGAATGCTGAGCTGGCCGATTACGGTCCGGTCCGCGGAACCATGGTGATTCGTCCCTACGGCTATGCTATCTGGGAAGCCATTCAGGTACTGATGACGTCACTACTTCACCTTGCTCGATTTGAAGTTCAATTATAGAGTTTTGATTGTTATTTTACTTAACTTGTAGGATTATCTGAATGTGAAATTCAAGGAGACTGGTCACAGTAATATGTATTTCCCTCAGGTAAATACTAATTAGTTAAGTTTGTTAAAATGTGAAATTCAAGAGTGAAAAATGTGTGGTTACAGCTTTTGAGATTTTCGAATTGCGAAAATGTGCAGCTTATACCATACTCGTTTATAGAGAAAGAAGCTAGTCATGTTGAGGGTTTTAGTCCTGAACTAGCTGTTGTGACGATCGGAGGAGGGAAGGAGCTTGAGGAAAAGCTTGTGGTACGTAATGTGTATTCAGTTGTGTGAAGTACATTGTGTTTTTGAGTATTAAAGGTGTTAGTAATTATGACCTAAGATTGCACTTGTTGAGGCTCTGGCAGGTTCGACCGACGAGTGAGACGATAGTAAATCATATGTTCACTCAGTGGATTCATAGTTACCGTGATTTTCCGCTTATGGTTAACCAGGTATGATGCTTTGTTGCATTCGTTTGCAGTGTTTCAGCTTTATGTAGAGGATTTTGGTTTAAGCTTTGGTCTTTATCGTGTCTAATTTGACTCAGTGGGCAAATGTCACAAGATGGGAGATGCGGACGAAGCCTTTTGTGAGGACTCTTGAGTTTCTTTGGCAGGAAGGTCATACTGCTCATGCCACTCCAGAGGAGGCAGAAAAAGAGGTTTGCATCTGAATTAATGATTGTCCTTAAAACGGTTGTAAAATGAGAGTCCTTGTTTAATGCATTCAGTGTGCTACTAAACTGCAGGCTATACAGATGATTGACGTATATACAAAATTTGCTTATGAGGAAGCTGCAATATCTGTTATTGCAGGTCGAAATTGATTAATTTGCTGGTGCTGTTAGGACCTACACAAGAGAGGCCATGATGGGTGATCGGAAGGCATTGCAGGCTGGAACCAGCCATAATCTTGGGCAAAATTTCTCCCGTGCCTTTGGAACACAGGTACTTCGATTCTCTCATGCATGCTTTTAATGTGTATAAGCCATCAGCTAGCTAGACTGACCAAAATATATGCTCCGACTATCCTTACTAACGTTTCCTTTCCAACATATCCACATTCCAAACAGTTCGAGCCTGCAAGAGCCCCGACTATTCCAAAAATAAAAAAGGGAGACCCTCTCCAACTCTCCAAGCTTCCCACTTTCGTCTCTGCCTCCAATCCCATTCAAACATCCAGACCCGAATCTTATTCTCTACCTCTGACCACCACTTGGAAGCCCAGAAGTCTTTAGAATCTATGGCTCGGAGGAACCAACAGTCTAGCTAGGTCAGAGCCCAACTGCCAACGCTCCGACTTTTCTCTTCCACAATCTGGCTCAGCCTCCCGACAGCGTAAGTACCCGATTTTGTCGTGTTTCCAGAACCCTGCCTCTTGATTTGTTTTGTTTCACGTTTTAGATGATGAGCTCCTGTTTCAGACGCGTCTGATTTTATCATTACAGAGTCAAGGAGAGAGTTTCGTCCAATGAGGAAGTTCCCAAGTGAGTGTCTTCTGTTAAACTTCGTTTGTTGGATTTAATTTCTTTTGTTTGTTGATTTTGGTGGGATTGAGGATTTGGTATTGGTTGGGTGGGTGCAGATGGTCTAGCAGGGCTATAAAGTCATTTGCCATGGGGGAGTTGGAAGCCAGGAAGCTCAGGTACCCAACTACTGGGACTGAAGCAATTCTGATGGGTATCCTTATTGAGGGTAAACTTTCCTTATCCTTGGGGCTTTTATTGTTTTTTTTTTTTTCTGTTCTTCCGAAAGGGCTTTTATTGTTCATTTGTGAAATGTTAATTGTTAAAAGTTAAAGAGTGAACCCGCAACATTCGTACTATACAAATCCATATACAATACACCCCCCTTAGAGTGAAACTTACTTTAAAACATGAGGATGATTGTGTTACTGCAAAGAACCACTTTGGCTTCAGAAAAATTTGCGGCCAAATGGAGTTACACTTTCAAGGTGCGTGAAATAACCATCAAGTTACTTGGGAAAACCGATATATGGTTTTTCAGTCCTGGACTGGGCTGTTGATAATAAAATAAAATCTGGTAAATTTCTCGGCTGCAGTTACATAAAAGATATTGGCCTTTTCTTTTTTGAACTTTAAGGCGGTGTTCGGTAACGTTTTCAAGTTAACTTTTTCATTTTGTAAAATGAAAATGGTAAGAAAACGTGTTCGTTAGCCTATTTTTTAAAATGTAGAAAACAATTTTCAAAAATGATTTTCTACTTTACTGATTAAAAAAAAACACTTGTATAAGAACAAAACGTGCTCTCTTTTATTTTCCCAAGGCGTCGCTCTTCTCTCCTGTCGTTCTCTCATCTCTACTCAGTTTCTTCTTTCATTGCTCCCACTTTCATCACCAGGAACCTAGCTCCATCGGTTATTAGAAAAAAAAAAAAACACAATAGCCGAATATATTTTCATTGGTTTTTACATTTTACTATGATAGTACCGGACACGTTTTTGACGTTTTTGTTTTCAAAAATTGTTTTTGGACTAACTATCGTACCCATTTTCAAATCTCAAAAACACAATATGATTGTCTTTTTCATTTTTTGAACTCGATTTCTAAAATAATTTTTGAAAACGTTACCGTACAGGGTAAGTAGTTCCTGACATGTCCCCAAAAATTACGTATATAGCTGTACTTGGGATTGCCTCGATCAGTGCTTAATCAGTAGTATCTTTGATATGCTAGGCAAGATACAAAATGAATTATAGTGGAGACTGGAGAGTGTACAAGGGATACAATGGTCTCAACAGAGATGTAGGCTAGTAAATCTTCTTTTAGAATATCATTAGTAAATTAGTTACTTCATTTATTAATATTTCCTTAGAATATCATAGGAGAGTGTACAAGGGCTACAATTCGTTGCTGATATATTAATTGAAAATTTTGTATTCTCATCAGTTTTGTAAGAGTTCCGACTTCCGAGGTTCGGGTTTGGTCACTTTGGTGTTGTAGTTCAGTCCAAATTGGTATCTGTGTATAACCATGGGAAGTGGGGAACTGATATTTGCTTAATTAGTGTGGAATTTGATTGCCATTATGTTTGAGTTTGCAATTGCAAAATTCATCATCTAGAGAATGAATCATTGCAATAATCTGAGCTGCCTCAGATAGAAGAACAGTTTGTGTTCCTGAACTGATGGGTCATTGTAATCTGAGCTGCATCAGATGCAAGTACAGCTTGTGTGTTCTTGAACTGACGTAGTACCGTTCCCCTCGTTGTTTAAAAGATAGTTTCCTTTTCTATGACAATGTTGAATTTGTATCTTCCAATGCCATCGTAAAACTAAATGCAAAGACAAATCTCCGTGGAACTCCAAATGCCTATTTTTCTTCTGAAGGAAATCTGATATAATTATTTTAGAAATGATCAAAAATACATAAAATCTTAATTCTGTTGGTTCTTGACTGGAAAATAGTTGAACTATTTGGAAGGAGGATCATGTTGCTATTGTGCAGTGTACCCTACTTGTTGAATTGCGGGACTGACCTCCAAGAGCACATGCTCATCTTTTTTTGACAAATAGTTATCAACTCTTTTTGCTCTACTTTAATTCTTTCCTATTAATTTACTGATATCTGAATCAGGTGGTAGTGGTGAAATTACAACATCTCATCTGCTTCTTGGCATTTGGTACGAAGTGGATTCACCGGGCCGGAAGATAATGGCCACCCTTGGCTTCAATGAAGAGAAAGTGAAAGAGCTGGAATCTTTAATCTCTGAACCCGGTTTCATTGTGGGGTGATACCGTGATATCTTCCCCTCTTTTTTGTTCGCTGTGTCCTATGATGCATCGTTACCGATACATTGATCAACTGGAGTTCTTTATTGGCGTTTGTTGTTTCTGAAAGTTAGTTTGCATCTGACTCTGAGTGTATATAATACAATTTTGAAGTAAAGCTGCAATAGATTTTCTCGGTATGGAGATTGTGCCACTAGTCTATCAACATATTGGAAACACTACTCTCCTGCCCTCAACTCTTTTTTTTTTTAATGTAATGTCAACAATTAAGTGCTGTTTAAATTTACATGGACTCATCAGGAAGCAACAAACCCTTATCATGACTAAACAATGAGCCCCAACTTCCCCTGGCTGCTACCATCACCAACCCATCTAAACAACCGGAGACCAAACTAACTACCAGAGACACAATGCAGATTGGTATGCAGGGCCTGCCCTGTTTGCTCCGAGCTCATTTGAGACTCAAGATGATGCACATGTTGCCAGAGGCAGCATCACCGAGTATAGCAGGTAGTCAAAGTTTAGTACTTCTATGGCTAAAACTCCAGCCGCCTGCTTGGCATTGGCGAGCCGACCAGTTAAACAGGACTAGAATCTCATAGCACCACCATTCTAGGCAGGTAGTGAGGCAGCAAGGTGCACAAAGCTTGAGTACCCTAATCCAATCCCAAACACCTTGATCCAACCACCCTCTTTTCCACGTCCCTTCCTCTGCTATAACTTCAACCACACACACATAAATTGCAAGTAGAATCACAACCATAAGGTCTGTGATCCAGACAGACATTGCAACTCCTTCAGTGCCTTTAGCGTTTGCAAGCACTATGTTGATTGGTAAGTGAAGGACAAGAGCAAGACCTGACCAGAACATGGAAGGAACTGTAATGCTTTGCGAGTTCAAGTAGGCTTTGAGGGGACAAAGAAATGCGGTAACAACCAAGTATGGTAGGAGATAGAAAAGGTTGGTCTTTGCAACTGTTGAAATATTTTCTTGTTGGTCAAAATGAATGAGCTTTTGGAAGAAGAAATTCTGGTCCTTTCATCAGGTTGAATTCAAGTGTACTTATTTATATATTCTACACTCTTGATGGATCATAAGCACATGCTCTTCATGAGCTATTATAATCTGAAGAGAGAATTAGAAATGAAACAATAAGGAATTACAAATGAAGTAGAAAGTAATAAAATGCAGGAAGAAGAGCAAATGCAATGAAATAACAAAAGATGGTTCATTCTTCATCATAATTAAGAACATTAGATAATGCTAGTTTTTCATTATAATAGTTCAATCGAGACACTCATTATACTAGTTCATTCCTCACGATCTCCTAAACCGAATCACACCCTCCATGTCATCATCAACAATTTGCAAGATATCATCTGGAACTGTAGCAATGAAGGTCAGTCCTCTCACATGCCGGTGGCTCATGCCAGCAAGCTCATCAGCAACGTAGTTGTTCTCTCTGGATATATGCTGCAAGGTACTGTATGGAAAAGACAAGAGCAACCTTCGACAATCAAACGCCAAATCTCCAAACTCCTGCCCAGTCGTACCAGCATTCACATGCACATTCAGCATCTGAGAATCTGTTTCCACCTCAACATACCTCAAGTCTAATAGCTTACAAGTTTTTAAACCATAAAACAGGCTCATCGCTTCAGCATACAGCACCCCCTCTCTTCTAACTCCCAGATTTGCCACAAATCCTAAAATCCAATTACCACTACCATCTCTTATAACGCCCCCACAACCAACACTACCATTATCCAGTCTTGAACCATCTACATTGAGCTTATAACAACCGGGATAAGGTGGCATCCATCTCATAAACTTATGACCTGACGAGTAAGCAATATCTTCATTATCATCAACAGCGATTCTCAATTGCTCATAGCTCAATGGCAGCTCAATCCTCCGTGGCCCATCCCTAACAAACCGGTGCAGATATGTTAACTGCCCAACCTGGAACAACAAGTCATCCACCTGCGCATATTTTAACGCTGGACTTGGATTGAAAAAGGATCTCAGCATAGCTCTTGCTAGGGACTCGTTTGGATTCAAATGCACAAAACAATTGCTCAGTGTCTGTGCATAGGCCTCATATGTGAAGGGGAAACCCTGTAGTAAAAAAGAAACATTATCATTACAACAAAAAACTGCAGTAAACTATAGGGCATGATTACACAAATGTATGTGCTGTTCAACTGTTTACAGTGCATTTTATGAAGATATGACTTATGAAACGTATATGAAGATCTATATTAGGGCTTGATCTATTATGAATATAATATACAATTAAATGATCATGATTAGATTATGAACAAACAACATGTTTAAAAAAAGCACAAATATTAGATAAACGCATACTTAATATGGATCTTCAACTGTATGTTAATATGTTAACAATTAATATACAGTAAAATTATAGTGTTACTTTTAAAAGGTCATACAGTAAATAGACCTATCTTCATATTAAGATAAATTAAATCATATACCTGAGATTTAAGATTACCGATATGGAATTTAACTTTCAGAACCATAAAGTCCACAATCTCTTCAATACTCGCATCAGTGTGAGGAACAGCCTCGATCTCTTCTTCAGTAATCTCTACTTCAGTAAGATATCTGCCTACGGCAGGTTCCTTCTCAATCCAATTGAAAAAAAAAAAACACAAATAATATAGTGTGTTAGATTATGAGACCTAAATATACCCACATATGAATCATCTGGATGAACAAACTAATAAAAACTCACCATCAAAAACCCAGGAGCTTCTTTAAAAAAATTAATAAGCGAAGACTCATGTGGAGGAGGATAAGTCACAATCTCAAGCAACAGACGATGGAATGCCTGTGGCAAATGAGCCCGTCTCCAATCAGACGGAGGAAGTGAATACTGCTTCAGTTCCTCCTCAAGCCGCTCAACCTCCTTATACGGGATTTCGTATTGTTCTGGATCCATGACTTCTCTCCCTCAAATTTGGCAACAGATTGTTTAGGTTTGTATGTTGGCAGCTGAGGTTTAAGAGAGAGAGAGAGAGAGAGAGAGAGAGAGAGAGAGAGCAACAGTGTAAAAAAGCGAAGGACAGTATAGTAAGCTAACTAGAAAAAGGTGAAGACTTCAGCCAGTCCTGATGAGAGAGACGCATCACCGATAGACCATAACCCAACTCCATTATAGTCTGCCTTGAAATTCAAAACGATTTGAATCAAATTCCAGTTGGCACAAATCGAACAAATTGTCGAGTATCATGCCTCTTGTTTTAGGAAAAAAGTTATAATAGAGAGAGATTGAATGAGATGATCTTTATTCGTCAATATGTGTCTTTATTTATAGAGGATTACAAAATATGTGGTAAGAAATTCATATCTATACGGAATAGTAAATCTATCACTATATGGAAACTATTGTCCCTATTCCTACACGGAATAGACCAAGACATACACATGTGAGATTTGCTATGGTGCACACTATGCAACACGGACACGAGTTCGAGTGTCCAATACGGACACGATTCGATACGTGGACACATCAAAATGAATTTTTAATCGGATACGGACACGCGGTGGACACGTTAATTAAATAATATTATATATATATATATATAATTAAAAAAAAATAGAGCCTGAGCCCAAGTCCATGGCCCAAGCCCGAGCCCGAGCCCGAGCCCGAGTCCATGGCCCAAGACATCTTCTCATCTCTATCCTCTCTATCCTCTCTAGCCTCTTGAAGTTCACGATAATCACTTTTTCTAGACATCTTCTCATCTTCTCATCTCTATCCTCTCTATCCTCTCTATTCTCTCTAGCCTCTTGAGCCCTAACCCCCAATTCAGTGAGCTAAAAGACCAAAATGCCCCCGTGTCCAACCCATCTGGCGTGTCTAAAACGTGTCCAGTATTAAATTCGCGTGTCTGGCTGTTTTATGGCGAATTGCTTCGTATCCGTGTCCAGATCGTGTCGGACACGCGACACGCCTCCTTCCTTGCGTGTCCGTGCTGCTTAGGGTGCACACAATGTTGTCTTGTTAAAAACATTGTCAAGTAACAAAAACCTCATAGGTGAAAAATAACCTTGGTCGAAAGACAAAAAGAGTACAACGCACCTTTCACATTTGAAAGTAACATGTAATGTGCTAGTCTCCCTCAGATATCCCCACCCCCCTCCCCCCGATTCTTACCTTAATCATGAGAGCTTAAAGTAACTTTAGCATATTAATACTTTGACATGTATTCCAAATGTGGCCTTAGGGAATGGTTGAGTAAATCTTGTTGTATGTCCTCAAGTTTGATCAATTTCACTTTGATCTTGAGGAGAAGGCTGTTTGAGAACTTAGAATATAACTCACTCAATATGACAGATATGACCGAATGGTTGGTGACTCTGGAAAGGGGACATAGACCTTTCCAATGGCACCGATTTTACCATTTTCCAATGAATGAGCTGCCTTGTAGATCCCGTCAAAGTTTACCTACGAAACTGGACAAATTTTCTGATTTCGCTTTTGGGATTGAATAAGCCAAATTCTTTCATTCCTTTAGAAAGAATGACTTTGCGCCATTTTATTGGCGTTGCGTGGGCGCAGAGCGATACCTAGCTTCACAATGAATGAGGGGTCGAGTCTTGTGTATATTGTTAAGTACAATAATGCGCAATTGTACACATATAGGGAATTTCCACTCCCAACACTTCTTTATCATCTTCCATAAGATGAAACAGATCTCTCTACTTAGAGTAAAGACATCGACTGATCATGGGAGTATTTGTAGGCCTCAGTTAATCCGTTAGAGTGCCTAAGCCGATTGATGGATAAACACCATCAGTACAATCCTCGAGTTCCTTTGAGACCGTGTCTTCCTAAGACCTTTTTCATTCTTAACTTCGGATTTTCGATACATAGTGACATCTCTTAGTTCCATCAAGAGTCTATGTAAATTCGGAATAAACACGCAAGGGCATAATTCACCATATCCCTTTCCCAATCAAGTAGTCACTTAGTGAGCGTTTCAAATCCTTAAGCAAACGCGCTCCGAGGTCTAGAGACACGTGATATTGGATGAAGTCCATTTAGGACATCCATGTATATCTCTTGATTTAGATCCCCTAGATATTGTCAGTTTTTCGGAAACTACCAAACTGACAAAGTAGTGGAGTGCAATGACATCCGTTACGAGAGCATGTCTCATCGTAGTCGATACTAGGACATTTTGTGAGAGATCTTGCGCCATAAGGTGAGTCTAAACTCTTTTTCTCACTACGCTTTTCTAACAAAGACATATTTGATAGGGTTTACACTTGCAGTGTCGACGTCACCTGCCCAAAGACCTATCACTTTGTTAAACTGGATCGCTTCTTTCCATTAGGCCAATTTACTACGTTGTTATTTTCAACGAAGTATGGTTCGATATTAGACTCATTATTCCACGTCCTCATGTACACTAGTGTAAATTTGTAGAGATCTCTATATTCTTTAAGGATTGATCGAGGCGTCCCCCATTGATCATAATCCAGAATTATCTCATGAGACAGATTTAAGTATCATTGATCTATGGATCAAGTTGTGCCAAACTCACTTTCTTCCTTGGTGAGTAGTTGTCGAACCTATGGACCTCCCTCATTCCCTTGAGGAGCCACGACCTGTGACGTCATGTAGCCACTTTTATGGCGTCACCGTACCATCATACATGGCACCGGCACAATGCCCAATTCTCTTTCGGTAGCACCATGTTCTCTTGATAGAACATTAATCCTTACAGGCATGTTTGCAACAAGTTTATATGATCTCGTCACTTTCCCAATATCCATGAATGAGTCAGGCATCGAATCTGTTACATTCTGGGGATTGAGTATTTCACATTCATCTTGTGATGTGTGGGGATCATAATGAGATGGAGTGGGGACAAACCACGACAATTCACGTCGTTCCACTTGAACATTCTTGTTCTTATCTCCCCCTAGCGACGGGAAGACTGTCTCATTTAAGTGACAATCCGCAAATATAGCGGTAAAGAGATCGTCTGTCAAGTTGTCTACATAAGCGGACATAGTTCGAAGTTCCTATCCGACATAGATACTTATCCATCGCAAAATATCCATCATTGTGCGCTATGGCGGCGCAATTTGGCACATCTAGCAGAGCTCAAGGATTGTAGATCCGTTTCAGTCTTGGTTAGCTCAAGGATTCACATATTTCACTAACTTTTAGTGAAAAGTTCAGTGATGGTGGGCATAGGCGAATAAGTAACGTTGCATGCAAAATTTGCATAACCCTAAAGGAAGTTCTGGTGCACATTACCAAATTCAAGACTATTAGCGTAGTCGTTTTCTGTGAAACTGATTGGGTTTGTATATGGATATGATGCCCACCATAAATCTCATATAATATGCCTCAAATCATCGCTCCTACAGAAATTAATCCGGACTAGGTGCCTTGATTATCTTAGCATAAGTAGTGGATGATGGTGTAACACGTGACTAGCGTGTCTACATATCAACTAACACCATAAAACATTTAAGGTGTCCGCAAGTTGGTTGAATCAATCCACAGAATCCCCTTTGGATTCAATGTAAGAATGAGATATTTTCTTATGTCTCTTTAGCGTAGGAGGGTCTCGCTCCTAATTTGGCTAAGAATAGGCTTTGCAAGAAAAAAAAATGATGCATATTGGAAATTGCCAAAGAAGCATCATGGGGAGGCAGAGACGTCACCCCAGCTATTGGTGACGTCGGCTTGAGCTTGAGGGAGCCGTGGGCGAACCTTGGTGCAATGCTCGGCACCAAGGTGGTGCCACTCCCCTTTGTGGCATCATGACCATGTCCTCGGGACACAGTTCGGCCAAATTAGTTCTTTAAGGATTGAAAGAACGGATGTCCATGTGAAATTCTAAGAATTCGGATCATCATGTTTTAGCCGGGATGACCAAATGATAATGTCAAAGCCTATACGAGTCGGTGTCCCAAATTTCCTTATTGGCAACAACGTAGGGGTTCAACAACCCTAACCATAGTGAGATATTAATCTACTAAAATGACTCGGTAGCATCTCTAAGATGCGTTTACGTCCACACTCATTAGAGGTAATACATAAGAATTCTTTCATGCATTCTCACAAGTGAAAAATCATTGGCGCTAATGTACTTAAAACATAGCAAGGGTCGATTGCTTCTCAATGCGTAGAGAGCATCTGTGACATTATAGTGTCATTTAGACAATAGAAATTACATGTGATGATCCAATCATCGTAGTCACAGAGGAATTATATGGCACTAATTCAAGAATAGTTGCCTGATTACTTTAAAAATCGTGTGAGTAGTCTCACATTCGGCTAAGAACTCAAGCTCTACGTGATATATACATAGAAAAATGAGATTTTCTCAAGTACGTTACAGTGTGTTTGGATGAGGGAAAATCCTAAGGAATTTAATTGAAAGTGAGGATTTCATAATTCCTAAAAGTCAATTTCGTCGTTTGACATTATCAAATAGGAATTTCTAAATTTCAGTGAAAAAGAAAACGAAGGAATTCATTGTTTAAATTCCTCTCTTGAATTCCTCACAAAATAGGTGTCATTTACAAATTCATTTGCAGTGTTCAATTATCTTTCTAAAATAAGACTTTTTATATTTTATTTTTTATTAATGTTTTAAAAACTTTCTTAAACTATAACACACTTCAAATTCCATATAAATATAACCAAACAATAGAATTTACAATTGATGAATTTCAAATTGATGGAATTCAAGGTGCCATCAATAATAAATTCCCATGGATTTCATAATGTTCTCATCCAAACACACCATTAGAGAATTTCATAGGAATTAAACTTAGTTAAAAGTTCTAAGAGTGCAATGAGGGAAACGATGCTCGACATTAACTTGCAATGGAGCAAGAGTGGCGTGCCAAACTCTCTAAGAAAGAAAAGTTGGTGTGTCACCCCCCAAATGGAGGTGAGGTGGCGTGTTCAATGTCCCGGAGGAAGAAACTAGATAATAGCGTAGTTTTACGATCAAAATCAATTGATGATGAACAATCCGCTAGTCGACGACGTAGAGAGTAGAGCCAAAGTCAAGACCATTCAGTAACTCCGATTTAGGGACTTGTCTAGCTAGTGGAGGGTCGGTAGTGCGAGGCACACTTAAAACCGCTAACCGAGGCTAGATTCCTTAATTTCTCTCTGACATGAACATCACACTAAATCCGATGAGCCTAGTTATGAATCGACTATGGTCAAATCTGTCATCAATTGTAGAACACGCGTTGATCATATAAGATCAAAATATGCATCCAGTCTTCCGAGGAAGAGAGGAGGAACAGTGCTCCCTCTGAAGGGGATGACACCAACGTCTTCATCACTTACATGATCAACGTTTTACGCCTTTGTGTTTCAGTCATGAATGTACTTAAGACATCATGATATTTTTGAACCAATGATTACATTGAGGTTTTATTCAACCGAATAAAGTATTAAGACTTAATATCGAAAGTCAAAATAACTAAGGCAATGATGTCATTCCAAATCTTGAAATGTTGTGGCATTAAGACGTCAAAATCGAGAGCATCTAAGCCTGAAGCAAGTAACTGTTTGCTTCTAAAATCCGTAGCTGTGAGATTGACATTCGCATTGTCTTTCTCGTCATCCTCTACACGGTTAGCCTCCAATGAGTCCTTGTATCTCTTATAAGCGTTGACAATATGTTAACTAGTATCACAATCTCTGGATCAGTGCTCAAATGATCCACACTTGAAACATTGTTCATTGGTCCGAGTATGCTTGGCAGGTGGATTTCGAACCTTTTTGATGGCCGGCCATCCCTGGCGGTGACGCCACCACCATCTCGCCTCCAGGAATTGGCACGTCCCTTAGGGGCGTTGCCGTTCCTCCTTGTGCCGTTGTCACGGGGAGGGTTCCTCCCTTGTGTCGGCGGAACTTTTTTTGTTTCGGCAGGCCTTGGATTGTTTTTCAAAAGAATTTCATCATGATGCTCAGCTTTTTAAAGCATAGTAATGAGCGCAGGAAAAATATTAAAATTGTAGAGTCTCAGAGGATTGGTCTTACACATATACTGCTTCTTCCACGTGCGATCAATATGGCGTCTAAGGAATATAAGAGCCTGCGACTTAACTTGCGCAGTGGGCTTTACAGCCTTTGGGTCTGGAAAAATAGTTGTGGTGAGCTCCTTTGTAATAAAGGTCTGTTCCACATCGGAAACCCATCTATGGTACTCCTTGCCTTGGGAGTACAGAATCTCAAACTCAATATGAGTGAGTTCGTCAGTCATTTGACGATAATAAGAGAGGAGGATGAATCTAAGATTCAAGATTTGAGGTCGATAAACCAAGATGCGTTATGGTCTTAAAATCGATGCTGATCAATTGTGAAGATATTATTATCACAATATGTGTCCTCGTTTAAAGTAGTGAAGATACCGTTACCACCACTGATGCCTAAAATTTTGAGTCAAGTACCTGCAATGAAAAAAAACAACAAATATAAAGTAATTTGAAAAACTACCTGTACTACCTGAATGCCGGAGGTTGTTGTCTTCTTACATCGAAAAAGCAGAACTAAAGGCCTAAAAACACTCAAGCTTTTGAGAGGTAAAGTGCATGATAACGTGTTTAAGGAGAAAAATAATAATACAGAGAGAGATGGAATGAGATCATCTTTATTCATCAATAGGTGCCTATATTTATAGAGGATTACAAAGTATGTAGTAGGGTACCTATGACTATGTGGAATAGTAAACCTAATACTACACGGAACTATGGTTCCTATTCTTATACTGAATAGACCAAGGCACACACATGAGGAATATCCTAAAACAATATTGACATCATATCAATATATATATATATATATATATATATATATATATATATATATATATATGTTGATATATACTAATCATACTAGATAAGATATAGTTTATGTTTTTGTCCATATTTATGTTTTAGTTTATCTATTTCTAATAATTCCTTGTATTAAGAACCAAAACACTTTGTGTGCAGTCATCGAGTCTAGTGTCTCGGCCTATCTACTATGTAGTAGTTAATAGTCTATGGGCTCTCTGATGAGTGCGGAATCCTTCAAATGATTGGACCTAATCTATGTATCGCTTGTGCTACTACCACAAACTCTTTATCTACCCCATGTCGGTAGAGGGAGGATATGTAATGGTCATTTCTGGCTTTTGATATCAATATATTGGCTATGCCTTATTAAAAAAAAATACTTGATAAGATATAGTCAAATAATAATATATTTTATGTTTTATTGTGCTTAGAGACATTTTAGGTACTTTCGGTAGTGTATTTAGTAATATATTAGAGTAAGAAATTAAAGTAGTGGTTTATTGAGTATAGGGTGTGTATTAAGAGTTTTGGGGAGTATATATAAAATTTCTTCAAAACTTTGGTCATTCTGTCTGTTTTCTTCTATCTTGAGGGAGAAAGAGGTTGCTTATATTAGACAAGAGAGTTTTATACACCACTAAATGGAAAACCCTATCATGCGCAGCCGTTCCTCTCTCCGCCGCTACAATGGCTTGAGGGCAGATCTCGTCGACCAAATCTCTCTCTCTATTCGCTCTGCTTTTCTCTCTTCCGCCGCTGTGATGGGTGAGGGCGGAGTCGAACAAAACCCTACCAAAAATCCCAAATCAGATTCCAAATCTTGCCTTTCTTTATTTGAGGAGGGGCGCTCGATCGTGGTGGTAGCGAGAAGAGCAAGGGCGGAAGTGGAGGTTCTCTTCGTCTGCTTTCATCCTATGCGCTGTCGCCTGTTTTTGTCGTATTGTTTTCTTTTCTGTTTCCTTGGGCTGATGATTGTGGGCGGTGGTCATTTGGGATCGGCGCCGATCTCTTCTTTTGTTTTTGGAGAGCAGTGGGTGGAGTTTTATCCAACATGGTTTGCTTATCGAAGGCTAGGGACACGTGCCTTCGTTGAGTTCCGGCGAGGCCGAAGTGTACATAGGTTATGGCTCCTTGGCGAAGTCGATGGTGATTTTTTGGTTGGTATCGGTTTCAATTTTCAGGAGCTTGGATTTCTGGAAGTCCGATCTGAAGGTGAGGATGGTGACGCCGTCAGTGGTATGCTAGCGCTGACATCCGGACTGGGTATCGGCGCCCCCAGTGGCGGGCTGCTGCTGTTGATGGTGGACATGACGCTGATTAACCCTGGAGGGGTGCTGGGCAATCTTTGGTTCAACTTGACGGCGGTGGTCGGCATGATGGCGAGGATAGGCGAAGTGCTGTCGGGAGTGATTCCGAACACTGTTTTTGAGCTAGGGTTTGGCGCCGGGTTTGGACCCGACTGCTTTAGTCTCCTCTTCATTTGGGCCTCCACTCTAGTGTGGATTTGGTTGGATTGGGTCTTTATGGCTCAAAATATGGTTGACCTATGGACAGACAAATAAGTGAGGGAGGAGGTTTCTCCTCTTGTTGCTAGTTTGGATTAGTTTGAATCTGGTTACAGTGTTTTGAGGTATTTGGTTGTTTCATTTTAGTCCTTGTTTCTAAATATCCTGAGCACTGAATTTGTGCTTCATTTCCCTATAAAAAGGTGGGTGTATTCGTGGCTCTATTAACCTAGTTTAGGTTGGTGTGTCATAAGGGATAACTCTTATAGTTCGGCCCCGATGGGTGTGTTATCCTTATACTGCTTGCTGAATAAAGTTTGATGACTTCTGATTCAAAAAAATAAAATTTCTTCAAAAATTATTAGAAGTTGTTGTAGGAAGGTTATTTCCGTAACTTTCGTGATGTGTTTTGACCTAATTAGACTAGATTAGATGATTATGTAATAGATAGGGAATCCCTGATTTATCGGGATACTTATTGTAATGCCTATATAAAGGCCTCCTTATCAATGAATAAGTAGAAGTCCTCCCTATTATAATTTCTCCTTGAACACGTTATCAGCACGTGGCTCTAGCCTTTCGTCTAATAGCCATGAAAAATTTATAAACCCTAGGGTTCCAATCTGAAGAAAAAAAAAATTCAGAACCGAGTTCAATAGGAAATATGTGGTCATTCATCGACATGTTACGACTATGTGTACGCCATGGAGGTGAGGAACAATTTTCTGCATTCGTCTAAAGAACGAAGCGACTATTGCATTTTGCACAAGGAGTAGAACCGAGTTCTCAAGCGTATTTTATATTACAACGCAGTTCATTGACGAACTAGCAAGTAAGATTTTATAAAAGTTCCAGCTTTTGAACATATACGATATATATATCGGGCGCTATTAGCCTTCTTCTACTCCGATCCCGGCCATTCTTATATCGCCGATTAGACCAATGGAGGGGACGTGACTCCCCCTCCGGTCGAAGTTTTTAAGTGATGGTCCTGGGGGAATCACGTTTGAAAGGGAAATTAAAAGAAAAAAGATGCTTATGTGGATATCTGAGTACGCCACTGTTTGAAGGTGCGATATGATGTCGCCGGTTTTATGCATCGAAAAGAAAAATTTATGTGACCATATACGTCATAGCCCTTCTAATTCCGTTCTACATACTTGAATGATATATGTCATATTCATACCAATCCGACGTATCTCTTTTCTTGTAGATATCGTCGTAGTCACGACCCGATTTTAAGATTCTTAATCTCGAGGGTAAAGAATATCATCGATGTATTTCCGATGTGTAGCTTGCTTTTCAAAGCAAAGGTTTCTCAGTCATTCTCAATGAAGCAGTAGCCACTACCCCATTTGGGGATTATGTCAAGGCCTAGGCACTCATTTTTTGAGAACGCCATATTCATCCAACTCTGAAGCGACAACATCTGTCGATAAAAGATCCCTAAAGAAAAAATTTTAAGGGACACGCTCCAGTAGCGATTAAATAATGTCAATGACTTACTTATCCCAGAGATTCCATTGAAATGGGAAACCATTCGGTTCTTTAGATTATGACCTTGACACTGTTGGCATAACAAAAATGATAGAGATCTTATCAATAAGACTCTTGATAAATTCTCCATAGCCTATGATGTCTTATGACACCCATACCGAAATTTGGTTGATTAGACTGAATAAATTACAATAATTTTGAGACCTGTTGGAATTAAAAAGATTCATGAACCACAGGCTCACTATGGGAAGACTTCAAAATAAAAGAAATAAGAATCAGAATGCCCCGTATCAACAAGTTTCTAAACCAATATGTGGAGGAAATCAAAATGGTAGAAACCGTGTGACACGACGCTCCAACACTTGGAGACGAGATGGCGGCAATGCCGCACCTTCAGGGGGAGGCCGCTTCAGCCATAGAACCCGTCAAGGTGGCCACGCGCCACCTCCTCCCTCGTCTCACAACAACAACAAAAGCACTAGTTTTGCTCCTTGGTACAAGTGTGATTCCTTTAAGCATATGCACCACGTGTATAATTCTAGCAAAGAGATGATTAATGCCTACAAGAGATAATTCTAGCAAAGAGAATTATCATGCTGAGTGAGACTTAGTGATGACAACCTCACGTTAATCTCGTGGCTGAACACTTCATTCCTGAAGTTAAGACTGATAGGAGCATAAAATGCGACGTTCTTAATATGTTTTTATCCCCATTTATGCATTTCTTATCCCTTATTGTTGTAATATAGAGTCATTGAGTCATGTTGGAGTCGTTGGCAAGTGTTGGTGAATAAATTGAGCTAAAAATGCAGAAATGTCGATTTGTGAAGAGTTTTAGTTTGAGTAGGACTCCTTGTTGTACTAGGAATCCTGTTTGGACTAGGAAACCTGTTTTGACTAGGAAACTTGTCGGAATTGATTTCTTTATCTTTCGTCGTTTCTAATATTTGTGTGGAATCGGTTTGTGCTATAAATTGTGAAAATACATAATTATGGTGGAGTCCTTATTGAACTAGGATTCCTAATAAGAGTTTCAATGTGACTAGGACTCCTTTTTCAAGTAGAACTCTATTTGGAAAAGGAATCCTTACCAAAGAAGGAATCCCAGTTGAATAAGGATTCTACGAGTTTGAGTCCTAATTGAAGTCTACGAATTGAAGAGTCTTAGTCGAACAAGGAGTCTACAAACGTTCAACGTTTTTGTAATGTCGAAAGAATTTCATTGAAAATACAACTCCTTGTTGGACTAGGATTCCTTATCTATCTAGGACTCTTACTCATGATAATTGTGCTACATCTTTTTATCTTCTTTTTAATATAATTCTTATTCTTATTTTTCAGGAATTAAAGAGAAGATTAATGGAGGAAATCAAAGAGATATTTCGGCAAGAAACAATATCCATGCCGTGAAGGAGAAAGAAAGAAGGAGGAAACCAAATTGGTTTTGGTTTCCTTGTAACAATATTCAAGAACTCTTTGCCGAATTAAAAGAAAGATTTTTGTGAAGAATATTCAAGATATATTTCGGCAAAGAAGAGGATAACATGGCATTTATTCAGCCATTATCTAGGAATTTTGGAAAAGAAGAAAGGAGAAAAGCTTGGAATGCATGTGGACCTCATTGAAGCTTGGTGCATTGTTGCCGAATTAAAAGAAAAGATTGAAGAAATTATTTTGCAACAAATCAGCTTTTGTTAAAGGTTAATTCGGCAATTGCATGGATTTGAAGACTTGGCCGAATTAAAGAAAAAAGAAAAGAAGATTTCGGTGAAAAAGAATATCCTTGCCGAAACCATATCCAACTTGGTTTTGGTTTTCTTGTGCTTCACTCTTGCCGAACCCTAGCTCCTCTCTTCCCCTATAAATACAACACTTTGTATTCATAAAAATCATCTTCTCTTCCCCTCAATTACCTTGCCGAACCTCTGCCCATTTAATTTCAGAAATTGTACCAAGAGCTTTGCCGAATTCCACCTCCACCTCCACCTTTCACATAAATCCAACCTCCACCAATCCTTGCCGAATCTTCATAAGGTTGTAACATGGATTGTATTTTTTTTGGCTTTTGTTTCTTTGTATTTAAACATACTTTTGTCTATGAAATATGTTTTAATTTCTGGATTTATTTTTGGTATTGATAATTATATATGGGATCTTTGGATCTTTGTTATAAATGTTTGGGAATTTTGTATATAATTGCCGATTTATGCATGTGATTTGATTAAATATGTATGATGGGCAGTAGGATTTTGAATGCTTTCTTGATTTAATTAGGTTTATTTCCTTAATTCGTGTGCAACCGAAGGAGATTTCTAGATGCATTCAATGGCCATGAGTGTTATTTAGGTGTTGAATTCACTTGCCGATTTAATATATGTTGGATCATACGCATGTTATGTTTTGATATGTATTTATCTAAGGGCTAGAGTAATTCTGGAAATTTACATGTCGATGTGAGATGAGTGACGCCATACTTGCTAACATGTTCCAATTCGACATATTGTGCTTATGTGCTATTTGTGTTTAATTTATACGCATTGTGTTATTAAACCGACTAGTACCATGTTTAGGATTACACGCATGTTGGATTCTAAATACTTGTGATGTTTTGAATAATTAGAATAACCGCATTGGCTCTAATTAAATTGGAACTTAATTGGTCTTGAATTCGATATTTGCTGCTGCCCCTATTACTTGTTTTAATTTTGTTGCATGTATAATGAGATTTGTGTTTGGTGATTGTGTGGAAGATGTTGATCAAATGTAAATAATAACTTAGGATTTAATTTTAGTAAAATTCAGTAGATAATTAGTTAAAAATTCGACACCCCTTTTGTTGTGCAACACTTTGTGTAATTAAATGCCCTTGATTTCCCCGGATAGAACGATCCTTACTTGTCAATACTACAATCGACACAAGAAGGGTATTATGTGTATGTAGTTGTTTTGCAGGTATTTTATGCTTGGATAACACCTCCATCAAAGACTCAAGATCCTACTCAAGCATTAGATGTCCTGGATTTTGATTAGTCTTTATGTTTGACTTTTCATTAAGAATTTTTCAAGTATTGTTATGGCTTTGCCATATCTTATAGACTTTGATCTCTTAGTCGTTTTCTTTGGAATTAGAAGCTTGCTTTTGATGTATTAAAAGTTGGCAAGTCAATAAAATTTCTCTGTTTTCCCATATTGTGAGAAATTTTATGTTTTTAAGCAATCCAGATTCGTGTTTTAACGACTCACTTGGTTCTTCTGAAACACTATTGGGTCACATTGGCTTAGTATATTGGACTTATAATTCCACCTCAGCTCAAATCAAAATCAAAATCAAAGAATAATTAGAGCTAGACTCGACGTCACAAGCCTAGTAGCCGACGTCGGCCTCATGGTGATGATACCTCGGCTTCGGCAGCACAAAGGTGCCACGGCACCGTGCTTTCAAGGAGGCTTCGGCCTCGGTTCCATAGCCGCCCGAGAAGGTGCTTAGCACCGATCCTAGGAGTCTAAGCCTCCATTCTTCCGGTCACTAAAGGTGTTCAACACCACAACGTGCGAAGCCTCAGCTTCGTTTTGGTTTCTGATGATGATTGCTCGGTTATGTAACATTCAACCTTGCACTTTCCGACTTTAGTCGAAGTTATAAAGTCCAAATGCCATGTGATACACTCGATGGGATTTCATCCCCTTTTCTTTCTCTATCCTACGGGGTAGTGATTAGACTGTGTCCCGCGAGAAAACCACCCATAGTTTTTCATCTATTTAGATGTCTCGCGGTGAAGTTGAGTGTCTAGCTGATAGTGGGACAACCCACACTATCCTAAGGGAGACAGAGTCGGTTAAGTATTATGTGCAATATAGATGATCAATGACTATATCGATTAGAACCTCGTCGGTTGTTAAAGAGCGTGGATTCATTAACTTTACGTTACCTAATGGTACAGTTATCGATGTCATTGAACGTATTCTATGCACCAAGAAAAAATCGAATCTTGCTGTGTTTTTCAAAACCTAATTGCCATGTGTTATCACTTGGATATATGAGAATGGTAACAATTACTTGTGTATTTCCTCTAATGAATCATTCTAGAGAAGAAGTTGAGTCGGATTCAATGAGAATACCTCATTCCAATTCTTGTTATTGGATCTTATGACTCATACAAGCTTTGATATTGCATAATCGCTGTTGCTGAATCGGATCGCAACGGTGCCTTGATGGACTTTGAAGGGGCAGCAACTTCGACCTCGGCTTCCACCAAGAAGAGGGGGAGACCGTTTAATTCTCGAGATTTAAAACCTCGAAAGAAGCGAGTTGCGATGGCACAAATTAATCCGCTCATCATCAATGAGATTGTCTCTGACTATAATTATGTCCATGATCAACTATGTGTTTTCTGTGGGACGCCACAGAACCTTTGTTGATGTCAGAGTACACATAAATCTCAATTACACAAGTGCGCACGTGTATTCTGTGGATAAAATTTCACGTATGTTGATGATGTAATCGCTTATTCCGTTGCAGAGTGTCAACGAAGAATGTATTGGCCGAAGTGGAAAGAAGTAATACAGGCAGAACTAGACTCGTTAAATAAAAGGCAAGTCTTGAGATCTGTTAAGTTGATCCGGAAAGACGTTAAACCTATTGGACATAAGAGAGTCTTTGTTCGTAAGCGTAATGAGAGAATGAGATCATGCGTATAAAGCAAGACTCATGGCGCAATGTTTCTCTCAACGACCTGGTATTGACTACGATGAGATATATTCTCTCGTAATGGACATCATTACTTTCATCTACTTAATCAGTTTAGTAGTGTCCCAAAAACTGAAGTTTGCAGCTTATGAATGTGGTTAATGTATACCTATATGGGGATATAGATGTAGATATATACACGAAAGTGTTTGAAGGACTTCTAATGCCTCGATCAAGTGACTTTAAACCACAAAGTCATTGTGCAACTAGATTGTAACGTCTATTGTAATACTTGATTGGGAGGGGATACAAGAACAATGATTTATGCCTATGCGTGTTCATAAGAAAGACAAAGTCTAGACACAAGAATCCATTCCGTCCTAAAGAGGATGATGAAGAGATGCTTGGAGCTAAATACATGTATCTTAGTGCAATTTGGGCGCTATTGTATTTAGCACAATATACTAGACCAGACATCGCTTTCGTTGTGAACTTATTAGCTAGAATTAGCTCAGCGCCTACGTATCGTCATTGGAATGGTGTTAAACATCTGAAAGGTTCCATTGACTTGGGTTTGTTCTACCCCTTTAGCACCAGAGAGGTTTCCACCACCGGTCATCCTCACACCAACGCCACCGGCAGCGCCGCTATACGCCGCGGAACTGCCGCCGGCACCGGTGACGTGGAGACCGGCATAAGTGATGATTTCGGCCCTTCTTCGTCCTTCAATGGCCGTCTCCCTTATCCAAAGACTCCCAACAATGTGTTAGTTGGTTTTGTAGATGTTGGGTATCTCTCTGACCCGCATAGTTCTTTTATAATGTGCAACAACAGAAATTCCTGAACATCCAAGTTAATCAAGTGAGTTCAGATGCAAATGTTGCAGATTTGTTTACAAAGTCTTTGAGAAAATCTATGTTTGTGAAACTTGTGATAAGCATTGGCATGCGCCAGTTATCAGAGCTCTAAGTTTGTTAGACATCAGGAGGAGTCTACATCACATGTCAATCACAAGTATAGTAGTTGGTGCGTTGTGCTCTTTTTCCTTCGTCTATGCATTTTATTTTTGCCGAAGAGGTTTTTGTTTTGTTGGCAAGGTTTTAGTGAGGCAACATGGTAAGCACCATGAACACATTAGGAGCTCGACACAAGGGGGAGTGTTGTAGGAAGGTTATTTTCGTAACTTCCGTGATGTGTCTTAACCTAATTAGACTAGATTAGATGATTATGTAATAGATAGGGTATCCCTGATTTATCGAGATGCTTATTGTAATGCCTATATAAATGCCTCCTTATCAATGAATAAAGTAGAAGTTCTCCCTATTATAATTTCTTCTTGAACAGAAGTGAGTTTTTTTGTGTTTGTAAATTTAATCGGGTGGTGTACTGTGTAATTTACTAATATAACAATGACAAAATTGAGGAGTCTTAAAAGACAATAGTTCGTCTTTCAAAAAAAAAAAAAAAAAGTCAATCCAAGTGACCGTTCGATCACATCAAACGGTGAAGAACGAAGAACCACCATAGCGAACCATGCACCCTCACCACACCACAACCCACATCATAAACCTCATCTCTTCCTCTTCCAACTTCCACAGCCTCCAGAAATGGCCGTATCTCTACGACTACCTTCTCTGAGCTCTCTCTTCTCTCCCTCCATCTCCCGCCGCTACCCCTCCGTCCTCCGCCGCCGTCACCACCTCCTTCCGCCGCCGTTCTCCGCCTCTTTCTCAGCTCCGGCGACCGACGTCGTCGACCGCCGGAAGAGCAGCCAGAAAGTCCAGGAAGCTGGCGTCACTCCCCGGTCGCAGGACTTCAATGCTTGGTACCTTGACGTCATCGCGAATGCTGAGCTGGCCGATTACGGTCCGGTCCGCGGAACCATGGTGATTCGTCCCTACGGCTATGCTATCTGGGAAGCCATTCAGGTACTGATGACGTCACTACTTCACCTTGCTCGATTTGAAGTTCAATTATAGAGTTTTGATTGTGATTTTACTTAACTTGTAGGATTATCTGAATGTGAAATTCAAGGAGACTGGTCACAGTAATATGTATTTCCCTCAGGTAAATACTAATTAGTTAAGTTTGTTAAAATGTGAAATTCAAGAGTGAAAAATGTGTGGTTACAGCTTTTGAGATTTTCGAATTGCGAAAATGTGCAGCTTATACCATACTCGTTTATAGAGAAAGAAGCTAGTCATGTTGAGGGTTTTAGTCCTGAACTAGCTGTTGTGACGATCGGAGGAGGGAAGGAGCTTGAGGAAAAGCTTGTGGTACGTAATGTGTATTCAGTTGTGTGAAGTACATTGTGTTTTTGAGTATTAAAGGTGTTAGTAATTATGACCTAAGATTGCACTTGTTGAGGCTCTGGCAGGTTCGACCGACGAGTGAGACGATAGTAAATCATATGTTCACTCAGTGGATTCATAGTTACCGTGATCTTCCGCTTATGGTTAACCAGGTATGATGCTTTGTTGCATTCGTTTGCAGTGTTTCAGCTTTATGTAGAGGATTTTGGTTTAAGCTTTGGTCTTTATCGTGTCTAATTTGACTCAGTGGGCAAATGTCACAAGATGGGAGATGCGGACGAAGCCTTTTGTGAGGACTCTTGAGTTTCTTTGGCAGGAAGGTCATACTGCTCATGCCACTCCAGAGGAGGCAGAAAAAGAGGTTTGCATCTGAATTATGATTGTCCTTAAAACGGTTGTAAAATGAGAGTCCTTCTTGTTTAATGCATTCAGTGTGCTACTAAACTGCAGGCTATACAGATGATTGACGTATATACAAAATTTGCTTATGAGGAAGCTGCAATACCTGTTATTGCAGGTCGAAAATCAAAAGTCGAAACATTTGCTGGTGCTGTTAGGACCTACACAATAGAGGCCATGATGGGTGATCGGAAGGCATTGCAGGCTGGAACCAGCCACAATCTTGGGCAAAATTTCTCTCGAGCCTTTGGAACACAGGTACTTTGATATACTATTCTCTCATGCATGCTTTTAATGTGTATAAGCCGTCAGCTAGACTGACCAAAATATATGCTTTGGACAGTTTACAGATGAAAGTGGACAGAGGCAACATGTATGGCAAACTTCCTGGGCTGTGAGTACCCGTTTTGTTGGTGGTATTATAATGACACATGGAGACGACACCGGTTTAATGCTTCCCCCAAAGATTGCTCCAGTACAGGTAATGGCTAAAATTGGAGACCTTAAATCTTTATATTCAGTTTTCTTTGTTCTCGAGAGAAAGGATACCTTGTTATGTTTTAAGTTCAATTCAATTGTGGTTGTGTAATGTGCTGCATGAGCCCAAGTTTGAGTGCATGCAGTCCTTCTTTGTTCTCTATTAAAAGAATGCATTGGTTGCTTAGGTGGTGATCGTACCTATTTGGAAGAAGGAAGATGATAAAGCAGGAGTTCTCAATGCTGCATCATCTGTAAAGGATGCACTTCACACAGCTGGGATTAAAGTTAAACTTGATGACACTGATCAAAGAACCCCAGGATGGAAATTCAATTTCTGGGAGATGAAGGTTTGTCTTCTTCATTGTTAAAGACAAAATAAAAATTGGTATCCTTGGCGTGCTACTGTTGGAGATTTAATTTACGGTTCGCTATGAATAGATTCCCTTGATATCAAGCACCTCAGTAGCTGATTGATGTGTAGGGAGTCCCTTTAAGGATTGAAATCGGTCCTCGTGATGTATCAAGCCAGAGTGTGGTTGTATGCAGAAGAGATGTTCCTGGAAAGCAAGGAAAGGTTTTTGGAATATCCATGGAGCCTTCAATTTTGGAAGCTTATATCAAGGATAAATTGGATGAGATCCAGTCATCTCTTTTGGAACAAGCAAAATCATTTCGTGATAGGTGCATTTTCTGGTTTTGACATTAAATACTCTGTGTGGTCTTAACTCTCTAGATTGATTCTCCTCCATTGAGTTTATCAAACATCATTAGTAAAAATAATTGATAGTGCTCGATGAATTCCCTGAAGTAAAAAACTAGACATATTTGCTGTATCAAACTAGGTTAGGGTATAGTCCATTATGTATGCAATGAATTTGCTACCACTGTCATTTTAGAAAGCCAGGGTATAGTCCATTATGATGCGATGTCCATTCTTTTAACTGTTGCACTTTGTAGTTTTGGAGGCATTGACAGTAAGAATGTTTTCTCTTGCAGCAATATTGTGGATGTGAGCTCATACGATGAACTCAAAGTTGCAATCTCCCAGGGAAAATGGGCAAGAGGTCCTTGGTCAGCTAGGTTTGGGTCTAAACTTGACTTCTTTTGATGATGATTTTGTTGATTCGATAGCATGAAGGGCATAATGTGACTAGTGTATATTGCTCTTCTGACGCTAATATGAAGCTCTAATTATGTCCTTATTGGTACAGTGACAAAGATGAGCTGAAGGTGAAAGAAGAAACTGGGGCAACCATAAGGTGTTTTCCTTTTGACCAGCCTCATGGGATTAAAACATGTTTGATGACCGGCAATCCTGCAGAAGAAGTTGCCATTTTTGCCAAGTCATACTAAGTTTCACTTGGAACGCCCAAATGGTGTTCACTGCACAGAGACTATTTGTGGTCTGTTTTGTCAAACTTTATTCTTATAGAGTTTTAGTGGATTACAGCAAGTTATGTAAAATAACAATTGCGATGAATGTCAAAGTGGTTCTTGTGCTAATTTCCTGGATTCTCCTCATCCTTGGATGATGACAGCGTTGGTCTAACCCTTGGATGATCGAGAGCTAGCGGAACAATTTCTTGGCATTTTGAGTGCGTACCGAAAGGCATGAGATGGTTCATGTGTAACGTATGCAAGCTAAGTTTATTCAATTGTGTAGAGATTGAAGAAAGAGCTGAATGTTTCCCAGGAATGTATTTCTCTGCTCAGCAGGCAAAAATGTGATTTAGCTTTCCCTAGGAAGTAATCCTAGAAACTATTTCTCCTCAGAATATGTCCCCCAAAATACATTCAGATATTGATAACAGAAATTGCTGCCTACTGTTTCAAATGTTCATGTTTCTTATATATGGCTTCCTAATGCTTCAAGGATGTACGAGGTGTTTTGGTTCAATCTGCATTTTCTTTACTCCTCCATACATATACCGGGATGTCGTATGTGATCAATTCGGGTTTGGTAAAGCTAATTACCATGCTTAGCATTTGAATCATTTTACATCACAAAGACCAGTTTCTGGATCACAGAATCCATCCCGATTAAGCAGCTTCTGAGGTGGAGCACTTAACAAAGGGGATGAGGGAGAGCCGTAAGCATTTCGTCGACTGTTCCCACAACCTAGGCTTGTTCTTGTGCTCACCCCTGTAGTTGGGTTTGTGCCACTCGCATACTTACACAGAGCCTATGTGATTAAGAACAAATTGAGGAGTTACGGGGAAATATAAAAGGCTAGGATCTGATTTTGAAGGCAACATATTTCTGTAACTAAAAGAAGCAATAAACGGTACCTGCTTCTGGGAGAGGTCCAAGACGGCGTCACTGAAATCAGCGCCTTCAATAAGGGCACCACCGAGATCACTTCGAGTGAGGACTGATCTAACAAGCACAGCATCCTTGAGATTGGCTTCATTAAGGACCTGTGATTAAATTTAATCATTATGTAATGGAACAAAACAAGGCAGTTTTTTTTCAACAAGTGTGCCTAAATCAATGCCGAAGTCAAATGGTTGCCGAGTGTGTGCTATGCTTTTCAAGTTATACCATACGATCCATCAATGTGTCGCTCAAATCCGCACCTGTGAAATGTTAAAAGATTTTAAATTTAAGCGTTGTATGAATATTAACATGTATAAAGTTATCAAAGATTGTTTATATTGTAACAATAAGCAACAAGAATCTTAATCAAAGATACTGATCATAGATAATGGATAAGAAAAGATTTAGTATTTAGGTTACAAAACTTTGATCATGCGAGAACAAACTAACACCAAAGAAGTGCAAGTAGAATTATGAAACCAATGAAAATGTGTTAGCTTATGCTCAAAATCAAACTCAAATTCAGATTTTAATCAAATCCAGGATTCCTTTGGGAGAAGCATAGTAACTCCTCTAACATTACACTGCTCTATATCCTCAGAAACATAATGCAGTGACAACAAACTATGTTTAAGACGGCGTTGTCTAAAGTGTGATATAGAAACAGAAATATATATCTGAAATTAGGCAATTTAAGGGACTAAATTGATGATTAAATGTTGTCCTTTTTTGCAGTAAAAATGAGTGAAAGGCTACTTGCTAGTTTGCTGAGAATGATTCCGCCGTTCTATTTTTCTCAGTTACTCTAATTAGTCTAACTTGCTCCGGAAATGAAGTAGTTTCCGAAATGCAGCCAGTACTCCAGATTGGAGCATTAAGTTCTGATCCTTGAATAGCGAAGCTCTCACATAGACACTGGCCAAAAGAAATTTAAATAGAGTTCCATTGCCAAGTAGCAAACAAGATCATAAGAGAAGTCAAGTATGCTTCTAACTGATACATTACAGATTTTAAGACTGAAAGTCCAGAAACATGAATAGTTAAAGGAAGGTATTTTTAGAGTTTAAACTATTTTTCACTTGGTTCATATATATTTTGGTTTCTACTTGCACAATAAGGTGTTCAAAGAAAACAAGCTTACCAGAAAAATTAGCTTTATATGCTACAGCTTTCTCAAGGTATGCACCATTGAATGTTGAACCACTGAAATCAGACTCCCTCATATCAGCAGATGTAAAATTGGCTCTCCTGTATAAGTCGATTAGTTTGATCATTATAAATGAAAAACTACACAATCGAAACAAGTTCCAAAAGTAGTAAAGCGTAGTAGACTGAAATCAAACAAACAGCAAAAGAAAAAGAACACTATACTACAGAATAAAAATAGCGCCATAAACACCAATTACAATGCAGATACTGATACCAGTCCATTTTCTCCTCATCTGTTTGCTATGCATTGGTCTAAATTCAGAACCGAAATGAGAAAATTACCTGAAATTCTCATTCACATGCACTGCTTTCCTGTAAATCAAGATTGGAATAGAATTTTAAACCTTCAACATGCAATAGAGAAAAGCTTACAGTTTCAACATTACTAAAAGAAAAAGAAAAAAAAAAAGAGAGAGAGAGAAAGGTGACCTGAGGTCTGCAGAACCATATTGGGCAGCTGATCCTATCCCAAATTCACCAGGTGTTTCTGCTTCGAACTTATTGAGGTCTGCAATGGCTGGCATGCCAGAGCTGAAGCTAATAACTGCAGCAGTTGCCAATGCTACTGAAACAACATTTTTCCAATTCTTGGATCCTTCACTGATGGTCATGCATTGCTTGTATGAGCCATCTTCCTTTTCAAGGAAACTCAATAAGCTACCATACAACTATAACAGTAGCAACTTCAATTTCATTACTTTCACTTAAAAAAACTATAGAATCATAGAAGTAAGTACCTTGAACGTTGTATCTGTTAGGGTCTATCTGGCATACCATGGAAAAGGGTTTGGAGAGGGATTGCAGACGGGTTGGATGAGTTTTTGAATTAGAAG
Source organism: Potentilla sterilis (assembly GCA_963682095.1). Classification (NCBI taxonomy): domain Eukaryota; kingdom Viridiplantae; phylum Streptophyta; class Magnoliopsida; order Rosales; family Rosaceae; genus Potentilla; species Potentilla sterilis. The sequence goes on along the minus strand of OY821760.1, from coordinate 37,990,100 downwards.
AACATGAGGTTAAGGACTGAACAGAGAGTGAGGTAATAAAAGTGAGTGCCATCACAACTTTCAGAGTGATTTTGATTTTGTTGCAAAGGATGCAATTAAGAAGTACAGAAACTAGAATTTGAGGTAGGACTCGAGAGAAAAATGGATTGGGAAGGTTCAATGTGCACCTTTGATGAAGCTGAACTTTCTGGCAGAGATGTGCACACGTGTTTGTTTGTTCTTTGGTTGGTGGTTTGCCACTTGTTGCCAAGTCAAATATCCTATTGGTATGGATAATGCTCAGATTTTATTTATGTTCGTATTTAATCATTAAACAATTACCAATAACTGGAATTTTGTGTTAATATTTATAAATAATAAGACCTAATTTTTTTTATTAAAAATTATCAATAGATATAATTTTCAGCTTATAATTACCAATAACAAGATTGTTTTTTAAAATTACCACTAGTAGGTTTTCATCCATAACTAACAGAATCTGTTAATTCATAATTTACGAAATTACCATTTTTTACGACACTACTGATAGTTAATAGCATTGCGCATTTTTGAGGATCACTAATATTCCACAAATTTTTGTGGTTCAATGTCATTAATTCATCAAGAAAGATGCTTCTAGTTCTAATTTTTTTGGTATTATACTTCATTACCCTCACAAATCAACCTCCACCGTCCTCCACCACGCTTCCAATACCACTGAGCCTCATAAATAAACATCCGCCGTCCTCCGCCGTTCTTCTAATGCTACTGAGCCTCATAAATAAACTTATGCCGTCCTCCGCCGTTCTTCTAATGCTACTGAGCCTCATAAATAAACTTATGCCGTCCTCCGCCGTTCTTCTAATGCTACTGAGCCTCACAAACAAACCTCCGCCGCCCTCCGACGCTCTTCCAATGCCACTGAGCCTCACAAATCAACCTTCGCGGTCCTCCGCCAGGCTTCTAATACCACTGAGTCTCATAAATAAACCTCTGTCGTCCTCCGCCGTTCTTCTAATGCTATTGAGCCTCACAAACAAACCTTCGCCGCCTTTCTGTCGCGCTTCTAAGGGTGGGAGGTACCTTGCCAAAGTTGCCGGACCGGCACGTCTGCCACCAACAGATCTCGTCGCCGCACCAAGCCATATACTCAATCTGATTTCACCGGCCAGATCCGATTAGATCTCAACTGTAAACCAAGACCTGCTCCAAAAGAGGATCGGCCACCATTGCCTTCATCATACTTTCTCAACCCCAACATAGGGACAGTAACCATGAAGACCTGTCTCTGCCACACACCATAAATCTGCCGCCGCACCACCCTTGCTCTAGGCTGCCGTCGCACAGATCGGGCACGAACAAGGAGACCCAGTCGTAACCTCTCCAAACAGCACCCTGTCGTTCCTAAGACCTTGCTCCGGCCCCAAACCTTCCATCCCTCACCAGTGGACACAGAAGAACACCTTGCACCGCCGCTCTACTTTGCGTCTCCGCCGACGCGCCGCTCTGCCTCGCGTCTCCGCCGACGTGCCGCTCTGCCTCGCGTCTCCGCCGACGCGCCACTCTGCCTCGCGTCTCTCACCGCCGCTCGTCTCTCGCCACCGCTCGTCTCTCGCTGCACCGCCTCGCTGCGCTGCCTCGCACCGCCGCTCTACCTCGGGTCGCTCGCCGCCTCGCCGTTTTCAATCGAACGCACGTTAGGGTTTGAAATGTGAGAGAGGAATATGTCGATATATATATGGATGGCATGGGTTGTAATTTATGAATTTTCAGGGATTATGTCATTAAGTCGTGGACGGGTTAACAGCCCATTACTGTTTGTTTGAGTGCATGGTCTAATGAGTGTCAAGTCCTGCTATTGGTAAATACAAATATAATATTGTAGTTATGGGTAAAAACCCCTAGAATATTTCACATGCGTCGAAAGATTAAGTTATAGGCTTAAGACGCCTTTCAGTGACCCCAAATCAATCAAACATAATCAAGAGAAAAATAGATCAAGTAAAAACAATACACACATTTATGTTGTTTATATTATATTACTATGTATAATTTTAACTTTTAACATTGTAATTAAAGAGTGACTTTTCTTCTATCATATGACCATGTGATTTTAGACAAACATAATATGAATCACAAATTATGGGAGTGTTACACTCAATTTAAATGTGAATGAGCCACACTTGCTCTCAACTTGTCACGTAATAAATAGAAAAGCACTTTTGAGTGTCAAGTATAATGTTTGCATATGTTCAACTCTCGGTGATTACAAACAACGAAAAATTCACTATGAAACTGGGGGTAATTCCACATACTGTATTTGGTAAACAAAAAAGAAGAAGACAATTACCAATAACTACAACTTTGTGTTAATATTTACTAATAGTAAAACTTAATTTTTTTATATCATGCACATCAAAAATAACAGTAATAGACAGTCAGCCCATCGAAACCTGAAACATAACTACCCCTAAAAATGTTAAAAATCACAATAATGCCATCTTATATATACTATCATTTTCTGTTTCATTTTGTAACCCTAATCTAGAGTGCTGAGCAGATCGAGGCGCACGGCGGAGTGAGGCGCGAGGGGGGACCGAGGCGCGACGACAAATGAAGGTGCGAGGTGGACCGAGGTTTTGGGCGGCGGCACGACGACGACGCCGTGAAGTCAGCCTTGCGGCGCAAGCTCGAGACGCTGGGCTGGGGTTCCTCTTCATCTTCTCTGAGCTAGGGTTTTGGGCGGCGGATGCCTCTTTGTTTTGGAGAGGGCAAATGAGCGAGGGTCATGAGCTCAGAGGCGGAGGTCTCGACGGTGCGGGAGGGGACATCGCAGACGTGGGAGGTGAAGGGGAGGGAGGTCTCAATGGTGATCGGCGATGTGGAATCAGATGAAATTGAGCGGCAGAGGGAGATGGCGGAGGTTAGGGGCTTCAGGAGGTGGGATTTGGAGGCGGGAGAGGGCCATGGTGGTTGGGATTGGATCGGTGGAGGAGGAGGGTTTGTGGAGGAGTGAGGGATTTGGTGAGAGAGAGAGAGGAGGCAAATGAGTTTGATATGGATTTGGTTTCTGTGCTGCTCTTGATTGTTGAGCTTGATTTTGTTTTGTGCGGCGGAGGACGGCAGGTGTTGATATCTGAGGCTCAGTGGCATTAGAAGTGCGGTGGAGGACGACGGATTTTCTGAGGCTCAGTGGTATTGGAAGCGCGGCGGAGGACGGCAGAGTGGTATTGATTTCTGAGGCTTAGTGGTATTGATTTCTGAGGGTAATTTTGTAATTTATAAGTTAACGGATTCTGTTAGTTTTAGATGAAAACTTGCTAGTGGTAATTAAAAAAAAAAATCTTGCTATTGGTAAATACTAACACAAAATTGTGTTTTGTGTAAAAACCTTATTTTTTTATACCATCAACACCAAACTAACAGTAACAGCTGTTAGTAATTACCCATAACATACCCATTATACCCTTCTCTCCTCTTATTCCCACTCCCACTCCCACCACTGCATAAATCCCGCTATCGTTTCTCAAATGGGGGAGCAAGAACCACACCAACCACTGCCTCCCTCCACCTACGACGACCTCCACCACCTCAACCACTCCTCCTCTCGCACCGAACCCGCAACTTGCGCAACCACTGCTTCTCCCTCGCTTCCTGCTCCGAGAAGCCTCAGCCTTCGAAGCCGCCGCAGAATTTCAACAACGACGACGACAACGCTAAGGCTTCCGCCATCGCCGCCACGGAGGAGGCGGAGGGAGTTCAGAAGCCCTTGTAGGTCTCACGCACCACCTGGACCTCGTGGTCCTTGCGCACCGGCATAGAGCAGACGTTGTACTTGGTGCGGAGGTCGGTGGATAGCGGCGCGCTCATTAGGTTGCGGTGGACCGACGAGATCTGTTGGTGAAAGACGTAGTCTGTTGGTGGACCGATGAGATCTGTTGCGCTATAAGAGATCTGTTGATGTACTTGGTGGCAGAACTTGGTGGCAGAGGACGACTACGGCTCGATCTGAAACCTTTGGATGAAGGTGAGGCTAGGGATTCGGGTTTTAAGAGGAGAAGCTCAATTTGGCTTTGATTTTATGGGGCTCAGTGCCATTAGAAGCGCGACGGATGTTGATATCTGAGGCTCAGTGGTTTTAGAAGCGCGGTGGAGGACGACATATCTTGATTTCTGAGGCTCAGTGGCATTAGAAGCGTGGCGGAGAACGACGGAGTTTCTGAGGCTCAATGACATTAGAAGCTCGACGGAGGACGGCAGAGTTTTTGCGGGCCCAGTGGTATTGGAAGCGCGGCAAAGGACGGTGGATGTTGGTTTCTGAGGCTCAGCGGTATTGATTTCTGAGACTCAATGGTATTGATTTCTGAGTGTAATTTTGTAATTTATGAGTTAACGGATTCTGTTAGTTTTGGATGAAAACTTGCTAGTGGTAATTTTAAAAAGCAATCTTGCTACTGGTAAATATTAACATAAAATTGTAGTTTTGGGTAAAAACCCCTTTATCTTACAGGTCTCGCATTTTAAACATTTTCAGAAGATATCCTCCGTATACTCATAAAAAAAATAAATAAAAATATAAGTAAGAGGTGAGATAAAAAAAAATTAAATTTAAAATCAAAATTGAAATTCACACCCTCACTTTCTAATAATATTATAAAATGTAAATCAACATAGTATATTGTGCTCTCTTGTGAAAACCTAACCGAGAGAGAACTTCCTCTTAGGAGCCTAGACTTGTCCGGCGACGTCGTCGGACGGGTAAGAGAGAAGGACCTTGGGTCCGGTGATTATGGTCTTGCCGAAATAGGTGTTGCAGGGCGTCGATGTAGCTTTTGAGGGCGGCGGGAAGGTCTCCTCAGCTTCGGCAGCGACAGTAAAGGAACGGATGGTGGAGTGGCGGTTGCCCTAGTCTAGGGCGGAGAGGAGAAGACCTGGATGGTGGTTGTTGGTGGTGTCGTGGCGGCGAAGGTCACATGAGTGTGACGTTGGCTTTACGGTGGTGCTGTGATTGCCATTCTCGGGTCGGATTGAGAGATCCGATTTGGGTCGGTGTCTATTCTTCATCCTGGATGGTGGCGGCTTGTCTTGAGGAGGAGGCAGGATTGGTGGTGTTGCTGTTGGTGGCGGAGTGCTTTACTCAGCGTACTCAAGAGAGTGGCGATGCTTTTGCTGTAGCATACTAGGGTTTAGACCCAGGTTTTATATTTTTTTAGTTTCTTTATTTTTGCATGTTTATTTTTTTTTTGCTTTAATCCCTTTTTGGGAGGTTTTAATCCTTTCTTGGGAGGTAGTGAGACTTTTGTCTCAATTGTTTGATGTGAGCCTAAGCTCGCACACAATAACCCTACAAAATATCGTTAGTAGTATGAGCAAGTAGGGATCGTTCTAGCCGGGGATTAAGGGTACCTGAAATATGAGATTGTTAGACAAATATATACACATATACATTGAAACGTCACACATGGGAGAATTATATGGATCGGCAGCTTGCTGCCCTAAACCTAAATGACACGAAATTAAAATCCTAATTTACTATATACAAGTGATCATCATCTCTCACACAAAAAGTTCACACAAAAGACTCTGTAACACATAGATTCCCATGCAAGAAGGTAAGGATCAAGTATTTAGCATGTTCAAGACCTAAATTAGTTTCGACACAACTAGAGCCTCCAACAGTTTTTCAATTGTTAGACTTCTTAATTTCTTAGAAACTACTCCAACGTATGACTTCTAAGGTGATGCTAATCCGGTTTTACACGTTTTAACATTTAAGCATATGAGTCTACATCGAAGACATGTAAACAAGCAAGGTTGTCAATCATCTTATTTAACATGCAAGTATTCTAAGGTTTTTACCCTAGGTGAGCAACACAAAACAAACTACTCCAACGTATGACTTATTCGTATTACTCGGTTAAATGAAACCCAACATCTAGATTTACATGCTTCCAGCCAATACTAATGCTTCGGTTTATAAGGCACACTTCTTAGATTACTAACCAAATTAAATCCTAAACATGCTTCTAATACCACTGTCCTAATTATCCAAACATACAAAATCCATAAGTTAAAATTGCAAAACAACTACATAAACTTCAACAAAATCGGTTCATACAAAAGTTTAGCAAAAACCAAGAATTGAAACAAGTTCTTACAAGACAACCAAACAAAACTAAATACAAAAGCCATAGGGTGAGTGGATCACACTTTAAGAACCTTTGAAGACTCCTCAAACGTGACAAAGTGAGGCTCGGCTGCTGCTCCTTGGTGCTCGGCAAGAGCAGGAATCGGCAGAAACCAAGGTGAAGGGTACGACAATTTGGTAGTGGTGGTGATGGGGTTTTTGCTAAGTATTTAGGTGTTGGTGCTTGAGAGACTTGGTAGAGGTTTAGGCTAGTATTCTATGCTTGAGATGAGATGATTTTCAGAATGAGAAGATGAGGCTTTATATAGATGAGAGGCTGCCGGCAACCCTAGTGCAAGAGGAATTCAGAAAACCAAGTTGGTTAAGGATTTGAAACCTTCCTTTTCAAAGTCTAATTAGGTTTTCTTTTTCTGAAAATTCATCAAGGCATGGACTTCACAACTTCATGGACTTCTTGCATAGCATTTGGACTTCATTGGATTACATTTGATCCACCAAAAATTGTCCAAAACTTGCCGGCACACATTGCTGGCAGCACAGCAGCCGATCGGCAAGCAATCCTAGCTCGACTAGGATTGCTACTTTTCTTCAATTTTTCCTTCAATGCTCGGCATGGTGTCATCCTCTTTCCTTTCTTAAGTTTGGACCATCTTCACATATGCATTTGTACACCATTTGGTCCATTGAAAACATAATTTGCAAAAAGGAGGCAGTAGCATCCTGGAATCGGCAGACTTGATGTTGTTGCAGTAACTCCGGCATATCTCCCTCCTCGGAGCTCCGATTGATGCGATTCCAAGTCTCAGATAAACTAGACACACAAAGCAACCTCCATATAAAACAGTTTGATCAAATTCCTTGTGAGTCATCGGGAATGATTTTTTGAAGTTGGGACACAGTCTCAGGAAAATCCTGGAAGTCCCTGGATTGGTTTGCTCGAACTGCTGTTTTGCAGCCATCTTTTGGGCAACTTTCCGAACTCCGATTGGTCTGAAATTTTAACACAACATTCCTCAGTATATGAATAATATGCACACCAAATTTCATTAAATTCGGACAAGGATAGATTGCATTTTTACTCATCTCAAAATCACGAAAAAGACATATTTTGCATTATTTTTCAGATTTCTCAAACTTCGTCATTTTTTGGATTCTTAACCAACTTTTCGCCAAACTCTACCAAATTGACACTAAACTAAATTATGACTCTATCTTAGACAAATAAAGGTTAAACAAAGCATAAATGAGGGCATAAGCATATAATATCGTCGCACATTGTGCTCCTATCATTGTTCTGGATTTTCCCAGTAATTTGGTCTTGTAGGAATAAATCAGGAATAAATCGGGGTTGGGGCTGCGTCCGGCGTCTATTTTAATAGCATCACGGTTTGGTTAATATGAACTTATAGACTAAAGTTCATTGCTTAAGTTAGATCTAGGTTTGCTTATGTTTGCCTAACATGACTCATTTATGACGAAGACATGACCTCCTAGTGAGTCAGGTCAGTGATATACTTTCGTATTACATTAATGGTTTGACGTCCCGTTCTCTTTAAATATATATATATATATATATATATATATATATATATATATATATATATATATATATATTTCTCTGCGGTTGCGCACTGTGAGTGGCTATGGCTATGATGCGACGGAGCTCAATCCTACTGCTGAATCATCCACATTCGTTGAGAATGCTTTGAAGAAATCTAGAGCTACATAATACAAGACAACATATTCATGTGTTCTGTGCATGGAGGGCTTTTTCGAATCTGACAGTGGTGTTCAACAACTTACTCGCTTGCCCTGCTCGCACTATTATCATGGACACTGCTTACTTCAGTGGCCATCAGAGATAAGTCGCTCGTGCCCCTTGTGCACAAAGCCAAAGTCTAAATTTGATGCTTTTCGGCAATTTTGGGTTGGGATGGTGAAGAAGCACGCGAGTACTGTGATATCTGCCCTGATTGTCTGCCAATTTTCCAAGCCTACGCTTCAAGTCCGGCCTTTAGAGACCAGCCCTGCCTCTACCCCTCCTAAAAGCTGGAGGCAGAGTCTGCTTGAAATAGATGAAAGCTTGACCAATATGGCAAGCAAATGTGTAAACGAGTTTCAATACCTATATCGCCAACCATTGAAGGAAGGTGAAACAAAATGGAGACAGAATTTGGAGGAAAAGGAAGTACCAGGTTCAGAAGCTACCATCGCTATAGATAGAAACTATGTGCAGATGGGTAATACGCCAGCGAAAGGAGAGAGTCGACACATATATCTCTTCAAATCTTTTTCGTTCGTCAGGTGATCTTTCCCCCCATTCTTCAAGCTTTAGATTGATTAGTTTCTTTTGTTTTACTCTTTATCAAAGAACATCCAACAGGGAGTGATATCTGAGTTCTATATACATATTGCAATCTTTTCTTTTTATTTCCCAATTTGAAAACTATCTCTTGTTTTTATCTCTAGTGAAGGTATATTGGCCCCCATGAGTTGATGAAGGTCAAAGACAAATTGCATGGAGTTTCAGAAGGAAACTTTGGAGCTTTTAAACCAAGAATATTTCGGAAAGGAAGATAATGAAAAGAAAGAATACTTTCCTTGTTGGTCTAGGAAAGTCATGAATTCAAGATGGAAACCTAACACCCTAATCAAGGTTCGGCCGTGTGTGTTAATTATGGTACATCTCCTTTGATTATTGTTATTGAATATAATTCATTCAATGAAGTTATGTGTGGCCTTAACCTAGTTTGCTAGGAAATATTTTGTTAAGGCATATGACATATTTTATATTCAAATTGAATTAAAATATGGAATATACCTTTTATATATGTGGTGTAAAAGGTAGTTAGCATATTTGATTAATTGTGTAATCAAAAGCAAAGTTGTAACCCTATTTATAAAGGGAGAATCGGCAATGGTGGCCGTGTCGAATCGTATTGAGTATTCGAACCAAAAAAGGAGAAGAATGAACATAAGACCTGTGTGGCATTTCCTAAGTGTAAGACCTTCGTGGCATCTCGAGTGTAAGACTTTCGTGGCTTCTCAACGTAAGACCTTCGTGGCAACCAAGACCTTCGTGGCATCAAGCACTTGCATGTTTAGTCAAGTGTGAAATACTTGCGTGTTTAGTCAAGTGTGAAGTAATTTATTTTTGAGAATAAGTTTATCATTGATTGTAAACGTTTGTTCAATAATAAAATAAGTTTCTTCGTTAAATTTCCGCTGCATTAACGTTATTTGTTTCCATCTAGTATTTTCAATTGGCATCAGAGCAGGTTAGATCGTGAAAAAGATGGAACGACATGGAATGAATCAACCTCCCCAACTCAAAGGAATGGATTTTTCTCAATGGAAAATTCAAATGAGATCATTTCTTTATGGAATGGATTATTTTGCATGGAGGAGTGTTGAACGTGGATGGAGACCACCTCAAAAATCAAAAGATGAAAAAGCTCTAGAAGGTTCCTCAAACATCAAAGATGAGGATGACTGGGATGAGAAAGAGATCAAGTTAAGTGAAGCAAGTCACAAAGCACTAACTGCAATATATGCCGCCCTTAGCAGAGATGAGAATAAGAAAGTTCAAAACTGCACCACTGCTAAATAGGTTTGGGATAAATTATGTGTTTTGTATGAAGGTAATGATGTAGTAAAAGAGCAAAGACTACAACAATATTATTCTGAAATTGATGCTTTAAAAATGAAAGATGATGAAACAATTGATGACTTTTATATACACTTTACTGATCTTACTAGTTTATGTGAAAGTCTTGGACGACCATTAAGGGAATCTGATATGGTAAGAAAAATATTGAGATCTCTCACAAAGAAGTACATGATCAAAAAGACAACCATCCAAGAGCAGTACAACCTAAACGAGTATTCTATAGACGTGCTCATTGGAAATTTGAAGGCATGGGAAAACGAACTTGAAGAAGATGAAAAACCAAAATGTACGATCTCTAAAAATATTGCTTTAAATACTTCTGATAATTCTAAAAATAACGATATATCATTGTTAACAAAAGAATTTAAACGATTTTTTAATCAAAAAAACTCTAGTGAAAGAAATTCAAATAGAGAGTTTAAAAATAAACGTTCAGAAAATCGAAATGGAACTCTTTACCAAAAGAATTTTGAGAATGGAAGCAATAGTCATGACGTAAAAAAAATTAAATGTTATGAATGTGGTGGCCGCGGTCACATTTCTACTAACTGTGCAAATAAAAAGTCTAGATCAGGTAAAAAGGCATACAGGTCCACGTGGAGTGGTGAAGAAAACACTGATCAAATAACAAGGAACAAGAATTTTGCACTTGTTTATTCTTTCTCTCTTAATTTTTCAGATTCTGATGAAGAGGACGAAGCAGTGGTTCATGGTGATAAAGAGTTGATTGAATATCAATTAAAAATACTTGAAGCTACAAAATCAGTTGAAGAGAAAAACAAGGAATTGACTTCTCAAATTTATCATCTTCGGAATGAAAATCGACTACTTAAAAGAGATATCAAAGAAGGAAACGTCGAACCAAGTGATGGTGGAATGTCCAAAATAATCAAAAAGCTTCAACAAGAGGTAATTGAAAGGGATGAATATATTAATCTATTAAATGCTAAAATTGATAAATTACAGGTATCTCTTGAGACAACTGAAGACAAGTTTGGAATGTTCCAAATGAGTTCGAAATCATTATCCGACATTCTGAGCTCAGGAAAAGCCTATAACGATAGGACGGGTCTCGGGTATGAGGTAAAATCTCAAGGTACGACTCATTCTAAGTCTGAGGATGATGAACTCGAATGCATCATACCAAAAGAAGGTAAGGTTTCTGGATTTAGATCTTCCTTAGATTCAAAAATTGATATCATAAATTCTAAATTTGAAAATACTTTTAATGATATTAACTCAAAACTTGATCAACATAGTTCTCTATTGCGTGATATCTCTCACTTTGTTGGTCTAATAAATATTTTTACAGAAAGAAAGAAACTAGCCTCAGGTAAGATGGTTTGGAAGAAAAAGAATATCTCTGAATCCTCAAACTTATTTTGTAATTTATCCACTATTGACTATAAGACTGAATATATTGAAGCTACCTGTAATGTTGCCTTCACAGCACTATCAACTAGGAGAGAAGATATCTGGTATATTGACAGTGGCTGTTCACGCCATATGTGTGGAAATAAATCTCTCTTTTCTAACTTTCAAGTTACAGGTCCTTCTGGCTCAGTCACTTTTGGCGATGGACGTAAAGCCAAGATTAAAGGAAAAGGAACAATAATTGTTCAAAATCTTACATGTTTAAATAATGTCTTATATGTTGATGGACTTTCTACTAATCTTATTAGTGTAAGTCAATTAGCTGACGATTTTGAGGATATTTGGTTTAACAAACGAATGTGCATAGTATTTGATTCAAATGGTAAACCTATATTGGGAGGAACCAGATCAGAAGATAACTGTTATCATGTTTCTACTGATATTTCATCTAACAATTCTCTTCCTTGTCTTAGAATTAGATCATCCGAAGAAACAATGGAACTATGGCACAAACGACTTGGACATATAAACTTTCAAGACTTACTTAAATTATCTACTCAGAAATTGGTAAGAGGTTTACCTACTTTAAATGGTCGTACTGATATTATTTGTGGAGGGTGCAAAACAGGTAAACAAACGAAAGCAAGTCACAAGGTCATAAACTCATCTCCTTCAACTAAACCTTTAGAACTACTTCATATGGATTTGATGGGTCCTTCGGCTACCTCAAGCTTAGCAGGTAAAGAATACATTTTAGTAGTAGTTGATGATTATTCTCGTTTTGCTTGGGTTGATTTTCTAAGTGATAAAACTGAAACTTTCATTTTACACCCTAAGTAAACGACTTTTAAATGAAAAATATTATGAAAATTTACAAATTACGAAAATTAGATATGACAATGGAACTGAGTTTAAAAATTCAAAATTTGCTAAATATTGTCGAGATCATGGTGTGTTTCATGAGTTTTTCAGCTCATATTACTCCTCAACAAAATGGAATTGTTGAACGTAAGAACAGGTCACTTCTTAACATGGCACGAGTCATGATTCACTCCTCTAGTCTTAGCGAAAACTTCTGGGCCGAAGCTGTTAACACTGCATGTTATATTGGAAATCGAGTTCTACTTCGTTCATGTATAAAATGCACACCTTACGAGTTATGGAAAAACAAGAAACCCAATGTAAGTCATTTTCATGTTTTTTGGTAATACTTGTTATATTCTAAAAGATCGTGAAAGACTTGCAAAATTTGAGGCTAGAGCAGATAAAGGTATTTTTATAGGTTATTCACTTGACAGTCGTGCTTACAGGGTTTATAATAAAGAAACAAAATCTGTCATGGAATCTATAAATATCTCTGTTGATGATAATGCTGATGTGTCTGTATTTATTGATTCTGACATATTTAAATCTAAGGATAAAAATGTCTCTATGCCGAATGATTTTGTTGAAATAGACAAAAACTTACAATCTGCTCCAAAATATAAAACTGGTTTTAAACAGGTTCGAAAAGATCGTTCCATTGAAGACATTATTGGAGACATTGGTGAAGAAAGGAAAACAGGAGGTCATATGATTCAGTATCAAGATAACAAAAATGACAACGATGATACAAATGATTCAAATTCGGAGTTTGTCGAATTAAATAAAGCTTTACATTGTTTTATCAAAGAAAAGGAAAAAGAAACTAACGAACTAACTTGTTTTGGTTTTGTTTCTTTAATTGAACCAAAAAATGTCAAGGAAGCTCTCATAGATGATGATTGGATCAACGCCATGCAAGAAGAATTAAACCAATTTGAGAAGAATGATGTATGGCTTCTTGTTCCTAGACCCGAAGACGCAAATGTCATTGGTACAAGATGGATATTCAGGAACAAGATAGACGAACACGGTACTGTTACAAGAAATAAGGCCAGGTTAGTAGTTCAAGGTTATTCTCAAATTGAAGGACTTGATTTTGATGAATCTTTTGCACCTGTTGCACGGTTAGAATCTATTCGAATTCTTCTTGCTATTGCTTGTTTTCGTCGCTTTAAATTATATCAAATGGATGTAAAGACAGCTTTTCTAAATGGTGATGTTCACGAGGAAGTTTATGTTGATCAACCTCCTGGGTTTAAGGATATTCATCATCCTGATTATGTTTGGAAATTAAAGAAGGCTGTATACGAACTCAAGCAAGCTCCTCGTGCATGGTATGAAAAACTCTCTACTTATCTTATTTCACAAGGATATTCTCAAGGTAATATTGATAAAACCTTATTTGTGAAACATGCTGGTAATCATTTTATTGTTGCTCAAGTTTATGTTGATGATATTGTTTTCGGGTCCACCTCTGATTTTCTTGTGAAATAATTTACTACTATCATGTCTAATAAATTTGAAATGAGTATGTGCGGTGAACTTACATATTTTCTCGGTCTTCAAATAAAACAAGACAAAAATGGAATTTTTCTATCTCAGACCAAGTATGCAGAAAATATTATTAAAAAGTTCGATATGATCAATAAGAAATCTGTTAATACTCCTATGAGAACGACTACAAAATTATCTCATGATTTAAGTGGAAAATCTGTTGATCAGACAAAATATCGTAGTATGAATGGTAGCTTACTTTATTTAACTGCTAGTCGTCCAGATATTGCTTATAGTGTTGGTGTTTGTGCTAGGTTTCAAGCAAATCCTAAAGAATCACATTTAGAGGCCGTCACAAGAATTATACGATATATATCTGGTAGTATTAATTGTGGTGTTCTCTACACATATGCTACTAATGCTGAAATCGCAGGATATTCTGATGCTGATTGAGGAGGTAACTTACAAGATCGCAAGAGCACTAGTGGTGGTTGCTTCTTCATTGGTAAGAATTTGGTTGCATGGCATAGTAAGAAACAAAATTGCACATCTTTATCTACAGCTGAAGCTGAATATGTTGCAGCAGGTAGTTGTTGTACTCAAATGCTTTAGATGAAAAACATGCTAAATGATTATGGTATCTTACAAGGAAAACTTGTCATATTTTGTGATAATACAAGTGCTATAAATATATCTAAAAATCCTGTTCAGCATACTCGAACTAAGCATATAGATATTCGGTATCATTTTATACGCGAGCTATTTGATAAAAATATTCTTGCATTAGAATATGTGTCTACAGAATATCAATGGGCTGATTTGTTTACCAAACCATTGGACACGGAACGCTTCATGACCTTACGAATTACCGTCGGCATTTGTTCTCAATATTGAAGATGTGATTATAGGGAACTCAAACAAGGTACGGTATCATAGTTCTTGATCGAAAATTGTCTTGATTTGTGTGTGCGTATATCTTCTTGAATCACTATATATCGTGAGTTGATTGTGGTACTCTTGGATTTATTCATTTTGACTTTTTGATGCACTTCACTTATATTAGCCTTTGTGTCAAAATCACACCTTACACATACTTCTTTGTGGGGAAACACTTTTTTAGTTGAGTCACCTAATCAGGAGCAGGTGTAGTTGAATAAAGTATTAAATGTGTGGGCTGCATACCCCTTAAAAAGAATCACGTTGTTGTATGCAGTCCTTGGCCAGGCTAGTTCTCCTCTCCAGATGTTGACTAACTACTCGATATCTGGTGGAATGGACTGGTTTGGTCACCCCGGTGAAAATCCATAAATTTCTGTGTCGTTAAAGTGGATCTTGGAACATCCTTGTTATGTCTAGCACCCTAAAGTCATCTGACTTGGGAGTTGTTATCCCTTTATCTTTCACGTATCAATGATGACTCAATAATAAGCCAAGAAAAAGAAAACAACAGTGCTCGTATCAAAAGTTGTTATAAGGGGGAGAGTCGAAAATAATTGCTTGCTAATTTAATCACTCCTCAAAATTTCTTCCCATATTGAAGTATCAATCTTGCACTTCACATTACCACTATGGCTAATATTTTTGCATATTGCTCTATTTGTCAAAATGGATATATTCTTGTTCTACCTAAATAATCGTTTTATTATGATTCAAGTGACATACACATGACACTTTCTTGGCTAAATGTTTTGCCTGAACTATGCTATCTTTATTTTGTGTTGTAGTCTCTTGATTTATCTTTGGTAGACAGAATAAATATTGCATGTTTCGTTGGTCGTGAAATCGGTTGTCCTGTGGTTCAATTTGGTAATGATCTTCCTCTTTGGTAATCTATCAATCATGCTTAATTTGAATATGATCTGTTAGATTTGGTATCATTACATCTATTGCAATTTTCTTCTTTCCTTCTACACTTGCTTGATTGGCTTGTGTAAGATTCTTGCCGTGTATTCTCTTCTAATCATATCATGCAAGACATGCAATTTTTTTTTGGTAAGTAAATCTTTCCTTTGCCCTCCATCAACTTAGGGGGAGAATCATCAAGCTTTGGACAAAGGGGGAGTTGAAAATGCATGGTTTTATTTTTTTCATTATTCATGCTATATGCTATATACATGCTACTAACTTTTTCATATAGGTGCTTGATGAATGGAAAGTTGCATGGAAGGCCAAAGGGGGAGATTGAAGGTATTTTGGCCTCCATGAGTTGATGAAGGTCAAAGACAAATTGCATGGAGTTTCGGAAGGAAACTTTGGAGCTTTTAAACCAAGAATATTTCGGAAAGGAAGATAATGAAAAGAAAGAATACTTTCCTTGTTGGCCTAGGAAAGTCATGAATTCAAGATGGAAACCTAACACCCTAATCAAGGTTCGGCCGTGTGTGTTAATTATGGTACATCTCCTTTGATTATTGTGATTGAATATAATTCATTCAATGGAGTTATGTGTGACCTTAACGTAGTTTGGTAGGAAATATTTTGTTAAGGCATATGACATATTTTATATTCAAATTGAATTAAAATATGGAATATACCTTTTATATATGTGGTGTAAAAGGTAATTAGCATATTTGATTAATTGTGTAATCAAAAGCAAAGTTGTAACCCTATTTATAAAGGGAGAATCGGCAATGGTGGCTGTGTCGAATCGTGTTGAGTATTCGAACCAAAAAAGGAGAAGAAGGAACATAAGACCTGTGTGGCATTTCTTAAGTGTAAGACCTTCGTGGCATCTCGAGTGTAAGACTTTCGTGGTTTCTCAACGTAAGACCTTCGTGGCAACCAAGACCTTCGTGGCATCAAGCACTTGCGTGTTTAGTTAAGTGTGAAATACTTGCGTGTTTAATCAAGTATGAAACACTTGCGTGTTTAGTCAAGTGTGAAGTAATTTATTTTTGAGAATAAGTTTATCATTGATTGTAAACTTTTGTTCAATAGTAAAATAAGTTTTTTTCGTTAAATTTCCGCTGCATTAACGTTATTTGTTTCCATCTAGTATTTTCATCTAGTTATACTGTTCAAGTTAATTTATTACTTATTGGCTCATTTATTGTGGGACTTAGACGTAATTGTCATGACTCCCATATGGAGCACGGGATTTATGCTGTCATTCTGAATTTATGGTTTGCAAATTTATATGCACTTACTTCACTCTCTGTTAGTCTGTTAGGCAGTAGCTTCTATTCTTGTACATGTAAACAGGCATATACAATAAACGGGAAATTTTGGTTCTTCAGTCGTAACAATTTATAAATAAATAAAATATAGTTGGTTAATGTATTTTTGGTCGCCTATATCTGCAGTTATTTCTGTTATGCAGGAACCTCCTGTTTTTGGGAAAAGGAGAGTTCCATCTCATGTGTAGAGAAATAGCCTCAATCATTATCTAATATGCATTTCTATGATGATTCAAGGGTGGTTTCAATAAGTTGTTCAAGCTAGCCTTTAAGGTTCTAGGGTATCCGGTTAGCACTCGATCATAAACCAAGAAGACCAAAAATTCAACATGCATAATATCATTTAACATTAGTGTGGTTTAACATAGTTTTACAAAATAATCAAACAACAAGAGAAATGACAACCCATTTGATCTCTAATATTACCAAAAGCACAAGCCTTTTATTTCTTTCCATTACTACCATTTACATCTCCACCTTCTTCAAGCTGAAACGCCGTGATCGGGAACGACCTCGACATTCCCGGAGCCGTTAGCAAACGTGATCTTATCGGGATTAGTAGTTGGATCCACATAGATATCATAAATGGAGACCCAGATCAAAATCTCCTTACTCTTGACCCCGCTGAGACGCCTCATCCGATGCTCCTCCACGAACCCCATGACTTCCGCGTCGTATGAAACGGTGCGTCCGACGGGGTGGAAGCGGTGGTTCTTTCCCTTCTTCTGCTTGAGCCAAACGAACCCCGAGGTGGGGTTGTAGCCGAACTCGATGAGGTCGTCTAGGGGGAGGAGGCCTCGCGGCAGATGCATCTTGTCGAGGAGCTGGTGAGACTTTTGCTTGCATATGTCTTCGCCGTGATGGACCTCGGCGCCGTCTCTGTGGGTCGCGATTAGCTGCTGGCTAGACATTGTTAGTTAGCTGTGATCAGAGAGAGAGACTGAGAGAGAGAGATAGAGAAAAAGAGAGAGAGGTTAGAGAATGTGGCAATGGAGATGGAATTGTGGAGAAAATGGTTGATGCGAGTTGCATGCATGAGAAAATGGTGTGTTTCTTATAAGTCATGACTTTTTCAAATGGTTTTTGTGAGGGAGATGGGAAACATTTTCCTTATATATATATATATATATATATATATATATATATATATATATATATATATATATATTTTGGCATGGCAAGGTGTGGAGTTAATCCAGACGGTAGAAATTAGAATTACCTCCAAAAACGACATTGATAATTGGCGCCGTCTGTGGGAAGATTTTCAAAAAGTCGACGTATTGTCCCACTAGCAGGAAGGGAATCGGTCAGCCAACGAATCACAAAAAAAAAGGTTTACGTGACAAGTATGTCTGTAAGTGCAGAAAGGAGGGAAAGAAGTCCAAAGGAGGATCGACAGATTCTGGAGCCAGTACTGGTCAAAATCTCAGGGGCGAGGCAGGAGCAATCCTTTGGTGGCTGCAGCTAGAACGCTGCCACCAACCGTGATCCGGGCGGTACGGTCGGTGATCCATCGGTCTCTGTGAGTCTACGGATTCTGACAGAAATAATTGGCGCCGTCTGTGGGAAGATTTTCGAAAAGTCGACGTATTGTCCCACTACCAGGAAGGGAATCGGTCAGCCAACGGATCACAAAAAAAAAGTTTTATGCGACAAGTATGTCTGTAAGTGCAGAAAGGAGGGAAAGAAGTCCAGAGGATGATCGACAGATTCTGGAGCCAGTACTGGTCAAAATCTCAGGGGTGAGGCAGGAGCAATCCTTTGGCGGCTGCAGCTAGAACGCTGCCACCAACCGTGATCCGGGCGGTACGGTCGGTGAATAAGACCGCAATACGCACGGGAAAGGCCCGGAGGAATCGAGGGTGATACCATAAGTCTGACCGCAATACGCACCATAAGTCGACGTGGCGGGAGAGGAGTTCAAACACAGCGCCACCAGAGATCGTCCTCGGAAATCGGCGGGCAAGTGGTTCATTCGAGGGTGATACCATAAGTCCGACCGCACGAGCACTAAAAATACTATCTGACTCAGTGTCAGAAATGAAGGCCCAGATGGAGGCTAACGAGAGGAAGGTAGCGAGACCTCCAGAGAGCGCGCGGTTCAATGAGCGAGCCGAACCCTTCTCACCCCGAGTTCTGGAATCCGGAAAATCAGGCACCCAAAAGTCACTAAAGCTGACGTACTCTAGGGACAGTTGTCCATACCAACACCTCTATAGCTTTCGATCCCAAACGTGTGATACGGGTTACTCCGACGTCGTCTGATGTAACATATTCCAAGAGACCCTGTTCGGGGAGGTACTCAGCTAGTTTTACGAGTTACAGGTGAACTTTATAGAGGCATTCGAGCAACTGGCCGACAGATTCGTAGGCAGGTTCATCTTAAGGGTCGAAGTGGCCCGAACCTCGACAGTTCTCTTTAACTGCAAGCAAGCCGACGGCGAAGAGCTGAGAGCCTTCGTTAACCGTTGGCAAATGGCCATTGCTGGGGTCAGGAACCTGGACAAGGAGATTGTCGAATCAGCTTTCAAGCAAAGTCTCAGGCCTGGAATGTTCTCGTACGCAGTGCGGGTGGAGGTCCCGCAGGGTTACGATGAACTTATGGCAATGACCCAGGAAGACCACGAAACGTACGGGAGTCGCCAGCACAAGAGAAGGCTGGAGGAGCAGGGTCCTGCCCGGCAGGCAGTTAGAAACTGGCAGCAGGGCCAGGACCGAGGAGATTCATCCGACCAAAGGCCTAGGAGTTGGGGGAACTAGCAGTGCCGGACGGACAAATTTGACACCCCTCAACGAGGTGAAAAGCCCTCGTCCTACCAGCAAACCCGCCCCCTGGCAGTCATGTCCGCAGGCCGACAAGAGGTATTCTCCACCTTAACCTCTTCTTACGAGGATATCCTGTATGAGAACTGGAACAACATCCCTCTGCCCCCAAAGAGAAAGCACCCAAAGGGGAACCTGACCAGAGCGCAGACTGGTAAATACTGCTCCTACCACGATGAAGTCACACACCGGACAAACGACTGCCTTGCCTTGAAAACAGCAGTTGAAGGACTAGTCTGCCGTGGCAACTTGTAGCGGCATCAAGGTCAACCTGGCATGTAGGAACTGCGCGGGACATAGATTTCTATCCCGCCCCACCAAGGCTAACCCTCCCGCCTCCCCCGGTTCAAACCCGTAGAGAAGCTCAGCGGTTCAACCTCTCACCAGCCCGAGAACAAAATGCTAATTTTTTCAACACAATTAGCTAGGCATTCCAACCGGTTCGACCGATGTAATTTCAAAAGTTATTCAAACTTTGTTTCCAACTAAGTATAAAGGGAAAATCGTTGGTAGCCAAGTCAAAAAGTAAATTGAAACAGGCATAACACAGGCTCAGGAAAAATGTCCATTCATTAAAACTTAGGGCAATGCTTACAGGGGACTACGACACTGGCAAGCAACCCGGTGGGAGTGCAAAAAAAAAAAAAAGGGAGGGAATTGTACAAAGTATGGAGCCTGCTACGGCACTCCCGCCTGCTCCTCCTCTTCAGCAACCTCTCATTCAGTCGCTGGTCCACCCGCTGCCCCCCTCACCGGCCGGCTCGGTCTCTCCCTCAAACTCCTCTTCTGCATCTGCCTGCGGCTCCGGTAGCTTTGAGGTGTCGAGATAGCCCTTAGCCTTCCAGTTGTCAAAGGCATCGGCTATCCCCGCCTCCCGGGCCCGTTCTAGCAGCTCAAGAAGTTCATCGCTTTCTTGATAGTTCTTGACAGCCCGTTGGTACAGCTCCGCGTCATTCTTATCGAACGCCCCGTGGACAGCAGCGGATACCGTCACCACCTCCCGCTGGGGCTCCTCGACCTTGGTCTCCAGCTCGGCCGTCTCCTCCTCCAGGCCCTTCTTTTCATCTTCAAGAGCCTCGACCTGGGCCTCTAGTTTGGCCACCTGCTTCCTAGCCCTCTCCTCCCCGGGCCTTCTCCTGTTGGAGCTTGGATTTCTCCACCTCCAGGAGGTCCCGGGCGCTTGTCAACGCCGCCACCTGCTTCTTCAGCTCCGGCAGCTCTTCTCTTGCATCTGACTGATACAAGTGGTACAACAACTACAGTTTGACAGACACCGGTTAGAAAAGCAACAAAGCACAAAATAATGTTGAACGGATACCAGTGGCAAACTACCCTTACCTGGAGGGCCATCTCTTTGGTTTTCAGCCGGTGCCCCTCCGGCCGCCCTCCCGGAGCCCCAGTCTTATCCAGCTCCATGCCCCTCACATATATGAGCAGGCTCCGGACAAAAGGCTCGTCCGGGCAGCCATGCTCCGGTTCTAGCCCCGCAGCAGGAGTCTTCTCCACCCCCGATGCACATGTGCCGGCAGCAGCAGAGCCAGAGGCCGCAGGAACCTTGCCTTGGGCGGCAGTGGTGCCACCACTCGTTAGCTTCAGCCGCTTGGCCAAGCTCTCACCAACCGACCGGCCGGAGAACGTAACAAGTGCGGAGGCCGGCATCTCCCGAGTCCTCCTCCTCTTTTCCCCCAGATCAACCAGTAAGGAAGAAGATCGGGCGACAAACAACGGGGACAGGGCAACAGTAGGCACCGGCCCCAATCGTCGGGGAATCGTTCCAACACCACCCAGGGGCTTGGGCGGCCCGCCGGGGGTCGCCCACGATCTAGACGCTCCCGGACGTCCCGCTGCAGGAGTTTAGGGTTTTAAGACGTAATCCTTAACCGAAACATCTAGGGCCACGGGTTCGTCGTGTAGGGTCAATTAGCCAGTTTTCCGGTTAACCGTGGCTCGCGCATCGGCATCCCTCTCCTGGCCTCCTTCAGTTTGGAGATGACGAGTGTCATAACTGGGGTAATAACACGCGTAAATAATACCCTACAAAAAATGTTAGTAGTATAAGGGTACCTGACATGTAAAAGGTTAGAAACACATATGCACATATATACACAAACAATGAAACGAAAACATGGGGGATTGAAAAGGGGTTCGGCAGCAATAAGGCTGCCCTAAACTACTATGACACGAAATAAAATCTATATCTACTATATACAAGTTTGGTCGACATCTTTCACACAAGCAAATAATACAAAGACTCTTTAACACGTAAGACTCACATAATTTAAAGTAAGGAACAAGTATTGACACACCCTACACTTAACTCAGTGTCGACACAACTACAGCCTACGAGGTCATCCAATTGTTAGATTACTTAGGTATTTAGAATTAACTACGAGTATAATCCTAAAATCATGCTAAACCGGTTTTAAACGTTTTAACATTTAAGCACATGAATCTCAATCGAAGACAAGCAAATAAGTAAGGACGTCACTCTCTTCTTATTAAACGAGCAAGTTCTAAGGTTATTAAACCTAATGAGCATATGATTTAAGATAACTACGAGTATGACTCAACCATACAACCTTATCACATGAAACCTAGCACTTAGAATTACAAAATTTAAACAACAAATGCTTTAAACGAAATTGGTGTTTTGGTTTTTCTACCCCAACCTTAGATCTAACCGATTTTAAGTCTATAATATGCATCAAATACCTACTGTCCTAATTATCAAACATATGAAATTTACATATAAAATAAATAAACAATCACATAAACATCAAACCAAATTCATACAACAATTTATCAAACACCAAGAATCGAATCGAGTTCATACAATACACATAAACATGAACAAATACAAAAGTCATAGATGAAGCGGTTCACACTTTAGAAACCTTGAAGACTTCGGCAAGTAGGGTGGAAGACGCAAAGCAGTAGGTTAGGGTGAGGTACGGTATTATGGGATGTGGTGAAATCGGGATTTAGGCTAAGTATTTGGTATGTGGTGCTTGAAAGACTTGGTAGAATTTTTGGCTAAGTGTCTATGCTTGAGATGTGACAAGTTTTTCTGTATAGAGGATGTCTATATATAGGAGAAAAGATGGAAGAGGGCCGGCTGAATCCTTTTGCAAATCGGCAAGGAAACCTTTTCCTTGCCGGTTTTGGTTTCTTACTTTTCTTTGATCTTCTACGAATCATTAACTGTCGAATTTCTTCATGGATCGGGCTGCAATGCTTCATGGATTTCTCTTGTGGACTCAGCAACTTTCTTTGATGGATAATGATCCATGGATACGCAGCAGCTAGCCTCCCATGCACAACCGGCCGAATTCTACCCGGAACATGCAGTTTTCCTAGCTGAGCTAGGAAAACAGCTAGGAAAACTCTTCTCTTCGTATTTTCCACTTCTTTTTGGCTTGGCTGACTCTTCTAACCTTCATTAAGCTTGGACAATCTTCAATGGTGCAATCGGATGTCATTTAGACAATTAAAAACACAAAAGAGTGAAAACGGACAGTAGGTATTCTTCTCGGCAGGGACAGTGGCCTCTCTGTCTTGTGATGGGCATAACTCTCTCTTCAGAAAAGCTTTTGGTGCAATTCTAAGTTCTGTAGAAACTAGACTCACAAAGCTTTCCGTACATATATGGCACGCCTTCTAGTTCCTTGTGGTCCGTCCTAGAGAAAGTCTGGAAATTGATTTAGGTTTCCAGGAAAATACTGAAAACACTGGATTTACACCGATTTTGTGCTTTGTAATTTCCTGGCATATTTTCTTTGCTCCGGTTGGTAAAACTCCTTCCATTGCTCAATCATCAATATGTCTCCTATATATAAGAGAAGAAAAATCAATCAAAAGTATAGTCGAGGCTTTAACAAATGCATCGAAACATCTCTATAACTCTAAATCGGCTACTTAACATTTTTGTACATTTTTATCTACACTTAGCACAATTTCTTTGTAACTCTACCAAATACTCATGACTTGATATTATGACTCGATTCTAGGATAATAAGGGTTTAAACATGGTATAAGTGAAGGGTATAACACATTAAAAACGTAGCATTTTATGCTCCTATCAGGAGACTAGATCCCGATTGTCCATCGATAGCGTTTCGTGGGCTTTAATGGCCGTCCGGGTAGATACACTGACAGAACACCAAGCAAAGGGGTCAGACAAAACACTAACTAATTCAACAGGAACTGGTACAACAACTCCACATTCCACCACCCACCGGGATTCCCCCCCACGCTACACAGTTCCATCACCTCCCGACGGATGAAGTTGTAGGAACTACGCTCCTGGTCGGACCAGCACCCAAATACCCGGGCGATTCTATCCCTCTCCAAGTCAGACAGCTTGTACGACTGATCGCCAATCGGCTGAAAGGCCCCGGGAACGCGGTACTTCCTACTCCTCTTCTGCCAATTACCCCTGTCATCACCACATTCTTCCTCCAATTGTTATTAAGTCAGGAGGGCAGGTAGGTTATCACCGGCTTATAGTCTCGGGCGGAAAAACTCACACACCCCCGGCCCTTACTCTTCTTCGAGTACGTCAGCCTGTACAGGGCCCGGAACTCATTCACCGTAGGGAAGCTCATATCACAGAGCCAGTAGAGACATCCTAGACCCAGTAATTGCCTCCATTGGTAGCCGAGAAGTTGTGCCGGTGACATCTTAATGGCACTAAGCAAGTACTGCACAAAGTTCGGCAGCGGGAGAGAGAACCCATGACGGAACTGGTCCTCGTGAATCGCAACCCAGCCTTCCTCCGGGTTGCAGGCCGACACTCTGGCATACAGCGGCCGGAGATCTATCTCTCCAGGAATACTCCACCTGACCCGAAAAACAACAATCTCCCCGGGATTTAAAGAGCCCTCAGGCTCGTCACAGCCTATGGTCCTATTCCCGTCCACAAGTGTGTAGTGCGGGGCGCCCGCTGGGTGGGTCGTACCCACGGACACTCCATAGGGAGCATCCTCTTGTCTTAGAGGCCCAGATGGTGACGCCTCACCAGTCGAACGGGCGATGGCATCTGCCCCGAGGACGAGGAGGCAAGCTAGTCCTCCATCCTCTCTTGGTCGTCCGTCACCGGTCGTCGGGCGGCCGATTTGGAGGTTTCACTGAAGCTCCTAGAATCCATGTAACCTAGGGGAAAGAAAAAAATAAAAACATTATGGCCGGTCAGAAATACAACCCAAACAACGGCCGTGGGGCCGCACGAAGCATGTAGTGCTTCAGCACAGCCCCACAACGACCACTCAGCTTATCAGTCGAAAATCCCCAGATCTCGTTGAGATTTGGTACTAGCGGGGTCACATCCAAAGGGCAAACCGAGATACAACCAGGTGCCAGTCGGATCAACTCACAACACAAGAAAAAAAAAAGAAGTTTCAGAATCACAATGACAGAACTCACCGATTGGTATGAACGACGACGGAAACTTAACAACTGGAAAACACCGAGCAATTTTGTTGAACACGCTGAATAGGGGAACACTTCTCAGCCAAAAGCAACAATACACGAAGCAGCAGGTGTTTATATACAGGTCCAGTATCCTCAACACCCCTTGAGTTCCCCCCCCCCCCCCCCCCCCCCCCAAACTGAAGTAGGGCAAGTAAAACGCCCCCGAATCCAGGCCATCCATCCCTCACTCACCCCTCGCGGCACGTGTCCCAGTGTTGGTAACTTCCCACGCCATCATAACTGATGGCACTGATGGAATACCCCTTCACTACATGTTAGACACTTGCCTCGCATGCAGAGGGTAGTTGAACCTACAGCCTATTCAAATCTATTTCTGCGATCTCCCAACGGTACGGGCATTCGAACTTCTATTCTAACAAGTTCGCAGTATCCTAACACATAAACCATACGATACAAGGCATTCCCCCGGTCGAGTTTATCCCACCTCTAAGGTCAGTAGCAACAGCTAAAATCGGGAGATTGGTTCCTCTCATACAGGACGAATCTTCCAGCAGGCTAAAAACCCTGCGCATGTTTTCTCTCACCGCCGGGCGGTTGACTAAAGCCAAGAAACAACGGTTAGGTATCTCTTCTTCTAGCACAGGAGAATTCTTCCCGCAGGCTCGCAACCTTGCAGGAAAATTACGTACAGGCTACCATATTTCAACTGTAGTACCCCTGCTACAACTAAAGGCAACCCTATTCTTCGGTACATCCAGCTTGAACTATTGGCTGCGGACTTCCACCGCCCAGGTCTTCACTAGCTCCTCCCTCCCTCCTATGGAATTACCGGTCGTGCGAACCGAAACATTCCTATGGATAACCTCGTACAACCTACGGGCTCCAGGTACCGCCGAGCTTTATAAACCCGGGAGATTATTTCCTCTCATACAGGACGAATCTTCCCGCAGGCTAGAAACCCTGCATATACCTCATGCCTGTAAGAACAAAGGCTGAGACACAGTCGGGGATGCTGGTCAATACGAACACAGGAACACTTCACCCCGGGAGATTTGATCCTCTCATACAGGACAATCTTCCCGCAAGTGATGTGAACCGCGAGGCTCACACAAATAATAACCTTACAAAATATCGTTAGTAGTATGAGCAAGTAGGGATCGTTCTAGCCGGGGATTAAGGGTACCTGAAACATGAGAATGTTAGACAAGATATTCACATATTTACAATTAAATCGTCACTTTTGGGGGAATGATAGAATCGGCAGCCCTATGGCTGCCATAAACTAGGTACGAAAAAGCTAAGTACGAAAATAAAAACCCTAATTCTAATATGTACAAGTGATCATCATCTTTCATACCAAGTAGTTCACATAAAGGACTCTTTAACAAGTAGACTTGTATATAAGAAAGTAAGGGACAAGTTTGAAACGTATTAGACCTAGATTAGTTTCGACACAATTAGAGTCTCCAGCAGTTTTCCAATTGTTAGATTACTTAAATTCTTAGAATCAACTCCAGCGTATAATCCTAAGGTGATGCTACTCCGGTTTTACGCGTTTTAACATTTAAGCACATGAATCTCTAATCGAAAATAAGCAAACAAGTAAGGTTGTCATTCTTCTTATTTAACTTGTAAGTTCTAAGGTTGTTAGACCTAGGTGAGAAACACAATTAAGAATACTACAGCATATGACTTAACCATATTACTCTATCACATGAAACCTAGCACTTAGACTATGTTCTTTGACATAACTAGTGTTCGATTTTTCTGCCCTAACCTTAGTTCTAACCAATTTTTAGTCTTTAACATGCTTCACAAACCACTGCCCTAATTATCAATGCATACAAAATCAACAAGTTAAAATTATAAAACTATATCAATAAACATGGAATCGGTTCATACAATAGTTTAGCAAAAACCAAGAATTGAAATAAGTTCTTACAACACAACCAAACATGAATAAATACAAGAGCCATAGGGGGAGTGGATTACACTTTTAGAATCTTGTGAAGCTCTTCAAGACGTGGTGGATTGATGATCAGCTACTCGGCAGAAAACCAAAGTGAAGGGACGAAAGTTTGGGTTGTGGTGGTGTAGGTTTTGGCTAAGTATTTGGGTGTTTGGTGCTTGTGAGACTTGGTAGAGTTTTTGGCTAGTACTTGTGCTCGAGATGAGCTGATTTATTCTGAAATTTCGTTGGCTTTATACAGAGGAAAAATCCTAGGGTTGCCGGCAGCAATAAGGAATGAGAATTCATTTCCTAGTTGGCTTATGTTTCCTTGCCGGCCAAGCTTTGCATTCTTGGACTTCAATTCTGATCTTGGACTTCAATCAGCCTCATTTGAATAACATGGGCATGTCCAATAAGTCTTTAGGTCCATAATATCCGATCCATGCTTCCAAAAATCCAATGGAGAGTTATCCTGATGCAACCGGGAAAGTTGTTGTTTTCCCAACAGAATGACCTTACTCCAGTAAATCCGGCATAACTTCCTCCTCAGAGCTTCGATTGATGCGATTCCAAGTTCCAGAGAAACTAGACTCATAGGGCTTTCCAACGGTGTATGGAACAGTTTCTGGTTCCAAGTGATGTGTCGTACAGAAATTCTGGAATTCAGGACATAGTCCCAGGAATATCCTGGTAGTCCCTGGTGATCTTTGTTCAAACTGCCAAGTTGCAGCCATCTTTTGGATGAGTTCTCGAACTCCGATTGATCTGAAATTTTGAAAAAATACACTTTAGCTTGCCAAATATATGCATACCAAATTTCATAAAATTTGGAAAAGGATAGCTCAGTTTGGCACAAGCCTCAAAATCACGAAAAAGACATATTTTACTTTATTTCCAGATTTCTATACATAGTCATTTTTCTGATTATTAAGCACATTTTTCCAAAACTCTTCCAAAATGGCACTAAACTAAATTATGACTCTATCTTAGATAAATAAAGGTTAAACGAAGCATAAATGAGGGTATAAGCATATTAATATCGTCGCACATTGTACTCCTATCAACTACCCCACACTTATCTTTTGCTAGTCCCTTAGCAAAGCTAAATAAAACTGCGACTCAAACTACTATTGTCCCTAACAATGTGTCTCAGGCTCGTATGTACACATAGCTTTCAAGTTAATGCATGAGAATGCTAAACACGCAAATCCTGAGTCTCATGAACATGCAACATCAATATGAACATGTAAGAGCAACACATAAGCATGTAAACATGTATAGCTAATCAAATCCTCCTCACTAGGCATACTCTCTTCTTTTCACTCGAAGCATGGCTATCCACTCAATAGTATATGCAAGCAAAAGATATTGAATTACAAAGAGTAACTTGCATATGTCATGAAACAAAATCACTTTGTGAATAAATTTTTAAGGAAAAACCTCATATGATCACTATATGAACGAATGGACCAAAACCATATGCTCGACTCTTGAGAAAATCTCCACAAATCAAGGTATGCCATCTTAAGAATCATGAAAACGTTATAGGGAAATAAAAATATGGGGCTCGGCTGCATAGGGTAGGAATTTTAGGATAAGTGGTGCTTAAGAACGTCGCCAAGACTTGACAATTCTTGATCCTCCTTATGGCTTCACTCCAAGGGTCGGATATTATCTTGTTGGACCATTCCTTCATTCTTTACTTCCCAAAATATCATAAACATGGACAAAGGTCAAAATTTCACAATGTTAGACCTTCCAATATGAACGAAACTCCAAGCTCACAACATTTATTCAAGGATAGGACTTAGCAAATTTTTCAATCAAAACCGTGCCCTAGCTTCTTTTCTTTTTCTTTCGGACTTTATGTTTTTCTTTTCTTTTCTTTTCTGTCCGTTTACATATTTTTCACTTTTGCTAGGCACGGCATATACATTTTTCACACAATTTCTAGCTAAGTCCACCCCACACTTGTTTCATGACATTATTCTACATCAAACCTCCAAATCGATTTCAAACTTCTGCCAAGTCTTGCGAGGACAAGGGTTAGGATATAACTATTCTAAGCATAAGAATTTTTATGAGGTTGATGAAAGAAAAGGCTCAATGTAAGCTCAAAGGGGTTTTCTAAGGAGTCCCACGAAGGGCACAAATAGGGTACATGCTTTATTTGGCAATGGTGGTGATCCTAATATAACGTTTCAATCCTTTTCGAAATCAAGGCAATTTTAATGACTATCAAGTTTCAAAAATCTCAAGAGCGAGTTCTAGCAATTCTAGAGTCCATAAAGAGCTATTGTATATAGTTATCGAATAATCAAAGAATTATGAGGTTTCATGCTTCCTATGTAACTATCGAATTTTATCTTTTTATCACTCGAGAAGAAAGCAATTTGGTTCTAAAGCTCACATAGGTTATTATAGAAACAAACTACCTAAAACATGCATGCTTTATTAATCAACAAGTCTTACATGCTCCTACCAATGCACATTATCCATGAAACTCACAATTTTAATTGTATGCATAACTATCATCTATGTATGCAAAGAGGAGAAATAACATCATTGACAATTTAGGGGCATCCTAAGACTCGAAACAAACAATTTAAACACTCTATTTTTGTGGAACAATTTTCTGAATTTTTCTTTTCTATACTAAGCACACAAAAACATAAATGGAATATGTTATCCCACCCCACACTTATAAAATTACATTGTCCTCAATGTAAGCACAAATCTATATCAACGAATTTCCTAAGCATGCAATTGTCTAACACATTCCAACATATCATCACAAACCAAAGAAAAGGAGAAGGGTTAAGAAATTTCAATCTCTCGGTGATGTCTCCTTCACTTTTCTTTGATCAAATTGGGTTGCCTCCCATGTAGCGCTTTAACTTTAAAGTCTGTAGCTTGGACTTTTCACCGTGTGTGTCGCATGTTCATCATGTGCAATGCTTGGCAACTTAGGACAGCAACCCTATCTCTCGGCAGTAAGCTGCTTGGCAGCTTTGTCCTCTTGACAGTGTGCTGCTCGACAGCAGCGTTAGCATGCAGGGGCAGCAGCAAGGGCATTGGCAGCGTAGGTGGGCTGCGTGGCTGCAGCAGTTTCATGGTGTGCATCGGCAGCATGCAGCGAAATGGGCAGCAGCTTTGCGGCAGCAGCATCGCAGTAGGCAGGGTCTTGGCAGGCCTTCTCGGCAGCAGCAAGGCTGGTTGCAGGGGCAGCAGCATCGGCAGTGTATCGGATGGCGTATCGGATACGGTCATCAGTAGCACAGGCGTATCGACATGCGTATCAGATACGGCTACTTAGTTGAATACGTGTCAAAATTGGTCTTGGATACGGCTTGGCAAGACACGTGGATACGTCGGCAGTTTGTGTGTCATGCTGCGCGGCACTTGGCAGGAGTAGGGCGTTGGGGCTGCAAGTTCGTCTCGGCAGAAACATTGCTTGGCAGCAGGGTTGCAAGTTCTTCCGGAGCAGGCTGCACGGCTGCATTCGCAGCTTTGTTGTCATGGCGCGCATGCTGCGTATGTGTGTCGCTGCTCTCGGCAGCAGCATTGGTAGCATACAAGGGCAGGGCAGCAGTAGTCCTCTCGTCAAGTGGACGCTTGGGCAGGGGTAGCAGCGGCGTGCAGGGGCAACAGCATAGGCAGGGGCTGCAGCAGGTTCCTCCCGGCAGCAGCACAAGTAGATGTCTATTGGCAGATTCACGCTGGAGGCTGCCTGTTGGCAGCAGCGTAGGCAGGCTGCTCTAGGCAGATCATCTTGGCGGGACCTCGACAGAACAAGTTGCTCTTGACGGGGTCCTTCAGCAGGTTTATCGGCAGGGACATTCAGCAGGGGCTCGGCAGTGCGCAGGGCAGCAACAGGGTAGGCTGCAGGCAGCTCGGCAGAAGCTTTGGCAGATGGTATACTTCCCCTTTAGGCTTGAATTTGGGTGTGTTCTAGTATCCTAATGCAAAAGTGTTATAAATCAATGTTGTAGTGGACACACAGAGCTTTCCAACGGTATAAAGTTTGCCTTAATTGGATTAGAATAGGTATTCTTTGTTTGGCCTTTTATCTGACCTATCGATCTGCCCAGTTTTCTGTTTTGCCAGATTGACCTTGCTGTACTCAAATTGAAACTGAGAACGGCTTGAGACTCCAAATTCACTTCTGTAAAATTATACTGAAAGTAGACTCAGAGACCTGTCCAACGGTGTATGGAACAGAGTTCCAGGTTTTGTGAGCTGAGAAAGGCAGCCATCCAAAGTTGGTGGACTACACTGCCCGATCCCTGTTTTGGGCAGAACTTTCGAGTTTCCTGCACTTTTTCTTTCTTTTTCAACCTGCACACACACAAGACACATCAAAATGAACAAAACAAATAAAATGCAAGAAAATACTAATTTATACAAGTTACGGTTTTAACAAATTTTTCAAGGTCTTCCAAGAAATTTCCAGAAATTTTCAAGCTATACAAACGGCATTTAAAGTTTCAAGTGTCTTTCAAAAATTAAAATGAAAACTATACAAATACATGAAAATTTACAAAATAATTAACACTCAAACATATCAAGTTTTTATAATCCCCGGCAACGACGCCAAAAATTGATGTGAACCGCGAGGCTCACACAAATAATAACCCTACAAAATATCGTTAGTAGTATGAGCAAGTAGGGATCGTTCTAGCCGGGGATTAAGGGTACCTGAAACATGAGAATGTTAGACAAGATATTCACATATTTACAATTAAATCGTCACTTTTGGGGGAATGATAGAATCGGCAGCCCTATGGTTTCCCTAAACTAGGTACGAAAAAGCTAAGTACGAAAATAAAAACCCTAATTCTAATATGTACAAGTGATCATCATCTTTCATACCAAGTAGTTCACACAAAGGTCTCTTTAACAAGTAGACTTGTATACAAGAAAGTAAGGGACAAGTTTGAAACGTATTAGACCTAGATTAGTTTCGACAAAATTAGAGTCTCCAGCAGTTTTCCAATTGTTAGATTACTTAAATTCTTAGAATCAACTCCAGCGTATAATCCTAAGGTGATGCTACTCCGGTTTTACGCATTTTAACATTTAAGCACATGAATCTCTAATCGAAAATAAGCAAACAAGTAAGGTTATCATTCTTCTTATTTAACTTGTAAGTTCTAAGGTTGTTAGACCTAGGTGAGAAACACAATTAAGAATACTCCAGCATATGACTTAACCATATTACTCTATCACATGAAACGTAGCACTTAGACTATGTTTTTTGACATAACTAGTGTTCGATTTTTCTGCCCTAACCTTAGTTCTAACCAATTTTTAGTCTATAACATGCTTCACAAACCACTGCCCTAATTATCAATGCATACAAAATCAACAAGTTAAAATTATAAAACTATATCAATAAACATGGAATCGGTTCATACAATAGTTTAGCAAAAACCAAGAATTGAAATAAGTTCTTACAACACAACCAAACATGAATAAATACAAGAGCCATAGGGGGAGTGGATTACACTTTTAGAACCTTGTGAAGCTCTTCAAGACGTGGTGGATTGATGATCAGCTACTCGGCAGAAAACCAAAGTGAAGGGACGAAAGTTTGGGTTGTGGTGGTGTAGGTTTTGGCTAAGTATTTGGGTGTTTGGTGCTTGTGAGACTTGGTAGAGTTTTTGGCTAGTACTTGTGCTCGAGATGAGCTGATTTATTCTGAAATTTCGTTGGCTTTATACAGAGGAAAAATCCTAGGGTTGCCGGCAGCAATAAGGAATGAGAATTCATTTCCTAGTTGGCTTATGTTTCCTTGCCGGCCAAGCTTTGCATTCTTGGACTTCAATTCTGATCTTGGACTTCAATCAGCCTCATTTGAATAACATGGGCATGTCCAATAAGTCTTTAGGTCCATAATATCCGATCCATGCTTCCAAAAATCCAATGGAGAGTTATCCTGATGCAACCGGGAAAGTTGTTGTTTTCCCAACAGAATGACCTTACTCCAGTAAATCCGGCATAACTTCCTCCTCAGAGCTTCGATTGATGCGATTCCAAGTTCCAGAGAAACTAGACTCATAGGGCTTTCCAACGGTGTATGGAACAGTTTCTGGTTCCAAGTGATGTGTCGTACAGAAATTCTGGAATTCAGGACATAGTCCCAGGAATATCCTGGTAGTCCCTGGTGATCTTTGTTCAAACTGCCAAGTTGCAGCCATCTTTTGGATGAGTTCTCGAACTCCGATTGATCTGAAATTTTGAAAAAATACACTTTAGCTTGCCAAATATATGCATACCAAATTTCATAAAATTTGGAAAAGGATAGCTCAGTTTGGCACAAGCCTCAAAATCACGAAAAAGACATATTTTACTTTATTTCCAGATTTCTATACATAGTCATTTTTCTGATTATTAAGCACATTTTTCCAAAACTCTTCCAAAATGGCACTAAACTAAATTATGACTCTATCTTAGATAAATAAAGGTTAAACGAAGCATAAATGAGGGTATAAGCATATTAATATCGTCGCACATTGTACTCCTATCAACTACCCCACACTTATCTTTTGCTAGTCCCTTAGCAAAGCTAAATAAAACTGCGACTCAAACTACTATTGTCCCTAACAATGTGTCTCAGGCTCGTATGTACACATAGCTTTCAAGTTAATGCATGAGAATGCTAAACACGCAAATCCTGAGTCTCATGAACATGCAACATCAATATGAACATGTAAGAGCAACACATAAGCATGTAAACATGTATAGCTAATCAAATCCTCCTCACTAGGCATACTCTCTTCTTTTCACTCGAAGCATGGCTATCCACTCAATAGTATATGCAAGCAAAAGATATTGAATTACAAAGAGTAACTTGCATATGTCATGAAACAAAATCACTTTGTGAATAAATTTTTAAGGAAAAACCTCATATGATCACTATATGAACGAATGGACCAAAACCATATGCTCGACTCTTGAGAAAATCTCCACAAATCAAGGTATGCCATCTTAAGAATCATGAAAACGTTATAGGGAAATAAAAATATGGGGCTCGGCTGCATAGGGTAGGAATTTTAGGATAAGTGGTGCTTAAGAACGTCGCCAAGACTTGACAATTCTTGATCCTCCTTATGGCTTCACTCCAAGGGTCGGATATTATCTTGTTGGACCATTCCTTCATTCTTTACTTCCCAAAATATCATAAACATGGACAAAGGTCAAAATTTCACAATGTTAGACCTTCCAATATGAACGAAACTCCAAGCTCACAACATTTATTCAAGGATAGGACTTAGCAAATTTTTCAATCAAAACCGTGCCCTAGCTTCTTTTCTTTTTCTTTCGGACTTTATGTTTTTCTTTTCTTTTCTTTTCTGTCCGTTTACATATTTTTCACTTTTGCTAGGCACGGCATATACATTTTTCACACAATTTCTAGCTAAGTCCACCCCACACTTGTTTCATGACATTATTCTACATCAAACCTCCAAATCGATTTCAAACTTCTGCCAAGTCTTGCGAGGACAAGGGTTAGGATATAACTATTCTAAGCATAAGAATTTTTATGAGGTTGATGAAAGAAAAGGCTCAATGTAAGCTCAAAGGGGTTTTCTAAGGAGTCCCACGAAGGGCACAAATAGGGTACATGCTTTATTTGGCAATGGTGGTGATCCTAATATAACGTTTCAATCCTTTTCGAAATCAAGGCAATTTTAATGACTATCAAGTTTCAAAAATCTCAAGAGCGAGTTCTAGCAATTCTAGAGTCCATAAAGAGCTATTGTATATAGTTATCGAATAATCAAAGAATTATGAGGTTTCATGCTTCCTATGTAACTATCGAATTTTATCTTTTTATCACTCGAGAAGAAAGCAATTTGGTTCTAAAGCTCACATAGGTTATTATAGAAACAAACTACCTAAAACATGCATGCTTTATTAATCAACAAGTCTTACATGCTCCTACCAATGCACATTATCCATGAAACTCACAATTTTAATTGTATGCATAACTATCATCTATGTATGCAAAGAGGAGAAATAACATCATTGACAATTTAGGGGCATCCTAAGACTCGAAACAAACAATTTAAACACTCTATTTTTGTGGAACAATTTTCTGAATTTTTCTTTTCTATACTAAGCACACAAAAACATAAATGGAATATGTTATCCCACCCCACACTTATAAAATTACATTGTCCTCAATGTAAGCACAAATCTATATCAACGAATTTCCTAAGCATGCAATTGTCTAACACATTCCAACATATCATCACAAACCAAAGAAAAGGAGAAGGGTTAAGAAATTTCAATCTCTCGGTGATGTCTCCTTCACTTTTCTTTGATCAAATTGGGTTGCCTCCCATGTAGCGCTTTAACTTTAAAGTCTGTAGCTTGGACTTTTCACCGTGTGTGTCGCATGTTCATCATGTGCAATGCTTGGCAACTTAGGACAGCAACCCTATCTCTCGGCAGTAAGCTGCTTGGCAGCTTTGTCCTCTTGACAGTGTGCTGCTCGACAGCAGCGTTAGCATGCAGGGGCAGCAGCAAGGGCATTGGCAGCGTAGGTGGGCTGCGTGGCTGCAGCAGTTTCATGGTGTGCATCGGCAGCATGCAGCGAAATGGGCAGCAGCTTTGCGGCAGCAGCATCGCAGTAGGCAGGGTCTTGGCAGGCCTTCTCGGCAGCAGCAAGGCTGGTTGCAGGGGCAGCAGCATCGGCAGTGTATCGGATGGCGTATCGGATACGGTCATCAGTAGCACAGGCGTATCGACATGCGTATCAGATACGGCTACTTAGTTGAATACGTGTCAAAATTGGTCTTGGATACGGCTTGGCAAGACACGTGGATACGTCGGCAGTTTGTGTGTCATGCTGCGCGGCACTTGGCAGGAGTAGGGCGTTGGGGCTGCAAGTTCGTCTCGGCAGAAACATTGCTTGGCAGCAGGGTTGCAAGTTCTTCCGGAGCAGGCTGCACGGCTGCATTCGCAGCTTTGTTGTCATGGCGCGCATGCTGCGTATGTGTGTCGCTGCTCTCGGCAGCAGCATTGGTAGCATACAAGGGCAGGGCAGCAGTAGTCCTCTCGTCAAGTGGACGCTTGGGCAGGGGTAGCAGCGGCGTGCAGGGGCAACAGCATAGGCAGGGGCTGCAGCAGGTTCCTCCCGGCAGCAGCACAAGTAGATGTCTATTGGCAGATTCACGCTGGAGGCTGCCTGTTGGCAGCAGCGTAGGCAGGCTGCTCTAGGCAGATCATCTTGGCGGGACCTCGACAGAACAAGTTGCTCTTGACGGGGTCCTTCAGCAGGTTTATCGGCAGGGACATTCAGCAGGGGCTCGGCAGTGCGCAGGGCAGCAACAGGGTAGGCTGCAGGCAGCTCGGCAGAAGCTTTGGCAGATGGTATACTTCCCCTTTAGGCTTGAATTTGGGTGTGTTCTAGTATCCTAATGCAAAAGTGTTATAAATCAATGTTGTAGTGGACACACAGAGCTTTCCAACGGTATAAAGTTTGCCTTAATTGGATTAGAATAGGTATTCTTTGTTTGGCCTTTTATCTGACCTATCGATCTGCCCAGTTTTCTGTTTTGCCAGATTGACCTTGCTGTACTCAAATTGAAACTGAGAACGGCTTGAGACTCCAAATTCACTTCTGTAAAATTATACTGAAAGTAGACTCAGAGACCTGTCCAACGGTGTATGGAACAGAGTTCCAGGTTTTGTGAGCTGAGAAAGGCAGCCATCCAAAGTTGGTGGACTACACTGCCCGATCCCTGTTTTGGGCAGAACTTTCGAGTTTCCTGCACTTTTTCTTTCTTTTTCAACCTGCACACACACAAGACACATCAAAATGAATAAAACAAATAAAATGCAAGAAAATACTAATTTATACAAGTTACGGTTTTAACAAATTTTTCAAGGTCTTCCAAGAAATTTCCAGAAATTTTCAAGCTATACAAACGGCATTTAAAGTTTCAAGTGTCTTTCAAAAATTAAAATGAAAACTATACAAATACATGAAAATTTACAAAATAATTAACACTCAAACATATCAAGTTTTTATAATCCCCGGCAACGACGCCAAAAATTGATGTGAACCGCGAGGCTCACACAAATAATAACCCTACAAAATATCGTTAGTAGTATGAGCAAGTAGGGATCGTTCTAGCCGGGGATTAAGGGTACCTGAAACATGAGAATGTTAGACAAGATATTCACATATTTACAATTAAATCGTCACTTTTGGGGGAATGATAGAATCGGCAGCCCTATGGTTTCCCTAAACTAGGTACGAAAAAGCTAAGTACGAAAATAAAAACCCTAATTCTAATATGTACAAGTGATCATCATCTTTCATACCAAGTAGTTCACACAAAGGTCTCTTTAACAAGTAGACTTGTATACAAGAAAGTAAGGGACAAGTTTGAAACGTATTAGACCTAGATTAGTTTCGACAAAATTAGAGTCTCCAGCAGTTTTCCAATTGTTAGATTACTTAAATTCTTAGAATCAACTCCAGCGTATAATCCTAAGGTGATGCTACTCCGGTTTTACGCATTTTAACATTTAAGCACATGAATCTCTAATCGAAAATAAGCAAACAAGTAAGGTTATCATTCTTCTTATTTAACTTGTAAGTTCTAAGGTTGTTAGACCTAGGTGAGAAACACAATTAAGAATACTCCAGCATATGACTTAACCATATTACTCTATCACATGAAACGTAGCACTTAGACTATGTTTTTTGACATAACTAGTGTTCGATTTTTCTGCCCTAACCTTAGTTCTAACCAATTTTTAGTCTATAACATGCTTCACAAACCACTGCCCTAATTATCAATGCATACAAAATCAACAAGTTAAAATTATAAAACTATATCAATAAACATGGAATCGGTTCATACAATAGTTTAGCAAAAACCAAGAATTGAAATAAGTTCTTACAACACAACCAAACATGAATAAATACAAGAGCCATAGGGGGAGTGGATTACACTTTTAGAACCTTGTGAAGCTCTTCAAGACGTGGTGGATTGATGATCAGCTACTCGGCAGAAAACCAAAGTGAAGGGACGAAAGTTTGGGTTGTGGTGGTGTAGGTTTTGGCTAAGTATTTGGGTGTTTGGTGCTTGTGAGACTTGGTAGAGTTTTTGGCTAGTACTTGTGCTCGAGATGAGCTGATTTATTCTGAAATTTCGTTGGCTTTATACAGAGGAAAAATCCTAGGGTTGCCGGCAGCAATAAGGAATGAGAATTCCTTTCCTAGTTGGCTTATGTTTCCTTGCCGGCCAAGCTTTGCATTCTTGGACTTCAATTCTGATCTTGGACTTCAATAAGCCTCATTTGAATAACATGGGCATGTTCAATAAGTCTTTAGGACCATAATATCTGATCCATGCTTCCAAAAATCCAATGGAGAGTTATCCTGATGCAACCGGAAAAGTTGTTGTTTTCCCGATAGAATGACCTTACTCCAGTAAATCCGGCATAACTTCCTCCTCAGAGCTTCGATTGATGCGATTATAAGTTCCAGAGAAACTAGACTCATAGGGCTTTCCAATGGTGTATGGAACAGTTTCTAGTTCTAAGTGATGTGTCGTACAGAAATTCCGGAATTCAGGACACAGTCCCAGGAATATCCTGGTAGTCCCTGGTGATCTTTGTTCAAACTGCCAAGTTGCAGCCATCTTTTGGATAAGTTCTCAAACTCTGATTGATCTGAAATTTTGACACAATACACTTTAGCTTGCCAAATATATGCATACCAAATTTAATAAAATTTGGAAAAGGATAGCTCAGTTTGGCACAAGCCTTAAAATCACGAAAAAGACATATTTTACTTTATTTCCAGATTTCTATACTTAGTCATTTTTCTGATTATTAAGCACATTTTTCCAAAACTCTTCTGAAATGACACTAAACTAAATCATGACTCTATCTTAGATAAATAAGGGTTAAACGAAGCATAAATGAGGGTATAAGCATATTAATATCGTCGCACATTGTGCTCCTATCAGTAGGCTAAAAACCCTGCACATGTACCGCCGGGCTTTATAAACCCGGGAGATTATTTCCTCTCATACAGGACGAATCTTTCCGCAGGCTAGAAACCCTGCATATACCTCATGTCTGTAAGAACAAAGGCTGAGAAATAATCGAGGATGTTGGTCAATACGAACTCAGGGCCACGCCAGCCCACCGGGAACTCCTCTAACACGGCACGTTTCCCTCTAGTACCGAGTCACCTTATCACACAACTGCTCAAGGAAACAGATGCCCTAGGCGGCTACAGTTCTAAACTTGGGGGACTAGTTTATCCTCATGCACTATATTCACCGGGATTCCCCGGGACATAGCATGGCATGGCGGATGATAGGAGCATAAACTGCTACGTTCTTAATGTATTATTCCCTTCATTTATACTTTTTTTAACTCTTATTATCTTAAAATTGAGTTATAATATCGAGTCATGAGTATTTGGTAGAGTTACAAAGAAATCGTGCTAAGAATAGATAAAAATGTACAAAAATATTAAGTAGCCGATTTAGAGTTGTAGATATGTTTCGATGGATTTGTTAAAGCCTCTATTATACTTTTGATGGATTTTTCTTCTCTTACATGTAGGAGACATGTTAATGATTGAGCAATAGAAGGAGTTTTACCAATCGGAGCAAAGAAAAGATGCCAGGAAATTACAAAGTACAAAATCAGAGAAAATCCAGTATTTCCAGTATTTTCCTGGAAACCTAAATCAACTTCCAGAATTTCTCTAGCACGGACCACAAGGAACTAGAAGGTGTGCTAAATATGCACATAAATCTCTATGCGTCTAGTTTTTACAGAACTTAGAATCGCATCAATAACTGCTATGAGGAGAATGTTATGCCAGTCGCAATCACACAAGGTCACTGTCCCTGCCGAGAAGAATACCTACTACCCGTTTTCACTCTTTGGTGTTTTTAATTGTCTAAATGACATCCGATTGCACCATTGAAGATTGTCCAAGCTTAATGAAGGTTAGAAGAGTTAGCTAAGCCAAAAACAAGTGAAATTATGAAGAGAAGAGTTTTCCTAGCTCAGCTAGAAGAACTGTCAATTCCGGGTAAGCAATTTGCCGGTTGAGCGAAGTGAGGCTAGAGCTGCGTGACTATGGTTCAATATCCATCATGGGGAATTGCTGAGCCTACAAGAGAAGTTCATGAAGCATTGTAGCTCGATCCATGAAGAAATTCGGCAATTAATGATTCCTAGAAGATCAAAGAAAAGCAAGAAACCAAATCCGGCAAGGAAAACTTTTTCCTTGCCGAATTGCACAAGGACTGTTGCCGGCTCTCTTCCATCTTTTCTCCTATAAATAGAGACATCCTCTCTACAGAAAAACGTGTCTCATCTCAAGCACAAGTATTAGCATAAAGCTCTACCAAGTCTCTCAAACACCAAACACCAAAAATACTTAGCCAAAACCTAATATCACCACATTCCATAATTCCGTACCATACCTCTACCTTCTGCCGAAGCTCTCCACCACGTCTTGAGGAATCTTTAAGGTTTCTAAAGTATGATCTTATCCATCTATGGCTATTGTATTTATTCATGTTTGTGTAGTTTGTAAGAACTTGTTTCAATTCTTGGTTTTTGTTAAACTCTTGTATGAATTCGGTTTGAAGTTTATGTGATTGTTTTGCGATTTTAACTTGCAATATTTTCGTGTGTAGATAATTAGGACAGTAGGTCAATGCATGTTTAAGGTTTCAAATTGGTTAGTATCTAAAGATTGGGCATGAAAATCGGTACTTAGTGTTGTCTTGAACATTGATCTAGGTGCTAGGTTTAATCGGCTAGAGTAATAACAAACTAAGCTAGACCTACCTGGTTGTTTTGATATGTGTTGCTCACTTAGGGTTTAATACTTTAGATACTTGCATGTTAAAATAAGAAGATTGACGCCCTTACTTGTTTGCTTGTCTCCTATTTAGACTATTGCGCACAATTGTTAAGTCTTACCCGGATTAACATAACTTTAGGGCCTAGAACTACCCATTTGGTCTTAAAACTTGAGAAGTCTTACAATCTAGGTTGTAGTCGGAACTGATTTGAGTCTTATGCATGTTGATACTTGTTCCTTACTTTCATTCACGAATTTGTTACTTGTTAAAGAGTCTTTTGTGTTAAATGCTTTGTGTGAAAGATGATGATCACTTGTATATAGTAAAATAAGATTTAATTTTGTGTCTATTTATTTAGGGCAACTCGTTGCCGAACATCATCTAAATCCCCCATGATTTTGTTTCATTGTTTGTATATAATTGTGAATATGTGTTTATAACTTTTTACATGTCAGGTACCCTTAATTCCCGGCTACAACGATCCCTACTTATTTCTATACTACTAACGATTGTAGGGTTTATCATTGAAGTGTCGCTTCATCGACTCGTCAATTTTTGGCGCCGTTGCCGGGGATTATAAAAACTTGATATGTTTAAATGTCAATTGTTTTGTAAATTTTCGTGTGTTGTAAATATTTTGTTAGAAATTTTGTTGTAAAGTAGAAATATGCTTCGGCATGTAGAGTTTAAATTTCTGAAAATTATACGATGTTGCAGTTGTGCTTGATGTAATAACTTAGTTAAATTGCTAGGAAGTTTAGAGGATTATTTGTGTTGGATTTGTTTTGAGTTTCGAGGGGAAGAGGAATATGTAAGGTCTTTTTTGTAAATATTAGCCTTAACCCTTCATGTTATCTTTCGAGGTCTCATGAGGTTGAAGGTGGCTTTTATTGACACTTGTAGAAACTGTCAACACGAGGTTCTTAACTGAGTAAGGGGCAAAAAGTTCGCCTATTAGTGTGTATTATCCGTACTTAGACTCAAAGGTTTGTCAAATTAGATCTCAGAGGCCCACATACTGTTTTCTCTTCTCTTTTGAAGAGGGGCGATAGGGGACTTGTCCTCCGTGGTTACCAACAAATGAGTCTTGCCTTGAGCTATTTTCGGATGACACGCCTAGCCTTCTGAAAACACGGAACTTTGTGTCTAGACGATGTAACCTAGGCTGCACGTCCACCGAGCTTCGAAACTTGAGATAGATTCGGCATGAGTGAAATTCTAAGCTTACAAAAAAACGTTTTGTGGTTCAAACTTTTGAGGTATATCGGAATAAGCATGATACTACCTTGAGCTGTTTCAGCTCATTGCACTGTTATCTCCCTTGCTCCACGTACCTTGAGAGTTAGAACAAATTTAAAAGTAATTAAACTTAGAGAAATTCGACATCACCATAAAATTTCGTATTCTTGCTCTCTTCTTGCCGTGCTTATTTCTTCCGTGTGCCGATTGTTTATAGTGTGAAATTGCTTGAAATTTGTTTGAAATTACCAATGTCGTGGCTTATAATTGCATTGTATATTCTTGCTTTCTATTTGTCTTCAATGATTCTAACTTGCTTCGTGTTGAAAAAATTCAGAATAGTGCATGTTCGAGTCTAATCTTTGGACAAGAGACCACTGTGGACGCTTGCAACGAATCAACGAAGACCTTGCCATTTCTATCATAACGCCACTGCCCCCATCCGACACATTTAGTTCGGCATCATCACCATCACCACCTTCTAGCCCTAGTTCGACCTCTCTAGTTACTTCATCGTGTGATCTGGACATAGAGGGACCCGAACTTGAGACCTTTGCCGAGCCTCACTTGCAAGATTTCGTTTTCAATTTTCCCGAGCCACCAATCATGACTTCAATCCGTGCTCAAAATGGACATGTCACTGGAGGAGGAACCGCACCTGCAAACATCACTTTCCCTCCATGTGCAACCGGCAAGAGTGGGGAGTTTGAATTGAAGAGTGAATTTCTCCACCAATTGAGGCCATATCACAGCTTGGCGGGAGAGGATCCGAATAAGCATCTTCAGTGGTTTAACTTCACCACCGAAAGCATGGGCCCTACAAGTGCCGACATTCAACACTTCAAGATGAAGGCTTTTCCGTTTTCACTTGAGGATCAAGCCAAGGAGTGGCTATTTTAGGTGTCAACCGGTCGTATCACATCGTGGAAGACGATGGTGAATGAGTTTATACTCAAGTATTATCCGACATCTCGTATCACTGATTTGAGGAAGCAAATCACGAGCATGGAGATGAGACATTTTCTGACTATTACAAGAGGAATAAAACCCTCGTTGCTTCGTGTCCATCTCATGGAATTAGAGAGGGGCTACTTCTTCAGTATTTTTATGAGGGCTTGCGTCTCATGGAGAGAGAGTTCCTAGATTCGGCAGCTCAAGGTTCTTTCCTTGAGCTTGATCATACACCGGCCAAGAACTTATTGGAGATCCGAGCGTTGAATAGTCAACAATTTGGCATGTCGCGAGACAATGCCTTGAAGCACAAAGTGAATGAGACTACTAGTTCGGTATTGGAGAATAAGGTTGACAAGCTCTCGGATATGGTAGCAAGTCTCATGCGAGGAAAGAGAGCACAAGTGTGCGGAGTGTGCACGGAAGACTATGCAACAGATCAATGTCCACAAGTGTTGAATGAGGGATATGAGGAGGCCAATGCAATCGGCTTCCAAGGAGGACAAAAGTATAATCCTTACTCGAACACTTACAACCCGAGATTTCGTGATCACCCTAACTTTCGATGGTCAAACAATGACAATGTTTAGAGGCCACCGAATGCAGCCCCATATCAACTAAGAGCATCATTTGTGCCGAGAGCACCCTTTCAGCCGAACCAACAAGCACCGAACCAAGTCATGCCATCTCAAGCCGTACCTTTTCAAGCTCAAGCGCACAAAACAACCCCAACTATGATGCATTGATCCAATCTCTTTCGAGTGCAACTCAAGTATTGCTCGCGGGACAACAAACGCACTCGAAAGACATAGCCGAGTTAAAGACTCAAATGGGGCAAGTCGTGAACTTTATGGGAAAGATAACCTAACAAGGGAAGCTTCCGGGAGGTGTTATTAAAATCTGGGCCATAAGCATGCCAAAGTTATCACAACACGTAGTGGAAGAGTGTTGAATGAGCCACGAGCAAGAAATCCTAAGAAGGTAACTTTCTGACCAATTTTGGAAGAAGGTACTATCGGCAGCCTTCCTGCCGATGCCGTAGCCGACAGCCCTGCAGAAGACCTGCAGCCTGCTGATGTTACCGATGCTGCTGCGCGCAGCCCAGCCGAGAGCACTGCCGAGGCTGATACCGAGAGGGCTGCAACCGAGAGAGCTGCCGAGCGAGAGAGAATAAGGAATGAACTCGAAAAAGATCCCACAACCTCGAAGAAGAAAGCTGTGCCTATCAAAGCCAATAAGGGAGGGGTGCCGAACTCTTGCATACCCTTCCCTTCTCGATTTGCAAAATCAAAGAAGGATAAGTCCGACGAGGAAGTGTTGGATATTTTCCGGAATGTGGAAGTGAACATCCCGTTGTTGGAGTGTACGTATAAGACAAGTGCCTAAGTATGTAAAATTCCTCAAGGAGTTTTGCACGACAAGGAGACATACAAGGGAGACACGTGTGGTGACTATGAGCGAAACGGTGTTGGCCGTTATTCAAAGAAAGTTGCCACCAAAGATGAAAGATCCGGGGAGCTTCAATGTGCCATGTGTGATTGGAAACACTAAGTTCGATGATGTCATGCTCGACTTGGGAGCATTGATCAATGTCATGCTACTCAATGTGTATCAAACGTTGAGTATTGGGGCTCTCAAGAAGGACAATGTCATCATTCAACTT
Organism: Potentilla sterilis; assembly: GCA_963682095.1. Taxonomy (NCBI): domain Eukaryota; kingdom Viridiplantae; phylum Streptophyta; class Magnoliopsida; order Rosales; family Rosaceae; genus Potentilla; species Potentilla sterilis. Next base: position 37,945,473 of record OY821760.1, on the reverse strand, counting down.
GCGGATCGATCAAGTAAGTATCCGGAGGGCTATGTCAAGGATGTGCTTGTGTTAGTGAACCACCTAATCTGTCCGGCCGATTTTTATGTTGTGGAGATGGAAGATTCGCCGGTTAATAGCACGCAATTGCTATTAGGCCGGCCCTTCATGAGGACGGCACGCACAAAGATAGAGGTTGCCGAGGGCAACTTGACAATGGAGTTTGATGGTGAGGTGATTAAGTTAAATGTATTCGAGGCCATGAAGTATCCGGTTGTCAAGGAAGAGGAATGCCGAGCTATTGAAGTTATTGAGGAGGTCGAGCGAGTCATGTTGACATCGCTCGACGCGTAGCAACTAGCTATCGAACAAGGGGTCGGATTTGACAAGGAAGGAGCACAGATTAGTGAAGATGAAAGAGAAAAGCTCGAGCCGAGCTTAAGAGAGGTAGTGGCCGTACTTGAGGCTGCCCCACGATTCGAGAAACATAATCCGTTCTTGTCAATCCCTAGGGCCACAACAAAATTTCGTCCAAATGTGGAAGAGGCCCCAAAATTAGAACTAAAAGAGCTCCCTAGTCATTTGAAGTATGTTTATCTTGGAGAAGAAGACACTAACGGTTATTGTGTCTTCAAAGCTTAGTGAGAAGCAAGAAAAAGAGTTAGTGAATGTGCTTAAGAAGTATAAAACCGATATAGGTTGGACCTTGGCGGATATCAAGGGAATAAGCCCTACGACCTGTGTTCATCGCATCTTGCGTGAAGAAGGTGCGAAACCAATAAGAGAGGGGCAACGACGATTGCACCCTCCAATGATGAAGGTTGTCAAAGACGAGGTAATCAAGCTACTCGATTGTGGAGTCATTTATCCAATCTCGGATAGTCGTTGGGTCTCACCGGTGCAAGTAGTGCCAAAGAAGAGTGATGTAACGGTTGTGAAGAATGAGAAAAACGAGCTTGTGCCTCAAAGACTTGTGACCGGCCATCGCATGTGCATCGATTATAGGAAACTTAATGAGACAACAAAGAAGGATCACATGCCTTTGCCGTTCATGGATCAAATGCTCGAAAGGTTAGCCGGCCATGAATTTATTGTTTTCTTGATGGATATAGCTGCTACAATGAAATCATGATACACCCGGATGATCAAGAGAAGACTACTTTCACATGTCCATTCGGCAACTTTGCATATCGAAGGATGTCGTTCGGCCTATGCAACACACCTGGCATGTTTCAACGATGCATGTACAACATCTTCTCCGACTTTATTGAAAATAAGATCGAGGTCTTCATGGATGACTTTAGCGTGTATGGACACGACTTCGACTCATGTTTGGAGAACTTAGAGGAGATACTAGAGAGATGTGTAGACACCAATCTTGTGCTAAATTGGGAGAAGTGTCACTTCATGGTGAAGCAATGCATTGTTCATGGTCACATAATTTCGGCAAAAGGCATTCAGTTAGACAAAGCCAAAGTGGAGCTCATTCAACACTTGCCTTCGCCAAAGAATGTGAGAGACGTGAGAAGCTTCCTTGGCCATGCCGGATTCTATCGACGATTTATCAAAGACTTCTCCAAGGATGCAAAGTCATTAAGTAACTTGTTGCAAAAGGATGTGCCGTTTGAGTGGAGTGAAGCATGCGAGAAAGTCTTTATTCGGTTGAAGGAAGCATTGTGTTCGGCACCAATCTTGTCTACACCGAATTGGGAGCTACCATTTGAGCTCATGTGTGATGCCTCGGACTACGCACTTGGAGCTGTGCTCGGCCCAAGATTGGACAAGAAACCGAACGCCATTTACTATGCCTTAAGGACTCTCAACTATATTCAACTCAACTATTCCACAATCGAGAAAGAACTTTTAGCGGTAATTTTTGCTTTAGAAAAGTTTAGATCATATCTACTAAACTTTAAAGTTATTGTGTATAGTGATCGTGCCGCTTTGAGATATATTATGACAAAGAAGGATGCAAAGCTAAGACTCATTCGATGGATTCTCTTATTTCAAGAATTCGACATAGAGATCAAAGACAAGAAAGGAAGTAAGAATGTTGTAGCCGATCATTTGAGCCGAATTGTCAAAGAAGAAGACGAGCTACAACTTCTTGAGACATTCCCGGATGAGCAACTATTTCGGCTTGATGCGACACAAGAACCTTTGTATGCCGACATTGCTAATTACCTTGCAATTCGGCACTTTCCAAAGGGTATGCTGACGAGTCACCGAAGCGGCACTTCAATAATAAATCCTACAATCGTTAGTAGTATAGAAATAAGTAGGGATCGTTCTAGCCGGGAATTAAGGGTACCTGACATGTAAAAATATTAGACAAATACTAAACACATATATATATATATATACAAACAATTGTCACACTTATTCACATATATACATTGAAACGAATTTTAGGGTAAAGATGTGGTTCGGCAGCCCTAAGGCAGCCTTCTAACCTAGACATGAATTTAAATCCTAATTCTATTATTTACAAGTTGGTCGACATTCTTTCGCAAAGCAATAGCACATAAGCAATCAAAGCACCAAACGATTTAGCAAACAAGACTTACGGCAACAAATTAAAATATTTTAGACTCGACTTAGTTCCAATCTAACTAGCTCTTTATCGGTTTACTAATAGATTAAGACTCACAAATACTTCAAGATTAACTTATTGTCTGACCCTAAAGTTATACTAAACATCTTTGAGAACACTTATCGTCGAAAACAAATATGCATAGCAATTAAGCACAAAGTCTTTTTAGTCAGAGACATATTAACAAGCAAGACGTCACTCTTCTTATTACTATGTAAATTCTTTAGACCACTCTAGCCCTAATGAAACAACACAACTCAAGACAACTTATCGTATGACTCAACCTATGCAAATTTCGGCTAATGAGACCAATGCCCCACACATTGCAATTGTATAGAACACCAACCTTTAAGGCACATGAATCTAAAGTCCTAACCAAGGACGAATCTTAAAACCAAATTAACATGCTTGTCGATTATCCTATTTACTATCTTGTTACATCTTTTCCTTATAATTTTAACATGCAATCCGAAACTTATCTTTGAAAAACCTTTTACACAACTTAATTACGAATTTAACATGCATAAATATAAAACCAAATTCACAATTGTTTTTCACATAGACATGAAAACATAAAAACTGAACATACACATGAGTTTCATAGACAAAACTACACATAACTACATACAATTAAAACAAGCCGAGAATGGGGAAGAGATGGATCGGATCACACTTTAGAAACCTTGAGAAGATCTTCAAAAATGTGGCTTGATGATTGGATGAAGGCTTAGAACTTGGTTCGGGTATGGAGGGAGTTTTAGGTGGTGGTGAGGTATTTGTGACTTGTTATTCTATGTAGGATCTTTAGCTGAATATTGGTAGAGCTTTGCATTTGTATTTTGCTTCGGAATGTGACCAATTTCTATATGAAATTCGTGCCTCTATATATAGGAGAAAAGCTAGGCAAAGTTGGCAGCAACAAGGAATGCACAAATCCTAAACCGATTTGGTTTAGGTTTTCTTCCTTTCTTGATTCTTCTAGGATACTTCTTTCTGCCGAATATTTTTGGCTTGGCTGAATCCCTAACCTTCATTTAACTTAGAAACTCTCAAGTGATGTATTCGGTTACCTCTTTGATGCACTAAAACAGAAAAGTGCAAAAATAGGCAGTAGGTTCTTCTTCTCGGCAGAGCGACCTTCCAGCATTGCAACTGGCATAACTTTCTCCACAGAGAAGCTTTTGATGCGATTCTAAGTTTTGTAGAAACTAGACTCATAGAGATTTTCGTGCATATATGACACGCTTTCTAGTTCTTTGTGGTCCGTCCTGGAGAAATTCTGGAATTTGGATGATGTGCCCAAGAAATTGCTGGAACTTACTGGATCCGATTTTGTCTTGCAATTCTTGGCAACTTCTTTTGTTCCAATTGTTATAACTCATTCCATTACTCAATCATCAACATGTATACTGCTTATAAGAGAAGAAAAATCCATCAAAAGTATTATGGAAGCTTTATAGAATTAACGCAACATTTAGATATTTCGATTTTCAGCACTTTGTCAATTTTCTGTAAATTTCCAACACTTAAGCATATTTTCATTTAAACTCTACCAAAAGCTCATAATTCTATATTATGACTCAATCTAACAACATTAAGGGTTAAGCAAAGTATAAATGAATGGTAAAATACATTAAGAACGTCACATTTTATGCTCCTATCATATGTAGAGCATGGACAGCTGGTCCCGCGCCAGGGGAGGTCTTATTTGTGATAGGGGGGCGGGAACCGAGGACGGCAGCTCCCCAAACAGGGGCCGAAATAGCCCAGCAATATGTGCAGAAGGGGGCCAGTCCCACATCGAAGGGTGAGGCCAGTGCTCGTACCCGACAACCTATACATGAGTCTCAACTACCCTCATTAATAGGTAATCAATACTCCAACTACTTATTCCCGCTTAAGTTATCAGTTTATCCCAACTATACTGACTTAGGCATCGGAACGTAATAGACTGGCCCCGCCCGGTATTCCTTTAGTTAGCAGGATTTGCAGGAAGATCCATCGGTCTCTGTGAGTCTACGGATTCTGACAGAAACATATATATATATATATATATATATATATATATATATATATATATATTTAAAATTCTTTTATTATCATTCCCGTTTTGCCCCTCTGCTTCTATCGATCAATCTTTATAATTAGCTTCCTTGCAATACGCTAGTAATCAGCTTAGTAGTACTGCCTCCATGGATTTAAACTTCAAGCTTCAAAGGGATTGCGAACATGGCCGATAAATAGTCAAATATAATTGGATGAATGAATTTCATATATATTATTCATTTCACATTGGAGGCTATATAAAGAGGATACAAGATGTACTACAACCCTACGTACTACGTACAACATATACATAATAGGTAAGTACTGAATACCTGATTTACATTCCTAAACTACATTCCATGACTCACGGTAACACTCCCCCTCAAGTTGGCGCATATACATCAACCATGCCCAACTTGCTAAGTGAGTCATAAAATGCCTTCTTAGCACTCATTTTGTGAGTACTTCTGCAAGTTGCTATTCTATAGGAACGAAAGGAAAAATAATGATCTCAGCAACTAGTTTCTCCTTTATAAAATGATGATCAACCTCCACATGTTTAGTATGATCATGTTGCACAGGATTCTGTGAATTATCAATAGCCGCCTTGTTGTCACAGTACAGCTGCATAGCACACTTAGGTTTACCACCCAAGTCTCGTAGCAAATTTCTAAGCCATAACAACTCGCATACTCCATGAGCCATACCTCTATATTCTGCTTCAGCACTAGACCGAGTCACCACCTTTTGTTTCTTACTCTTCCATGTAAGAAGATTACCTCCTACAAAAGTAAAGTACCCTGATGTAGACCTCTGATCTGTAATATTTCTAGCCCAGTCAGCATCTGTGAAGCCACAAACCTCAAGAATATTGTTGTGATTAGATAACATTACTCCTCTCCCTGGAGCTGACTTCAAGTACCTCAAAATCCTCACAACAACATCCATGTGATCCACACTTGGATTATGCATGAACTGGCTTGCTACACTTAGTGCATACGCAACATCTGGTCTGGTATGTGCCAAATAAATTAGGCGTTCAACTAACCTCTAATAACAAGTCTTGTCGGTAAGCACCTGATCTGGGCACTCTGCTAATCGATGATTTTGCTCAATAGGTGTGTCAATTGGAGTGCAATCCAACATACTTGTCTCTGCTAGTAGATCAAGGATGTACTTCCTCTGACACAGATAGATTCCCTCACTCCCCCTGGCTACCTTAATGCCCAAGAAGTACTTGAGTGTACCTAGATCTTTCATATCAAACTTTGTGGCTAACTGCTTCTGTAATCTATCCACCTCAACAGTATCATTACCAGTAATTACCATATCATCAACATATATACTTAGGGCTGTTACCTTCCCTTGTTGATGTCTGAGAAACAATGTGTGGTATGAATTACTCTGTTTGTAGCCAATCTTCCTCATGAATGATGAAAATCTTCTAAACCAAGCACGAGGTGATTGTTTAAGACCATACAACGATTTTCTCAATCTGCATACGAAGTTACCTAGAGAAGCAGCTACATATCCAGGAGGAAGATCCATATACACTTCCTCTTTGAGTTCTCCATGAAGGAATGCATTCTTGACATCAAGCTGTTTAAGAGGCCAGTTTAAGCTAGCAGCAAAAGAAAGCAATACCCGAATAGTGTTCATCTTTGCAACAGGTGCAAACGTGTCATCATAGTCTATGCCATATGTTTGAGTGAATCCATTTGCTACTAGGCGTGCTTTATACCGACTCACTGACCCATCTGGATTATGCTTCACTATAAACACCCAGCGACATCCCACAGCCTTCTTTCTATGTGGTGGGGACACACGCTCCCAAGTATTGTTCTTATGTAATGCTTCCATCTCCTCCTCCATTGCTTTCCTCCATTTTGGATTTCCCAATGCATCATGTACTTTATTAGGTACTGATACAACAAATTTGATTCACAAACGATTCATATGACTTAGACAATATTTTGGTGGACATAAAATTTGCCACATAATATTTAGCTTTGGCCTGAAGGGTAGGTTCATATTGTTTTGCTGGTTGACCTCGAGTAGACCTATTTGGTAATACATATTGTCCACTATTAGTCTCACTAGTATTAACCCCAATAGAATGACTAACCTCATATGAGTGATCTTCTGTATCAGGGAGACATTGGTCAGGGGTATCAATAACAGCAGGTGAGGTAGGAGGGGTAGTTGTGTTGTCAGCTTCTGGAACCTGACTCTCTAGAGCAACTATACCAGAATCATCTGGTGGTGTTTGTGAAGCGGATGCATCAGTAATCTCAACTGAACGTGTCACCATGATATCTCATGTCTGGCCTATCTCCCCCTCTTCATGATACAGCTCTTCAAAATATGAATGCTCCCCCTGAAGTGCAGTATCGGAAGAGGTAAAATAGCTCATGTCCTCAAAAAAGGTAACATCCATAGTGACATAATATTTTCTGGTAGGTGGATGATAGCACATGTACCTTTTCTGATGTTCTCCATAACCAACAAACACACATTTAAGGTGCCGGGCATCCAACTTTGACATCGGACTCTTTGGAATATGGACAAAGGCGACACAACCAAAAACACGAGCAGGGAGATTATGAAATGAGGGTAAAGAGACATGAGGTATAAGTACCTCATATGGTACTTTTCCTTGGAGGACACTAGATGGAAGACGATTGATGAGATGGGCAGAGGCTATGACAGCATCACCCCAAAGATTTTTAGGGCAATGGGCACTAAAGAGAAGACAACGAGCCATATCAAGTAAATGACTACTTTTCCTTTTGGATACCCCATTCTGCTGAGGTGTATAAGGACACGTTTAATGAACAATCCCATGTGTTTTGAAAAACTCCTAAAAGACACGTGTTTCTGTCAGAATCTGTAGACTCACAGAGACCGATGGATCTTGGTGTTAGTCCTTCCTACAAATCTTGCTAACTAAGGGAATACCGGGCGGGGCCGGTCTATTCCGCTCTGATGCCCAAGTCAATATAGTTGGGATAAACTGATAACTTAAGCTGAAATAAGTAGTTGGAGTATTCATTTCCTATTAATGAGGGTAGTTGGGACTCATTTATAGGTTGTCGGGTACGAGGACTGGCCTCACCCTTCGATGTGGGACTGGCCCCCTTCTGCACATATTGCTGGGCTATTTCGGCCCCTGTTTAGGGAGTTCCCGTCCCCGGTTCCCGGGCCCCGATCACAAGTACGACCTCCCCGGGCGCGAGACCAGGTGTCCAGGCTCTGCTCCCGGGCCCTGGGCCGGGTCCAGGAGGCTTGGCTATGGGTTTGGGGGCCTGGGTAGCCTCTATATGGCTACTGTCAATAGGTCCCCCCAAGTACCCGATCAAGTGCCATCTTAAATGGGGACTTAAATCTGTCTTGCTTTACAGGCCCGCAGACCCGCAGGGATGCAAACCCAATGGTGTCGTAGCCCCCCAAGTCCGCGTTTAAGATTGGGTTTGGCCGGGCGTTCGGATAAACTTGTTATGATGATGCATACTGTGATGAGTGCATGGTGATGATATTGATGGTGAAAATTGCATACGGGTATAAGATGTAGTGCATGAGATGATGAATGTGGTGTTGAAATCTGCCATGCCATGCTATGTTCCGAGCAATCCCGGTGAATATAGTGCATGAGGATATTGTGGCGTTGAAATCCGTCATGCCATGCTCTGTCCCGGGGAATCCCGGTGAATATAGTGCATGAGGATAAACTAGTCCCCCAAGTTTAGAACCGTAGCAGCCTAGGGCATCGGTTGCCTTGAGCAGTTGTGTGATGAGGTGACTCGGTACCAGAGAAAAACGTGCCGTGTTAGAGGAGTTCTCGGTGGGGTGTCATGGCCCTAAGTTCGTATCGACCAACATCCCCGATTTTTTCTCAGCCTTTTTTCTTACACGCATGAGGTATATGCAGGGTTTCTAGCTTGCGGGAAGATTCCTCCTGTATGAGAGGAAATAATCTCCCGGGTTTATAAAGTCTGGCGATACATGTGCAGGGTTTTTAGCCTGCAGGAAGATTGTCCTGTATGAGAGGATCAAGTCTCCCGGGGTGAAGTGGTCCTGTTTTCCTATTGACCAGCATCCCCGATTGTGTCTCAACCTTTGTTCTTACATGCATGAGGTATATGCAGGGTTTCTAGCCTGCGGGAAGATTTGTCCTGTATGAGAGGAAATAATCTCCTGGGTTTATAAAACCCGGCGGTACCTGGATCCCATAGGTTGTACGAGGTTGTCCGTAGGAATGTTTCGGTTCGCACGGTCGGTTATTCCGTAGGAGAGAGAGATGAGCTAGTGAAGACCTGGGTTGTGGAAGTCCGCAGCCAATAGTTCAAGATGGATGTACCGGCGAATAGGGTAGCTTTTAGTTGGAGCAGGTAATACAGTTGAAAGATGTTAACCTGTACGTAATTTTCCTGCAGGGTTGCGAGCCTGCGGGAAGAATTCTCTGTGCTAGAGGAAGAGTTCTTCCGGTGGGATACCTAGCCGTTGTTTCTTGGCTTTAGTCAACCGCCCGGCGGTGAGAGAAAACATGCGTAGGGTTTTTGGCTTGTTGGAAGATTCATCTTGTATGAGAGGAACCAATCTCCCGATTTTAGCCGTTGTTGTTGACCGTAGAGGTGGGATAAGCTCGACTGGTGGAATTCGTTGTACCGTAGGGTTTATGTGTTAGGATACTACGAACTTGTTGGAATAGAAGTTCGAATGCCCGTACCGTAGGGAGATCGCAGGCATAGATTGGAATAGGTTGTAGGTTCAACTACCCTCTGCATGCGAGGCAAGTGTCTGAGATGCATTGAAAGGGGTATTCCATCAGTCTCATCAGTTATGATGGCATGGGAAGTTACCACTGGGACACGTGCTGCGAGGGGACGGTGAGAGATGGATGGCCCGGATCCGGGAGCGTTTTACTTGCCCTACTTCAGTTTGGGGGGGGGGGGGGGGGGGGGGGGGGTGGAACTCAAGGGGTGCTTAGGATACTGGACCTGTATGTAAACCCCTGCTGCATCGTGTATTGTTGCTTTTGGCTGAGAACTGTTCCCCTATTCAACGTGTTCAACAAAATTGCTCGGTGTTTTCCTGTTGTTAAGTTTCCGTCGTCGTTCATACCAATCGGTGAGTTCTGCCCTTGTGATTCTGAAATTTTTTTTTTTTTTCTTGTTTGTGGGTTGATCCGACTGGCACCTGGTTGTATCTCGGTTTCCCCTTTAAATGTGACCCCGTAGGTACTGAATCTTATCGAGATCTGGGGATTTTTGGCTGATAAGCTGAGTGGAAGCTGTGGGGCTGTGCTGAAGTGTTACATACTTCGTGCGGCCCCGCGGCCGTTGTCTGGGTTGTATTTCTGACCGGCCATAGGGTTTTTATTTTTTCCTTTCCCCTAGGTTACATGGATTCTAGGAGCTCAAGTGAAACCTCCAAATCGGCCGCCCGGCGACCGATGACGGACAACCAAGAGAGGATGGAGGGCTGACTTGCCTCCTCATCCTCAGGGCCAAATGTCATCGCCCGTTCGACTGGTGATGCGTCACCGTCTGGGTCTCTAGGACAAGAGGATGCTCCCTATGGAGTGTCTGTGGGTACGACCCACCCAGCGGGTGCCCCGCGCTACACACTTGTGAACAGGAATAGGACCATAGGCTGTGACGAGCCTGATGGCTCTTTAAATCCCTGGGAGATTGCTGCTTTTCTGGCCAGGTGGAATATTCCCGGAGAGATAGATCTCCGACCGCTGTATGCCGGAGAGTCGGCCTGCAACCCGGAGGATGGCTAGGTTGCGATTCACGAGGACCAGTTCCGTCATGGGTTCTCTCTCCCGCTGCCGAACTTTTTGCAGTACTTGCTTAGTGTCATTAAGATATCACCGACATAACTTCCTAGGAACCAGTGGAGACAACTACTGGGTCTAGGATGTCTTTACTGGCTCTATGATATGAGCTTCCTACGGTGAACGAGTTTCGGGCCATGTACAGGCTGACGTACTCGAAGAAGAGTAAGGCCCGGGGGTGTGTTAGTTTTTTCGCCCGGGGCTATAAGCCGGTCATAACCTGCCTGCCCTCTTGACTTAATAACAATTGGAGGAAGAAGGTGGTGATGGCAGGGGGTAATTGGCATAAGAGGAGTAGGAAGTACCGCGTTCCCGGGGCCTTTCAGTCGATTGGCGATCAGTCGTAGAAGCTGTCTGACCTGGAGAGGGATAGAATCGCCCGGGTATTTGGGTGCTGGTCCGACCAGAAGCGTAGTTCCTACAACTTCATCCGTCGGGAGGTGCTGGAACAGTGTAGCCTGGAGGGGAATCCCGGTGGGTGGTGGAATGTGGAGTGGTTGCACTAGTTCCTGTTGAATTAGTTGGTGTTTTGTCTAACCCCTTTGCTTGGTGTTATGTAGGTGTATCTGCCCGGACGGCCATTAAAGCCCACGAAACGCTGTCGATGGACAACCGGGATCTAGTCTCCAAACTGAAGGAGAAGGGGGATGCCGCCGCGCGAGCCACGGTTAACCGGGAAACCGGCGAATTGACCCTACACGACGAACCCGTGGCCCTGGATGTTTCAGACGAGGATTACGTCTTAAAACGTGTAAAGACTCGTGCAGTGGGACTTCCGGGAGCGTCTGGATTGGGGGCAACCCCCGACGGGCCGCCCAAGCCCCCGGGTGGTGCTGGAACGATTCCCCGATGATTGGGGCCGGTGCCTACTATCGTCCGGTCCCCGTTGTCTGTCGCCCGATCTTCTTCCTTACAGGTTGATCTGGGGGAAAAGAGGAGGAGGACTCGAGAGATGCCGACCTCCGCGCTTGTTACGTTCACCGGCCGGTAGGTTGGTGAGAGCTTGGCCAAGCGGCTGAAGCTGACGAGTGGTGGCACCACTGCCGCCCAAGGCAAGGTTCATGCGGCCTCTAGCTCTTTTACTGCCGGCACAGGAGCATCGGGGGTGGAGAAGACTCCTGCTGCGGGCTGGAACCGGAGCATGGCTGCTCGGACGAGCCTTTCGTCCGGAGCCAGCTCATGGATGTGAGGGGCATGGAGCTGGATAAGACTAGGGCTCCGGGAGGGCGGCCAGAGGGGCACCGGCTGAAAACCAAAGAGATGACCCTCTAGGTAAGGGTAGTTTGGCACTGGTATCCGTTCAACATGATTTTGTGCTTTGTTGCTTTTCTAACCGGTGTCTGTCAAACTGTAGCTACAGTACCACTTGTATCAGTCAGATGCAAGTGAAGAGCTGCAGGAGCTGAAGAAGCAGGTGGCGGCGTTGACAAGCGCCCGGGACCTCCTGGAGGTGGAGAAATCCAAGCTCCAACGGGAGAAGACCCGGTTGGAGGAGAGGGCCAGGAAGCAGGTGGCCAAGCTGGAGGCCCAGGTAGAGGCTCTTGAAGCGGAGATGAAGGGTCTGGAGGAGGAGAGGGTCGAGCTGGAGACCAAGGTCGAGGAGCTCCAGCGGGAGGTGGTGACGGTATCCGCTTCTGCCCACGGGGCGGTCGATGAGAATGACCCGGAGCTGTACCAGCGGGCTGTCAAGAAGTATCAAGAAATCGATGAGCTTCTTGAGCTGCTGGAACGGGCCCCGGAGGAAGGGTAGCCGATGCTTTTGACGACTGGAAGGCTAAGGGCTATCTTGACACCTCAAAGCTACTGGAGCCGCAGGCAGATGCGGAAGAGGAGTTGGAGGGAGAGATCGAGCCGGCCGGTGAGGAGGGCAGCGGGTGGACCGGCGACTGAAGGAGAGGTTGCTGAAGAGGAGGAGCAGGCGGGAGTGCCGTAGCAGGCTCCATACTTTGTACAATACTTGTTGATGGCGTAGTCCCCTGTAAGCATTGCCCTGAGTTTTAATGAATGGACATTTTGCCTGAGCCTGTGTTATGCCTGTTTCAATTTGCTTTTTGACTTGGCTACCAACGATTTGCCCTTTATACTTAGTTGGAAACAAAGTTGGAATAACTTTTGAAATTACATCGGTCGAACCGGTTGGAATGCCTAGCTAATTGTGTTGGAAAAATTAGCATTTTGTTCTCGGGCTGGTGAGTGGTTGGACCGCTGAGCTTCTCTATGGGTTTGTACCGGGGGAGGCGGGAGATTTAGCCTTGGTGGGGCAGGATAGAAATCCCTATCCCCCGCAGTTCTTACATGATGGGTTCACCTTGATATTGCTGCAAGTCGCCGCGACGGTCTGCGCTCTGGTCAGGTTCCCCTTTGGGTGCTTTCTCTTTGGCGGCGGAGGGATATTGTTCCAGTTCTCATACAGGATATCCTCGTAAGAAGAGGTTAAGGTGGAGAATACCTCTTGTCGGCCTGTGGACATGGTTGCCAGGGGTCGGGTTTGCTGGTAGGACGAGGACTTTCCACCACGCTGGGGGGTGTGAAAATTATCCGTCCGGCGCTGCTGGTTCCCCCAACTCCTAGGCCTTTGGTCGGATAAAGTTCCTCGGTCCTGGCCCTGCTGCCAGTTTCTGACTGCCTGCCGGGCAGGCCCCGGCTCCTCCTGCCTTCTCTTGTGCTGGCGACTCCCGTACTTTTCGTGGTCTGCCTGGGAATGCCTAATAGCCAATGCCATCAGTTCATCGTAACCCTGCGGGACCTCCACCCGCACTGCGTACGAGAACTTTCCGGGCCTAAGACCTTGCTTGAAAGCTGATTCGGCAATCCCCTTGTCCAGGTTCCTGACCCCGGCAGTGGCTGTTTGCCAATGGTTAAAGAAGGCTCTCAGCTCTTCGCCGTCGGCTTGCTTGTAGTTAAAGAGAGCTGTCGAGGTCCGGGCCCCTTCGACCCTTAAGATGAACCTACCTACGAATCTGTCGGCCAGTTGCTCGAATGCCTCTATAGAGTTCACCGGTAACTCGTAAAACCAGCAGAGTGCCTCCCCGGACAGGGTCTCTTGGAATATGTTACAGCAGATGGCTTTGGAGTAACCCTTAGTATACGTTTGGGATCAGAAGTTGTCCAGGTGTTGGTATGGACAACCGGCCCCAGAGTACGTCAGCTTTAGTGACTTTTGGGTGCCTGATTTTCCGGATTCTAGAACTCGGGGTGAGAAGGGTCCGGCTTGCTCATTGAACCCCGCGCTCTCGCTGCCTTCCTCTCGTTGGCCTCCATCTGGGCCTTCATTTCTGACACTGAGTCAGATAGTATTTGGAGTGCTCGTGCGGTCGGGCTTATGGTATCACCCTCGAATGAACCACTTGCCCGCCGATTTTCGGGGACGATCTCCGGTGGTGCTGTGTTTGTCGGGAACTCCTCTCCCGCCACGTCGGCGCCTCTCTCACCCCCTGATGACTGTCCCACCTCCTGGTGTGGGGACTTTCTCGGTGGCGGCGCGAATGATTTTGTCAGAGTGGCATTGCGCTGTTGTCCCCTTTCCAAGGCAGCCACCAGTGCGGCATTCACCGCTTCCATCTCTTGATACCGGGTATTGGCTTTTGTCCTGTCCCGGTGGCTCTCTGCTCGCAAGCGGTTGACTTCCGCTCTCATCTCTTCTATCTCTACCGCCATATCGTACTGGCCGGGACTGGAAACATCGTCCTGGCTGTTGTTGGCGGCAAGCCTATCTTCCTCTCTGCTCGGGGCATCGGGGGATGCTGGCGCGAGTTCCAAGTCCCAGACTTGGTGGGATTCCTCCGGGCCTTTCCCGTGCGTATTGCGGTCGTATTCGCCGACCGTACCGCCCGGATCACGGTTGGTGGCAGCGTTCTGGCTGCAGCCGCCAACGGATTCCTCCTGCCTCACCCCCGAGATTTTGACCAGTACTGGCTCAAGAATCTGCCGATCCTCCTCTTGACTTTTTTCCCTCCTTTCTGCACCTGCAGACATACTTGCCGCGTAAACCTTTTTTTTTCGCGATTCGTTGGCTGACCGATTCCCTTCCTGCTGATGGGACAATACGTCGAATTTTTGAAAATCTTCCCACAAACGGCGCCAATTGTTTCTGTCAGAATCCCTAGACTCACAGACACCGATGGATCTTGGTGTTAGTCCTTCTTGCAAATCTTGCTAACTAAGGGAATACCGGGCGGGGCCGGTCTATTCCGCTCTGATGCATAAATCAGTATAGTTGAGATAAACTAATAACTTAAGCGGGAATAAGTAGTTGGAGTATTCATTACCTATTAATGAGGGTAGTTGTGACTCATATATAGGCTGCCGGGTACGAGGACTGGCCTCACCCTTCGATGTGGGACTGGCCCCCTTTTGCACATATTGATGGGCTATTTCGGCCCCTGTTTAGAGAGCTGCCGTCCCCGGTTCCCGAGCCCCGATCATAAGTAAGATCTCCCCGGGCGAGGGACCAGGTGTCCATGCTCTGCTCCTGGGCCTTGGGCCGGGTCCAGGAGACTTGGCTGCGGGTTTGGGAGCCTAGGTAGCATTTCTATGGCTACTATCAACAACACGGTTTCCATATCCCCCCCCCCCCCCCCCCCCGGCCCCATTATCAGAATGAAGAACTTTAATTATGGCATGGTATTGGGTTTGGACATTGGTATAGAAGGCTTGAAAAGCCGGAAAGACTTCATCCTTGGTTTTAAGAAGAACAATCCAAGTAAGACGTGTGCAATCATCAATAAATCACACATAATACCTCATACCCAACACAGTATGTTCTTTCGAAGGTCCCCAAACATCAGAATGAATTAATTCGAAATGAACGACACTTTTATTAGAAATACTAGGGGAATAAGTAGTTCGATGACTCTTGCCCAAAACACATGTTTCACAACGTAAGACTGACTCATCCACACCAATAAACAAAATAGGCGTGGATTTTTCATAATAATAAAAGATTGATGCCCTAAGCGCTAAGCGACAGTGTCATAACCAAACTTCACTTAGCTTGTCAGAAGTGGAGATTAAAGCGGTCCAGGACTGTGCTCCTGGTTTCTCTCATGCGTACGTCTGATCCAGATGAAACAACCGGCCCCTCAGATACCCCCGACCTAGTAACTCCCCAGTGAGAAGATCCTGAAATATCACATACATGAGAAAAAATGTCATAGAGCATTTGGCTTCAGTATTCAACTGTGGGACAGATATCAAATGATGAGATAAAGCAGGTACATATAGCACATTATGAAGTTCTATTGTGGGACTAATATGAACTGACCCATTTCCTAACACAGGGAAGGCCTCACCATTGACATTAGTAACATAGGGTACTGGTGGAGAGGACAATTCATTAAAATAAGATTTGTTATAAGTCATGTGATCTGAGGCACCAGAATCAATAATCCATGTATCAGACCCAACAAAGCTAGAAATATTTAAAGCCATACCTATCTTACCACGACCAGTTATGGATGTTGTGGGTGCTGCTCCTCCTGCTGTATGATGATCTTGTCCGACCACACCATGGATATCTGGTTCTTGGACCAACTGAATAGCTGCTTTCGCCTTAGGACAATAATTAGACCTCTTAGGCCTAAGGTGCGGATACAACTTCCAACAAGTCTCACGAACATGGCCAGTATCATTGCAATAAGAGCAAGGAGGACGGGGTTGATTCCCAAAGCGTGGTGGTGGTCTTTGCTTATGAAGTGGAACTGAATTTGATTGCTGAAGGAGTGGTGCTGGAGACCTCGCCTGAACAGTAAGGCTAGAAACTTCAACTTGTGCTTGATTAAGACTTTCCTGCTGGGACTCATCCTTACGGATATATGTGAAAGCGGTAGTCAAACTCGAGGGTTCTGTCATTCTAAGCAGCTCTCATTTGGCACTGTTATGCTTTGCATTAAGCCCTCTCAGGAAATGGTGAACAAGCTCAAGTTCCTTTTCCTTTTGGTACCAAACAATATCTCCCTGGTTCTTGATCTTGCAAGGACGCTTCATATCAATCTCAGCCCAAATATTCTTCAGCTTGGTGAAATACTGCACCACTGGCTGCCCATTCTGTTGCATCGTTGAAGTTGTGCACATTAACTCATGAACTTGTATGAAATCAGACTCATTAGTGTATAGATCTTCCAATGTCTTCCAGATTGCCTGCGCAGCATCACATTGCTCCACAAGGTCTACTATATCCTCATTCATGGCTTTGTACAAGACTGACATTACAAGACCATCATCATCTTCCCACTTAGTGTAGGCACCAACATCATCTTCACTAGGAACCTCAATTGCCCCAGTTACATGCCCCATCTTGTGCATTCCTCGAAGATGAGCTGTCATGATTTTCTTTCATTTACGGAAACTGGTTCTATTGAGTTTAGCTCCCCCAAAGGAACTACTTTTAGAATTCTTGACAGATACTTCAAACTTCTGAACATCGTTGACTTGAGAACTTTCTTCTTTTCCAGAACCCATTGTAAAATAAACACCAAATCAGTAGTTATGCAGCGGAAACAACAAAAAATTATATAACCTGCCTCAGGTGCACTTTCAGAAAACGGGTCAGATATCAGAAAACCGGGTTGGACTGCAGCAAAATGGGTAGGGCTGAAGCAGGAACCGGGTCGGGTCAAACCGGATCGGATTTTTCTAGGGTTTCGAAGAAGATGCTACACTGGAGGAGCAGACGCCAGAGGTTTCAAGCAGACGCCGAGGGTTTCGAGCAGACGCCGGAGGTTTCGGGGGAGGGGGGGGGGGGGGGGGGGGGGGACTCGATCTTCTCGATCTTCTGGAAGACACGATCTTATGGGAAGACACGTGTTGAGCAGATGTGACGTCGGAGAAGATGAGATGCCGGGGTATCTGGAACGCGTCGAGCAGGTCGCCTGATCGGAGAGAGAAGATGCCTGATCGGGGAGAGAAGACGGGATCTTCTGGGTACCGAAACGGGTCAGAAAACAGCTGACAAGTTGAGGACGACGTGACGACGCACCTGATCTGAGGACGATGAGTTTGTCTAAGACACGACCTCTTCTGGGGTGATCTGGGGTACCAAAACCGGGGCACGAACCCTTCTGTGCTCTTCTGGGGTACCGAAACTGGGTGGATACAATCGACTCGTGGGAGAAAACAAGCAGCACAAAGGCTGTGAGTCTAACAATGAGCCTACGTCAGACGATATTGAGACAATAAACCCTAAAAATGGAGTTTAGTTGAAAATAAAAGCAAAGAGACAAAGTCCTCTCGGATCTTTGCTCTGATACCAAGTCAAATATAATTGGATGAATGAATTTCAAATATATTATTCATCTCATATTGGAGGCTATATAAAAATGATACAAGATGTACTACAACCATACGTACTACGTACTACATATACAGAATAGGTAAGTACTAACTACCTGATTTACATTCCTAAACTACATTCCATGACTCATGTTAACATAAACAACACCGTCCCAGTTATGTCATCTCTAATGAGAAACATGAACGGGTGATCTGCTAAAACAACCTTCTCTCTTTTTGGGACAAAATCCAAAAAGAAACATGGTACGGGTAGCCGCGGCAGCTAGAGTGCCATCTTCATTAACCTCGATCACGCATTTATGAAACATGGCTTTGACGTATGGATCCTCGATCACCAGCTGGTGAGACCACCATCTCCGTCACATTGCCTCCCTTGACACGATCAAACACCAAAGGTAACACCAGCCCTAAACTCTTCACAACCTGAGAAGCATCAAAGCTGGAAGATATCTTAAACTTTTGGATCAAGAAGTCACCCATGAGAACTCTTTCTGTAGGAAGATGGCGATTTAAGAACCCGGAATCATAACAAACTCTCTAAACCAAAGCTGGCAGCCCATCTGTTGAGAAGTTCCTCTTTTCAAACAAAGCTCAGTGCGTATGGGAGCTTCAGGACCCTGAAGCCATTAAAGGCAGTTATGAGCCGAGTACCGGAAGTGGTCATGTAAGGTACTGCCCTAACTGAGTTCCCATTGAGAAGGTAAAAGTCATGCTCTTTTGTATTTGATGCATGAAAATGCTCGCCCCAATCCCATGATGTTTTAATGTATGGATTTGGATCCTCTCCTAACCTTTCTTTTTACCTTACCTTCCTGACCTTCCATCTAATGACTCACAATATCAAAGCACAAAAGTAAGAGTGTAGAAGAAAAGAACAAGAGATTGTGAGCCATTAGATGGAAGGTAAGGAAGGTAAAGTGAAAGAAAAGGTTAGAAGATAATCTTTATCCTTAATGTATAGAGTATTAGCGAAGATGAGACTCATATCCTTATCGACTGAGTCCGGGGGAAGAATCTCTTTGATAGGGCCATTAGTCTCCTTCTTTACCCATGAATTCACTTCTAAAAGAAATCCAAAACATATTAGATATGAACTTTTCTGCCTCACACAAAAGGAATCACTTGTAATTTATGCTCGGAGAAGATATAGATATACTTAATGAATTCATTGTTCATTGTTCATATCATTATTTTGAAGCAGTTGATCCTTTTCTGAACTGATGGCGTTGCTTTACATTCTGTGTGGAGCAGGTTACTGGCTCAGTTCGACTGCCGATTTAGCATCACCCTCATCAAATCTTTCTTTTGAAGCATAATTTAGTTCTCTGATCCAGCTGAGGGTTTGTAGATCTTGGGCCTTAATCTCTTACTGTGGCCTCCCGGGGCCCATTTGAAGCATCTTGCTGGCTATCTCTTGGTGATGGATTTATAAATTACATAATTACCCAAAACTACAATTTTGTAGTGATATTTACCGATAACAAGACCTATTTTTTTTATACCATCAGCAGGGAATTAAAAGTAATGGACTGTTAATCCATCCACTATTTAATGACATAATTAACCCTGAAAATCTATAAATTACAACTCATGCCATCCATATAAATAAACACATTCCACTCTTTCTCTTTCTCTCTCCTCTCTCTCTGCTGATCTCTTTCTCTCCTCTCTCTCTCTTTCTCTCTCTCATACCAACACCACCAACCACTGCCTCCCTCCACCGACGATGACCTCCACCACCTCCACCACCTCAACCACTACCTCCTTCCGACGACGACGACCTCCATCACCTCAACCACTCCTCCTCGCCACCACTGTCGCACCACTCTCTCTCTCTCTCTCTCTCTCTCTCTCTCTCTCTCTCTCTCTCTCTCTCTCTCTCTCTCTCTCTCTCTCTCTCTCTCTCTCTCAAACTTGTGAGTCGGTTTCGCTCCACCACATGGCCTCTGTGCCACACCCACGCTCCGGCGGCCGATCAACGCCTCTCCGGGACTCCCATGACTCCGACAAGATGGAGGCCACTGGTCTCTGGGACGCTCTCGAATGGAGCATTGAGGTTCGCTAGGATTTCCTCTTTCTCTCTCTCTCTCTCTCTCTCACTTTTTCAATGGAGTCAGTGGATTGATGAAAGGTGGGAGATTGGTTATGATTAGTTTGAGTTTGTGTGTTAGGATTTTGCTCCCAGATCTTATCAGATCTGGGCGGAGAAATCAGATGGAGTATATGGAAGTTGATTTCTAAGGGTCAATAGCATTGGAATCGCGGCGGAGGTAAAGTTTTTGAGGGTCAGTAGCATTGAAATCGCGACGGAGGTAAAGTTTCTAAGGTTCACTAACATTGGAATCGTGGCGAAGGACGGCAGAAGTAAAGTTTCTGAGGGTCAGTAGCATTGGAACCGCGGTGGAGGACGGCGGAGGTAAATTTTTTTAGGGTCAGTAGCATTA
Organism: Potentilla sterilis; assembly: GCA_963682095.1. NCBI lineage: Eukaryota > Viridiplantae > Streptophyta > Magnoliopsida > Rosales > Rosaceae > Potentilla > Potentilla sterilis. The sequence goes on along the minus strand of OY821760.1, from coordinate 37,925,282 downwards.
GAATCGCCGCGGAGGTAAAGTTTCTGAGGGTCAGTAGCACTAGATGTACATATTTCTGAAGGGAGTATTATTGAGGGTAATTTTGTAATTTAAGAGTTAACGGATTCTGTTAGTTTTGGATGGAAACTTGCTAGTGGTAATTTTAAAAAACAATCTTGCTACTGGTAAATATAAACACCAAATTGTAGTTTTGGGTAATTTCCTCTAACCTATTTAATGACTACCTTCTTTTCATCTTTTCTATCATGATCGTAGGGCATGAAAGAATGTTCTTTCTTTTCCATAGTCGAAATTGGTTACTGGGGTCTGTAAGATAAAATTTCATCTTCATGCAAGGGCACAGTAAGCAAAAAAGTTCTAGTTGTTCTAATTTTAGTAGTTATTAATGTGTTCTATGTCAATAATAAATGAAGTCTACTGTAAACCAGTGTAGTGGTTTTTAGGGTGAGCTCAAGGTCTTTCGTTTGAACCTTGATAACCTTGTTTTTGGCATCATGTTGAAAATATTGGCTCAAGCTAGCGTCTCCACTTAGCTAGCACTGCAACTTCTCTTGCCTGAACCCTTCTTCCGATCCTAGGGAAAGAGGGATGATGCGAGTAAAGCATGTTTATAAGATATCAGGGTTTAGTGTTGATTTCTGTCACTAACAAGAGATTATATTTGTCCTCTCTTAACCCGAGAGTGGATAGGTTTACTTACAAGATATTTCTCACTACTGGAAACAAGGACTGAGGCGATGAAGATTGGAAAGGGAAAATCAAATTTCGTCGCCTCAACACATTGAGGCAACCAATATTGGATTGGTCGCTTCAGAAAACGAGAGCGACGACTTTTGATCAATCGTCGTCGCTCACATCTTATTGAAGCGACGAATATTGGTTGTTGTCGCCTCCCAATAATGTTTTGTAAACTGTAGCGACGAAAATTCAAAGTTCATCGCCGACGTAAAATTCAAGCGACGGATTTTATAACTTTCGTCAATATTCGTCGCTGACTTCTTATACGAAGCGACAAGTATTGAGCAATAGTCGTCGCTTCATGTTTTGAAATCTGGTCAACCATATTTTCATAGTTTGGAGAGTTGTAGATTTGGCATTTGGTGTCCGATTGACGATTGTAATACATTTTCGGAAAGGAAACGACGCCACGAGTCAAACTCATAGCTTAGCTATGATGTGTGGACTTTTTCGGGCTTTCGAGTTCGTTTAGGCCCTCAAAACGGCAGTTTAATATGTTTTAAATAAGGTTGACCGCATCGATCGGGGCTCTAACTTTGTCGGATTTAAATGATTTTTTTACCATAACCGTATTTCATCATAACGATCAAATGTTATTTCACAGTATTTTTCAAAATTTTACTTCTTTTATATAGTTGCTTCGAAAAGTTGTACACTTGATTATAATCTTATAATCAAGTTATACCGTATTAGTAAGCATGTTGTCGTTATAATGGCTAAATTCACAAAATGAAAAATTTGACCGTCTGATGTGATCGTTATAGTTAAATATGAGTAGAGTATAAAAATCAGCTCGTTTCGTAAACGTTCGACGCTCGATCGAAACGGTCAACCATATTTTCATAAAACTTATCACACGAAAACCCTATTACGTACCTTTAGATGACCTTGTTTCGTCGACTCTTCCAAACATTAAATTCTCAAATAGATGAGACGTAATCAGCCATGTAAAAATTTGGTAACTTTTACCTCCCGATATTATGGTTCCCCATAGAGAGAAATAAGTTTAAATAAGGTTGACCGCGTCGATCGGGGCTCTAACTTTGTCGGATTTAAGTGATTTTTTTACCATAACTGTATTTCATCATAACGATCAAATGTTATTTCACAGTGTTTTTCAAAATTTTACTTCTTTTATATAGTTGCTTCGAAAAGTTGTACACTTGAGTATAATCTCATAAAAATTTTATAATCTTTTAAATATTATTGAAGCGACGGATTGTGTATTACTTCGTCGCTTCAGTATAATCAATAAAAATTTTAAAATCTTTTAAATATTATTGAAGCGACGGATTTTGTATTACTTCGTCGCTTAAATTTTATATATTATTGAAGCGACGATTTAGCCTTACTTCGTCGCTTCAGTGTTGAATCCGCGCCACATGCTGAGAACCAATTAAAACACATTGCGCGGATCACCCTATGAACCGTCAGATTTTCCAGATCTAACGGCCATAATTCAAAGCCCTTTTATATATATTCTTCCCTCTCCTCCACCGCCTCCCTCCCTCCCTCTCCTCCTCACCGTCGCCATCCTCTTCCCTCTCTCTCCTCCTCTTCCCCCTCTCCTCCCTCCCTCCCTCTCCTCCACCGCCTCCCTCCCTCTCCTCCTCGCCATCGCCGTCGCCTCCTCCACCGCCTCCCTCCCTCCCTCTCCTCCTCCCCAACCCCGCAGCGATGGCAGAGCGCCTCCTCGTTCTCCAACTTCGTCGCCTCCTCCACCGTCTCCAAAAACTGGACATAAAAACCATGAATACAAAATTAAACGAAATCGGCGGGAAATTTTTTTAAAACGAAAATGTAGACATGAAGCGACGAACATTGATATTCGTCGCATGAATTTTATCATCCCATACACTCTAGCGACGACTTTTGAACCAAACTTCGTCCCCTAAAATTGTAAGCGACAAACCAAAATTCGTCTCCTAGAATTGGAAGCGACGATCCAAAATTCGTCACCTCGAATGTGAGGAGACGACCCAAAATTCGTCGCTCAGTATGTGGCGACAAACTTTGAAGTCGTCGCTTGAAATATCCAAGCGACGACTTTTGTAGCAAAAGTGGTCGCCTCGAATCAAAACGACGAAAACGAAGCGACGACCTTTTTGTCTCTTCGGTGTCGAAGCGACGACTTTTGACGACAAAAAGTCGTCGCTTCAACATTGTTTTCCAGTAGTGTCTGTCACTAAAGTGTTACCATATTTGATATTTCCTCTCTTTGCAAAGAGTAGTTCGGTTTAAAAAGTGATTTAATTACGCAGGTTTACTAGTTAATTAATGTGCACAATCACATACAACATTACGGAAACCTTGTACACCAAGTGATGCGTGTAAATTATGTGTCTTACCATATAGTGATAATCAATTATACAAAGTTCAAACATAACTGTGAGATATGCTTGATTACGAAAGTGCCATAAGTTGAGATTAATGTGCTGCATTAGGCTTCTAAGTTTACGTACTTTAACAGTTCATACCCAATGAAGACTATAGCTAAATTGCTTAGTCAGATTTTGAAGTACAGTAAGATGAAACAGAGCTTCATCTTGTATTAGTTAGAGGAAGCAACAGGGTTATTGAACATGCATCAAGTTCGAATCTACAAGAAAATGAGAAATATCTAGTTAGTTGATCGAAACAAGACCTCGTTGGATCTTTTGTTGAAATCAGAGGCTATCTAGCTAGCTAGGATCCAAAGCTAGTCGACCGAGTCAATGCAAGTAGCAGCTCCTCATTTGTTTTCTTCTTAGTTGAATCAATCAGACCGATCAAAAGGAAAGGGCAAGGGCAGGCCTTTGGTTCCTCTAACCCCATCCCTTTTGTAGGACATTTGCCATTATATGTGTGTCCTTAGTGTGCTTCAGAAAGAACAAGAAATTCCTAATGCCCATGCAACAACATGGCCTCAACGATTGCCTGTGGGGTTTAGCTGTTGGGAAATCTAAAGGTCTGAGAGCTAGCTTAGCTAGATTCATCGATCACCAGCACAACAGCTAAAGGCTAATATTAATCAAGCCCCTTGAAAGCGCCCCAGCTAAAGGTGTGTGTACTGTGTAGTGTGTACTACCCTTCACCACCGCCCGCGCTTTAAAACTTGTTGCTGTTGCACTCATTCACTGCAAAGATCTAGAGGAGCCAAAGCCGAAGGGGGTTAGTTGGATCGAGATGCCATCATCTATATATCAGACACCGGAGCAATACTGGATTTCAACTTTATCGGTTCTTACCCAGCCCCACCGTTTATTACCAGAAATACCCTCCTCCCGATCGATCTCCTTCTTCCATCAGAGGGAGAGATCGAGAGAGACTGTGTGACTGTGTGACTGTGTGAGAAAGATTCAAAGATCCACATATCCCCACAAACAGCAACAAATAGCTCCTAGCAGGCTTTTTACAGTGATAGCTTTTCCTCATTCGTACATTCATACAGTGGATCGATATTAGTGTATATGTGGTTAGGCATATGCATAACTCCATGCATCTGGCATCAAAGCAAATATTGCAATAAGTTGAATTAGATTAGTGCGAACTTAAAACTAAGAGGTCATGAGTTCTCCGATCCTTGCCGAAAACTGATTTGTATGCTAGAGTTGATCGAGTAGATCGGCACATTATTTATGCGTAACATTTGACATATTCTTCTTAAATAAATTGCCCATCAAATGAAAAAAAAAAAAAAAAAAAGTATTAGTTTGCCTAGAGTACTTATTAGTATTTAAAGATAACCGGTTAGCTTTATAATATGAAGTTAATCATTGTTTAGACTAAGTTTCGGTCACATAGAAAATCTTATCGTTTATTTTTTGTCCCTAAAATTTTATGTATGCTATATATATACATATCCCATTAGAATAATGCATAGAGGTACGTACGTGGCAATGAAGAAAATTACGATTACAATTCTTGTTCAGCCATAAAATTTTATATATATATGCTATGTACATATCCCATTGAACAAATTACCATAAAAGCCTACTCATTTGAAAATGAGCTAAACAAAAATAAGCTGGCGTGGAGGTCTCTATATATCATACTGGTGATACTGCCTCCATGAACATTTTCTAAACCACCACGGCTTTGTCATACATCATTTCTTTTGTAACATAGCAGTTGGTTACTTAGTTTCATTGCCAGAAAAAATTACGAATCTTGAAAACTTTTTGCTCACTCGCATATCTCCTTTTTCCATGAATATATCAAACCCGAATTAATCAAGAACAGATACATGGACAATGATAATTAAATAAGAAGACAGGTTCCATCAGTAGCCGGAGGCAGTAGATTCTGTACGTAGATAGAGCTTACTGTTAAAAATAACAATAAAAAGTACAATTAAAATTTATTTGGTGGTTTGAAAACGGTTCCTTATATGTTCATCGTGAGGAACCTTTAATTTGTGTATGCATGCTTCCATGCGCGATGTAGCTTTTTTTGTTTCTTTGTCCTTTATAGTTTGCTTTCCCTTGGCCGTCAAATAAATATTTCAAACTTCATCTTTAGGAAAATCGAGGAGTAGTAGCACTCATTCAAGTGTGTGTCTCAGATTCTCAGGCTCATTTCCCTTTCAACCTGTTTGTTAATGGCCATGTACAGTTAGAAAAACTGTGAAGTAGTAAGTTTGAATGAGTCGTTTTTTATGAGTCTGTAAAAGGCCGGCGAGCTTTACAACCTTTTCCCCCATTACCACACATTAATGTTCTAGCTTCTTGCATACGAGTTATGTTCAGGACCCATTCTCATTCGTGAGTGAGTGAATGCATTCATATGAATCATCATGAATGAATCATAAGTTCATAACAACAACCTATAAATTTTTCTGGGGAAGAGGAAATCCATGCCAATTAGGGCATTTATGGGTAAGATGGCGATGGTTCTCGGTATATGATCGATCTTCATGATCTTTGAACCCTAATTTTAAAAGAAACAATGGTGAACATATAAGGGAACTGGGGGGACTATCTTTTTTCAAAGATAGTTACAGGGTATGGCTCTATATACCTAGGCTAGGTTGGCTTTGCAAACAATGTAACAAAAACCCTAGAGATATGTAGAGGATCAGAGAAAGATTCTAACCAAAATAGCTAAAAAAGAAGCCAGAAAAGAAATACAGAAATAAATATAGGAAAGGACAAAGGCGGTAAGGAGGTGCCTGGCAATATAGCTACTGAGATATATGTTTCTTACTGACTACTTAAATACGTATCTGTCTGCGCTGTGCGTAAGACGAGGGAGATTGAGTGGTCAAATCACTGAACGTTTTACAGAATTCCAGTACTAGCTAGCTAGCTAGCTTTTAAATATATTAGAAAATTTATCGTTTTTACAGAATTAGAAAACTTTGGCATTATTTACGAGTCATGTATGCATGATTGTGTTATGATGGGTTTTGGTGGGGTTGATCATCACGGGGTGAGGATAGAGAAGGAAGATAGATCGAGGAGAGCCCTGTGGAGGCGGAGAAGGAGGCGAAAGAGGGGGGGAGGAGAAGGGCTTATTGTCCGGGAGGTATAGAAGAGAGTCATGGAGTTATTTTGGGAGTGGGTTCGGAAATTCAGGCAGAGAGGAAAATTTTGAAAACCAACTGCACCGCAAGAGTGAAGACAACACCCTCTTTAAGTTCTGAAAACAACAGATGAGTGTTGTGTGTGTATGTGAAAGCAATATCACCCCCATGCACACGTCTCTTTCTAGCTCCTCTCCCCCACATCTGCCGCCTCTCTCTCTCTCTCTCTCTCTCTCTCTCTCTGAGAGCTAGCAAAGCAGCTTGGCTATGGCATCGGGAAAGCCAACCACATAACTGTGTTATTATCCCAGAATTAACACAATGCGCATGTTAGATTTATCTTAGGTACTCATCTATGCTTATGGTAATTAACAAGAATGTGTTATAATGTCCACAATGCATGGACATGGATGATGATGAAGAATCATGTACAATAATAGAGAGATACATGGTGATGTTACATTACCTGGTCATAGACATCGGATGAGTTCTTCACCATAAATGGCCGTTGGTACGTGATATTTGGTGGTTTTATTTTTTTCCTTCTTCTTCTTCTTTGGAACTCTAGTCAAATCCCAAACTCATGCTCTAGTTCTGGTATCATAAGACACTCTTTTTTTTATAATTATAATAGTATATACCTAAATATATATCTCCTGCATAATCAATACTTAACCTGTCAACTAAGCATTCTTTGCAACACGTACACTACCAAAGGTTCTTATTTATGATGTTTGATAATTTGCAGTTGCCATTTAGAAGGGATTGAGTCCCTATAGCTATATGTTTAAGGGAATGATTAACAATGTATAACATAACTATGTTGTAATGAATGATTAACAATGTATAACAAATTAACATTTAATTCTTTACATTTTATAAGTACAACTAGATCAAGAGGCTGCATGGTTTTTATCGCTAACACTTAGCCATGACGTTTTGGAAATCTAGAACATGATATCATTAGAGAATCACTACATAAAATTATTGGAGTTTGAAGAAACGATATATAATAATTGGGTGAACAGTATAAATCAACAGAATAATCACAGTAAAAAAACAATCACACACCACCAATAAATAGAAGGGAGAGAATGGAAGGGTCTCTGGTTCCCAGCACAGCTCTCTTATATCTAGTAGACCAAATAGATCTCCCTTGATCCCTATCTGTCTTTCTCTCTCTTTGTTTCCACACACACACACCTTTCTTTCACAACTCATAATCAAAGAGAGAAAGAATCGTAAAAAAGCAGATCCAAGGTGGTGGTTAAGCTGTCATCCGTCAATCAAATCAATCAAACCCCAAAGAGAGACCAATCATCAATCGCCAATCAAATTTATAAAAGAAAAGAGAGGAAAAGGAATCATCATGTCATCCTCTAATTCTGCTGCTTCGACCTTGTCCCTCGACCATCTTGCTCCTTCCGAGCAGCTCTGCTATGTCCATTGCACCATTTGCGACACTGTCCTTGCGGTAAACCCCACCTACAATTTTGCTCTTTTGACCCCCTCATCCTTGGTTTCTTCTGTTAATCCCTCCCATTATGCTGTTTAGGCTTAGTTCTGGGGGCTGTTTTGCTGTTTAATTTGGTTTTCTATATGTTTTGCTCATGTTTCTGGTTTGATGTATGCAGGTGAGTGTTCCTTGCACAAGTTTGTTCAAGACTGTGACTGTCCGATGTGGCCACTGCACCAACCTGCTTCCGGTGAACATGCGCGCGTTGCTTCTGCCTTCCCCCAACCAGTTTCATCATCTCGGTCACTCCTTGTTTTCCCAGGCTAATTCTCACAGCCTTCTGGTATAAATATATAAACAGGAATAGCCTTTTGAGAATACTTGATTCTATAAATGAAACTACTTAATTGGTAGATTCACCATGAATATTCTGCTTCAGGATCAGGAGATTCCAATGAATCCAACCCCCAACTTTCTGATGAACAATCAAACTAGCAGCTTTAATGACTTTGCTGTAAGACCAAGAGGAGTAGCTGATGAGCTCCCAAGGCCCCCAGTTATTAACAGACGTGAGCATCCTTTCACTTTTGATCTTATTATCTGTCTTAATCACCTAGCCCTAGAGCTTTATTTAAGATGGGTAGCTGTAAGTACCCTATATTATATTATACAACTTTCTGCAAAGTATTTTGGTCAAGAAGCCAGGATAGTTCTCTCATTTCTGATTTCACTTTGGTACTCACTGAAAAAAAGTGTATCTCAGTTCAAATTACTTTCATTAAATTTGCGCATACGAAGGTCTTTTTATCTGGTAGAGGAGGATGAATCAAGTTCGCAGAGTTATAATCAGAACCCTTTTATGCTAGCTTCCGTTTCTGGGAATAGTTCAGTATGTAGATAGTAACTTTGCTTTCCTCCACAATAATTCTTTGTTCACAAACCAAGCAAATGAAAATTTCTTCCACAGACACACTCATTTCTTCAGCCGTGTTTTTCAACATTCAAGAAATTATGCTTAGGTACGTACTTGACAAGACGGTTCCAATGTTTCATCTTTACTATTTTGCACGCTTAAAGTGAAAGGAAGGACACACTATTCTGAAAAAGGATGCTTTGAGAATTTTTCTAGATTATGATCATTATCTAGCCCCATTAACCATGTTTTAGGTCCTTTCTGGTATAAACCCTTCTGATCGATATGTAGAAGGCCGGTGATGATTTCTTGGACCATTCTTCCCGCAGTTTGTATATAGCTACTTGAGAATGTTGCAGATTGCTCGATCATATATAAGTACTTATGAAGTGGCTAGGTCATGATGATGATTTTTTATGTCTATGTCTTTGCCCATGCCATGTTTAGCACCGGAGAAGAGACAGAGAGTCCCCTCAGCCTACAACCGCTTCATCAAGTGAGTAATCATCAGCACTAATACTATTGTAGCTTCATCTCTCACTCTCTCTCTCTCTCTCTCTCTCTCTCTCTCTCTCTCTCACACACACACACACATTGTAATGCAATATAGTATATTGAAAACTATTAGAATTATAATTTTTGCCAGAAATATTAAAGCAATAACATGAATGGTCCATCACATCTGATGATATGTCTGTAAATGTGTATGTATGATCAATTCTGCAGGGACGAGATCCAACGCATCAAGTCTGTGAATCCTGATATATCCCATAGAGAAGCCTTCAGCGCAGCTGCTAAGAATGTAATATATATATTTCTTTTTCTCCATAAATTAGATTAACTGCCTAGCAAGGCTTTTGTTTCTTTCCCTTCGTCTTTACCAAATTAGCTAATAGCTTCCCAGCTAGGGTTTCTGAAATTTTTGTGATTCCAATAGTACTTGCTCCTCTTTGACACTGCGTGGGGTCCCTTGATATGAGAACCTCTTGATAGTTTTGTTTCTTTTGACAGTGGGCCCACTTTCCACACATTCACTTTGGTCTCATGCCTGACCAGAACACTGTGAAGAAGACAAATGTGCGCCAGCAGGTAATTACTTACTTGCTTAAAGCTTTAAACCCCATCCCCAGGATCTACCAGTCACCATAGATCGATCTCTCTTTTGCTTTTCTTTCGGTGTTTGAATCAAAATGCATGCATTACTACTAAAATGCCCTAAAATTTACAGCAGTAGAACACTGGATCATCTTCCTGATTTATAATACGATCTTGATTAGTTTGATGGATGATGTGCAGGATGCTGCAGAGGACGTTCTGATGAAAGATCACAATGGCTTCTTTGCTGCTGCTAATAACAATGTGCGGGTCTCTCCTTACTGAGTGAGCTAGCGAATGTTGCTAGCTAGCTGCTTCAGCCTAGCTTCATCATCTGTTTGATATGTAGCTAGTAGTACGGAGAAAAGATCCTATATGCCTTAATTATGTTTTGTTGTTAATTGTGCTTAAGAACTACTAGCTACGTACCTCTAATTAGTTAATTTCTTCGCAATATCTATAAGATAATCAATGCAACGTACTGGTGGTCAGTCTTTAATGTTGATGTTTATAACTGTTAATTTAGGTGAAGTTAATATTGAACCAAAAAACACTTGTGTTTTGATGAGTACCAACTCTATCCTTAATATATCATGTTGCTATCCAATATCCTATAATTAATATGATCGATCGTGCATTGCATTGCATCAGATTAATTTCCATGCATTGCATCTCATTATACATGTCTGATAAATGTCTAATATTTCTTCCTGCACATGATCATGTGATTCATGACACACATACACAGTAATACTTAGATCAATCATAGTTAGTCGCAACTAAATCTACAGAAAATGAAACATATATGTTGGCGATCGATTCACGCATTTTCCACTATTAGTCCCAGAACGAAGTTAGGCAATGCTCGCTGGCTCTTGAAGTTCCATAGAGGAGGTAGCTTAGCAGATAGCTATTGTATGTTTAAACTTAGCAAACAAATACGGTTTCCAAACTTCTTGCTTTGGAGGATGAGCAACAAGTTTCCCACTAATATCGCAAATTGATATTCTTACGACCAAGAAATAGTATATCCATGGGAATAGTACGTATAATGTGGGCCGTGTGGCTATGTTTGAAAAAGTAACTTAATTTCTCTTTGCATATATATGAAGAACCAGAAATTGCAGGGATTCTGCATTGGTTTGTCTCCTAGGGTTCACAAGACATAAAAAAAACCATGTCTTTTCGAAGTGCATCTGGGTCCTTAGGTCTTCAATCAATACGTGCTGGGGAAGGCCAAACACTTAGTAAATGCGACTCAATCAAAGTTCAAATTTACACCCAAATTGCCTGGTGAGGACATGTATGTCCCAGCTGTGGATTCAAATAAGCACCCTAACTGACAGGTCCCTTCTCACCCAAAGTACTGCTTATTTCAATCTGAATTTCAATTTACAGTTTACAACGGTAAGTTCCAGTGAACAAGATAAACTCCGTGAACACGTACAAGTCATATTTGACGTCGGCCTTCACATTACGGAAGCAGAGGCGAACAAAAACAATGGGGCATGCAATAGCCTACTAGTAAGTACTGCATCCACACTTGCATTCATAGTACGTAATTCTCACTTGAATTAGTTTTGTTCTTTTCATCTTCTTGATTGAGGTCAAGTTTATATATGTCGAGATTGTTGACCCACTCTTGGTACGGTAGATATTTGTTCACATAAATACACACACATGACCAATAGTAAATACTTCACATCGATCCCTCTAAAATATATATGAGACACTGATATGGCAGTCTTTTTTTGTTTTTTGTTTTTTGTTTTTTGTTTTTTTTTGTTTTGTTTTGTTTTGTTTTTTGTTTTAAAGAGGAAGACAACATCAAAGTTAAATTACATCTTAGATGAAACGACTATAGGATCCTACATAAACTATACAAACATGAAACATGCATTCCACCTAGCTAGAAAAGAGCAGTGCCTCAACCTAGATTGAACTACAAGAACCATGACTTAGTCTAGGTCGCATACTCAATCATTCATCATTATAACTGATAATAAAAACCTCAAAAATAGCATGTACAAAGTCGAAATACATTTTGTTTTACAAGGACTTCAAAAAACTTTGAAGGAAGATAGAATCGGGAGCCCTTGTTTGAAGAACTTCAATAAATACTTAGGATATGCGTACAATGATATGTCAACCAACACACCTCCCACGTATATGCAATTATGCATGGTCCATATGTATGCATGGAATAATTGCTCCAAAAACTAGATGAGTGTCTTTGTAGAGGCAGTTGATAGATCCAAGTGCGCACTTTATTTTGGTCCACGATTGTAATAGGGTCAACATAAGAAGGAAGCTTTAATTTATATATAACAGGTATAAGCGTGACTAGCAAAGTGAAACAATCGAGTACTTAGTATATGCGCGCATCTGATGCGATGCGACCACTGCGAAAAGGAGAGATTTGATATAAGGTCGACCCAAGTAACATCAAATTAAAGCGTCTGAAAACACATAGAATTAACAACCCTACAAGTCTGTCTCTGTTCAGATATAAAAGCTGGGGCTCTCCATCTGAATCTGTTCCTCCATTTTTACCTCAAAAAGCTCCATCTCACCCGCAAAATGCAATCTTCGACCCCAACATATTGCAACACACCCCATGCAGCAGCAGCAGCACTCCGATCCCCGGCCAGCTTTTACTTTGAAGAAAGCATATATGTGTGTTTGCATGCATTTAGCATATTAAAAGAAGCGTCCATAATTACCAAGTTATCTTTAATGCCAATAACATTATTGAAGACTCCCACATTGGTCAAAGAAAATTTAGAAACTGTCAAAAGAGGGGGGGGGGAAAGAGTTGTTCATACGTACTGTTGCCTTTTCATATATATGTTCCCATCCACATAATAGAAAGAAGCTGATGAATAGTGTTTGAAAGTTGATACTACTATAATAGATGTCATATTTTGTCTCTTAAACAGCGAATATTGCCATGGATTAATCATATAATAACAGGTGCGCGCATACAAAAGTAGTTTTTCTATTATTGGATCAATACTAGCTTCAATAGCACGCACAACATATGTTTGAGTACTGTTGCATTAACGTGTTGTAATCATAAAAAACCAAAAAACATATATATGAAGGGATCGATAATGTTTCTTTAACTTTCACCTTGCTAGCTAGACTGTAAGAGCATCTGCACCGGCGAGCAAGATGCCGAGCAAGAGCACGAGCAGCTGGTGGGACCGACCAAGGTGCTCGAGCAAGGTGCTCAAACAGCACGCACCGGGGTCGAAAACGGCGAGCAAGATGCCGAGCAGTCAACGAGTCAAACTGCTCGAGCGAAGGCTCGAGCAAAGTTTGCTCCGATGCTTGCTCGAGCAGCTGGTGGGGCCGGGCTCCGTTTTCTTTGGCTTTTCGGACGTTGGAGAGGCACAAAAGCTCGTGGCCGGCACGTTCGAGCACTAGCACGAACCGGAGGTGAAGCCGAGCGCCGCACTCGACGGTGGCCGTGGCTCCCGAGATTTGCCGCACCTCCCACATCAAGAAAATGCCCCTGAGACTGGTCCCAAATGAAAGAGCACCTTGAGCCCATCATTTTGGTGGGTGGCACGTCGGCTGGAGTGGCCGGACGGCGGCGAACGGAAGCCGGGAAGATACGGCAGAAAACGGCGGGAAAAAATGGGGAAGAAGATGAACAGTAACCTTTTTAAAATGAGCCAATGTCAGGCTGCCACGTGGCAGTCTGACGGGTCAAAAAAAAAGGGGCAACTCAATCTGGGCCTTCCATTTCAATCTGAAATTTTGATCCGACGGTCAGAATTCAAAGACAACGGCTACAATTTGATCAGCACGGAAATAAACAAAAAAAATAGTAAAAAAATCCCAAAAATTTCAAAACTCTCCCAAAAATTTTCTTATAAATACTACTTCAATTTTTAATCAACTCACACCAATTTGTTCGAGAAATAAAAAAATTATTTATTAAGATGAAATAGAAATACATATTAAAATTAACACACATACTTAAATTGAACACAAGCTTAATAATTAAACTCAAACGGATTCAAAAGCAAATAATAACCCAAAAGGAAAACCTACCCCAACATAACAGATATCGTGGGCCTCGGGGCCGTTGCCCCCGAACCCCCAAAACCAGGGCGCGTCGCCCCTGGACCCCGACTCGCTGACCGGGCAGCGAGATCCCCGCCTCTGTCAGCGCCACCAGATGACTAGTTCAAGGCATATACTAACGTGTCAATTATCTATTAATCGGAAAGCTTATCGAAAATCTTGGATAATATCGAGTCGATAATGATACGTGACACATTATTATTGGTGGTTAATCTATCCGGTAAAAAAAAAATTAATCATTTCACAACAAGACAAAACTGAGTTGCTCAAGCAAATTGTTAATGGGTGTGTGAAAAAATCGATTTGGGTGGAGCAAAATTTGATTTCCATTTGCTTGAGCAAAATTTGCTCCTGGGCCCACCAGGTGCTTGAGCAAGACCATTTCATGGGTGCGGATGCTCTAAGATGATGAATGTCAATGGTGCTTGTATTCCTGCTATCGTCTATAGAAGCAGTGATATTTGTGTTCTAGTTTTCTTTACATGCTTGGTGCTTCTAAGTTCTAATACCTCCTAAATTTGGTCAAAATTGTCGATTTGCACCATGATTTCATGAACTTGTAAGCATTGGATATAAAAGTTAAAAGTAAAATAAATGAATTAAAAATTTATTTAGAAACTAATTATTCACTTCTTCACACAAATAACTGGCCACATGCCACCCATCTCCACACACCCATACGGTGTGAGCGGTTTCTAGTTATAAGCAATTCATATGTTTCTTGTTTATAACTAGAAACTTCATACTTATAGAACAAGACCGTCATTCCTCCCTAGCAGACTATGTCTTTCTCATCTCTGTTCTTTCTCACTCCATGTCTCCATACTCATTTTTTTTTTTTTAAGAATCTCCATACTCCATTCTCCTGAGTTTGTTTAGTACCTACAACAAGTCTACAACCAAGTCTTGAGTTGTGAGGCTTGATTACTTTCTGGGCCTGACACTCGATATACAGGCCCAATTCAAGTTGCTATCATGTAAATGCAAGAGGGGTCAAAATATAAATAATATTGACTAAGACAGGAAACTACAAAGGAAAATGGGTCTGCACTTTCATCTGATTTGTCGAAAAGTTGAAGAGGAGGAGTCAAATAAACTCAACGCGGCAGATGAAGACTCAGACTTCACGTTCTGTTTTTCAAAGAGACCAAGCTAAATTCTAGCCTTCCTTCCCTATCAAAATCAAAACTTGCTTTCATGGGTCGCTGCAATTTATCATCGGACGACATTGTGATCAAGTCTCCTAATGACAAGAAACTCTACAGATTGATTACGCTCGAGAATGGTCTCACTGCATTGATCCTTCACGACCCTGAGATTTACCCACAACCCTCCACTGAGCCTTTGCTTCAAGACAATGGTGAACTCTCCAACAAGGAAAAGGGAGCTGCTTTCCAGACTAAGAAGGTTAGTTGGTTGGTGTATCATTTGGATTGTGAGTTGGTGACACTGCTCTATAGTCTATGATTTACTTAGTTATTTATCAGAATGTTGTTATGTTATTGACTCAAGTCCGTTGCATGCATTTGGTTTAAATTGATGTAAGAGACATTTTAAAATTGATGGTCTATTGCAGGCAGCAGCAGCAATGTTTGTTGGAATGGGCAGCTTCTCTGACCCTCCCGAGGCACAAGGGCTTGCACACTTTCTAGGTTTGTATCACAGCTCGCATACCCTATATCGAAGAGTGGGTGAATTACTTACATATTGATTTTTTTTGCAGAACACATGCTCTTCATGGGGAGTACAAAGTTTCCAGATGAAAATGAGGTATGCTATTTATGCTTGCATCTGACTACTCTTTTGAATTACTTGTTCTTGTGCATGAGTCATTTGGAGATGCACTTGGTCGTTTGCGTTCTTCATAAAGATGAGGTTGCAAAGTATAATAAAGTTCATGCCAGTAGGAAGCAGCATATATATCAAGAACAAAAATTATTAACATAAGGAAAGATTGCTTCTCTACCAATATATGTGGGTAGGACTTGCTTGCCAACCTGCTCAATTATGTGCCAGACTGCATTTTTTTTAGGAGATTAAAGAATGGGGTCTCATGCTATTTTATCATGACAAAGAAATAACTAGCAGTTGTTCAATTTATTGTGCCCTGACAAGATATAAGAGTGATTTTCTTCGACCCTGTGAAAATTCTTGTGCTGGCCTCATCTTTTGTGGTGAATGATTTTACAATCTCAAACTTGATTTAATCGGGAGACAACTGTGTACTCAATGCTGTGCGATCACTTGTTTTGACTCTGCCATTTGCTAGTATGACAGTTACTTGTCCAAGCATGGAGGGTCATCAAATGCATGCACGCGTGAAGAGAATACTTCATACCACTTTGAAGTGAAACCAGAGTTTCTTAAGGGTGCCTTGACAAGGTAAATACTAAGCTCTTCATCTGCCGAATGTTGACAAACGAAGTCTTTGCCATTGGAGATATATTTTTCTGCAAATTGAGTTCTTAATTTTCAGTGATGCTTCCTGCTTCGACTTGAATCTTGTCTTTGTCTCACTCAATAATTTTTATTTATTGGGGCTCTTTGATTTATTAGATTTTCTCAGTTCTTTGTGTCACCTCTAATGAAAAGTGAAGCCATGGAGCGAGAGTTACAGTCTATAGATTCAGGTTAGTCTTTCTAAATTTGTTCCTTCCATGCCAGATTTACCTTACATTACCGCAGTATACAAATTCCTTACCGCTGCTGAATTGTATTCAAAAATGCAATGCAGAGTTCAACCGGGTTCTGCAAAACGATTTTTGTCGCCTTGAACAACTTCAAAGCCATACAGCCACACCTGGTCACCCATTTAATAAATTCACCTGGGGTAAAACTTGAAGCCATGGTGTTTCCGTTTTCTTTTTACTTTGTATTGGTCTAGCAATACTGTGTAACTAAATTTTTGTTTCGTATCTGGGATGAAAGGAAATAAGAAAAGCTTGGATGATGCAAGGGAAAAGGGGATAAACTTACGTCAACAAATAATGAAATTGTACAGAGACTATTACCATGGTGAATTAATGAAGCTAGTTGTCATTGGAGGAGGTGAAAGCTTTAATTTCCTTTTTTTTTCCTTTTTTTATGCTTTTATATTTTTATTAAATTTTACCATTATCTTTTGAAAATTAGTTAACAGATCTGGTGTCCATGAAAATATGATTGGCAAATAGTTGTATTGTGGATGAAATAGGGTGTGCTTAAATGAAAGTAAATGAAAATTTCAACATGTCTTTACATCAAAGTAGGATATACTTATCTTCTTTGAGTTTCTGTTATCCTTATGAATAATTGATTCTGTGAATTGTTAGAGGTTTATGTTTGCTGTACAAAATTACACATTGATTTTTGTCAGTTGAGGTTTAGTGTTGTGATTGTTTTGTGAGCAGTTTTTTGGAGAACCTACTTGTGCGAATCCTATCTTTTTATTTATTCAAATGGTTTTGATGTAGCAGAATCTCTTGATGTACTTGAGCAGTGGGTTTTAGCATTGTTTGGAGATGTCAAAAAAGATCCCCAAGTTAAACTGGAGTTCAAGGCAGAAGGTCCTATATGGAATGTGGGAAAACTTTACAGGCTAGAGGCTGTTAATGATGTTCATATGCTCCACTTAGCATGGACACTTCCATGTCTTCATCAACATTATTTGAAATGCCCAGATATTTTTTTAAGCCATCTTCTTGAGCATGGTAAGATGATGCATTATTGATTTTCATCATTTTCTTATGCTAAAAACTGCCTCTGCTGAGAATAAACTGTTCATATTTGACAAAAGGGAGCTTGAATGCTACATAATTTTTTATTTGCATGTCTTGTATATTGATTTTTTACAATGGGTTTAGTCCCTTTAATTTATATATATATATATAATTTTTTTTTTTTTCCGGCTTGCTACACATTACTAATTTGTGCCTTGAGGGAGTTGATTCTAATCACCAGGTTTTTTGTTTTCCAGAGGGCAGGGGAAGTCTGTATTTTTATCTCAAATCTAGAGGGTGGGCAACATATCTCAGTGCCTCGGTGAACCGCTATTCTGTGGCTGATGTCTTTTGCATGATCATATACCTTACTGACTCTGGATTGGAGCAGGTAGTATCTCTATTTTATCAATCTTTTGGCGTGAGATTGACTTTGGTTATCACATTTTCTATTCGTGAGTTTTTCATCATGGACCAGAACCTCAATTTGATATTTCTTTCCTAGACATCTTTGGAGAACTTAAAAATCTAGTAGATTCTTACCTTAACTCCACTTTACAATGCATTGCTTCTGGAAAGCTGCAGTTAGTGCTGAACATATGTAGTCAAGTGAAACTAACACCGTGCTTATCACTTCTCTTAAGTTATATTTGATGGTTATCTTGCAGATTTTTGAGATAATTGGGTTGGTGTATCAATACATTAAATTATTGCGTCAAGTATCACCCCAAGAATGGATATTCAGGGAACTCCAGGATATTGGGAACATGAGCTTTAGATTTATGCAGGATCAAGCCCAGGATGATTATGCTGTACAGCTTGGAGGTGTTTTTTGTTATTGAAAGTGCATGTCTTTCTCACATGTCCACAAGTATTATAGATCATATGATACGGTGAGTTATCTAAATTTATATCATGCTAACTCTCAAAATTTCTGTCTTGCAGGAAATTTACTACGTTATTCAGCAGAACATGTCATTTATGGGGACTATGTGTATGAGACTTGGGATGCGGATTTGATAAAATATGTTCTTGGTTTCTTCAGGCCAGAAAACATGAGGATTGATGTGATATCAAAGTCTTCATTTAAGTCAGAAGGTAAGTTTCCTATTATGCCAAAGGACTAAAGAAGGATGCTTCTTGTCATCTTAGTCCATCTTTTTGTTTCGCTGTAGTCATCATATTTTAGATTAACTAGTTTTGAGAAGTGGCTCTAGCAGGTACTTTTGTACTATTCTTACATTCTTCCTATTTCTGACCGACAATAAGAAGATGATTTGTTTGCCTCATTTTATATGCTACATACTTGTAAATATTATTTGGATTTTGCATCGGTACGTAAAAAAATATGCTCAAGCACTATCAATTCCTTCAACTGTTTCAGGTTTCCAGTGCGAGCCTTGGTTTGGGTCACATTATACTGAAGAAGATATATCTCCATCTTTGATGAATTTATGGAAGGATCCTCCAGAAGTTGACCATTCATTGCATCTCCCTCAAAAGAATATGTTCATTCCTAGTGATTTCTCCATCCGTTCAGATGTCTGTTTTCCTGATATTGCAAATATATCTTCTCCAAGATGTATACTGGATGAACCATTGGTGAAGATCTGGTACAAGCTTGATAATACTTTTAAACAACCACGGGTAAATACATACTTCCGCATAAATCTGAAGGGTGGATATGATAACGTGAAGAGTTATGTTCTGACTCAACTGTATATCGAGCTTCTTGAGGATGAACTTAATGAAATTGTCTATCAGGTAATCAGGTTATGGTTTTTATATGGGAACATCACTTACATCTAAATAGTTTTGAATATCTCTGCAGTCTGCATCAACATTGCTTCGTTGTAAAAACTTGGATGCTATAGTGTATTAGTGGCTAATAGTAGTAACTAGAAAACGACTGTACATAACTTTCAGAGAATTGATCGGTTGATCACGTAAATCCGGAAATGTAAATGTGTTTGATTTTCTAAATTTCTGAAGAACTGGGTTGTCTTCTCTTCTATCTCCATTCTTACGAGTTTTAAGTTTCATAACACACGTCCACATTTTAATCATTTCAGTGTTTAGGATTTTAGTAAAATATAACGTATACTTGTAGTGGCTCATTACACTCATAACGTTAGTAAAATATAACGCTTTACAATCTATGTAATGACAGGATCCTTTATTTTCTGTGTGTAGGCCAATGTTGCCGGGCTGGGGACTCATCTATATGGCTGTAACGACTTTATGGAGTTGAAGGTTTACGGTTTCAATGATAAGCTTGCAGCTCTATTGTCAAAAATTATGACAGTAGCCAGAATCTTCTTGCCAACATATGATCGTTTCGAGGTATGCTGGAATGCATTATGTCTGCACCACTCTATGTATGGTTGCAGTTTGATTATGTATACGCATGACAATACCTGTTGTTTTATGGCTTGGTTATGACAAAACAACACATAACAGGTTAATAAAGAAAAAATGGAGCGAATGTTAAAGAACACCAATATGGATCCTCTGAGTCACTCTTCATACTTGAGACGTCAAGTTTTGTACCATAGATGCTATGATGTAGATGAAGAGTTGCAAGTTTTAAACAGCTTGTCAGTTTCTGATATGACGTTGTTTATTCCGGAGCTTAATTCCCAGGTATACTATACACATAACACATATGTACAGTTTGTCTGATTCTGACTTATCGACTCCCTTTTCTTCCACTTTCATGGCTTAGTGAAGAAATTATGAGATGTAGCTATCATCAAATGTGAAATTAATTTATTATTAGATTATGTTTTGGAGATTTTTGTAAATAATTAGAATGATTTAACTCTCTCTCTCCTCTACATGCACAGCTTTACATTGAAGGCCTTTGTCATGGAAATTTGTTAGAAGAAGAGGCAATTAGCCTCTCCAATATATTTAAAACGAATTATACTACAGAACCACTTCCTATAGAATTGAGGCATAAGGATTGCTGTATGTGTCTTCCTCCTTCTGCTAACCTCGTTAGAGAAGCCAGTGTGAAGAATAAATCTGAAACAAACTCTGTAATTCAGGTAATTAAAGTGGATTAGATTTTTCTTGGTTTTCCATCTATAAATGTACCTTCTTCTTGATCTCACATTTGTTTTGTTTTCACATTGCAGTTATATTTTCAAATTGAGATCGAGTCCACCAGATTGAGAGCATTGGCAAAACTTTTTGAGAAAATTGTAAATGAACCACTTTACGATCAGCTAAGGTATTTGTACGAGACTGAAAGTATTGCTTGCACTCTGACTAGCTCAAGAATCTGTATACAATTTACTTGGCGCCAGGTAATTATTTTTAGAGAAACATTCTTATAGCTGCACATGTATTTCTTAAAATAGGACAAAGGAGCAGCTTGGCTATGTTGTCTGGTGTGGCCTGAGCGAAATTTGTCGTGTATATGGCATTGTTTTCTGTGTTCAGTCGTCTGAGTACACCCCAATCTACTTACAAGGGAGAGTTGACAACTTTATAAATGGTGTGGATCAGTTGTTGGTAAGCATTCAAGGTTCCTTATTGTCCAAAAGAAGAAGACGCATTCTAGGTTCCTTCTAAATGCTGCTATTTAAGGGACTATGGCAAAAAATGTGATAATGCTAGTTTAAGGTTTTCCTTAATTTGTTAGTAAGTTTTTAACTGTTCTGTACTATGTATACACTTATACACTATCTGTTTACACCAATGCGACATCCACACAACTTGAGGTTCCATAATGAAACATAAATACGGCACTTCTAGCTTGTGGGATTGGATCTGATTCCAGCATGTTAAGTTTTTAAATGATGCTTTTTCAAACCATTCTCAAAAAAAAAATAAAAAAATCATGCATTTTCAAACAATAATACAATATATCACGATTATTGATTCTGCATTGTTGCCATTTGCAGCATGGACTGGATGATGAATCCTTTGAGAATTATAAAGATGGACTAATGGCAAATCTATTGGAGAGAGATGAAACCCTGGCGCGTGAAACGTCTAGACTTTGGGGGGAGATTACCAGTAAAAGGTACTGTATTCATGATCTCTGCTAGTCAGGTTGATCTAAGATGGTCATCCCTTGAGATCTCTAATGCTGGTGCTTCAACACTGTCTAACAAATGTTTGATCCACAGGTATACATATGACTGGCGAAAAAAGGTCGCTGAAGAGCTCAGAAGCCTTCAGAAGGAGGACATTATTAACTTTTACAAAACGTATTTGCAACCATTATCTCCTAAGTGTCGGAGACTTGCAATTCGTGTTTGGGGTTGCAATACTGATTTCAAAGAAGCTGAAGCACCACCAGAGTCTATACAAGTCATTCAGGACCTCGCAGCCTTTAAAATGTCATCTAAGTTCTATCCTAGATAGTTGAAAACTTGAGGACTGTTTCTGAATTGTAGACAGAAATTGAACCGTTTGAGCAAATAACATTGAGGGCCTCAAAAGTTACTGATCTCTCATTCTAATAAAGGCTTGGTTGAATGTGTTAAAAACAACCAAATGGCGGGTTGAGTTTGGTAACTTTGGTTATACCCCATTTTGGGTCTTGATGATGAAAACTGGCATTTTGCTGCATTGAATGTTGGCAATTTTGTTCATATATACAGGTGTGGCGGGTTGAGTTTGGTAACTTTGGTTATACCCCATTTTGGGTCTTGATGATGAAAACTGGCATTTTGCTGCATTGAATGTTGGCAATTTTGTTCATATATACAGGTCTCTGTATGTACCATTCTGGAGACAATAAAAACAATTCAGCGTACTAATTATCTTTTTGCCTGTATCCTTCCTTCATTGAAAGGTACATTTTTCGACCAAAATCTCCAGGACCACAAAACACAAACCTTGCCAAAATATTAGACCCCGTGACAGCTAAGCCAAAAACCTCACCCTTCCATTTCAGAATTTCAAATTACAGAAATTGGATCAAAGGGTAGGAAGTTGCATGAATTGAATTGATGAATAAATTAATTGTCAAACAGTACATGGTTCTTGGTAGCAAAAGAATCATAAATCCCGATCAATGCAAGGAGCCATGGAGCATACATACAAAGAAGAAAAGAATGTCAAACTTACTGAAGATTTTTATCAACAAGCCTAATCTTACAAACCTAAACACTCAACCACAAACCTCTCACTAAGAACCTAGGCTCCAACAAACACACACTCAGAAAAACTGAACCCTTTAGTGGAAAATGGGAATTAAAGTGCAGATGATCATCAGTAGAGTGAAGAACACCTTTGTTTGACCAATAGTGAGTGATGCTGCCGAAGAGATATCTTCAGGCCTGCAAAGAGGAATCATATACAGTAATTAGTTGTTCTTACTCATTAACGACTTGAGAAGGTTTAGTACTAGAATATATGGGTGATGGGCACATACTTTTGCAACTTGCTTAGAGCACCACAAAATAGGGCATTGTCTGGTATGGGGAGCTCAGTTTTGTTAGTCGGTTCTGGATTGACAACCTTGATATAAGTTTCTTGGCCAAGATACCATGAGTCGAGATTTTCAGCTCTAATGTTCCAGATTCCAACATTGTCCAGAGAAATCAAGATTGCTGTCCATGCCCCAGGATAAACCTAAACAGACACAATAAGAAGTGAGAGAAAACTCGTTCTGACACAGTACTAGTTTGCAATTGGATATATTTACATAGCTTTCCTACTAGTTTACAATTATCCTAGTTCATATTTACAGTCTCTGTCATCACCAAGTAATCATATAGTGCTAGGCAATATAATGAGGAAAATTTCATATGTAGGATTGATCTGACTCATCTGAGTCTTCATATGAGGGTTTGAAAAGGACGGGCTTATTTGAAAGCTGATCTGAGTGAAGGGGAAAAAAAGGCACAACTGGCAAGTATCCTAGAAATTATTACAATTAGAAAGTCAAGGTTTACCTAAGAAACTAGTTGAGGTTTAAGGGAGGAGGACCAACTAAGATTAAAGCAGTTAATTATGTAACAACCATACCTGTATTGTAGAACGGGCTATTCCATCCCACTTATTATATGTCCCCCTACTATTCTCTGTCCACTCACCATAGTCCATCCTGCAGTTAATCATTGCTTGTTAAAAGCACTGAGAAGTAAAATAAAACACTTTTAGAACTGTGTTCCATACAATAAACTTCAAAAAAATTCCTACCCGACAACAAAAAATGCATATCCATCCACGTGGTAACTCTGCATCTTGGTGTCATTGTTCTGAAGTATGATTTCAATAAATCCTCTAAATGTTCCATTAATCACAGATGTTTCCATCCTGGGTGCTCCAGCAAGTGGCCTTTTTGGGAAGTCAAGCTTATAAACACCCTTCAATTTGTACTGGTCAGCTAGCCGGATAGGTGTGGCAGGATTTACAAATGAGTTTCCACTTAGTGTTGCTCGGCGTTTCCCATTGATCATTACTGGTGGCTTGTTCTTCAACACATAAACATCAGTTACATTGATGGAGCCGTATCTAAAAGAACCCTGTGGATTAGGACGTGCACCACTAGCTGATACATTCCATCTGCAAAAGTTGGCAAATTTTCAGAAAGAAGTTTATATGGATGAACCAGTCAGGAAAATGTTCGAGACTCAATAATCTATATGCAATATAAAAAATAGCAAATAGAATCTATAAGATTAATAGAGATCACACCTGATGGATCTGGCCTGGTTCATCGAGTAGGTTTTGTCAAATTCGTCACTTGGTGCTGGTGGGAGGGGGCCAGCTGCCTTTCCTTTGGAATTAGAATATCGCAGGATTCCAACTCCAGTTACTTTTTGCCAATGTGATGCGTTCACAAACCTAGCACTTGCTACAATATAATAATCACTACTTGCATTCTGATCCGTTGTTAACAGAAATGAATAAGATTGTCCGACATGTATATCTAAGCTGGTATAGTTTTGTTGCACTGTATATGATCCCTCCGACTCTGCTAGAAGCAGGTTGTGGTTCTGAATCCTGAAATTTAGAGTAGTCGACACTCCAACGTTGTGTACGCGAAGACGGTACGTTTTCCCTGATCAAAATCACATCATTGTCATTGGAAGTTTGGGGAGTTCAACCACAATCAATGCACTTACAAAAGATTCCTATTATACAATACAAATAACAACTGCAAAGATATTCATAGTCATAAGTCATCTTCCACCAGAAGACCTAAATATGAGTAATAAACTAGGTCTTAAGCTTTCACTTCTGAAACCAGGGTCATTGATCTCACAAGCCATGAATGACAAATAACAGATAAAGCAAAGCTGATGGACAGCACAGTCATATCAGTTGTATGGAACATTACACTGACTTAATTACATATCCATAAATGGTTTAAATTATTGCTTGTGAGCTGAATTTCTATGCTCTAATGAACTCGAAATACTAGCATGATAGAAAACCATATGCATCTGGCTCTCAAGACGTATTCATATAATCAATGACATGGGACCAGGGTCATTGATCTCACAAGCCATGAATGACAAATAACAGATAAAGCAAAGCTGATGGACAGCACAGTCATATCAGTTGTATGGAACATTACACTGACTTAATTACATATCCATAAATGGTTTAAATTATTGCTTGTGAGCTGAATTTCTATGCTCTAATGAACTCGAAATACTAGCATGATAGAAAACCATATGCATCTGGCTCTCAAGACGTATTCATATAATCAATGACATGGGCAGAACAAATTCAAATTCTCACTTGAAGCATTCCCAAATTTACTGCATTTCTTTTTTGGAAATGGAAATGCATTGTTTAATTTATAATGATACACAAATAGTTGGCTAATACTCACCTGGGTGTACATCAACTGTTTCGTAATCAATGCCATCCGGGACAAGTGTAGTGTTGTATTGGTAAGGGCCTTTCCCATTGATGAGAACACCATCTGGTATACCAAGGCCTTTCCCTGCATCAAGGGTCTTCCTCAAAGCCTACATTTCAATAATTAACCATCACCATCAAGCGTGTTACTCTACCAATCTCAAATATGTACTCTAGAGGAGTCGAGAATTTCACTGAGTACTCACCGTATGGTTTTTTGTGTACCAATCACCAATCAAAATGGTTATATCCCCATCCGGGGTTGCGAAAGGAATGGGAATTACAGCCCGGTTATTTATAATAAACCCGCCATATCCTCCAGATGCTCTCTGCATATTAAGAGATGGGAAGTAAAAGAAGCTCCCAATCTGATCCTTAACCTGAAAATTGTAAGTCCAATTCCACTTTGGGGGAATTGGACAATTGGTTCCAAGAACTCCATCCTGCCATGAACTACGGCGCTGCTGAATACCAGCCCTACAACACAAAATCCAGTTTAAGAAAAACCAATCCATATACAACAACAATGTATCTCTGCTTGAAAACCATGAGCACATTACAATAAATCTTACCAAGTAAAGAGTAGATTCTCGTCCAATTTGTTCCGGACATTAACAAGGACATTGTTGTTAGTAGTCACATTAATAACAGGACCTGGGAACTTTCCATTAATGGCAATAACCTGCAAAGTGGAGCAGATTCAGAAACACTCACTAGAATCAACCTCAAAAGCTCATTACTTGATATCACTATAAGCTCAGAAGTAGCACTCTAAGCTCAGATTTCGAAAACACAAGTACATTTAGCAGATCTGAAGCTAAAGATTCAAACTTTATGAAATCTAAAGCAAACCCATTTGTCATTAGTAGCTGAGAAGTATGAAGAAACAAGCTAGAGAGAGAGAAAGCAGTTAAACCAGACCTGCTGAGGAACACCAAGAGGAGAAGCAGTGATGTAAGAGACCTCAAAATCGTGGTAAAAGGTTGGATCTTCAGCGTAACTGAAGCTCGCAAAGAAGCAAATGTAGATGAGAAACAGAGTGAAAAAGCTCTTGAAAGCCATCTCTCTGAAACCCCAAAGAGCTTTTACAATGTGTTTTCTTAAAGCCAAGTTATTTTCTCTTCTTTTGTTTACATTATCAGAAAGAAAGAGAGAGAAAAGAGAAAAGAGAAGGAGAACCGAACAAGAACAGAACAGAACCTCTGGAGTAGAGAGAGAGAGAGAGAGAGAGAGAGTGAGAGTGTGAGACAGAAAAACGGCTCTATTTTCTTTGAGACTTGTAAGTGTATTGGATGGTGGTATTTTTCTTGGACTAAAATTAAGGAAAAAAATAGACTAGGAGGCAATGGGTGGTTGGTTTTGAGGTCTGATCCCAAGCAAAGCTTAGCTAAGCTTTTGTCGGTGACCGGTCACCACTGATGGCTCTATTGGGAGATAAAAGAGAGCATTTTTAGAGACAGAAAGAGGGGAGTGACAGCCAATAGCCAGTTCATAAGAGAGCCATGGAAGCTAGAAAGAAAGCATTACAGTGCCCACGCGTAGGGGCGTTTGGTTTTATTTGACTACGCATAGAAAGCATTACACACTGTTGTCTGGATTTGGATGAATAAATAATAACAGAGTGTTGCAACGTTCAGATCTCTATGAAAGCGCCACATGATTGCCAGCCGTGAGGCACTGCCCACAATTGGGGACCCCAAAGGAATAAATATATAGGTGATGGTTGGATTAGAGCAACAGCTTGTTACCGTTTGATGCTTTGATTCTTCATTCTGGGTTTGACTGCTAACATTGTGATCTTATGAGTGAGGTGAACAGAGATAGATTGAAGACAATTAGCTGGTTCATAAAGATTGAAGACTTTAAATATATGAGCATCGTTCATGTAGAGATCACAGAAAGAGCTCATGCAAATTTTAACATCAACGATTCACATATATTTAAAGTCTTCAAAGTATGAAATATGCTTTGCTTTGCCAAGTAAATTTTGACTGTGAAAAAGTGATTTCAATAGCATCAACTACATAAAGATTGTATAGTAGGTAGACATAAGCACGTAATACAAGTATATAAAGTTGGTGAAAATGGATTCATCAAAAAATTTAGGAAAAATGACCATTTGCACAAAAATGGAGAAAAATTTATCAATTCCAATGTTACCTATCCACTTCAATAAATCTTGACAAAATTATCTAACTACCCTATACTAAAACCACATCTCTCTCTCTCAAAACCAAACCAAAAAAAATGGCCCTCTCTCTCTATAAACCCTCTCTTTCTCTCTGCTTCGAATCCTACACAGAGCTCATAGCCAAGCTCAATTGCTAGGGTTTTAACAGCGCCGACTCGAACTTCGATGTCGTCCTCGTTGACTTCTTCTTCCTCCAAATGCTGTGAATTGAAGCCGGAGCACCCTAGGAAAGCCTGACGTGAATTGAAGCCGGAGCACCCTAGGAAAACCTGTCGCCTCTGCACCAGAGACTGCGCCGAGCTTTGCGATCGATGTAGGATCTCAGCCCCTCCCCCACCTCTGATCTCAGTTGCCCTATTTGCAAATGGCGGCTTCCTCAAAGAGATGGAAACCCCTAACCCTAACCATACCCCGAATCCCTTCTTCTCATTCCCCTCCGACGTCCCTCCCTTGGGCTCCGTTAGAATTTTGATCGAATTGGGAAATTGGAGGTTTTTTTGGCGTTGTGGGTTGAATTGAATTACTGAGAGTCAGTAACATATGCTTACTGGGGGTCAGTAACATGCTTACTGGGGTCAGTAACCTGATTACTGGGGGTCAGTAACATGCTTAAAGTCATATTCAGTAATTTAATATTGGAAAAAAAAATTCCGACGAAATTTTTTTTTGTGAGAACATGGAGGTCGAGTAGGATAAGGGATGGGGCGGACTTCCGATGAGCTGTCTGTGGGAGATTCTGCAGTAATCATCTTACTGGGGGTCAGTACATGCTTACTAGAATCTGTAAGTGTTTATTACTGAGAGTCAGTAACATGCTTAAAGTCAGAGTCAGTAATTTAAAATTGAAAAAAAAAAATTCCGGCGAAAAAAATTTAGTGACCGGAATCCGGCGACCGGCCATGGGACGTCGGCGTAGTTGGGTGACTTTTCGACAAAGTTTCTCTATATTCCACTTTCTAAACACGTTATAATTTAAAAATTTGTTAGATAAGACATAAGGACAAAAAATGAAGAAAAAAAATTAAAACTG
Organism: Potentilla sterilis; assembly: GCA_963682095.1. Classification (NCBI taxonomy): domain Eukaryota; kingdom Viridiplantae; phylum Streptophyta; class Magnoliopsida; order Rosales; family Rosaceae; genus Potentilla; species Potentilla sterilis. The sequence continues at coordinate 37,896,727 of OY821760.1, read as the reverse complement.
TACTAGGGTTTAAAAGATTTGTTCAAATGGGCAATATGAGTTGTTACCTTATGTTTAATAAGGGAAGAAAATAAGATGGTTATTGGAATGGGTAATGAGGGGGCCAAATAGTACTAAATTGACATTTTCTAAAAAAATTATAGCTCTAAGATGGGTGGGATAGAGAAGAAAAAAGTATCATTTATACTCATGCTCTATACTCAACTAAATAGCAATACAATAAACGTTCACATTACTCGATAGACCGATGGAGAACCATTTGGTACACAATGTGACGAAGAGAGTCAAACTCAAGATGTCCTCTTTTTTATAGTAAGATTGATGGTCTCCCATAAGACATCAATTAGACGGTTTAAAACTACTAAACCAGGAACAGAGTGAAAATAAACTAATCAATAGGGGATCAAGCCTGATTCATTATTTAGAAATCTAAAAAAATAACTAAAAAATGTCCAGTGATTTAGAGCATCTCCAACAACCCTACTCAAAACCCATACTCAAACTCATTTTTTGACTCACCCAAACCCATTACTATTCAAACTCATATTTCATCTCCAACCATTTTGTCAAAACCCATACCCATACCCAAATTTTAATCATTTTATATAATTATTTAATAACAAATAAATTATATAAACTATAGATATTAATTATATAATATATTTTAATATGTGTTAGACTTAATTAATTATATAATTTTTTTTAATATGATTTTTTTTGTCCTTGCACCAATCTGGTCTCACCAAGAAGAAATGGGTTTCCTCCTTGAAAAAGTTCTAGAAATAGGTTGGGTTTAGAGAAGGAACCCAAATTTGGATATGGGTTCTCATTGTTAGAGATAGATTTTTATAAGTTTTGGATTTGAGTATGGGTTTTAAAGTAATTGTTGGAGATGTCCTTACCTCGAGTGAGAGGTAGAGTGGAAAAAACACTAGCAGGACCACCGCACCGGAGTAGACATAACATAATAAGCAGCATCCGAATTAGCTAGGGTGGTCGGCCTGCTGTGGGGGTGGGGGGTGGTCGGTCTTGCTAGGGCACTGCTAAAGGCCCTGGCCCGTGGGAGCACCTTTTATCATGCACTTCATAATTTTCCCTCTCTTTTCTGTTCTAGGGTTTCTTGCCTTGGATTGGAATCTAGAAATATAACTCATGCTCTCTCTCTTTTGCTCTTGTCAAAGTGATGAGTCAAAACTCAAAACCATCCATGTACAAGCATTACTTGTATGATGGTCGGAGAGTAACACATTTCTAGTATAAAAAAGAGCGCCTCTTTGTACTAAATTAATTGGTGGATCTCTTTATAATTTTAATTAATTGAAAATATTAAAATAAAATAAAAAACCAAAAAGTAATTACTGACTTAGCATGATATTTGATTACCATAGTCAATATTTACAAAACTCTACTACCAACGAATAAGTGACCAACAGTCTTTGATCCGACTAATTGCAAGTTATGCAATAATCAGCAATCAATAATACATATCGAACTGAAGAATTGCAAAACATGATTTTATGCCATCTAAAATTTTAGCTCAAATATAGTAAGTATATTGTTGATATACAATCCTACTCTTCCTTCTCCCATTATTGCTTACCTAAACTTCACTAATGATTATGGTCTATGCTTTTATCAAGGTGAATTTACTCGTTGTTGCTCAACCATTTACCCTAACATATGGTTTCCCCACCATGTGGTATTCATCCATGCATTGGTGTTTGGTGGATTTGATTAGCTAAAAGTTTGCCTTAATTTTGGGTAAAGATTTTGCCTCATATAGATTGTTGATGTCTGCAAGTATCTATCACTTAAAACCAATTATGTGTATTGTCACAAGCAAGAGTTAAAGGAAAATTATGTTGTCTCAGGTAACAAAATCGAACGATGCACACGGTTATAAAATTACTTAAAATGTGAAATTATGATTGTAAAAATACTTACTTATAGATAGTCAAAATCCTCAATCCCCTCCCTCCTTCTCATCTCCACAAAGAGGCCGGGAAAAGCTTCCTTCCTCCGATGACTAATATTAGACGAGAAAGCTTTCAAGCTAGATTGATTGTGTTGGAGGAATTCAATTCATCTTCAACTTGAGGAAGGAATGTCGTTATTTTAATGCGTTTTGCTGGGTAGGGTTGCCTTTGTCACATGATTCAATCAAATCTACATAGTTGTCCGTCATGCATGCAAGCTTAATTAGTGTAGCAAATCCATATCTCAATTATTATGTACCAAAAACATTACAATATAAAAGCTTAATCGACTGATTACTTGTAACGAAGGTAGGATCGACTAAGGGACATTGCGCCAAACAGAATGATGCACTGGAGTTGGCATGCAAACTGTATCTGATTACTAATTGAGGAGACAAAGTGGTTTGGGTGGGTATGAATTATGATCAAATGGGCAAAAATGTGAAGTCCAGCTGGAACTTTCAATAATTTGGCTATTTTTTGGTACAGTACATCAAATAGCGAATAAGTGGAACCCTCAATCAAGTGAGAAATGTTTTTTTTTTTTTGAAAAAATATTTCATTAATATACGCATGTCAAGATGGTCATTATATATCCACCCGCTATCACCTATTTTCATGATAGAACAAAGTTTTATGGTGTATACACTATAGTGATACATAGGATAGACCAACTATATTTGAAACTACCGCTCATTAAGAAACATGACATATGCACGCATCCATGTACGTGCTTAATTCCTATAACTAGCAAATGGAATTAAATAGACAAAAGCGAAAAGATAGAGTCGAGATAAGTCCAACATACGGTTAGGACGAAGCCCAACTTACTGTTGAAACAAGCCCAACCTAAACTCTAAAAAAGGATTTATTGAAAATTAAAATTTCAAAAGAAAAAAAAACTAAAAAGAAACTAGAGCGAGAAGCTCTAGCCCACAATCCAAGCCCAAGGGAGCGTCACCAAGGGAGCCCAAGGCCTGAATAATGGGTATGTACCAGACCACTATCTTCCATCCAACCTGTCGGTCATGCCCAGCCGCCGCCGCCGCCACCACCACCGAAACGAACCGCCACAAATGCCAGCGACGCTACGTCACCCGTGCCCACACAACCATCACTGCAATGAAGAAGCACCCAACCACCCCTGTCGTACCACCCAGCCGAAGACCACCATCCAAGCCCTAAGCAATCCCACAACAACCTCCCCTTACGAGTAAAGTCTACGATTTCCCATCCGGCAGCAAACCAGAGACGACGACAAGACCAGAGGCCAACCGGACCGTCGAGGTGCCGCCGGACGAGGTCGGATATGTGATTGGAAAAAACCCTAGACTAGTAGCGGCGCTAGAGCTCCTTGCTTATGGAGTTATGTGAGAAATGTTTAGTAGGAATTACTAATTAGTAGATAATATAATTGCATCATTTTTCTCTTTCAGAAAACAAAGCAGATTTTTATCAAGCATATATCAACTAAGATTGTAGTTTGAGTTGAAACTCAAAAACACGGTGACTCACCAGCTTATTGTTCTAGCAATTAACATGTACTAGTAAAAAGTAAAGATATTCGGATTTGCAACATAAATTTACCCTCCTCTCAACGGTGTCATACTCATATTCTAGTTTCGATAAATCAAAATTATACATTTAACAAAGAATTATGTTATAAGAATTATGTTATAAGAGATCCTAAAGTCTGAATAAAGGATAAAGGTTCTACATTTAATAGAATTATGTTATAAGAGATCCTAAAGTCGGGATAAAAGTTATATGTGAGATTCGCTACCCTGACGTGAATCGCAACCCTCACTCCGCAAAATGAGAAACCCTCAATCTGCAGTATATTAACTTACTGACCTTTCCCCTCGAATATCATATCAATCCACAATATGATAAATGACTGTTAATTTTCTCCAATACCTTAAAAAAAAAATAGTATCATACTTGTTTCTGTCTGAATCCGTAGACCCACAGAGACCGATGGATCTTGGTGTGATTTCTTCCTGCAAATCCTGCTAACTAAGGAAATACCGGGCGGGGCCGGTCTATACCATTCCGATGTCTAAGTCAGTATAGTTGGGATAAACCGATAACTTAAGCGGGAATGCGTAGTTGAAGTATTGATTACCTATTAATGAGGGTAGTTGAGACTCATATATAGGCTGTCGGGTACGAGGACTGGCCTCCCCCTTCGATGTGGGACTGGCCCCCTTATGCACATATTACTGGGCTATTTATGCCCCTGTTTGGAGAGCTGTCATCCCAGGTTCCCGGACCTCGATCACAAGTAAGACCTCCCCGGGTGCGGGACTAGTTGTCCATGCTCTGCTCCCGGGCCCTGGGCCGGGTTCAGGAGGCCCAAGACGGGTCTGGGGGCCTGGGTAGCCTCTCTATGGCTACTGTTAACAAATCCCCCAAGTTCCTGGTCAAGTGCCATCTTGAATGGGTAATTAAATATGTCTTGTTTTACAGGCCCGCAGACCCGCAGGGATGCGAACCCAAAGGTGCCCTAGTCCCCAAGTCCGCGTTTAAGATTGGGCTTGGCTGGGCATTCGGATAAACCTATTATGATGATGCATACTGTGATGAGTGCATGGTTATGATGTTCATGGTGACAGTTGCATACGGGTATAAGATGTAGTGCATGAGATGATGATTATGTGGCATTGAAATCCGCCATGCCATGTTATGTCCCTGGAAATTCCGGTGAATATATTGAACGGGATGAACGAATCCCCCAAGTTTTGAACAATAGCCGCAGAGTCCAGTGGGCGCGTTGAACAGTTGTTTGATGAGGTGGGAAACTTGTCCCGTGTTAGAGGGGTTACCGGTGGGGTGGCGTGGCCCAGAGTACGCCTTGGGCGCCGTCCCCACGTTTCACTGCCATTGTTCCTGCATGCGTGAAGTATGTGCAGAGTTTTTAGCTTGCGGGAAGATTGTTCTGTATGAGAGGATCAAATCTCCCGGTGGGGTGAAGCGGCCCTGTGTTCGTATTGACCAACATCCTCGATTGTTTCTCAGCCTTTGTTCTTACAAGCATGAGGTATATGCAGGGTTTCTAGCCTGCGGGAAGATTCGTCCTGTATGAGAGGAACAAATCTATCGGGTTTATAAAGCCCGGCGGTACATGTGCAGGGTTTTTAGCCTGCGGGAAGATTGTCTTGTATGAGAGGATCAAATCTCCCGGGGTGAAGTGGTCATGTGTTCGTATTGGCCAACATCCCCGATTGTTTCTCAGCCTTTGTTCTTACAAACATGAGGTATATGCAGAGTTTCTAGCCTGCGGGAAGATTCGTCTTGTATGAGAGGAACAAATCTCCCAGGTTTATAAAGCCCGGTGGTACCTGGAGCCCGTAGGTTGTACAAAGTTGTCCGTAGGAATGTTTCGGTTCGCACGACCAGTTATTCCGTAGGAGGGAGAGAGAAGCTAGTGAAGACCTGGCCGGTGGAAGTCTGCAGCCAATTGTTCAAGCTGGATGTACCGGCGAATATGATAGTCTTTAGTTGGAGCAGGTACTACAGTTGGAATATCGTAGCATGTACGTAATATTCCTGCAGGGTTTTGAGCCTGCGGGAAGAATTCTCCTGTGCTAGAGGAAGAGTTCTTCCGGTGGGATACCTAGCCATTGTTTCTTGTTTTTAGTCAACCGCCCGGGGGTGAGAGAAAAAATGAGCAGGGTTTTTAGCCTGCTGGAAGATTCGTCCTGTATGACAGGATCAAATATCCCGGTTTTAGCCGTTGTTTCTGGCCGTAAATGTGGAATAAGCTCGACCGGTGGAATGCCTTGTACCGTAGGGTTATGTGTGGGGATACTTCGAACTTGTTGGAATAGAAGTTCGAATGCCCGTACCGTTGGAAGATCGCAGCCATAGGTTGTAATAGGCTGTAGGTTCAACTACCCTCTGCATGCGAGGCAAGTGTCTGACATGCATTGAAGGGGGTATTCCATCAGTCCCATAAGTTATGATGGCGTGGGAAGTTACCAATATTGGGACACGTGCCGCTAGGGGACGTTCAGGGATGGATGGCCCGGATCCGGGGGCGTTTTACTTGCCATACTTTAGTTTGGGGGGAAAACTCAAGGGGTGCTCATGATACTGGACCTGTATATAAACCCCTGCTGCTTCTTGTATTTTTTGCTTTTGGCTGAGAACTGTTCTCCTGTTTAGCATGCTCAACAAAATTGCTCGGTGTTTTCCAGCTGTTGAGTTTCCGTCGTCGTGCATACCAATCAATGAGTTATGCCCTTGTGATTCTGAAACTTCTTTTTGTCTTGTTTGTGGGATGATCCGACTGGCACCTAGTTGTATCTCAGTTTGCCCTTTGGGTGTGACCCCGCTGGTACCGAATCTCATCGAGATCTGGGGATTTTCGACTGATAAGCCCCGTGGTCGCTGTGGGACTATGATGAGGCGTTATATGCTTCGTGCGGCCCCGCGACCGTTGTTTAGGTTGTATTTCTAACCGGCCATAGGGTTATTTTTTTTCTTTCCCCTAGGTTACATAGATTCTAAGAGCTCCAGTGAAACCTCTGAATCTGCCGCCAGGCGATCGGTGACGGACGACCAAGAGAGGATGGAGGACTGGCTTGCCTCCTCGTCCTCGGGGCCAGATGCCATTGCTCGTTCGACTGGTGAGGCGTCAACGTCTGGGTCTCTAGGACAGGAGGATGCTCTATATGGAGTGTCCGGGGACAGGAGGCGTCACCCACCCAGCGGGCGCCCCGCGCTACACACTTGTGGATGGGAATAGGACCATAGGTTGTGACGAGCCTGAGGGCTCTTTAAGTCCCGGGGAGATTGCCGCTTTTCGGGCCAGGTGGAGTATTCCCGGAGAGGTAGATCTCCGGCCCCAGTATGTCGGAGAGTCGGCCTGCAACCCGGAGGAAGGCTGGGTTGCGATTCACGAGGACCTGTTCCGGCATGGGTTCTCTCTCCCGCTGCCGAACTTTGTGCAGTACCTGCTTAGTGCCATTAAGATATCACCGGCACAGCTTCTCGGGAACCAATGGAGGCAACTACTGGGTCTAGGATGTCTCTACTGGCTCTGTGATATGAGCTTCCCTAATGTGAACGAGTTTCGGGTCCTGTACAGGCTGACATACTCGAAGAAGAGTAAGGCCCAGGGGTGTGTGAGTTTTTCTGCCCAGGACTATAGGCCGGTGATAACCTGTCTGCCCTCCTGGCTTAATAATAATTGGAGGAAGAAAATGGTGATAGCGGGGGGGGGGGGGGGGGGGGGGTTGGGGTTGGCAGAAGAGGAGTAGGATGTACCGCGTTTCTGGGGCTTTTCAGCCGATTGGCGATCAGTCGTACGAGCTGTCTGACCTGGAGAGGGATAAAATCGCCCAGGTATTTGGGTGCTGGTCCGAGCAGGAGCGTAGTTCTTACAACTTCATCCTGCGGGAGGTGCTGGAACTGTGTAGCCTGGGGGGTGGTGGCTTCTGCCCTGTCCCGGTCGTTCTATGCTCGCAAGCGGCTGACTTCCGCTCTCATCTCTTCCATCTCTCCCGCCATATCGTACTGGCCGAGACTGGAAACATCATCTTGGCTGTTGCTGGTAGCCAGCCTATCTTCCTCTCTGCTCGGGGCACTGGGGGACGCTGGTGCGGGTTCCAGGTCCCAGACTTAGTGGGCATCCTCCGGGCCTTTCCCGCGTGCATTTCGGTCGTATTCGCCGACCATACCGCCCAGATCACGGTTGGTGGCAACGTTCTGACTGTAGCCGCCAACAGACTGCTCCTGCCTCGCCCCCGGGATCTTTACCAGTACTGGCTCCAGAACCTGCCGATCCTCCTCTAGACTTCTTTCCCTCCTTTCTGCACTTACAGACATACTTGCTGCGTAAAGCTTTTTTTTTTTTTTTGCTATCCGTAGGCTGACCGATTCCCTTCCTGCTGGTAGGACAACACGTCGACTTTTTGAAAATGTTCCCACAGACGGCGCCAATTGTTTCTGTCTGAATCCGTAGACTCACATAGACGGATGGATCTTAGTGTGATTCCTTTCTGCAAATCCTGCTAACTAAGGGAATACTAGGCTGGGCCGGTCTATTCCGCTCAGTTGCCTAAGTCAATATAGTTGGGATAAACCGATAACTTAAACGGGGAATGCGTAGTTGAAGTATTGATTACCTATTAATGAAGGTAGTTGAGACTCATATATAGGCTGCCGGGTACGAGGACTGGCCTCACCCTTCGATGTGGGACTGACCCCCTTCTGCACATATTGCTGGGCTATTTATGCCCCTGTTTGGAGAGCTGTCATCCCGGGTTCCCGGACCTCGATCACAAGTAAGACCTCCCCGGGTGCGGGACCAGGTGTCCATGCTCTGCTCCCGGACTCTGGGCCTGGTCCAGGAGGCCTGGTTGCGGGTCTGGGGGCCTGGGTAGTCTCTCTTTGGCTACTGTGAACAATACCATAATAGCATCATGATTAAAAGGCTGAAAACTGGTTGAAACTAATTATATATGTCACTGAAAAAAACCTGTAAGTTTTAGTACATTGTTGAGAGGTGGTCAGGTGGATACTAAATAGCATGAATTTACATTCCAGTTACAGTTTAATGACTTCAATCAGAAGAAGTTGGTTGGAGGTTTGGCATTAGCATACAAGGTGAATGACACAATTAGAAGACCAATTCCCGTGAGACGGTTTATAGTTGGTAAAAACCCTGCTCATGACAGTTTACACAGGATTCTTATATATGAATTATCACTAATAAGCAGCTGGATTTGAATTATCACTAATTCACTATAGTCAGATGAATTACGTACAGTAACTGGTCTTAAAACGATGTATTGCTTAATTAGTTATTGGTTTCATTGTTTGCTTGTTTCTTTTTTGCTTGGGATCTGTAACTATAAATAGCTTGGGAACTTGAACTCCATGGCATCAAAGAATCAAAATGCATAAACTTGTATTGAACTCTTCAACAAAAAGAATTACTACTGTTTCCATACTACCATCCGCGAACCAAATCAATGACCTTTCTTATCTTACAAAATATAAAGTTAAAAAAAGTCCGAATAGGACGATGAATTTGATGAATATTGTAACAGAGGTGAGGCTTGCATCACTTGCTGCATCAGGTGAAAATGGATGTATGAATGCAGAGTTCATCTGCCATATCTGAAGTGAGGCAGTAACACTGGTATCAGTAGCATTGTTGAACAAAAAGAGCCTTGCAGCTCCATAGATTGCCTGAGTTGGGTAAACGCGAGTTGTTATCGTTGTTCGTCCACCTTGAGCAAAGCTTTCGATAATTGAGTGATCAACCTGGAATACATGTATGATTGAAGAAGGTCATATATTTGATGATTTTGTTATCCATGGGTTAAAAATGAGCCAAGTTCAATCTACTTACCAGTATTCTCACAGACAGCTTTTCACCTTTCAGTACTGGAACATAACTACCACTAACTTGTTTAACAACATCAGTTGCCACAGAAGACCTATAAGACAGATAGAAAAAAAAAACATATTTTCTTAGTTCAGGAATTCAATATATTACAACCAAGTGATAAATTTATCTGTCAAAACATCTCATACTCGTCAAACTATGAATTGAAACAATTTATTAGGTTGGTTAGAATGTTATGATTTGGTGATTCATAGTCTAACAAGATAACATGCACGATATTAAATATAACGAAAAACTTAATACGCACCTTGTTTGATCAGCACAGAAGAAGGTTTTGACAGTGCCACCAGATCCTTTGACGACATAAAAGTAAATAGGAGTGCGCTCGGAGAGGCCATCATCTGCAAGAACAAGAAGACCAAAGGGTCCCAATGCGCCGCGTTTGGTAGCTCCACCACTATTTTGGCAACTGAACTCCTCGTTGGATTCAGCTGTGTCCTCTAGAACCCTCTGATCCAACTCAAACTCGGCAACAATGTCCATCTGTAACATTCATTCAAATCAAAATATAAGCCAAGAAGTATTACCTCCAAACTGTGACATAAGCTTAAGAACAGCATACAGAATGCAGACCTGTGTGGCTGTGCCGACGTCAAGTGGCAGCACTGTCCCTGCCTTGACTTGTACCTTGTCGAAGTTCTTCTTGTTCAATCTCAATTTCTCGATCTCCTCCACTGGCCATTGAAGTAGATTGCTACCTGTCTTTTGATCAAACAACACTGTTCTTGGAATTCCCTGTTCAAAATTATACCGAAAACATGCATTGTTACTTTAAAGAAATGAAATACACCCCAATCATTTAGGGTTGAATGTTATACGATATGTTTTGGTGTTCTAGCTCTATCATTACTTGGATTATTAAGCAAAATTAAAGAAACTATAGTGTACCTGAAGAGATGCCCAACCCTTCTGGACATCAGCATTCTCACTATCGGACTCTCCAATCCAACCCCACAACACCCTTCTCTGCTTGTTTTGATCATAGAAGGTCTTGGAAGCATAGAATTTCCCATAATCATACCTAATCCCAATTCCAACATCAATCTTTGGATTATCAGGAACCCATTTTCCAGTCTTCTCATCATAACTCCCTAATGCATAGTAGTCATTCCTATCATCATCAAGACTAGTCTTCATCACATGCTTCACATCAGCCCCATTCGCAGAAGTGTCCAACCCCTTGTCACTAGTTTTCGACACCGGATAAAAATCGATACATTCCCACATTCCAGTCCCAGGTACAGCATGAAGCACACCATCTAGTTGCTCATACTTAATAAAGTCCTTGGTGTCATACACCAAAGATATGCCAGTTTTGTTAACCTTGGACCCTATTGTAATCCTCCATTTCCCTTCTTTAGTATACCAAGCTGTGGTCGGGTCCCGGAAGTCCTTGATTCCGATCCCGGGAGGGGGGACTAGAACCGGGTTTCCGGAGTACTTGACCCACTTGGTGAGGAGAGGGTCATTGTGATCAGCAGGGTATGCAAGGCATTGGACCTGGACAGACTCATTGGTTGAGCCAGTGTAGAGCATGACAATTTGGTCATTTGGGAGAATGGTAGCAGAGCCAGTCCAGACTCCATTGATGTCGTACCATTGATCAGCTACCATGGCTAGAGGAAGGTGAAGCCAATGGATCAAGTCTCTGGAAACTGCATGACCCCATTCTATGTTTCCCCATACTGCACCTTTGGGATTGTACTGGTAGAAGAAATGGTACCAACCCTTGTAGAATAATGGACCTGTGGTGTAAGAATAATTTGATGTTAGAAAGTTGCAAACTATAATCTACTGTCCACATCGGTCAAGTTTATATTATACACTGTATCATTTTATTTTAAAAACCCTAAAGACAAAACGTCTAGAGTAATTTAAGAAGAAAACTATTTAGGTTGCCTTACCGTTGGGATCTGAAGCAGCAGCAAGAAGAGGAATCCCGAATCAGAACCATTGCAAATGAATAGGACAACCACAGAAAACAACCAAAATCAATAATATAGAAAATTAATTGAAAATCAATACATAAAATGAAGAAAGTAATCTATTCACGCAAAACAACGTGTCTGAAATATGTGTCACGTTTGTATGAACTATATATGGTGGCTAAGTTTGATTTTTTACTTGCACTCGAAGCCATCATTTTAAGATGGCTAAGTTTGTACAAGTCACTAATAATACTTTTCTTACGAATAGTTTGACCCAAGTTTTTGGTCGTAGAGAGGGTTGAATATGTTTCTAATCGACAATTAGATAATAAACATTTGACTGCTAACATGAGTCTAGTATATAGGTTGAAAATTTGGAACGTACATACTTCTCTTTTTAGAGGAAGAAAAAAAAAAAAAAACGTTGGGTATTTAATAACGCTATATATATATCGATAATCACATTAAATATAATCAACTTTTTACCAACTTTATGTTATTAAATGTTTGGACAAAACCTCATCTTAACTAGAAATTCATAGTTATATCATCAAAAATATTTTGGGGCCTTATTAAGGCCTAAGAATTTTGGCCTTAATCCTATGTGGCGTGCCACCTCATCAAGACACATAATCAATATCAAAAACTTTGTTATGTTATATTTAAGTTAAAATACAATCTTGTCATTTCAAATTCAATGGCTTTAAAATACACATCATCAATATTGTCAGAATATAAAGCAGTAATTACGATGACTAAAAAAAGTAATAATTACGAAATATAATTTACTCATAACTACCTAATTAATAGTCATTGTAAATTGGGCAATAATTACAACCAAATTATGTTTTATTTTAGATGATTTTGTTACCTTTTTTGGGTTGACTACATGAAATTTATTTTTTGACACGATATTTGACATTAAAACATTCTATCTTTGTGAATCAAATTCAATGTTAAATCTTTTTTGACTCTTAATCAAAATTTAGATTTAGAATTTTATATATATATATATATATATCCATTGAATTTTAGAAAAATAAAAGTAGATAAAATAAATTTGTATCGAATTTTTTAAATGAATTTTATATATATATGAAGTTTATTTAGACATTGATATAGTGTGTTGAAATTATTTTTTTTTGAAATAGTACTATTTTTTTTTGAAATAGTACTATTTTTTTTATATAGTATATGTGTGTGTGTGTATATGTTTGTGTGCATGTGTATATATATATGTATGTATATTCACTTAAATTTATATTTTTGAATAATTATAATTTAAAAAATTATATTTGGTGTTTAAATTTAAAAAACGAGTGTAATAAAAAAAATATCTTGAAAAATATTTTTCTTTTCTTAAAATTATTTTTATTTTTGAAAAATGACAAAATAATTTAGAGCCATTGGATTTAAAAAGACAAGATTGTATTTTAACCCTAATATGACATAACAAGGTTTTTGATAGTGATGATGTGTCTTGATGAGGTGGCACGCTACGTAGGATTAAGGCCAAAATTCTTAGGCCTTATATCATTTTAATTAATGATACAAAAAAGAGAAATTCTATGAATTATATCATTTTGATGATATAAAGAGAAATTCTAAAATGAACGCAAGAATCAACTTAAGCTCCGAATATATAGAGTATAGAAAAGACATTTTAAGATTTTGAAAAGTAGAATCACTTTGTGCATGACCCCCACAAGAAGAGGAAGAATCATATTTCTGCAAATTGAGTGATGAAAAACCAAGTACCAATGTCTTCCATTATGCAATCCACATGCAAATCAATACATCCATCTCATTCTGGCTCATAAGTTAAACAGTTTTAATACAAACAAATCATTTTGTCTAGTGCCTCTAGAAAAATGGAAACATAAGAAAAATCAGGGAATCAAAGTAAGAAGGAAGAAGAGTAAATAACGAGCTAGCTAGGATGAAGGAGAGTTTGTTCTAGCTAAAGCCGGCATTACGAGAACTATCTACTTAAATTGCATACCAACATATCTATTTTCAAGTTGATTGAATCAAAATCTGAGCATTCGAAATTCCTACCAAAAAGAAAGAGATGCAAACATACCATTCATCCAATTCTTCTCCGGCTGAAAATGGAAAGCACTCCTCTGCCACGACAGCATGCTATTATTCCACGGAAACACCAGCGTGTCTGCCCCGACGCCGCTGCTGTACAACCGGCTCGACTTCTCCGACACTCCGGCCGCCACACCACGTGTCACCGCCTGCAACTTCTCTACCTTCTCTGCCTTGGTCGCAGTATCCTCGGTGGGAAAAGTAATCAATGACATTGGCTTATCTTTCATCCTGTAGTTCCTGTGGTACGCATTCCCCTCATGACCAGTTTTCCCTATAAAGAACACCAACAAAGAAACCATCACAACTCCGGCGAACATGGCCAGGACCTCCTTCACGTGTATCCGCCGGATCGCAAGAGAGGACGATCCGCCGGGGAGAGGAGTAGTGTAGGCCGTGGGAAGGGCATCGGGGTCAGACGGAAGCAAAGGCCTTTTGTCTGCCATGGTACTCAGGCCTTAGGTTTACAAGTTTTGATCTGAAAGAAGAGAGCAATGGGGCTGTTATATACACGCTAGGATTTCATAGTTTCAGACAAGGTGCATGTGTTCCATGTATATAGAAAGCACGAGGAAGATGAATGTAATAAGGTTTTGAATAGGGGGAGGGACAAGCGGACAAAGAAAGTTGTGGTTTGCTGAAGAAGTGGACAACATAGTTTGAAGCTGGCTTAGCGAGTCTTGTGGTTACTGGTAAGCTCTCTTGCATATCGTATAATTTGAAATTTTTAGTATCCATGAACTTTTGGGCTGAGTATGGAAATGTCATTTAACATATAATTAACGTGTGGCCGCGACGGTGACAGTAATCCCATGTGTTAAGTCTGCTCCAAGGAAGTAATATAATTCATATAAGAGCAAGTCCAATTGATATGTCATTTAGAAAGTGTTAAATTTGAATTTGACATGTGACTTGGCAAATTTGAATTGTTATTGTTTGACATTTTTTTTGCTCCAATAGATGTGTCAAAATTTAAACATTATTATAATATAAATTAGGAGGAAGAGCTAAAAGAGAGAATAGGGAAAATAATGATAAAATAATAAGTGACATAAAGGAGAGAGAAAATAATGATAAAATAATAAGTAATATTAGCCTTGGTTCATGTCAAATTTGACATGAATGGACTCTATGACAAATCCACATCAGCTTTGACTAATCGGTTGGAAATGATTTTTTTATCTTTTGTTACCGTTTTTGCTGAGATGGCAAAAATGACATATCCATTGGACTTGCTCTAAAGAGTCGTATTGTCTTTCCATTTTTCTCAAATTTTACCTATTCCAAGTTTCAACTCATGTATTCATCTACCCGTAGAGTGCATTGAATGTACATAAATGGCTATAACAATGTTTCTGTTATTCGTATTAACTACTCTAGAGGAATGTCTTTATACGGCACTATGTTAATAATTATTTTCATTTGTAGCTCCAAAATGTTTATATTAATACTTTACAAATATTTTTAATTAGAGAAAGAGAAATATATAGGATCTAATGAGGCTACTACGAAGTATTACCCAATAGAAGAGAATCAAGTTAGGTTGGTATTTCCTTATTGAGTTCACCAATGTACACTTTTACCATGCATGTTCTATATCTTTGGTGCATGGTTTTAATTAAAGTTTCTTAATATTGCAATCATCTGCAAACCACATATTACTGAAGTATAATTATGTTCACATAAAACTGAGCCAATTCCTTTCCCTTTTCTAGCGTGTTGTGTATGTATTCCGTTAGGTATAAATCCAAGTCAAACACCATCAAGTAAAGGGTGAACGCCTCAACATTCAATTTAAAAGATTATAACTTTTTAATCATTGAGAGAGAATTGAACTAATTAATAGTTTGGGAGGGTTAGAGACTTGATTAGAGTTAGAGATAGAAGATTCAAGAGGCAAGAGCCAAATCAATTGATGGCTTTATCCATATTTTAGGTTTCTATTAGCTTCAAAAGACATAAACAATTGAGCAGTTCAACTTAACAAAGATTGGTACGTACTACAGATTCAGATGTGGATTTAGAAGGTGACATCAGCTAAGCTATTGATTAACAAATTAATTAGATATACCAAATTATTGACTAGGATCATCCGTGGCCTATATTCACATATATCCAGTTTCATTATTGAACATAACATGGTGACTCAGCAGCTTCCTTAAGACTATTAATTGTTCTCCTTGGCCAATCTCATCCCACATTATAGAATTTTGTCTCCCACTAATAATGATGCATTGTTGTGCAAAAAAACAAAATGAATAAGAACACAACAACCTAAACCAGATCGCAACGCTTTTGTAGTTTTCTAATTAGTTTGCTGCATGATTAAATTGATTAGCATTCTTGAGGTTTTTGCATGTTTCCACATGCAAATGCCGACCCTGATCATATGCTGATATGCTGGAGCAGTGGAGCTAGCTTATTCCACATGTTACTGGCTCCACGAAAATTGAGATTCGAGGGATTTGGAGATCCACAGAATCACAGAATGGAGATGTTGATCGATCGATTGAATTATTGACCATGTTGTTCAGTTCTGTTAAATAACAGTTCGGAAGTTGGAACCTCCAATATTTATTCCCTTTGGTTTCCTTTCTTTCTTACGAATGAAAAACGAGAGTGGATAAGAATTCATCAGCTGGCCCTCTCGATCAATTCAAATCCTCCATGGATGTGAGTTTGATACCTTCTCATGAGTCATGATAGCACAGTATAAGTGTACGTTTCTCTTTTTTGCATTTCTATACCACAAAGATTGAACTCCAACTTCTTACGACAATTACCAAGCTATAATACAAAAGATTGTGAATCATTGAGATCGAGAACCGAATTGGTGGTCAAGAACCTAGCCAACAATAATACCGATGAATAAAACAAACCAACCGCAAAAATATATTTTGCTCTAGAATACACAGTAATTTCAATATCCTCAAAAACTTTCTATACTTAAATATTAATCTGACCTGAAGTGTTATGTTAAAACGCTTTCTTTTTTTGTCACTAAAATAGATTAAGATTTAAACTTCAATAAATGACGTCGGAATTCAAACTTAATCACCTTAGTGGTTCGAACGACGCATTTAAATCCATTATCTATACTATTATTAAGCAAACAGGTTTTGTTAGCCAAAAAGTCTGTGAAAATACGACTAAACCCTTCAAATATAGGCTGTGTTAAAATATAAATAAAGAACTGTTCTAGGAGAAAAGGAATAGATGTAAAGCGTTCTTTTATTGATTGATAAGGAGGCTTTTATATAGGCATTACATCAAGTATCCCGAATAATCAGGGATTCCCTATCTACTACTAAAGATACTACATATCTAGTCTAATTAGGTCAAGACACACATAGGAAGTTACAGAATTATCCTTCCTTGAACACTTCCCCTTGTGTCGCACACCTAATGTGACACGGTGCATAACATGTTGCCAAGCAAAACAAAACCACTCGGGTAAAAATAAAAAGCTTGGTTGAAGGGAAAAGAGCGCAACGCACCAACTACAATTGAAGATTACATGTGAGGTAGACTCCCCCTGATGTGTACAAGACAACTCCCCCTGATTGGTAACCCAATCTCGGAGTTAAGATTAATGGCGTATGCAAACGCTCCTCACAAGCTTCAAAAGTAGGCGTGGCCAATTATCGAGTCATTGAATACGGCCACATTATCCTTGTGTTAGACCAGCTATATTTAGCTTTACTTGGTCTCAAGGAAGAAGGTTGTTTAACAACTCAAAACTAGAATTTGCGTTGAAAATCAGATTCACGTGCAGCATGACCTTTGTGTACTTAAATAGTCATAACTCCTTCGATACAATAGGTATGAACTAATCGTAAAGAGTTCTGAAAACTAGACACCCATATATTTCTAGTGATATAAAGTATACAATGTAGTTCGTCCGTAGCTGATTACAAAGCTCCGTCGAAGGTGACTGATATGCAAATTACCGGACAGATTCGTCATACTTTTCTAAAACAAGCTATAACTCACTCAATATGAGAGCTATGATTAAATGGTTGGTGTCTATGGAAAGTAGACACATAGACATTTCCAACGGTACCAATTTCACTATTTTCCAGTAAGTGATTTGTCATGTAGGTCTCGAGGAAGTTGACGTACAGAACCAGGCAAATTCTGGAATTGCCTATTGATGTGTCTTTCATGATGGGATCGAATGAGCCTAAACATTTCTCTCTTAAAAGAAAGTATCGTCATATACCATGGTATTGCGTAGGCGCGTCTAGCCATTACCTTAGCTTTATAAGTTTATAGCGAATGAGATGTCGAGTCGAGCATATTATGACAAGTACATGATTGCGCACATGGTACTTAGATGGAGAGTTTCATCTCCCAAGACTTCTCGTCATATAGACAAAACGAGTCTTCTCAAGACATCGAATGATCATGGAATGCATATAGGCTTTGGTTTAACGTCCTTTAGATTGCTATAAGCCGATAGATGAATAAGTTCATCACTAACGGTTCTCATATTTGAGACCATGTATTACCAAGATCTTTTCATTCTTAACATCGGATTAGTGATACTTCAATCACAATTCTTCCGTAGTTTACACACAAATAGGCATGATTCTTCATATTTCATCTCCAATCAAGTAGTCGCTCAACCGCGTTATACAATATCCAACCAGAAGATTTGAACCCATATAGATAACATCCTAATCTGATAGCATACGCACTTCGAGGTTTTTGCTCACTTGACTTGGGTGAAAACTGATCCGTTCATGATATTTATGTACATCTCTTTACTTAGTCTCAATAGAGATGATTCATAAGCTGCATGTTTAGTTTTTCAGAACTATCTAACTGACAAACTAGTGGAGTGTGATATGACTCCATTACGAGAGCATATGTCGTCGTAGTCGATTCCAGGGCGTTTGTGAGAGACCTTGCGACATAAGGTGAGTCTAGGCTCTTTTTCTCACTACGCTTTCCATCAAAGATTATCGATAGGGTTTACACTTACGGTGTCGGCATCACCTGACCAAGGACCTATCTCTTTGTATAAACTGGATCGCATATCTTTCCGTGTAGGCCAATTCACAACGTTGGTATTTGCTTCAACGAAGTGAGTATGTTTGATATCTAACTCATAGACCACGTACTCATGTACACTAGTATAATTCATATTGTAGAGATTTCTATATGGATTGGCTTCTCATTGAGGCGTCCCCCAATGATGATCATAATCCAGAAAATCCATGAGACGAATGAGTTGTCATTGATCGAAGGATCAAGTTGTGTCATACTCGCATTCGGCGAGTGTATATCAACTTAAGTGTCTTCTCTACACTTCTTGTGAGAGTCAAGGCCTAGTGACACCATCTACCACTTTTGTGGAGTCACCATGTCACCATCTATAGGTGACAATATGTTCATTGATTCGGACATCAATCCTTACAGGCATGTTTGAAACAAGAGTATTATTTCGATCTTTGCCTTGAAAGACCAATAGTTTGTTCTTTGCAGCATGTATATCAAATTTCATCACTTTGGTTTATGGGACTTTAAGGAACATGATGAGACATAGTGGGGACAAACCACGGTAATGCCAAGTCGTTCTACTTGAACATACTTGTTCTTATCTCCCCCTAACGACGGGAAGACTGACTCATCAAAAAGTGACATAAACGAGATTCGCCTGTTAAGGTTTTCGTATAGTGGACTATAGGTGGAAACTTATGTCTTATTTAAAGACAAATATCCATCATTAAGCGTTTGTGGTGGCACAATATGACACATAAAGTATGTGGACGGTAAAGGGTATTGATCGTTAACACTTCTACGTTAACAACATGCATTCCGTTACAAAATGTAACATGCATGTATGCTTCCTGAAATGTTTCACTAAGTTCCGGGACACCAAATGGTACCAAATTTTAACAGTAGGTAGGCACGTGTGTTAGAATTCCAATGCCATCGGCCTCATTGCCGAACCGGTTGGAAACATACCTAACCGGCTGGAACAGTCTCCCGAGGTCAGTGAACGTTTATGTCGAGTGGTTCATCACTTTCCAGGTGTCCAATGACTTTGAAATTTTATGAGCAGGTAGCCATGGATGTTGTAAATCGGTGGACTAAATTTCACCTCAAGAAGCGGCTTAAAAGTAGGTGAACAGGTTCTCATAATGACGAGTCCGCGAGCTAGAAAACCGGAAATTTTAGGTTTTTGCTACTTTTAAATCATTGTGAAGGTGCTTCATAACATCTAAGTGTTATTGCTTGAGTTTTAACCATTAGGTAGATCACCAAAGTATCATTGTATCTCAAAATTAAACCATGATAAGGCATCAAAGCCATCATCTTATGTATTATTATCTTTAATATAGGAGGGCGTTACTCCAAAACTTTGCTAAAGATTAAGCTTCCATATGTTGAGCATAGCTAATAAAGGATCATAAAGGGGATCATATGCACTATTAAGTGCATAACTAGTGATTCCCTTAACTTGGAGGAAGACTTGGGTGACGTTAATGTCGGCTTTAAGTCTTGAGCATTGCTCATGACGCTACCAAATATTCTTTTGGTCATCTTTAATCCCAATAGCTTCTTTGCTCAAAAGAAACAATGTCCATGACTTTCTTGCATATATGGATCATCAAAACATGTCCAAAATTTCGGACGATGTATATTGGAGTCTATATGAGTCGCCGATTCAAAGAATCCGAGTCATAATACACGTGAAGTACATTCACAATGTTGAATCATAAGTTGTGCACATTCATTAGAAGCGATACATACACTACCAGATCGGAGAGAATAGCCGACGAAAAAAATTTCGTCGACTATGCCAAAATTTAGTCGTCTATACCCTCTGCCGACGAAATTTTCGTCGGCTATAATTCGTCGGAAAAACGCCGTCGGTAATACCAATGGCCGACGAAAATAACGAAATCGTCGGCTATATGCGAGTATGGCCGACGACTTTACCGACGAAACATCATTTCGTCGACCAACCCTTGGCAAAATATCCGACGAAATTCGTCGGGTATTTTCGAGTATGGCCGACGATATCGTAAACTATAGCCGACGAAATTCGTCGGCTATTTGTTCTGAAGTATAGCCGACGATTCCAGCATATTTCGTTGGTTATTTCGTCGGAATATATTAATATTTTAATAGGCATTAATTAGTTATAGCCGACGAAATAATGTCATTTTCGTCGGCTATAAGACTTATAACCGACGAATATTGGTAAAAATCGTCGGCTATAGTTCTTATAGCCGACGAAATAATGCCAAAATCGTCGGCTATTCTTACATTTGGTGAAAAAAAAAATTAAATTATTTCCTAAATTACCATTCCAAGCAACCTGCAAATCACAAAGACAGTCCATGCATTTGCACCAACAAGAAACACGTCTAAATGACTTATTATTTAATTCGGTCCAATATACATAAAATATAACCCTAATCATCACCTAAACCACTAAAGTCCACCACGTCATCCCCAGCATCCTGCTCTCCATCATGCTCGTCATCCTGCTGACTGAACTCGGGAGGTTGAGGCATTGGAGGTTCAAGTAACGGCTGAAACGGGGGCGGGGGTTCAAGGTATTTTTGTTGTGCGGCGAACATATCATACCACCAGTTTTGTTGGCCGGCGTAGTTGTGTCGCTGAATTCTCTCGCATTCAGCATGCCAACTGGACAGATCTAAATAATACTGCTGTGTTCTGCGGTGTTGCTCCTGTGATCTGCGTTGTTCCTCCTGTGATCTCTGGAACTCGGCCGCCAACCTTGCATTTTCTTCTGCCAATCTCCGCACTTCCCCCCTCACCTGTTGGCTCTCCTCGCCTCCCTTCTTTTGACCTCCCTTAGTGGTCTTCAGGAGCCCTAGTCCAGAACTTCCCAAACCCCGGCAGTAGTAGTTGTTTGAGCGGTTTGGGAAGGCTACGTCGAACATCCTCGCTGCCGTTTGGACATTGGACCGGTCGACCTGGCGCAGGGCTTCTTCCAGATCTGCCTCTGAAATGTTCGGTTGTGTCTCCCGAACTACTTGCTGGAACACCTCTTCTTCGGCCCGGTTCACCCTCTCCTAATTGGACGGGAAAAAAAAATTAATATTCTAACAAATATATAATTAAGTAAAATTAATAATTAAAATTTTAAAATCGTAATGAACGACTTACGAGCTGTTCTGTCGCTTGTGGATAAGCGATCTTGAACGTCTCCACGTACGGGTTGCTATCAGGATGATCTCTAAGCGCCTCCTCCTGATATTGTGCAAACGCCCTAGAACCACCATGATGGGGGGTTGTGTTTCGGCGGCGGTTCGCAGAGTTTATCCGAGAACGATCCTTCAAACAAATAATAAAATATTAGAAAAATGCATCAAAAAATATTAGTGTAATAATTATAAAATAATTAAACTAATAATTAAAATTTTAACAAAATAAACATTTGTAGTGAAGTTTAGTATTTACCTGCATAACTGGGTTGTTGAAGTCTACTGTCTTCAACCAATGCCACTCGTACTCCCTGAACATGAACTCTCTGGGAGTACCCATACGACCACGGTTGTCGTATTCGTTAAAGTGGGAACGGAGCTCGTTCTTCCACTCTTTGAACCTACGGAAAAAACAAAAGTGCATTAGAAATATTATTAATATCATAAAATATTTCAAATTATAAGATGAGGAATTCCCAACGTACCTCGAGTTCTGCACGGAGTCCGCCCAATCCCGCTTGTGTTCGGCAATCTCGAAGAATGTCTGAAAGATAATATTTTATTAGTTTTACAATTGTAACAATACCGAAAATTATTAAATATTACGATAAATAAATTAAATTTTTTAAATTACTCACCGACGCGGCGTTGTTCACCTCCCTCTTTATCTCTTCGGGCACATCAGCCCATCGTGTCCACAACATAGGGACTCTGTCCCTAATCAGTGCCCCCACGCAACCCGAGTAGTCCCGTTTTTCCCCCCTGAACCTCCTGATTAGGAGGTTCGTTGATCTGGATCCTCCCCCTCAGATCAACAGTTCTCCTGAGCGTGTCAAAACATATGACACATCTCGTATTCCTCGTTGAACTGCTAGCGGCTGTCCCTATCCCATAAACGACGATTGATTAATAAAATTAAATATTAGTGCGTTAATTTTAATAAAACATTTAATTAATAAAATCGAATGTTACCTGAACTCGATGACCCGTCTGTCGACTTTCCTTTTCTCCTCGCCGAAATCAGGAGGTCAGGGTTCTCAAATGGCTGCTGCTGGTATGCCTCCGCAGCACTCACGTACTGAGGCATATCAGGCCATATGGGCACACCACGATAGTCGACTTCCGGTATCGCAGGAATGTTGTACGGGAGGTAGAGCTGATTTGGGAGTGTAGGACCCTCAGTCGAGTCAGCAGCAGACGTCGTCGGACTCGTCATCGGCTCCCGATGAACCTCAGGCATACGAACCTGAGGAACGTCTGCAGCTATCTCGTCCTGAAATAGCTGCCGACTGAACCTCGGAGCATCTGGCCCGACAGGCGGAAGTGAACTGCTCGACGGCCGCCCCGCCTGGAGAAGGCTCTGGTGCCGAGAACTCACACTCCTCCGCGGCTGGGATGAATCCACAGTCCTCCGCGGCTGGGATGAATCCACAGTCCTCCGCGGCTGGGATGAATCCACAGTCCTCCGCGGCTGGGATGAATCTACACTCCTCCGCGGCTGGCTGGTGGTCCTCTCAGGCTGGCTATTGGTCCTGTCGGAGTCTGCCGAACCGGCGGAATTTGCAGAACCCCTAGATCTGGAACGACGGCCCCCGAACAACTGTCTGAATGCATCGGCCATCTGCAGCTTGAGGGATTAATACGTTAATTAATATTAAATTATATTACATTTTATAACAAATTCTACTTAATATAATAACTAATAATACTAACATATTTCAAAACATACTAACAAATTTATATATGAACAATTTAACTAATTTTAAATAATACTAACCATTATC